>CM064546.1:20544831-21171190 GCA_032716605.1 Paralithodes platypus | reverse complement strand
TTTCTTCGTATGGCTAATGTAGGAAGGCCTGTGTGGGGCCTGCAGGGTTATTGATTACTCTAATAGCTTTATTTTTAATATTTGTCCAACTGCCTCAATGCAAACCACTCCACTTCCACCCCACAGAGGTTGAACAGTAATCCATCCTGAGAACGCACATGACTTTTATATATTACCGGCCAATCTGCTCGTCAGTTGAAGAATTCTCGAAAGCTGTACATGGAGTCCCAGGTTTTTAGAGGCATTCTTAGCAATGCTTCTAACATAATGTGTCCAGCTCAAGTTAGTAGTTAATGTTACACCGAGAATGTCTATACTATGGGAGAGTGGGGCATATGTACCCATTAAAAAATATAAGGAGTCAGTGAGATTCTGTCGGTTAGACAAAATGAATGTACTTGGTTTTCTGTGCATTAAAGGAAACTAGCTTCTTTTGTCACCATTCATTAATTCTAGAAAGGTCCTGGTTCAGAGAAATTGCAGTGTTTATTTTTTGCATTTGTAAGCTCGGGTTGGGTGAATGAATGGGTAAATGTGAAGGAACTGTGGAGTGTCTGAGTGTGTGAGTCATCTGCGTAGGAATGTATTGGATTATGAGTGGTAGCTATGAGATCATTGATATGAATGAGGAACAAACAAAGTGGGGCCCAAAACTGATCCCTGGGGGGAACACCAGCATTTATTGGAGTGAAATTGAGAAGAAAGACCCATTTACCATTACACGTATTGTTCTGTTCTGAAGATAAGCAAGAAATTAGTGGAACTAATGATGCAAGGCCGTAGGTGTGAAATCTTCGACAATAAGGATTGATGCCAGACTCTATCAAATGCCTTTGATATATCCAGTGCAATTGTATGATGATTCCACACGTTGGTCTGTAGCCTTGGTTGATTTGATGCGTAAGAAGGCAAAGAATGTCTGCAGTTGATCGACATTCGTCTCTAAAACCATAAGGCCTATCACTGATTAATTTATTTTCCTAAAGATGATTAATTATGTGATTATTTAATATAATTTCAAAGACTTTACCAAGAGTGGAAGTTATAGCTATTGGTCTGTAGTATGATGGATTCGAAGAGGCACCTTTTTAGGAACCCCCCTGGGGGTTAGGGAATAGGAATATGCCCCACGTGCCTTCTGCGGGTCGTACGCGGCGACTAAAGAGGTTGGCGTTCGGTGGGCTTGCGACCACCAACCGGGAAAAATATCTAAGCAAAGAAAAACGAACGAACAGCCTAGGATGACGGACCGGAACCAACGTTGACGAATACGACTAAGGACATGCCTTCGGACATTCTGAGAAATGGCTACGTGGAATGTTAGTGGCATGAATGCTGGCACAAAAGAGAGAGAGGTTCTGGAAGTGTTAGTGCATGCCAGGATGGATGTCTGTGGGAATGACAGAGACCAAATGGAAAGGTTCAGGATGTGAGAGAGGGGGAGTGTGGAATGGGTGTGTGCTGCTGGAGTGCAGTGATACGGAACAGCGATGAGAAGGTGGAATGTCTTTTTGTAAGTAAGCAAATGGAAGGAATGTGTAAGAGAAGTAGGGGGTATGTGGGTTCAAGGATTGTGTGGGTGAGAATGAAAGTAGGAATACAAACGGGGGTGATTGTATGCGTGTATGCCCCGACATAGGATCTACTTGAAAAAAAGAAAGAAAGAGGAGTTCTGGATGAATGTGGAGGCGTGCCTGGAGAATTTTGACAAGGCCGAACGAATATTTCTGATTGGGGCTATGATGATGGTAAGGTTGGTGATAGGACAGTTGAGGGAGTGGTGGGTAGGGTGGGGGGTTACATCAGAGGTGAAATGGGAATGGTTAGTGCACTTGTGGACGTATGTGTGGCGGAGGAGGCTGTGGATAGCCCACCACCTTCTTCCGTCACAAGAATGATCCACAGGTACACGTGGACACGGATGTTTGACGATGAAGGATTAAGACAGTGGTGGAACGAAAGTCATTGATATGATTATGGATGTGTGGATGAACGAATGAAGAAATCTGTGATGGATGCTAGGGTGTATAGGGGTATTGGAGGGGGTCCTGGTTGATCAGTATGTAGTGGTAGCTAAGGTTAGGATACAAAAGAAGTGGGTGAGGAGCAAGAGGGGGGGAGGCGAGAGGAGGGTGGAATGGTGAGGAGGGTGGAGTGTTGCCGGAGGAGGAAGTCAGGGAGGAGTAAAGGCGAGCAGTGGAAAGAAGACTAGGTGGGTTCGACCTGGAAGTTATGGAGGAAGTGGAGGAGATGAGCCAGGTGTTTAAGGATGAGATCTGTGCAGCATGTGAGGAGGGGGGTTGTGTGGAGGGAGGAGAAGAGAGGGGGGAGGGACAGCGATTACAGCATGGATGGACAGAAGAGGTAAGAATAGCTGTGGAAGAAAAGAAGATAGCAGATAGAGAGTGGTTGGGTAGTAGAGGGAATGAAGATTCCTAGAGACAGAGCTGAGCGAGCCGAGGGTCTTTGGAGAGTAAGAGGGTGGTGACGAGGAGTAGTGAAGGAA
The DNA here is from genome assembly GCA_032716605.1 of Paralithodes platypus. Lineage (NCBI taxonomy): Eukaryota > Metazoa > Arthropoda > Malacostraca > Decapoda > Lithodidae > Paralithodes > Paralithodes platypus. The sequence goes on along the minus strand of CM064546.1, from coordinate 21,168,684 downwards.
AGTAAGAGACGAGTAGATGAGGGAATTTGGAAGGAATCTGAAGTGTAAAAATGGAGGGAGAGTAAGAAACTGTTCTGGGACAAGAAGTCAAAGAAAGTTAGGGAAAGGTAGCAAGCCGGCAAACAGTAGGGGTGGAAAAAATAAGAAGGGGAGGAAGAAGGCTAGCCGAGAAGAAAGAGAGAGTACGAAAGAGGGACGGGGAAGCTTCAGTGGAGTTGCACTAAAATGAAAGGAATGAAGAAGCCAGCAAACTTAGCTGGATTATGGTATGAGGCGGGAGACGAAGAGAATGTAGTGGAGGAGGAGGTGGGGATCAGGAGGTCAGAACGGTGGGAAGCCATGAAAAGAGTGGAAGTGGGGGGAAGCACCAGGAAACCGATGCAGTGTGTGGGGAAATGTTGAGGTATGGTGGTGAGATAGTGATAGAATGGGTATGGAAACTGTGCAAACTAGCATGGGAGATAGGGGAGTGCACCCGATGACTGGAAGACTGGCATAATCGTCCCCCTATATAAGGGCCAAAGGGGAAAGAGGAGTGTGTGGTAACCACCGAGGAATATGTCTTCTAAGCGTTAGTAGGGAAGGTATACAGTAGGGTAGTGATTGAGAGAGTGACGAGTGAGAACGGAGAAATGGCTAGGACGACGAGCAGGGCGGTTTTCGGAAGGAAATGAGGATGTGTAGATCAGATTTTGACCCTGAATTGGTGTTGTGGAGAAGTATCTGGAGAAGAAACAAAAGGTGTATGGTGCCGTTATGGACTTGGAGAAGGCCTATGACAGAGTGGATACGAGAAGGTTTGTGGAACGTACTTAGAATATACGGAGTTAGTAGGGGCAAGTTGTGGAAAGCAGGGAAGGGCATGTATGAGGGGTGCAAAGCGCTGGGAGTACGTGTGGAGAGTGAGACAGAGCGATAGTTCTTTGACCTGCAAGGTTGGTTTGGGACAGGGGTGTGTGATGTCCCCGTGGTTGTTTAACTGGGAGTATGGATGGATGTTATGAAAAGAAAAGACGATCAAGAGCAGGGGATGTTGGTGTATCGTTGAAAAGGGAGGGAATTGAGTGGAAGCTACCTATAATGCTGTTTGCGGAGGATACAGTTCTGATGAGTGGATTAGTTTGAATTGGGAGTGTGGCAGGGTATGGTAAAGGAGTTTTGGAACAGTGTGACCCCCCGAAAAACGGAATTTGAAGGTAAATACGCGGGAAGAGCAAGGTTATGGTATTCGCAAGGGTTGAAGTCACAGAGTTGTGAGGTTGAGCGGACACGGTCAGGCTATGGAGATCGTCAAACTCTGTTAAGTATCTGGGCAGTGTGTGTTAGTAAAGATTGGGGACTATGGATGAAGAGGTGCGGGAGAGGGTACAACAGGGGAAGAGGGTTGTAGGGAACGATAAAAGCAGTAACAAGAAAATAGGGTGGTCAGTACGGAAGTGAAGAAGTCCTTGCATGACAGTGTGGTAATCACGACACTGACTTACGGAAGCCGAAGCATGGACGTTGGTGAAGAGCCTCAGACCAAGAGTGAGAGCAGTGGAAATGAATTACTTAAGGAAAGAGCGGTTGCGGAGTTACATGGAGGGATAGGACAGCCTAATGAGGAAGTAAGAAGGAGGTTTGTGGTTGTGGAGGTAGCTGTGATGGAAACGTGTGAAAAGGAACAACTTGAGATGGTTCGGCCATATGGAACGTATGGGGCGAAGAGAATGACTAAGAGGGTGGTACGTGAGCGAGGTGGGGGAACAGAGGGGGAGAGGTAGACCGAATACTGCGGTGGAAGGATGGAGTGAGGAACTACATGAACGAAGGGGGGGGGTTTTTTGGGGACGTGCTGGTTGGGGGGAGTGGGCGTCGACCTTGAATGGGGACAGAGGTGCACTGGGGGGCGGTTCGGTCGTGGCCACACCTTCGGGGATCACGGCCGTCAGGCCAAAGATAGATAGAATAGGATAGATGGATGTTTGCTTCTTTCCAGGGTAATTGGGAAACATGAGGGTATGAGTACACAAGAACGGAAAACTTTTGCCAATACAGGAGCGAGCACAAGGGAGCAATTCTTAAGTCTACTCTTGGAGGAAATTCATCTGGACCAGGAGCCTTATCTACTGAGAGATTCTGCAAAATAGTTGTTGACATGTCTGGGTTTGTGGATCTTAAGTTGAGGTAATTTCAGTGGAATTAACATTAAGTACAGGGACATCTTGATTTATTTCATCTAAGGTTGAGCGTTGGCTGAGAAAATACTCCTCAAGAAGGTTAGCTTTACCTCGGGGGTCACTTACAAGCTTGCCAAGTCGGAGATTGTAATGGCTGGACAATGGATGATGAAGCAGTAGTGAAGTTGGATTTAAATGAGTTAAGAGTAAGACCAAAATATTTTGTAATCATTTGGCTCATTTAGAGGTTTATTGGCCTGCTTGTGGCGAAAGTTTGATATTTAGGTAGGTTTATTACCGTGTTGGCATGATTTCTGATGCTTTCTAAAGTAATTAAAGGCTTAATGTGTTTTTGATCTTGTAGTATGCATTGTCGTCTATTGCTTTTTGTTCAGTTACTCTCGCACAATTATGGTCAAACCATTTAGGTGAAAGTAAATCTTTTACTGTAATTTTGATGAGGAATAAAAGTTTCCATTCAAATTTTTACAAAATCTTGTATGTGGCTCAAGGTGGAGTGTGCCATCATTAGAAAAAGAAAGAATAGGTCCAGGGAATGATCAATAAAGAAACCTTGAAGAACCTCACAGTCTGACCTCTCATAATGCCCTTTAGTCACCAAAAACAGGTTCAGAGTGGGAGGGTGTGGTAGGTGATAGACAGGTGGCCTGTATCAGACAGTGAGCAGAAGATCCACGCGGGGGGACCTCGATGTCACATCATAATTTTCGGAATTGGTTGTTAAAAATAAATTCAGTAGGTGGGGAATTATGATGAGGATTATCTGGTACAAGGGTAGGGTTGGTTGGACGAGTTGAGGTGAGATTAATTGACGTCTGCAAATAGCTCACATTCAAGAACAGCCATCATCCGTCCTGGCCGTTTTACCGGTTTCAGATTTTACAACACACCATAAATGGAAAGTTCAAACCAACACTGTGTACCATCAATCACGTATAGTACGCTTAATCAATAATTACAAGTGTTCTACATTTGCTTATTCCACAGCAATATGTGCTGATCGGATAATATTACCAACCTTGCTGCAACGTGATTCGTATACATTGGCCAGTCTACAAATGACTAGTGGCGTAATAAACCAATTTCTTTGGTCATCCATTAAGAAAAAACATCATAGGCCAGCAAGACCAATTACAACAACCATAGATACTCCAATTCCAAGCCACACTTCCGACGTCAGAGGCAGCAAAGAAAGTGACCAAGGTTTCTATTTCGGGGCTTCCTATAGATCCAATGATGTGTAGGGATTTATATATCAAGTGGATAGGAGTAACTGTCCAGTATAACTGTTGCTCGGGCCACCGTTAGAATAAACAAACCGAATGCCCAGTCTGCTTCCTTGAAAATAAAGATAAATAATTACACAAAATCTTAATGAGAAGTAAGTGGGCCCAGAATCCCCCCCAAAAGAATATATACCAATATGCCTGACTTATTATGATTACCAGTGTAATGATTTGTCATAGTTTGCATTGTGTTTGGAGTAGCGCTTCTTAACTCGTAAAAAATGTGAACAGACATGTTTATAAAATGTCCGTCAATGTGGCGGCTTTTTGCTCGATTCTAACGAATTCATTATATTTACCATATAAAGTAATATTACTGCAACATTTCCACATTGTGTACTTATATAATGAACATGGTGACCATTGAAGAACCAGACAATAGGTTTAAAGATTAAATATCATGTGAACACCTGTATAAATTGTGACATTAGGGGGTGAGGAATGTCTATGATTGGGAGAGTGATATAAAGTGGGCTCTCTCTGGAGGCGGGAGCCACACTGACGGCTTTGGCCGGCTTTGGCCGTTCTCTCGCGCAGGTATGAGGGAGGAGGGAGGTCGGGGACGTGTAGAGGAGGGTGACTGGACATAGTTGCAAAGAAGAGAAGAAGTAGGGAGGGAAAAAGTAGAATATATAAGGAGTGGGAAAGTTGAGGGAGAGAAAGTGGTGGTGAGGGAAAAGGAGGAGGGGCTTAAGACACATGTAAGGGGAGGACAGGAGGTGGTGGTAGGAGGACATGCCACATAATCACATACTGTTTTCATTTTATTGCATTGGGGCATTTTTTGTTGTTGTTTTTTAAAGTGCCCTTTTATCCAGAAGGAATGTCGCATTCGTCCACGAAAGATTCCTAGAGTAACTTAGTAGCCTTTGAAATCCAGGGAGTGTGTGAAGCGACTGTACACGCAACCCGCACTTACATCAGCCAAGCCCAGAGAAAAACGAGTGCTTCTAAAGATGGACATGCAGAACACCTCAACAAGCATTCGCAGGGATGTCTTCCTCCGTGCAGCTCGAGAGCACATCCCCACTCTGTAACCCCTACTTTGGCAAGGCTTATTCCAAACCATCAATCCTGATTTTCGGCGAGACGGGAATCCCATCAGGGACCGGGTTACAGCAAGGAGATCCAGGTTAGTCCTGCTCTTTGCTCAATATAGGTGGACGCAGCAGCTAACAAGGTAAGGTCAGAATTAAATGTATGGTACCTGGACGATGCAACCGTGGGTGGGTCCGTAGAGAATGTTCTAAACCGATCTAAACAACATCATAGGCGGGTGACTAACCAAAGAAAGGGTTGAAATAGGGGAGCTATCCACCCGCCAAAGACCGGCTTTATAGGGCCTTTCCTAGCTGCGGTGAGAGAGACTGGGTTCTAGTCACTGGCGATGGGCTGGTTTATCAGAGTGAGAACTGAGCGATCTCATTGCCAGACCAATAGCCTACTCTGGGACTGTTCCTTTTTAATTATATATTTTCTAGATCTCAAGTTGACGGCGTCTCTTCCGTGGAATCTGACTACCCATATATACAAGGATTGGAAGCCACAAGCGTCACATTGTTTCCTTTGCCCCTCAACTTTCTCTTCATAAGTGCTGCGGGGCACAGTGCCCTGGGTCGGGCTTTGGATTTCTGGGGCTTTTCCGCACCCTCCTCAAACTCCCCGCCATGGAGTGGCTTCGGTCACCCAGGCTTTATTGTGGCCGGCAGGAAGGGTTCTATGGGCGGTGCTCGGGTTATGGCCTTGGCCTTGCTTGGGGCTGTTCGGCCAGGCAGAGTGGGGAACAACAACAAAAAACAAAAAAAAAAACACAACAAAATCACAACTGACCTCAGCCAGGCTGGGCTAGTGATAAATGACACCAAATGGAAACTTGTCCTCCTCAACCACACACCTGATAAAGGAGAACACACTCAGGCCCAATTTCAAGGCGCATTGCCAGATGGAAGATCTTTCAGGAGCACCAGCAAAACCTATTAGGCTACTCACTAACTCTGGCAGTAATCCCACCAGCACTTCAAGGTTAAAAAGGATGAGCTTCAACGTCTTGTGAGTAGCCTGATACACATCGATGCCCAATCAGCTCTGGGCCCTCTCAAGAATTGTTTCTCCATCCCAAAACTCCAATACATTTTGCTCACATCGATGACTTACACGAAACAATGGTGGTCTCCAAGAATTAGACACACAGAATCCCGAGAAGCAGTGACCAGCATCACCAACGTGGAAATTTCAGCTACTAAAACACCAGCTTTCGTAGACACACAACCTTCCGCAACGAATGCATGGAGCAAACAAATCTGAATATGGATTGGTAATCTTCGGAACTTACTGGAATCATCTGGCAAGGAAGAGGGACGGGTTGGTCCAACCATCTGAGCCTGGACTTACCAATATATACGGATACGTCGCCCGCCGGCTGGGCCGGGCCCCTTTTTCTTTTGAAGGACATGATGGATACGTCGGCTGCAGTGAAGGGTTTAAGTAGGGTGATTTAAATTGATGATAGGAGAATTTTAAATTTTCTTCAATTTTAGTTTTTTGTCCTTCAAACCCCAATTGATGATTGCCTTCTACTACTTACCCCCAGGGGGTAAGTGGGCCTTCACTTAGGATGGAGGAAAACAAGAATATGCCACACGCATCCTACTGCGTGGCGTACAAGGCGACTAATAGGTGGGGAATGGAGTTAGACTTGTGGACCAACAGCCATTACTATCACAGTGACAAGCCTTTGTATTGGCGCTAGCTAGGTTTTTCTATGGCAGTTGCTGTGACAGGGCCTCATTGTTCTAGTCCAAGTTGCCTGGATGGCGGGCACAATGGTGGTGGATTGTCGCTCAATCCGGACCCGGACCCCCTGGCGTCTTGGGACCCAACCTGGAACGAAATTGGGATTCAGAGGGTACAGTGTGAAGTGTCCTCTCCGCAAGCAGTATAGGGGCCTGAAACTGGTGGTAGCACTCCAGGAGGCTGCCCTGGTCATAGGGTTGTAAAATACCAGACCAGTCGTAGTTGCCCTGTAAGCGCATGGGGGTGCGTCCTGCGGCTAGTTCTGATGGGGCGCACCGGGGCCACTGGATCCTAACCCCTTGTCATCTATTGGGGGAAGGGGCTGGGTGAATGGTCCCCGGAGTAGACTGGAGCCGGAGTTTTGGGGGGAGGGTGATGGGCCCAGTTTGTCAGCCTTAATTACCAATTATAGGACAACAAACCTAGAGAGAAAAAAAAACGTAAGTCCGATGTTCCAAAACCTCACAGGATACGGACAAATGCCCCCCACAGTCTAGGACCTGCTAGTATGAATGTTGGTATAGTTTGGATCTTGCGTGCCAAAATAAAGTGGCTGAGATGTGTGAGAAGAGGCGAGCGGATGTCGCTGTGCCCCCCAGGAGGAAAACACACTGTTGAAAGGTATGGGGCACAGTTGGATTTTGTTGAGGAGGGAAGGGAAAAGATATAGGGATCTACTGGAAGGGGGTTGAGACTGATAAAGCGAAAGGAGGAGTGGGTGTTCTAGTGGCTGAAGAGTGGGTGGAAAACTGTGCTTCAGATTATGAGAGTTAGTTGAAAGGCTGATTGTTTGAAGTTGATAGTTGGTAAAAGAATTCTGAATGTGATATCTGCCATTCTGCAGAGGCTGGCCAACAGAAAGAGATAAAGAGGACTTCTGGAATGACACAGTCAGTGTCATTTCAGTCCTCTCGGAGAATGAAATAACAATCCTGGGAGGGGACCTGAATGGTCACGTGGGAGCATCTGCAGATGAATATGAGGAGTACAAGGAGGAAATGGTTTCGGAAGGAGGAATCTGGAAATATATACTGGAGTCCGGCTTGCACGCAACGTGGTTGAGTGTAATATGAAGTTCAAGAAAAGACAGAGCCATCTGGACATATAACTCTGGGGTCTCATCCAGCCAGATAGATTACTTTTTGTTTAACAGGAAAGAATGGAAACTGGTTCGGGATATAAAGGTCATCCTGAGCGAAGAAGGTATCCCCAGCATAAGCTATTGTGTGCGACATGAGCTTATACAGGTTCCTGAGGCGAAGGTATACATGCCCAAAAGGAGAGTATGGCTGCTGAAGAACAAGGAAAATAGGAAAGGTTTCATAGTGAACTGGAGGAAATGAATAGAAATAATGAAGCTAGGCATAACGATGTAATGGTCAATGAATAACCCCTCAATCCCAGCACCGTATGTATACGTCAGTAGATAAGTAACTCCCCAGTCAGTGACGTATTTATCCGTCAGTAATGTATTTCCTTGTAACTGCCGGTACAAACCTGTACCAATACCAAAGCACTGCTCCTGTGTTGCAACAATTCTCAGCTTATATGAGACACCACTGAAGGGGACAGAGCCAGTGTTGCCTCATCTTTGGAGGTGGATAGGTGGGCTCTCCTGCCATTTTGACACATTGCACTGCTGGGACTTTATTACTGTGATCCTACGGTACAGTACGGGTTAAGCATAGCTTTCTCGCTGCCACTGACAAAGTCTGTGGGAAAACAAAGGGCAAACCCAGGAACAAACACCTCCTGGTGGTGGAACAATGAGGTAGAACATGCTGTGAAAGAGAAAAGGAGATGTTTCAAAGCATGGCAGAAGGGAGGCAGTAAGCAGGAATACCAGGCAGCTAAACGAACTGCCAGAAGAGGTATTTACAATGCTAAAAATGGCATTAAGGACCTAGTCCTCGAACAAGTGTGTAACACGGACAATCCCAATGGGATATTCAACCTAGCTAGGGGAGTTAAAAATGACAGTAGGGATATTATAGGGGAACAGTATGTTAGAAACGATAATGGGCGATTGTGTATGCAGATAAATCAGAGAACAATGCAAGGCACACTATGAATGATTGCTAAATGTAAAGTTTGAATGGGATAAGGAACAGCTTAGTATCGAAAAACCTATATCTGGACCTCCTCCTTTGATAGGACCAGCTGTCAATAAAAGCAATAAAATGAAGAATGGTAAAGCTCCAGGGTGCTCTGACATTGTCGATGAGATGATAAAAGCCTCAGGAGAGACTGGTGTCAGCTTAGTCATTGAGAGGATAACCACCATTACTAAAAAGGAGAAAATCCCTAAGGATTGGGCACAAAAGTGTAATAGTAAATATATACAAAGGAAAAGGGGATGTGCTAGATAGAGACAATTATAGGGGCCTGAAAATGCTTGACCAAATCATGAAGGTCTGTGAGAGAGTCTTGAGGGTTTGATAAGGCAAAGCATCTCCATTTATGATATGCAGTTTGGTTTTGCCAGGACGAGTACAACCGATGATATTTTCATAGTCAGGCAGATACAGGAAAGATACTTACAAGAAGGCAGGGATCTTTACTTTGTGTTTTTAAACATGGAGAGGCCATGGACAGGGTGCCTAGAGATGTTGTGTAGTGGCTATGATGAAACTGGGTGTAGATCAGTGGCTGGTGCGTGTGATAATGTATGAGGATTCGCGTGCGGTGAGGGTGAAAGGTGTACTAAGTGAGGGTAAGTCTGTGTTGGAGTTCATCAGGGTTCAGTGTTAGCCCCCTCCTCTTTATATGGTCCTGGAGGCACTATCTAGAGATTTAGATCCGGACTCCCATGGGAACTGGGAACGTTTTATGCAGACGATATAGTTCCTAAATAGCTGACAATGTGCAAGATGCTGAGGCCAAATTCAGAAGATGGAGAGAGGGAATGGCGAGCAAGCGTTTAAGAGTCAATATTAACAAAACCAAGGTTATTCATTGTATTGAGACGAGGCAATGTGGAAAAGAGTGGTGCATATCCATGTGCAGTGTGTGGAAAGGGTGTGGGCGATAACTCGATTCGGTATAGCATATGTCAATGTTGGATGCACCATGGGAGTAAGGGCTGTAGTAGAATATAAGGACCCCTGCCGTAGGATAAGTCAGAAATCAAGACATTTGAGTAACGTTGAGTGGTACTTGAAAAGTAGACAGAATGGATAAAAAACATCATCTGAGGAAGAGCACTTTATTGACATGTCTGATTTTGCTAGTTCCTACTGATGTATTTGACCCATATCTAGGCTCCGCCTCCCCTCCCCCATGTTTCTGCCCCCTCCCTGTCCTGCCTCCTTCCTCCCTCCCAACCCCCCCTCCCACTCATCCCCGCCACCTGTCTGGACGGATATTAAGGCCTCCTATGTACCAGCATTTGTTTGTGGACCTGATGAAGCTATATGCGAAACGTTGTCATAAAGTGATCTTCCTCAGATGGTGTTTTTTATACATTTGAGTAAGTAGTGTGCAAGGGCGAGCTTGTGTTAAGTGATGATCCTGTGGCTGTGAATTTTGGAAATGAGTCATTGGGGCTGGTGGACAAGTTTTGTTACCCTAGGAGATACCATCTCTGCCAGTGCTGGGGGCGAGGCTGCCATTGTTGCTAGAATTAGATGTGGCTGGAGGAAGCTCAGAGAACTGCTGCCAATTCTGACCATGAAAAGAATGCCTCTCCCCCTGAAGGGAAAAGTGTATGCTTCATATATTAGAAGTGGAATGACGTATGCCTCAAAAACATAGGCCGTTAAAGAAGAAGATGTCAACAAAATGGAACATAATGAGATGAGAATAATGAGATGCATGTGTGGGGCCAAACTGCAGGATAGAATAACAAATGATTAGCTGAGGAAACGCTTAGGTATAAAGAGTATTAGCGAGGAGATGCGTACAAGTAGACTGGGATGGTATGGGCATGTGGAGAAAATGGATGAACAAAATTGGGCAAAAAGATGCATGTCTGTGATTGTGGAGGGAGCTGCACCAAGGGGTGGACTGAGAAAGACCTGGGATCCGACTATATGTGCCGATCTCGAATGAAAAAAACTTGACAAGTTAAGCAGCCCTTAACAGGGCTGCCTGGAATGCCACCATTAAGACAAAAGACTGAAAATGAACATATATGTGGAGTACTCAGTCTTAAAATGTTATGTATGTATGTATGTATGTACAAAAGCAAGTTTACTGTCCTTGAAGACTGGAAAGCCAATATCAGATGACTTTTAAACCTGACCAATTATACTATTATTCGATTCGACCATTTGCATTTTTACCAATGAATAATAATAGCTTCAGACAGTAATAACAGAGCACCATTGGCGCTATCAAGCATTGTGTATCTTAAATAACCTCAATGACTCGCTTCCATTAAGTACCCGTGGTGGCTCAGTGCTTTAGTAGTGTGTGTGACTGGTTAAGTGGGAATGGGGATCAAGACTCTTAGATTGACAATTTTGCAAAGTATGCCTACAAGCCTACATATATGTATTATGGTGGTAGTTACTGCTTTGTTCTAAAGGTATGGTAATGGCGACATTCTCAGCTATTTCAGTGTGAGTGTCTCAGGAGAACACAGTCATACAGGCTATGATGAGTCTGTATGTTATGTCATTCTTCTCTGGAGTATGGCAGTCTGAATTATGGCCCACCTATAATCCATCCCCAACGAGGCCCTTTAAAAAACTTGATGCTCTGTCTTTTTTATTATGTGATTTGTGAACTTTAAAGACTTAATTGTCTGTAAATGTAGACAGCTCTTTTCACATTTTATATACTCTTTATGGGCACTTTTGGACGCACCTTTATATTACAATATCAACATCCGGTATTCTACTTACCTTCTTCATCACCATTCCAATAATACCATCCCAAGACCCATCAGGTTGTGGACGGCCACCAGCTCGTGATACTACATAGCGATAACTGAGTAAAACAAAGAAAGGTATACCTTTAACTCCTGTATAAGCAAATGGTCAGTAAAGCTTTATAATTATACAATATATATATATATATATATATATATATATATATATATATATATATATATGTTAGTAAAGCCAGGTAATAAATGGCTTTAATACATACGAGGTTGAAAGAAATGGCAATTTCTGCGTTGGAAATTTTATTATTCAAAGTTTCCAGGTCTCTGATGAGTTTTCGCTGGGTGGCAGGAAGTAGATGAATGAGATGAGCAAAATTCATGGTGGTACAGGGTTACATAAATGTACATGATGATACAGGATATACGACGCGTTTCACTGGACAACCAGCATTATCAAGTAAGGGTAGAATGATATAAAAGGTAAACAGGAAGGGTATATATAGAGGGTGGAGGATCAGTGGAGGCGAAAATCAGGGGGCAAAAGTCTCTATTGGTGGAGGGGTATTCTAGCACTCCTAGAATACCCCTCCACCAATAGGAGACTTTTGCCCCCTGATTTTCGCCTCCACTGATCCTCCACCCTCTATATATACCCTTCCTGTTTACCTTTTATATCATTCTACCCTTACTTGATAATGCTGGTTGTCCAGTGAAACGCGTCGTATATCCTGTATCATCATGTACATTTATGTAACCCTGTACCACCATGAATTTTGCTCATCTCATTCATCTACTTCCTGCCACCCAGCGAAAACTCATCAGAGACCTGGAAACTTTGAATAATAAAATTTCCAACGCAGAAATTGCCATTTCTTTCAACCTCGTATGTATTAAAGAATATATATATATATATATATAGTGTCTCAAAATAGGCTTGTCAAACATGGGGATTAGGTTATGAAAAATATTCTAACCATAAAATGTTCTATAAGCAAAATTCCAAAATGTGCTCATTATAGAGATATTGCATGTTGAAAATGGCATTTTCTAAGTATTTTCCCTTAAGGCTGGCCTAGCTGTCCTAGAGCCTACCATACATCAATCTAACTACAAATATTTGTTCATAGTAATATCAAGATAATATCATTATGTAAATTACAAAATTATTATAGACATGTTAGCTCACTTTGGACATGTTAGAAACTATTTGACATGGAAGAGTCTATAAGAGTGATGCATGGGGGAGGACACTTTATAAAACCTTTAATATCTCTTAAACGGTTGAGATATAGAGTTTTTGTTATTAAGCATTTTATCCTTCGGAATCATTTATATAATCATATTCTGAAGTTTGGCACGCCTATTTTGGGACACCCTGCATTATATAAGAACATAAGAACATAAGAAAATGGGAGTCTGCAGAAAGCCGATTAGCCTAAGCAAGGCAGATCCCTGTCCCAAACAACCTCAATTACAAAGCCCAATTATAGGCTCAACACTCTAATACCCTGAGGATCATCTTACCAAAAACGGTTAGAGAATTAACGCAGGATTACAGGGTCTGCAGAGCGCTGATTGGGATATATATCAGAATTACTATTAACATCTTATACAGTTCGAGTAAATATTTCTTATATACAGAATACCAGATTAAATTGTATCCTTGGCATTGGTTTGCATAGATATTTATTGTAAATGCTCCCTTTAACTTGTTTTCTACATTCATATTTTCTCTTCAGAATTGATTGATCCCCTTATCCGCCTTTCTCAAATAATTCACTTCCACAGATTAATCGTCCACTCTCCCTTAATCCACTACAGCTCAAAATATATAATGGCTACAAAGTTATCATTAATGAAGCACATCAGGTGCTAATCTGGCTATATCAGAAACACAACCTTGATTATTTAATAGGTATTATATCTATGTGTCTATTGCCAGGTGGATACATTCTCGAAGGGGTGCCCACATCTGTATCGACTCTATATACTTCTATATTCCGAGCAATTCGTTCGATTGGGAAGATATTACTGGGATTTAATTTGGGTTGTACTTGGTTTCAATACCTTACCACAAAGCCCACCGATATGCCATACAAAATACCCTCGTTTTGTTTTTCTAATACACGTTAGCATTGTATGAATATTCCCATATTCATAATATGTAATAGGAAGATTTGCCTAGTGATAAGTTTAACAGGTGGTGTTTGAGAGAGATGTCCAAGGTTGCGAGATGAGACTGCATTAGAGTGGAGATGCTGCTCGAAGCTACAATGAACCACTGTAGGTTTTCGGAGGTAAAGCTACGAACGAGCCGGTTGCTACACTCACATGTATCGCTGCTTCTCTCACAATCTGCAGTAAGACCTCTTGTCTTCATCGTTCTGAGTGATTGTATTTATAAGTTAAAAGCTTATGTCTGGAGGTATACAACATTAATGGAACATAGCAAAATATAAATATCCGGGCGTTAGAAATTTGGATCAGAACTGATTTTGAATATAAACATAACTATGAATACCAAGATGGAATTAATTTATATATATTTATTGGAAGCAGTTAATCATATATATATATATATACCTCATCCATCTACTTGATTGTGTATTGTAAAATCAAATCAACAGGCGTGCAAATTTGAGGCAATGTGAAAGGAGAGGAGACATTTGGTAAAAACAATTGCCCTGTCTACTGATCAGCCACATAATGAGCCGGTAGTGGCCAAGGGGTGTGGCATGGTTAATGACCTTGACGAGCCACACCCTGCTGAGAGTAACGAGGGAGGAGGAAGAGGTGGCAGAGGGGTGCATGATGTGGTAGAACAGAATTATTCAATTGAGTGGGAACGGACTAAGTCCGCCATTTCACCGCTTGTTCGACCTAACGAGTCCCTGTACTGGGATTTGTTTATTATTAGATAGGGTAGTAAGTATAACATAAAACTTACGTATAATTTGATAGATCAGCAAAGTATTTTACAGTTTTGCCTCTCGCCCCTTCCCACACGAGGCGTCGACCTTGAGAAGCTGTTGGGTCATCAACCCAAACTACATTTTGTTTGGCAGATGGAGTAGCTACCACTGTTAGTTGTGGAGCAGATAAAAATCTGGAACAAAGAAAGAACAATGTATTGGTTAATATTCAATTACTAATAATGAACCTTAGGTGCAATATATAAAGAACGGATATCATATTAATGAATACATAATGCCTCTTATATTAAACGGTAGGGTGAAAGAATTACCATACGACAGCATAATTACTTACTTCGTGTACTTGTCAGGAAAGAGGGGGAGGTGTGAGGTGAGACTAAGTCCTTTATCTTCTGACCAGGCCGCCACCCACAGCGGCTGGGTTCCAGGAGGAGTGTATGGTAGATACACGTACATGTTTACCCTGGGCAAGAAAAAGAGTTGATAGACAATTATATTCTATAAGTTTATTCAATATACATGTGGATCAAAAGTTGAGTATGTTTTCATGTAGCATGGTTACATGACTAGAATTAATACTTTTGTACAGTATATTATGTTCGATTGAATGTAGTCAATAAGTAATAACTTCATAATTTGGTAACCAACAAACAGATAGGCAGCATTTTAGATATGTATCTACGATCATATACTATCTGTAACTCTGTTACAAGCAATATTAGTTATCAACTCTGCATAAGCAGAGTGGTAGTGCACACACAGATCCCCCCTGTATAATGTGCAACACTAGGAAGCCTGTCCGTCGTCCGTCGCCTAACGTCTGCCCGGAAACTCCTCCTAGACCGTTCATCAGATTTTCACCGAATTTCATAGGTATATCCATATGGTCGATGCAAAGTTCAATAAAACATATATTTTCAATTGTACTTGAAGGTCAAAGGTCAAGGTTTAAAATATGGTCAATATTTCATATTTGTATTTTGTACTCGAATGTCTTCATTTTCACTATGCAAGTTACTGGTAATATTGATATTATATATTGACCATATTTTAGACAAACATTCTAAAGGGTAAGGTCAAAGCCAAAGATAAAGAGCAAAGGTCAAAACAAGATTTGTACTAGTATTTCTTATACTAACTGTTAGATTATCACTAGTCTTATCATGTATATTTGGACTACCTAGGTCAAGGTCATACAAGGAAAAATCAATTTAAAAGTTCAAGGTAATATGTCTAGATGAAATATAAGGTCAATATGCTAATATCTTTACTATCCATGCAAGCTTCACAAAATTAACTGAAGTATTTTTTTTTTTTTAAATTAAATGAAAATGTTTAATTTTGAGACGCATATCATAAAGGTCAAGGTATAGGTCAAAGGTCATGGTCAGCTATGCTATAAATATATCTGATACTTGCTGGTAAGTTTTAACCGAATTAGGCATGCTTATTTGATTTTCCAGGGCTATGCCAATGCAAAAAAAACAAAAACAAATTTACTCCTACAAAAAGGTCAAGGTGAAAGCTATTTTTTATTATTTATTAAACAAAATTACTCAAATTTTGGATAACTGACTGTGTTTGTTCCTTATTACTTAAATTACATATTTATTATATTTCATATCAATATTTGTATAGTTAAGCTCAAAGGTCAAGGTCCAAGGTCAAAACAAGAGTGTTCGTCATTATCCCTAATCTGCTATCTCCGTCACCTGTCCTATCTCTTCAGTACGGCCATCCGATCCTCCCAGCCGGCGGCGCTTCTGGCACTTTGGCGCAGCCGACTGGGAGGCTCTTTGGCAATACTTCTTTGATTTCCCATGGAATGACTTCTGCTTCCGTGGCTGAGGACCCGAGGAGAGTGCTGAACGCATTACCGAGGTAATCCTCTCGAGCATGGAAGCGTACATTCCATTTTCTTTCTCTCAGTCTAATGCAAAACAATCTTGGTTTACTCACGCTTGTTCTACTGCTGTCCACAACAAGGAGGAAGTATTCAAACGGTACCGACGTCTTAAAATTCAAGAATCTCATTCTTCCTATGTTTCTGCCCGGAATCAAGCCAAATCTGTTCTTCGACTTGCCAAACACTCTTTCATCAATAATAAATGCACTGAACTATCCAACTCTAGCTCCCCAAGCTTTCTGGCATCTAGCCAAAAACCTCTCCAGCAACTTTTCTTCCTCATCTTTCCCTCCCCTTTTCCACTCTAATGGCACAACCATCACTTCTTCCTCTGACAAAGCTGAACTCTTTGCTCAAACTTATGCCAGAAACTCTACCTTGGATGATTTTGGTGCTATTCCTCCCTCTCCACACCCCTCTCTCCTACTTATGCCTAATATCCTAATCTCTTCTAAAGATGTACTTTCTACCCTCTCTGGGCTTAATACTAAGAAGGCGTACAGTCCGGATGGTGTTTCGCCTGTTGTTCTTAAAAACTGTGCTTCCGTGCTGACCCCCTGCCTAGGCAAACCCTTTCGTCTCTGTCTCTCCTCTAACATCTTTCCTTCTTGCTGGAAGTTTGCTCTCATTCAGCCTGTCCCAAAGAAGGGTGACCGCTCTCAACCCTCCAACTATTGTCCAATTGCTCTCATCTTTTGTATCTCTAAAGTTTTTGAAACTATTCTTGCTTCTAAATTTCTTACGCATTTCTCTTCTCATAATCTGCTCTCAGATCGCCAGTATGGCTTCCTTAAGGGTCGCTCTACTGGTGATCTTCTTTCATATCATACAAACTCTTGGTCATCCAACTTTCGGGACTTTGATGAGACTTTTTCTGTTGCACTAGACATATCGAAGGCCTTCGATAGAGTCTGGCACAAATCTTTAATTTCCAAACTGCCCTCCTTCGGTTTTTGTCCCTCCATCTTTGCCTTTGTCTCTAATTTCCTTTCCGGCTGTTCTATAGCTGTAGTTGTGGACGGCCATCGCTCATTTCCTCATCCTATCAACTCTGGTGTTCCTCAGGGTTCTGTCCTATCTCCTATTCTCTTTCTTATTTTCATAAATGATCTTCTCAACTGTACATCCAGTCCCATCCATTCATATGCAGACGACTCTACCTTACACCACTCAATTAGTTTTCCAGAACGCCTCAGCCAGCAGTCCCTCAAAAGTAAACGTAACGGAGCCATAAAATGCTTATCTGCTGATCTAGCTACTATTTCCAATTTGGGTAGAGAAAACCTTGTTGCATTTAATGCTTCCAAAACTCAATTTATCCATCTTACTACCTGTCAGGAACCTCCAGAGGACTATCCCTTATTCTTCAATAATACAAAAATCAACCCTTCATCTTCTCTCAATGTTCTCGGTGTCTCTTTTTCTTCTGCTCTCACTTGGAAGGACCATATTACCAGTCTCGCTAAGGCAGCCTCCCAGAAGCTGGGTGTGCTCAACCGCCTCAAGGGGTTCTTTACCCCTGCTCAGCTTCTTGCTATGTACAGGGGCACAGTGCGTCCTTGTATTGAGTATTGTTCACATGTCTCACACCGCACTGCTGGATAAAGTAGAAAGGAAAGCCTTTCGTATCATTAACTCCCGTCCACTCACCAACTCTCTGCAATCTCCCTCTCTTCACCGCAATGTTGCATCACTCTCACTATTCTATCGCTACTACAATAATCAGTGTTCCTCGGAGCTTTCCCAGTGTATACCACCTCCTCTACGGAGGGTACATAGTACCCACCTTGCAACACAATCCCACCCCTACTCTGTGCAACTCTCCAACCCAAGAGTGAAACGCTATTCTGACTTTCTTCTATTCAACTGCTGAACTCTGGAACTCTCTCCCAGAATCAGTCTTTCCCTCTTCCTATGGCTTAAATTGCTTCAAACTCCGTGTGTCCAGGCAATTTAGCTCGAACATCCCTTGATTTCGGCCCTGTCACGCTTTGAAATCTTGGGGAGGCACTCGCTGCAGGCAGTTATGCCTTTTGTCTCCCTCATTCATATAGAAAAAAAAAAATACTGATTAATGTATTGTCACCAAATGTTGCTGGCAAATTCGATTGGTCAATGTGACAGTTTACCAAATAATTAGTTTTTGTTACTCAAAGGTCAAGGTAAAAGGTGAAGGCCACAGAATATAATCACTATTGCTTATTTTGTTTTCGACTTACAGCATATTCACAATGTCAGATACTGCTAATATTGGTGTTATTCTTACCAAATTTTATATAAATATTCCAAATTTTTAAATGAAACGTCAATAGTCAACATATGATTTTCAATATTTCCTAAATTACTAATTGACTTTTACCATACTGATCATATATTGGTATAACTGGAACACCGAGAGCAAATATATATATATATAATCCGTTTGTACGAACAAGATTAACCCGGCAAGCGCGATAGGCCTCACGGAAGGCTTCCTATAGGGAACGCGATAGGCCTCACGGAAGCATGACCATAAAAAAAGCCTTCCAAAAAAAAAAAGGGCCTATCAAAACAAAGGATTTTGTCTCTAGGTGAGATAATTCCCCTCTAGTACTCATCCATGTGTTTCTCACCCCTCCCCCTCCTCCCCACCTTATTCCCCCCTCCCCCCCTCCTCAATTATCACCTATTTTTCCTCTTATTATCATCATTTATCGGTTATTTTTCTCTCCCGCGATAATGTAGCACAAGTTGGTTGCATAAAAGATCGTTATGCAACACCCAGACACCGGCACACACCGCCCCGCTCGTCTCAGTTGACTCCCAGACAGCGAGAGGGGAGGGCTGCCTGTGGCTCTCTCTCGCCTGATATTATGACCGGGTGGCCAATATCTTCGTTTTTCACCACCCAAATGCTTTTCCCACTTATTTTAGCACTCTTGAAGGTTCATATATACATCATATATGTAAAATAAAAGCATACCGAAAACAAATAATGCTTTATATTGTAAATATAACGAATTCTGTCAGAATCCAGGGCTAGAAATGCACAAATAACTACCCTAGCACCTACGTCTATATCGCGTTTGTCAGGTTAAACACTAATTTCAAAATTCTAGGTTGCAGAGTTGGGTATGCATTGTTTCTTTATTTTTGTTTCTTCTTGTTTTTTGGTATTCTTTGATAAATGTTGGTAAATGCTAAACTACACATCAACTTTATTATTGCCATTTAATTACATTACAGATAACATTAGGAACCAATACATTCACCAGTATGTATAATTTTAGGTAATCAAACGTATTGCCATTTTAACACCTTACGAGCGGGCCCGTCAGTTTTTTTCCACTACGCGCCCAGCGTTTTTTTGTTTACCATAAATGGCCTTGTTTCCGTGCTCTTTTTCATGCCTAAACAAGAGCCAGAGCGAAATATAATTATGTATTCCTGAAAGGGCGTTAATTGAGCTTTCCAATGACACCTGAACCATCCTTCTACAATCACTGGTTGTCTTGCAATGATCGTGCAACCGAAGGGCAAAATCGCTAAAATACGGTCATTTCGTTACATAATTACGTGTGTAGCGAGGGAGGGAGGGTGGATGTGTGTGGAGTAGATGTCAGCAGGCCCACGACAGCTGTGGCGAGCGGTCATGAGGCAACCTACGCTCCTCCCGTCGCTCGTCTCTCTCTCAGAGCAAATATTGCGCCAAAATTGCACACAGACTTAAGTCGGACCCCGCCACATAGTCTAGATTTTTCGATACGGACTTAAGTCGGGCCCCGATAGACAGGGGTTAAACATGTGACGCTTCTGCATAGTAGCCACGTGCGGGTATGCGCGCGCGTCGGCTGCCCAGCCGTTTAGAAACCGGCTGGCGGCAGCCGGCCGGCAGGCTTTTCCTTAGTATATATCCTACGACAACGTAACTAATGTCTGGGATATTCTTATTTTGTTTCACAGCTTGAAGCTGCCCTTATTCTTAACCAACGCATCTTAGTATATTTTATTCTCGATAGTTGATTGTTTCATTATAATATATAAGATGTAAGTCTAGTGAGAGTGGGAGGAGACGAGCGGGAGAGAGAGACCGGCTTGGGACGTTGCTTCGCTTGCCAGCTTGGGACGAGCCTGAAAACGTTGCCATATGCATTTGATCGCAACGTTAGGCTTAGTTTCGACTCACGCACGGGGTAGAGGATTTTGACCCGGCAACTGTGTTGAGTGTTGTCAAGCATGGGATGTATTTTGCATGCCTAGGGTGGGGTCCAGACAGATTCAAGACTCAGAGCTCACCTCACTGTCGTACCCTTCGGACCCCCTTGATATCTATCCCTCTCAAACCCACTTAGAAACTTTCTCTCTCACTTTGTATACCTTCCTTCCACTACTTCACCAATCTATTTAATTATCCCATCCCCTTGATAGACCTTATATCTATTATTGTATTAACGACGAGCTCTCAGATAACTAGATAGGATTTTGGGCCTTATGCAGAGATTTAATTGTTAATGAGACCTAGGAAGCTTTTTTGTTGTCTCATATTTGGTGGTTTCATGCTTGCTAGTGTGTTCTTGTGTCAGGTTAGCAGGGGCTAGACCGGAGGGGAGGCTTTTTGCGATCCTTTAAGTAAAGTCTGCTGGTGCGAGTCCTGTGGACCCGCATGACTTTACTAGGATACCCGTGGGAGTCTGGGGGGCATTTTATTGTCTGTGTCCCTGTGTGTCTAGTGTTGTGTTGTGTGAGGTCCCTTGCCTAGTCCACTCAGCACTGCGCTAGCACATCTTGCTTTTGTTTTAGGGTCGCCAGGAGAGTCAGATACTTGGGATCTGAGTCTCTCAAGAGAGCACCCTTTCAATTAGAGTAATTTGGCGCACAGACTTGGGAACGTCCCTAGGCAAGAGCAGGTGGCTCAGCCCGGGTATCCGAAGCCTATATCCTTCCGGCTAGACCTCTGCCACCTGGCAGATTAACAGCTAGGGGTTTATCAGCTCTGTATGCTTGTTATTGTGCCACAGTTTACCGTTTTTGTGAGCATTGTGAGTCAGGGTGTGGCTTAGAGACTCTGTCCGAGCAGGCTTGCCTGACTAAGAGTGAGAAGCACACCTGTATGTGGTTATGTTGCGAGTTGCTACCTTTATGTAATTATACCTATGCCATTATACACTGTATGGCCTATCACTAGTATTTATTCCAGCTTATGAGTTAAGAGTTCTCTAAATCCGTAACGTACTTTCTTTGCTAAGCATCAGATCCTACAGTAGCCGCATGCAGTTTAGAAACCCGCATCTTGTCTACCGGTACGATGTTTTGAGGACTGTTTGCTTTCACCTTCTTTCACGCAGGGGTGATTAGTTGTATTAATTAATGTAACGTTAAATGTACTTTCTTCTAGTTTGTTATTAAATTGTTTCTGCAATTTAATTTTGTTATCTATCTTTTCCTTGAAGCTTTAAGTCAACTTAATTGTGTGATCTTTTATATAGCCTGCTTGACTATCAGCAGTCTATAGTGCGTGCACCCTGTAACCGAGTCATAGGATACCTTGTTGTCCAGGCAGGACTCTTGACGGTTTAGGGTGGTTTGTTGCCTGGGTTTATAGATAAGGGTTGGATCTAGCGTTTTCCGTTGTTGCTTGTTGCCGCATACCTAGTCCAATAGAAAGAGCCCAGTGTTTATATATCCCAGGACGTAACAAATGGCGACCTTGCCAGGATTTACTGAACAGAGGAATATAGTGGTCATTTGTTTTGAGATTCCTTATGATTAGAGGAATACAGTGGACATAGAGTTTTTTTTTGGAGCAACCAATATAACTCATTAAAGACTTTAAATAACATTAGTATATACATACTTGCATAGGAGATATGGCACATTCTATAACCGTGATAATTACTGCAGTACACAAGCATGTCTAATACATCAGAACACAGTGATGGGTTAGGTCACGATACGGGCTCGGAGGGAGAAAGACCTGTGGAGTGGCTAGTCGATAGCGAGGAGGGTGCTAGAAGATTTTTAGAGGTGCCCCTTACCGCTGACAGGGTGTTGAAGCTGAATAAGTATGGCTTAAAGTGTGTGGCAGGTCTTCAGGATCACCAGGGTTTAAGTGGCATGAGGAAAGATCAGCTGAGGACTTTGATATTGGATTTAGAAGGGAGAGACCTGGGTGGAGAGGCGACTGGGGGCCCCGGTCCCCAGCCCCCCCTTCACTCTACCCCCGTATCAAACGTCAGGGTGCCTGAATTTAGTACATACCCCCAAGTTGATGGTCAATGGCAGTGTGGAATTCAATCACAGGGACCCTCTACATTAAATGCACCTTCCCCTCCTCAAGGGTTGACTCCAGATTTGTTGTTTCGGCTTGAGATGGCCAAGGTTGAGGTTGCTAGAGCTCAGGTTGAGGCTGCCGAGAGACAGGCTAGTGTGCAGGCTGAGGTTGCTAGAGCTCAGGCTGAGGCCGCAGAGAGAACAGCTATACGAGAGGCTGAACTGCAGGCAGAGTCTACTAGGTATCGGGCTGACAGGGAGATGGAGAGATCTCGAGTGGAGGTAACAGGGCGAAATATTGGGGGAGGTAACAGACATCGGGACCAATCATTGTCGCACCTGCTTAACCCTCTCACCACGGAAGGGCTCTTGAACGCCCATAAAAAAGCATATAACAGGTACCCGGAAGGCCTCTTGAACGCCCAGTGGTTGAAAGCCTGTGAGCTTCGTGTGCGAGGCGTCGGTCCGACGCATGTAAACAACAGCCGGCTGGACCAACGCCCCGCATCTCCGGCCACAAGAAGGAGAGCGTCGCTTGTTTGTGTGTGCCTGTATGTTGTTGTTAAGTATCGAAAAGTGGTGTAAAGTGGCTGTTTTGGCCATAAAGTTATCTCCAATGAAATCATCATCACAGCTCAACCAGTTGACTTAGAGAGCTCTACTTAATGCCATTCTACAGGTAAATAACACAGCTACGCTTGGGGATGCACGGGAATGCGGGAAGCAGTCTGATTAACGAATATACGGTAGCCTAGCCTAGACGTTTTTCGGCCAAAACACCCGGGTTTCGAGGAATATATTTATAATACATAGCCGGGGCTGGAGGGTTAAACTAGTTCCTGTGTTCGATGAATTTTGTGTGACTGAGTTTTTTATGCGATTTGAGAAGAAGTGTCAGGAACACCAGTGGCCTCAGGAAAAGTGGGCAGCATTAGTTTCATCAAGACTCCTAGGAAAGGGGCTAAAAGCGTATGATGCACTACCTTTAGAGTCCTGCGTAGTTTATGATGAGCTAAAGAAGGCTGTGCTACAGGCCTATGAGTTACAACCAGAAACTTACCGCTTGAAGTTTTGGGGTGTTACTAAGGGCAAGGATAGTACCTTCCTAGAACACGCCCGGGACTTGTCTGATGCACTACGACATTGGTTGCGTTCTGAGAGGGCAGCTACTTTTGAAGAGTTGAGTGAGCTGGTTCTCTTGGAGCAGTTCTTTAAGTGCACAGGCGGGGACTTAACATTAAATATAAAGGACAAAAATCCTAGAACTCTCCAGGAGGCAGCAGAAATGGCTGACCTCCGACTGTCATTAATTCGAGGGTGCGGAGCAGCAGCTAGGAGTGAGTCGGGTGCAAAGGATCGTACCCCTCCCCCTCCCAAGAATTTTGATACACATAAATACACAAAACCATCTAGCACTGACAATAAAACTGAACATAAACCAAATACCGTCCCGTATAAGAAGTCTAATGGTACCTCCCACTCCCAAGGGAAACCAAAGAGTAAAGAGTGCTTTGCATGTCACAAGGAGGGTCACTTTGCAAATGCTTGTCCGAACAAGCCACCAAACAAGGTTGTGTCATTGGTCCGCAGCATAGGGGTGTCGCCTATATCTTCTGAGTTTGCCAAGGGTAGTTCGTCAGAGGTTGGGACACAGCCTGTGTTCAAGAGTCCGGAAGGCTCGAACCCTGTCCGCGACGTCTTTGGGGGTCATAGAGGGCATTGTGAGGTGGGCTGGCAAAAGGCGAGGAGTTAAGCTATTGCGTGATACTGGGGCTTCTCAGACCTTGTTAAGGAACTTTACTGGTAGACCGATTAACGCTGCTCGGGTGGTGGTAGTTCAGGGGATCAATGCTACGAAGTCCTACCCGCTGGTGCGGATGGAGCTGGAGGTGGGTGGTGTGGCGAAGGAGATGGATGTCGGAATTGTAGAGAACTTGCCTGTTGGGGGTGTCGACCTCCTCCTCGGCAACGACTTTGCGGTGCCTGCTTCTAAGGTTTCACCCTTGGTCGTTGCCGAGAAGGCGGCCGACGTTAGTAGGGAGGAACAGGAGTGGGTTGAGAAGTGTAGCGTACAAACCATGGCGTGTGTTGTGACGCGTTCTCAGACATCCGGAGCCTTGCAGCCACCACCTCAGTCTATCAAACTGCGGAGGAAAGGTCACAAGAAAACGGGAAGTGTTGGTCAATTGGAGAGTTTTGAGCCGGCAGTGTTTCTTGGTGACTCATTATTGGCACCTATGTTAGAGTCTGGAGAGGCCCCGGGGCCTGTCACCGCTAGTGCAGGTGCAGGGCAGGAAGAGACTCTGCGACAGCATCGTTATGCGCAGCGTGAGGAAAGGATGGCTCAGCGGGACATTGGAGGTGGAAATAAATTATTTAAGATGAACTTGGATAATCTCGCACCTGCTGATATATGTTCCTTGCAGCTGGATGATCCTGAAGTCAGGGCGTGTGGTAATGGTGCTGTCGAACTGGAGAGCGATGGGGATGCGCAGCCTGGTGATTTTTTCTTGTCCGAGGGGATCTTGTATCGGAGACATCAGGATCCCAAGAAAAAGTGGGATGGCGGGTCAGGATTAGTGGACCAGTTAGTAGTACCGAGGGTGTGCCGTGAGAGCTTATTGAGATTAGCTCATGATGTGCCTTTGGCAGGGCACCTGGGGGCACGTAAGACGGAGGCAGCTCTGAACAAGCTTTTCTGGTGGCCTGGGTTAAAGGCAAGTGTCGTGTCATGGGTGTCACAGTGTCACACTTGTCAAGTTGTTGGGAAACCCAATCAGGTCATCCCGAGAGCCTCGTTACAACCCATCCCTGTCATTGCGCCGCCCTTCAGCAAAGTAGTTATCGATATGGTTGGCCCATTGCCCCCCACTAGTGCCGGCAATAAATTTGTACTAACTGTAATGGATGTAGCAACACGGTATCCAGATACTTACCCCATGCGCAACGGGATGGCTAAGACTGTTGTCAAAAACCTACTTGTCTATTTCTCTCGTTATGGCTACCCTCAGGAGATCCAGTCTGATCAGGGATCCAATTTTACTTCTGCTCTGTTTAAGCAGACCATGCAGCAACATGGGATAGTGTCTGTGGTGTCATCTGCCTACCATCCTGAGAGTCAGGGAGTTTTGGAAAGGTGACACTCGACTCTCAAGAGTATGTTGCGGTGTTATTGCATGGAAAATGGGAAGGACTGGGATCTAGGTCTCCCATACGTTTTATTTGCTGCGAGAGAAGTACCTGGGGAGAGCTTGGGATTTAGCCCGAACGAGTTGGTTTTTGGACACAGGGTCAGGGGGCCCCTCCACATAGTCAAGGAGATCTGGGAGGGAGTCACAAAGCCATGCTCGCTTCTAAAGTATGTTGTTGAAAGCCGTGAGAGAATGCTAAAGAGCCTGGAGGTAGCAGGTCGGGACCTTAAGAGTTCACAAGCTCAGATGAAGGACAGATACGACCAGAAGGTGAAGCTGAGGGAGTTTGAAGTAGATCAGGAGGTACTGATACTACTGCCTCTGGTGGGACAGCCCTTGTCTGCCAAGTATTCTGGTCCGTATCGGGTTGTAAGGAAGGTTTCTGATCTCGACTATTTAGTAGCTACTCCTGATCGTAAGAAAAAGAACCAACTTTGCCATGTAAATCTGATGAAAGAGTATGTGAGGCACCCCTCCGAGCCTCTCACTGTCCCGGTGTTGATCTGCAGCGATCGTGGTGGAGAAGGAGGAAGGGACAGTCAAGCTGCGGGGGAGGATAATTGGGATTGTCATGTTTCCGTGGATCAGTGGGCGGGGAATTCTAGACAAGTGGCTCACGAGTTGATATTGCACCTGCCTGAGCAACAGCGTGTAGCTGTGCAGCACTTGTTTGATTCAAACCCAGCTGTTTCGCGGAGCATCCTGGCCTCACTACTCAAGCGGTGCACGATGTCGATGTTGGGGACCACCAGCCCTTTAAATCAGTGCCATACCGTGTTCCCCCTATTAAATTACAAGCACTTAGGGAAGAGCTGGATTATATGCTGAAACGTGGGCTGATTTCTGAGGGTGCAGTAAGGTGGACTTCCCCAGTCACACTGCAGCCCAAACCAGATGGCAAGGTGCGGTTTTGTATAGATTTCCGCAGGTTGAATGGTTTAACCCCCACAAATGCCTACCCTCCCTCGTGTGGACGACAGTGTGGATAAGATAGGAAAAGCCAAGTTCCTCACTAAGATAGACCTTGTTAAGGGTTATTGGCAAGTGCCCTTGTCTGAGCGAGCGCGAGAGGTGTGTGGGTTTGTGGTGGACGGTGCCACATATCGTTGCCAAGTTATGCCATACGGGCTGAAAAATGCCCCTGCAACGTTTCAGAAATTAATGAACGACATTGTAGCCGACATTCCCAACTGTACGGTGTACCTAGATGATGTCATAATATACGACGATGATTTTAACAGTCACTGTGCTCACATCGGACAGCTTTTTAAACTGAATGAAGCAGGTTTGGTGGTAAACCTGGGTAAGTGCGATTTTGTCAAAGCCACAGTTTTGTACCTGGGGTTCGAGGTGGGGATGGGTCAGGTGTGCCCTCCACAGACAAAGATCAAAGCCATCGATCAGTTTCCCCAGCCTACGACTAAGAAATAAATCATGCGGTTTCTAGGTATGATAGGCTATTATCGTCGCTTCATCAAAGGCTATTCGACTGTACTTGCACCTTTAACTGACTTATTATCTAAGGACAAGAAGTTCCGGTGGTCTCCTGAGTGTGCAGAGGCGTTTTCCTTGGTGAAACACCTGTTATGTACCCACCCCATACTCAGGGCCCCGGACTTCAGCAGACCTTTTCAGCTGGCGACTGATGCCAGATGCGTAGGGGCTGGGGCTGTCTTATTACAGACAGATGATGAAGGTATCGAACATCCAGTGAGTTTTTACAGTAAAAAATTCAATAGTGCACAAAGGAATTACTCTGTAATTGAAAAATAATTCCTGGCGATAGTGCTGCCGCTCAGGCACTTCGATGTATATGTTCCTGCTTTCGGACCAGTCGTAGTGGTTTATACCGATCATCACCCTCTGAAATTCTTGAATCAGTTTCATAACCGGAATATGAGGCTGACCAGGTGGTCACTCATGCTTCAGGAGTATAATCTGGACATACGCCATAATGCCGGTTCTGATACCGTGATAGCGGATTGTCTATCAAGGGTGGATGATGTTGGTTAGACTGCCACAGGATTGAGGGTTGAGTGTGGAGGAAAATAGGCTGTCACTGTAGTTCAGCCGAAAAAAAAAAAAATAAAAAAGCAAAAACCATATAAAAACTCTTTATTTTTTATAACGTGTAGAATTTTGTATAAGATGTTGTAGCACTATCTAAGTTGAATGTTTTCGCTTATTGTCGCTAAGTTAGTTGAACTTGCTCGGTGGAGCGCAACAGTCTTTATTTTTTGTATATATAGTGCCTTGTGTCGCAACAGTGTGTGGTACTATGAGAAGCTTTCTGTTAGATATGAAGAACTTAGTCAAGGGTCTTATATCTTGGGGGAGGTGTGACGCTTCTGCATAGTAGCCACGTGCGGGCGGGCGCGTCGGCTGCCCAGCCGTTTAGAAACCGGCTGGCGGCAGCCGGCCGGCAGGCTTTTCCTTAGTATATATCCTACGACAACGTAACTAATGTCTGGGATATTCTTATGTTGTTTCACAGCTTGAAGCTGCCCTTATTCTTAACCAACGCATCTTAGTATATTATATTCTCGATAGTTGATTGTTTCATTATAATATATAAGATGTAAGTCTAGTGAGAGTGGGAGGAGACGAGCGGGAGAGAGAGACCGGCTTGGGACGTTGCTTCGCTTGCCAGCTTGGGACGAGCCTGAAAACGTTGCCATATGCATTTGATCGCAACGTTAGGCTTAGTTTCGACTCATGCACGGGGTAGAGGATTTTGACCCGGCAACTGTGTTGAGTGTTGCCAAGTATGGGATGTATTTTGCATGCCTAGGGTGGGGTCCAGACAGATTCAAGACTCAGAGCTCACCTCACTGTCGTACCCTTCGGACCCCCTTGATATCTATCCCTCTCAACCCCACTTAGAAACTTTCTCTCTTACTTTGTATACCTTCCTTCCACTACTTCACCAATCTATTTAATTATCCCATCCCCTTGATAGACCTTATATCTATTATTGTATTAACGACGAGCTCTCAGATAACTAGATAGGATTTTGGGCCTTATGCAGAGATTTAATTGTTAATGAGACCTAGGAAGCTTTTTTGTTGTCTCATATTTGGTGGTTTCATGCTTGCTAGTGTGTTCTTGTGTCAGGTTAGCAGGGGCTAGACCGGAGGGGAGGCTATTTGCGATCCTTTAAGTAAAGTCTGCTGGTGCGAGTCCTGTGGACCCGACGACTTTACTAGGATACCCGTGGGAGTCTGGGGGGCATTTTCTTGTCTGTGTCCCTGTGTGTCTAGTGTTGTGTTGTGTGAGGGCCCTTGCCTAGTCCCCTCAGCACTGCGCTAGCACGTCTTGCTTTTGTTTTAGGGTCGCCAGGAGAGAGTCAGATACTTGGGATCTGAGTCTCTCAAGAGAGCACCCTTTCAATTAGAGTAATTTGGCGCACAGACTTGGGAACGTCCCTAGGCTAGAGCAGGTGGCTCAGCCCGGGTATCCGAAGCCTATATCCTTCCGGCTAGACCTCTGCCACCTGGCAGATTAACAGCTAGGGGTTTATCATCTCTGTATGCTTGTTATTTTGCCACAGTTTACCGTTTTTGTGAGCATTGTGAGTCAGGGTGTGGCTTAGAGACTCTGTCCGAGCAGGCTTGCCTGACTAAGAGTGAGAAGCACACCTGTATGTGGTTATGTTGCGAGTTGCTGCCTTTATTTAATTATACCTATGCCATTATACACTGTATGGCCTATCACTAGTATTTATTCCTGCTTATGAGTTATGAGTTCTCTAAATCCGTAACGTACTTTCTTTGCTAAGCATCAGATCCTACAGTAGCCGCATGCAGTTTAGAAACCCACATCTTGTCTACCGGTACGATGTTTTGAGGACTGTTTGCTTTCACCTTCTTTCACGCAGGGGTGATTAGTTGTATTAATTAACGTAACGTTAAATGTACTTTCTTCTAGTTTGTTATTAAATTGTTTCTGCAATTTAATTCCGTTATCTATCTTTTCCTTGAAGCTTTAAGTCAACTTAATTGTGTGATCTTTTATATAGCCTGCTTGACTATCAGCAGTCTATAGTGCGTGCACCCTGTAACCGAGTCACAGGATACCTTGTTGTCCAGGCAGGACTCTTGACGGTTTAGGGTGGTTTGTTGCCTGGGTTTATAGATAAGGGTTGGATCTAGCGTTTTCCGTTGTTGCTTGTTGCTGCATACTTAGTCCAATAGAAAGAGCCCAGTGTTTATATATCCCAGGACGTAACAAACACCATAAGGAAAACCTACCTGGGAGTCTTTTTGTTCATAATGAGAGCCATTGAGTTAGTGGTGGAGAGAAGATTATGAACACCAAGGAGCTCGTTTATCTGAAGACGAGTAAGAAAGATCAATTTATTTGACCACACCAGAAGGCGGCCCTGGATGGCAGACTCGGCAAAGGCTGTGAGGAAGGCTGGGTCATCGCTCACCAACACCATCATCACACATACCAATGTCTGACGTATCTGATGAAACATAAAATAATATTGTTGGCTATCTGAAATAAATTAAATATTTCAATATGCAAACAGTATTAAATCCTATTTCAACAGAAGGATAAGACAATATTTTAGCAATATATACTGTAGGTTTAACCCCTTCTGTACCGGCGACGACATTTAAACTTTACTCTGGCTACTATTAACCGATTTTATTAATTTTAAAAAGTGCTACGAAATATCAAACTTAACCATTTTTACTACCACAGATCCTTCTTGGACTGCACGAAATCGGCAATATATAGCTAGAATTATATGAAAAATACGTCGCCGGTACAGAAGGGATTACTTACAGGCATGCAGCCTAATTAAGCTATATTGATTAATAGCATATTTCTTCATAAAAGAAGATTGTTCGTACCTGACGAGCTTGTCCCACAACCATTAAGAGTTGTGAGAGTGTCTCATTAGTGATACTGTTTTCCACATCCACCTCGAAAACAGCAGATCCCCAGGGCATCCACTCCTATGTTAAGGAGAAATACAGAATAATTTATATTGTATATATATAATATATATATATATATATATATATATATATATATATATATATATACTGTATACTGTATATATATATATATAATATAATATATATATATATATATATATATATATGTTAGTATAGCCAGGCAATAGATTATCTTTTAAACAGACGATGTTAAAAGCAATAGCGGTTTCAGCAGTCAGGGTTTTATTGTTACAGCTTTCAATAGTTCTAACAATTTTCCTCTGTGGTTCAGAGATGAGGTACAAAAGGTTAGCAAAATTCATGGTGGATCCAACGTTTCACAAGTAAACAAGCTGTAACAATAAAATCCTGAATGCTGAAACCGCTATTGCTTTTAACCTCGTCTGTTTAAAATAGAATATATATATATATATATATATATATATATATATATATACTGTGTATATCTATATATATATGTATTATTCACACGTGGTGCATTGAAATGTAACCACAAACTGTTAATCTCTTTGTCTTGTTCAATATTACCAACTTTAATCGTGATTAATAGTTCGCTCAGGAATTAAGCAAAGGAGATTAATAAGGATGATTGAAATGCAATATATTTGTTCACTGTTTGAAGTAAAAGTAATGCAAGGCAATCTGTAATAATACATAGCATTTACTTTAAGCTGGCTGTAGTAGTCGTGGTTTCTATTTTGCATTAGAATCACGGAACAGTTGTCCTCAAACAACGTTGAGAAAACCATATCCACAACTGGTTTAGGATCTTGGGTTTCTGAAATAAATTATATTTATAATTATTGTCGTTCTTGCTACAACAAGAACTTATTTTAATATTTGTATTATTGCAAACATATTATTTTAATATTTGCAAAGATAACTAGAATGGTAAATTAACTTACGTGGGTACCACATGCAGCTAGATAAGGTGATGAGATATAGAAGCCATACATACACGCAGAACATGCATCGTGTCGCCATCTATAAATATTAATATTTGTATTTTATATTCATGTGAAAATACTTCATACATATGTACACATGGAAATAATTGCTAGAAACAATGAAACATTAATTATCCATATTCTTACATTGGACTAATGTCAGTGCTGCTTCCTGATCTGTTGTAGGAATGCATTTAATGTATTTGGGTCTAAAGTCACCAAACATTTAGCTACATATATGCAAATTAGTAAAGCTTATTTGAAGATGGAAAGTAAAGCTTAGCATTGAACAATGTAAAAAACAAAATACATACTGGTAATTATGGAAAGGGAAAGAAATAACCACATTACTATAAATGTGGCTTCAAACTTCGTAATGCTACTAAATAAAATTATCTGGATATAAATAATTAAATATATAGAACAAAAAACAAAAACAAATAAAGATATATATATATACAGGTGTATATATATATATACAGTATATATATATATATATATATATATATATATATATATATATATATATATATATATATAAATATAAATATATTGTTATGTTTTGGACGAGGTGGAATGACACAAACAATAGGCTAAATATGAAATTCAAGACTAATGTCAGAACACTCAAAAATATCCTGGTTCAAGGAAACTAGATTTTTTTTGTTTAGTTTAATTAAATTAAGTATTATAACGTAACAATAAAATCAAAGTCTGTTCAGGACGAGTAATAAGAATAAACATTGCACTAAAATTTGTCTTAGTAACAAAAAAGAATGATAATCGGAAAATATACAAGTGAAAAATACATATTTATGTCTTTACTGAAACAATGCAAGGTAAAAATAGCTATATCACACAATAACTAATATTTTCTCAAGATCACTGGAAATGGTTATAATATGTTTAATAACTTAAGGAAATGCACAATACGTTAATAAAAGCAATACAAGTAATAAATACAACTATTTAAAAGTTAAATAAGCACTAAAATATCGCTGGAGAAAATATTCCTTCTGAAAATACAATAAGGGGTAACTAAATTAATTTGATAACATTATTTTACAAACTTGGAAACCAATCACAAAGTAATTCAATGCTTTACACTAATAACAATAATAATACAAGCAATCAAAAGGAAATACAGAAAATATCTTAATTCACAGTGAACTTAATGACGATTAAATATTAAATGATCACTAGAATTATGAATGATTTAGCAGTTAGCCTACATATGAACATAACGCTGACATATATATAATATAATATAGGCTATCAATAATAATAATAATAATAACAATACACTATTATATACAATGTACTCAACACTCAGGAAACATTTTACAGGTTGCTTGTCTTTTCTTGTAATCTATAGGTGTAACTTAGACAGGATCCAGCTCAGGCTTAAGGGGGGGGGGCTGATAATATACATGAGGGGCGCCATAACTTAATATGTATTGTATTTCAGATAAAATGCAGTATATATCAGATGTAAGGGCGCAATGTTGGTCACAAATGGGGGGGGGGGGGCCGCCCCCCTCCCCCCCCCTGGATCCGCCACTGGGTGTAAGCAGGATTCGATACACTATAACACAGATATAAGTTCACTATGTACAAGAGAGAGATGTGAAGCTATCAGCTAGTCAGTTGAATTCTGGAGTCAGACTGAGATCGGGCTACATGTAATATATAGGCCTCACGAAACCCGAATATTCCACCACGATCGCGACCACACTAGACTGCAGGCGCCGCTGCCTCCGTACGAGACATGAACACGTGAATGATGATGCAATCATAATCACCCTTACGAATCAAGAACTTTCTCTGAAATGCGTATATTAACCCTATCACTATTGCACTTATTTATTTATTTTATTATTTCAGTTCACATTACATAACACCTCCCCCCTAAATAAAGAAATTTACATGGGAAATTTCTATACTGTAAAACATTTAGGCTACAATCTAGACAAGCAATCTGCAATCACATTTTCTTTCCCTTTAACATGCCTTATATCTAAAGGATATTCTTGAAGAAGCAGACTCCACCTGGTCATTCTCTGATTGTTATCTTTAAATTTACTAAGAAACTTTAGTGGGTTTATCAGTATAAATAATAATAGGATCTGGTCCTGAACATAAATACAAAGACAATTTTTGCAATCCCAAAATCAGAGCCAAAAGTTCCTTCTCAATAGATGAATAATTCCTTTGGGGTGGAGTGAACTTCTTGCTGTAATACTATACAGGATGTTCAATACCTTGGTCATCCTTCTGCAACAAAACTACCCCAGCTCCTGTATCGCTAGCATCCACAGCCATTTTAAAGGATTTAGCAAAGTTAGGGGTGGAAAGCACTGGCTGACTCAACAGGATAGCTTTGAGTTTGTTGAAAGAGGATTCACATGCTTCATGTCACTCAAATTTAACTTTCTTTTCGAGAAGATCTGTCAGTGGTGACAAAAGGATTGAGAAATCTAGAACAAACCGGCAGTAGTATCCTACCATACCGAGAAATCTTTGCAATTCTTTCCTATTCTTAGGTCTGGAAAGATCACTTATCACCTGAACTTTAGCCCCTGGTGGCACAACTTGTCCATTACCAATCACATAACCTAGATACTGGACTTTAGCTTGACCAAATTCTCATTTTGATAGATTTGTAATAAGATTAGCCTGAACCAGACCATCAAGAAAGTTACTGATATGGCATAGGTGATCTTTCCAGGTGTCACTAAAGAT
This sequence comes from Paralithodes platypus, assembly GCA_032716605.1. Taxonomy (NCBI): domain Eukaryota; kingdom Metazoa; phylum Arthropoda; class Malacostraca; order Decapoda; family Lithodidae; genus Paralithodes; species Paralithodes platypus. The sequence continues at coordinate 21,134,656 of CM064546.1, read as the reverse complement.
CAATACATCATCAATATACGCAATACATCCTTCCAAACCCTCGGTTACAATGTTCATGAGTTTCTGAAAAGTTGCAGGTGCATTTTTCATGCCATACATCATCACAGAACATGCAAAAGTTATACCAAGAGTCACAAAACATGAGATATCCCTAGTACGCTGAGTCATAGGTACTTACCAATATCCCTTTAACAAGTCAAACTTACTGATGTACTGTGCCCTTCCAATCCTATCTATGCAATCTTCCATGCGAGGTATTGGGTAGGTGTCTGTTTTGGTGATCTGGTTAACACGTTGATAATCATTACAGAGCCGTTGTGATCCACCTGGTTTAGGAACTAAGGTGACAGGAGAACTCCACTCACTGTGGCAGGGCTCAATTATCTTGTGGGTGAGTAGGTAGTCAATCTCCTTCTGGATCACAGGAACCTTTAAGGGATTCACACAGTAGGCTGGCAGTTTAATTGGCTTTGCATCTCCAACATCCACGTCATGCATCAACACGGTTGTCCTTCCTGGAGTATCCCGGAACACTTGATGGTATTTCTGCAGTAAAGCCGTGAATTCCTGCCTCTCCTCAGGGGTTAGATGAGATAATTTAGTCTCCAGATCACTTATGATAGCAACATTCTGCCCCAGGCTATCGCTCAAGTTCATACTGCATGAGAGTGCCAAACTTTTGGGGTCTTAACCCTTATTTAGCGGCGAGCAACATAAGTCGAGTTAAATAAAGCTGGACTATGTGGCGGCGCTCGACATAACTCGAGTGGCAATTTCAGCACGTAATGTGGCTGAGAGAGAGAGACAAGTGGTGGCAGGAGACTAGCGAGCGTATGACTGCTCCAGACCACCGCGGCGAACCTACTGACACAAATCTCAGCTCCCTCCTCCCTCTCTCACTCGCTACATACTCAATTATGTACTGAAAGTACCGAATTACCTGCTTTTTGCACTCGCGTTGCACGGTTATTGCAAGAAAACTATCCATCATACAAGGATCGTTATGGTGTCATTCGAAAGCTCTGTTTATGCCCTTTCAGGGATAGGTACTTGTTTTACGTTCTGGGTCTTATTTAGGCATGAAAATGATCACGTAAACAGCCCTATTTTGGCTAAAAACACCCCGCTGTGCGGTACACATAAATAAACCGCATAGGCCGCTCGTAAGGTGTTAAGGAACAGCTACAGTGCAGACAGGTTTGTCAGGGTCTCTCCTGTGGTACAATTTTAGCATGTTGACGTGACAAAGTTGTTTGCTCTTCCTACGATCTGGCGTGGCAATAACGTAGTTCACATCACTGGCTTTCTTCTCCACTGTGAACGGTCCACTAAACTTGGCTTGAAGAGGTTGTCCGTGTATTGGCAGCAGAACTAGGATATGATCACCTGGCTGAAACTGGCGTACTCTTTAGTTCTTGTCATACCACGTTTTCATCTTCTGTGCAGTTCCCAAATTTTCTCGAGTTAGCTGGAACGCTGTTCCTTAAAGTTCGCCACATATTCCAGCAGGTTGACGTCATTCGATTCCAACAGCCAAAACTCCTTGAACAACTTCATAGGACCTCTAACTTCATGCCCAAAGAGTAGTTCAAAAGGTGAGAAGCCTAGTGATTCATTTGGAGACTCTCTTGATGCAAACAACACAATAGGAAGACCTTTATCCCAATCTTTATGGTGTTCCAAACAGTACTTCCTCAGCATAGATTTGAGTATCTGATGATATATCTCCAGAGCTCCCTGTCTTTGAGGATCATATGCAGAAGACGTGATCTGTGTGATGCCCAACTCTTTCAAAGACTGCTTAAAAACATTGGACATAAAATTGCTCCCTTGATCTGACTGTACTTCCTTAGGCAATCCAAATCTGGTGAAGAACCCAAGCATTTCTTTCACTACGTTCTTCGCCGAAATAATTCTGAGAGGGATTGCTTCAGGATAACGAGTAGCCATATCAATAAGTGTCAGCAAATAGGAAAACCCTGAAGAAGTCCTAGGAAGAGGTCCTATACCTACAATATCAACTAACACCCGAGTGAATGGCGCCTCAAAGGGAGGAATGGGAACGAGTGGTGCAACTTTCTCTTTTTGATTACACTTCCCCACAATTTGACAGGTTTGACAAGATTTGTAATACCAGGTAACATCCTTGAAAATACCTGGCCAGTAAAAATGCTTCAGAATATGGGCTGCAGTCTTCCTCACTCCCATGTGTCCTGCCAAACTGGAGTCATGAGTAGAGGTGGACCGGATATCCGTATCCGCATCCGCATCCGCGGATATCCGCATCATTTTGTACATCCGCATCCGCATCCGGTTCCAATAATGCGGATATAGTGCGGATATTTTCGTAACTAATAAGTCATAAAAACTTATTATATTTACACTTTTACAGAATAACTAATTATCTATTAACCCCTTGAAGCTCTGACACGTTTTAGCAGTTTATTTTTGCTATCATTAGACGATTTTATGCTGCTTAGGAAGGATATGTGGGTATTAAAAGGGTAATGAACTAAAGACTATCCCAATCAACCCTCTGACTTCCATATACCCTTCCTAATCTGAAAAAAATTGTCTAATAATAGTCAGAGAACAAAAATAAGAAGTGCATCATGGTCCTTTTCATGGATCCTCAGAGGGTTAAGAAGTAAATAGGTCCCCGTCCCGCACCCTGGTAACACAGATAATTGAAATTGTAGAATAATATAGTTCATAATTATACTCATGCTTCCTCTACTTATAATATATTTTTGTCTCAAATGTTTTAGTATCTTAACATTTCCATTATCTGTGGCTAAAACTCTTGAGGGCTAAAACTATCCGCATCCGCATCCGCATCCGCATATACTGAAAATAAATATCCGCATCTACATCCGCATCCGCAAATATCAAGAAATCAATATCCGGTCCACCTCTAGTCATGAGCCACCCCAATGATATCCTGCCTACAAACTCGAGGGATGACAATTTGATGACCTACCTCCCATTCACACTCTGCTGATGACGTTGGGGGTCTCCACTTTCTCATTAATACTCCTGACTTAAAATAGTAACAAGTAGAAGCACTGACTGACTCTTCCTCACTACAAGTAGAACTAGCTACACCTTCCAACTCTGGGTCAGCCTGCTGCAACTCTACCAACTCACGAGATGACACATTATCCACAGTGCGGGGAACTGCCTCATCGTCTGAATGGTTTAAATTAGCAAGGAAAGTATCAGCCGAGAGAACATCATCATCTTTACCATCATCACCCTCTAGGTCACCAGTAACTTTAGATTTTGCGCTAGTGACAGCACAGGCAAGAAACACATCAGAGGAGCTGTCCTCGACCCCAGCTACCGGTTCACTGGACAATCGAGTAGCTGGACAAACCCGACCTCCAGCAATGTCGTTGCCAAGGAGAAAAGTCACACCAGACATAGGGAGTGTTTCAACCAATTCTACCATAACTGGATCCTGAACAAAATCTTACTCAAGATTCACTCTGCACAGAGGGACAGACAAATAATGACCCCCTAAACCCTGCAACATTACAGTTTCACCAGAGGAATTATTAGAGCCTAAAACACTGGTCACTAGTAGGGATTGGCAAGCACCTGTGTCTCGTAAGATTTTAACAGATTTCCTGTCACTGCCATTAAGTGAACTGACAAAACCATCAGACAGGAAATTTGCATAAGAACTATTGAGAGTGTCACCCACATCACTGCTCAAAAGAGGAGCTTTATCAGTAGAGCTTTCGTTACTCTTCAAAGCACTCAAAGCAGGTACACCAGAATTACTGCTCAAAAGAGGAGCTTTATCAATATAGTTTACGTTACTCTCCAAAGCACTCAAAGCAGGTGAAACAGAGTAATTTATAAGACGTTGGGAACTCTCAAGAGTGGACACCAGACCAACTGACTGAACATTTCCAGGTTTATTATTAGCATCACGCTGTTTCTTGAAAAATTTATCAGCAACATGACCTAGTCTACCACAATAATTACATTTTTTCTTAGAGAAGTTAGAAGTGGAACTAGTATTTCCTTCCTGAGAAACATTATCTTTACTCTCCTTCTTTACACCTGTACTCTGAGAAGAGGATACATATTTACTCTCATATCCCTTTATTTGATTACCTGTATAATGTTTGTGAGTGAGAACATACTCATCAGCTAAAATTGCAGCATCAGAAACAGTGTCTACCTTTTGCTCATCAATATATACACTTACATCCTTCCTGATACATCTTTTGAAGTCCTCCAATAAGATTATCTGCTTAAATTGATCAAAGTCAGCATTTACATTCTTAGAGTTTAACCATTGATCCAACAAATCTTCTTTAATTTTGGCATACTCAACATAAGATTGCTTATCCTGCTTATAAGTGGTCCTAAATTTAGCTCTATAGGATTCAGGAACAAGCTCATTGGCTTTAAGAATCAGGCTCTTAACTACATCATAATTATCAGACTGATCCTGAGACAAAGATGCATTAGTGACTTGAGCTTTACCAGTAAGTACACTCTGAAGGAGTATTGGCCAATGTTGCTTGGGCCATTTGAAACCATTAGCTGCGTTCTCAAACAATTGAAAGTATTTAGTTACATCAGATTCATTAAAGGCAAGGACAAGTCTAACATTTTTGGCCACATCAAAATGATCAGGATCAGATGACCTATTTACCCCCTGTTTCATACGGTACTCATGGTCTAACTTATCAATTTCAATTTATGCCTGTGCTTGTGTCTGTTGTGCCTGTGCTTGTTGAGCACGATCCTATGCTTCAGCTTCCATGAACACGAGCCTGTGCTTCAACTTGTGCTTGAGCTAGTTTAATCTTTGCAAGCTCCAATTGTGCACTCATATTCGTGTCAACTGAAGGAGTTATATTAAAGTTTCTGATTAATCATGTCAACGATTTGATCCTTATGAGCACTTGAAAGAGGAACAATCTGCAGGCATTGTGAAATCATTTTGAGTTCATTTTTATTCCTACCTTCTACCTCAACAACTGTTTTAACACTCTATACAAAAACTTGAGCTTCCTCAAAGGTAGAAATAGTTGAAGAAGACATTGTCGGGAATTTAGATAAAGAGGTTAAATTTCATATCACTGGTACATGAAAATATCCCAACAAATAGTTATATAATAATTACCAACGAAGTATTCGATGGGTGTAATCCAGTCCCCCACACACGGCTAATTCAATTGCATGACATGTAGGAATGTTCACATAATACAATATCGATACAATGAACTTAGCTTAGAGGACTGGTGATGTAGGACTGTTGATATAGATTAGTAATTGTAGCACATGGTGAACTATGGGTCGAGTCAGAGCCGGGGGGAAGTTGTTGGCTGTATGGTGTTGATTGAGAGACTCAAGGGCCGGCGTCCGATTGCTTCGCAAAATTGCATATGGCTGCCGGCTCATACTAATTATAACCCATAACTTGCTTTCATGATACATCTAAAGCTGATGTAGATATTTATACATTACAGTTAATATTTAACCTACACTTAATAATAAACTACAATACACAAAGAACTAGCCGAAATCATACATGCGATACGATACCGCCAAATTCAAATGCCCTATTGGACCCAAACTGTCGGGATCATTACCCTATTCCCGACATACTGCCCGCCACCAAAAACAATATACAGTAGCTATATACAGAAAACAAAAGGACATCGAAGATTCAAAGATCACCTTGTTTGATCTTAGATCTCCAAAGATCCACGGCACTCATAGCTGCCCACCTTTTGGGGCGAGCGCCACCTGAAGCCAGAGGAGGATCATCCTTCTCATCATCAACCGCCCCACCCTGAGGAGTACTGTCACCAGCACTCTCCCGCGGAGGGGTATCAGTAGAGACGCCAGTATCATCCGGCAGTTCTACATCCTGCTCCTAGGGATATAACCTTACGACAATCTACAACATATCCTAGGAGGAGGAGATATTGACCAACAAGGCAAACATGCAATTGCCTCAGGTCTAGGAACATACATAAGAGCCACAAATAAAACTTCAGACATCTAATAACATCAACGACAAAACAACTCCCAACACACAGAAAACCTACCCCTAACCAATACAGTACAGTACCACCCATACTGGTACTGTACTGTACTGTACTGTACTGTACTAGACCTCTGCCAACCTTACAAAACCCGAACATGACTCAACCTGACTTGACATAACGACTTACCTCCTATTAGACCTTAATAACCAATCCTCATCTTACCTATTTACTTACCCTCAAAACACTTTCCAGTCCTTAATGACCTTGACCTATAGTAAAAACTATGTAGGGTACAATACTTGTACTCACTATTTAGACATCCTATCTGTAGATCCCTTTCAACTAACAAACTTCCCTTCCCCTCAGCAAGTAACTCTATGCCTGTGCAGTAATCTGGAGATCTGAAATACTCCGAGCAAACTGCACTTATAAATATCAAGAAGAAGAAGAACCTTACGACTGGGCGAGTAGTAACCCCAGTCGAAGTTCGTATTCTAGCAACCCTTATACAAAGGAGTACAAAGGAAATCAAGCAACAACAGATCTAGTGACCCTTCTAGGTTGCTTGTCCTCCAATACACTGAGGATCAAATGTCCAAACAGTGGTTTAGAGTGGGTAAGGGAACATTGGAAAGGGAATTACTGCCCTGGAACTAATGTCCGTGGCAGGATTAGGAAGTTAGTAGGGGACAGATTGGTTAGTAACTGAGGGGGGGATAAAATAAAGTTATTCATTTACAAACGCAGTCAGTCGCGGGTTTGATGCGAGATATTTGTCTAAGCGGAGTTTAAATGAATCAACGGTGATGCAGTCTATAACGTTTCGGGGAAGCCCATTCCACAAGTTGACAACTCGATTGAAGAAGAAATTCTTAGATTCGTGTGAGTAAAAGATTTACCAATAATTTTGCAACCGTTTCCCCGCGTGTAATTAGATTGGTCGATAGTGAAGTACTTACTACAGTTCATATTGTCGATGCCTTTGATGATTTTGAACACTTGAATTAAGTCACCTCTTAATCTGCGCTGGGTTAAAGGAAATAGATTTAATTCTCTAAGACGCTCTTCGTATGGTTTGTTCTTTAGGCTAGGTATCATTTTGGTAACTCTACGTTGAACTCGTTCTAGCTTGTTTATATCTTTTTGGTAATAAGGGCACCAGGATTGAACGCAGTATTCCAGAAGAGGGCGGACTAAGGAATTGTAAAGGGTTAGGATAACTTCTTTGGATTTATGCTCAAATGACCTGCCAATAAAGCCAATTATTTTGTTTGCCTTCTTAACAACTTCTGAACATTGTTGACTCGGTTTTAGGTTACTCGATATTGTTACTCCCAGATCGGTTTCTCTGTTTACATTCTTAAGCTGAGTGCCATTCATCGAATAGTTTGCTTTCTCATTTAGTTGCAGTTGGGATGTGTGTACATGCTTAGATTGGTATGCAGGATTCGAAGTTGCATAATAAATCGTAGGCAGTGTCCACCATTCTTTAACCCTTCTTTAGCGGCCTATGCGGTTTATTTATATGTACCGCCCAGCGGGGTGTTTTTAGCCAAAATAGGGCTGTTTACGTGATCATTTTCATGCCTAAATAAGACCCAGAACGTAAAACAAGTATCTATCCCTGAAGGGGCATAAACAGAGCTTTCGAATGACACCATAACGATCCTTGTATGATGGATAGTTTTCTTGCAATAACCGTGCAACGCGAGTGCAAAAAGCATGTAATTCGGTACTTTCCCCATATAATTCAGTATGTAGCGAGTGAGAGAGGGAGGAGGGAGCTGAGATTCGTGTCAGTAGGTTCGCCGCGGTGGTCTGGAGCAGTCATACGCTCGCTAGTCTCCTGCCACCACTTGTCTCTCTCTCTCAGCAACATTACGTGCTGAAATTGCCACTCGACCTATGTCGAGCGCCGCCACATAGTCCAGCTTTATTAAAAACGACTTATGTGGTGAGCCGCTTTTTAAGGGTTAACTGTCTTCGTGGTGCGATGCATAAGGTGTTGATTTTCGGTGTGAGCATCCTGGATTCGAATCCACGGACTGCCACATGTGTTTGTAAATTTCATTAATCGATTTTAGGAGTATAGTTGGTTGTTGGAAGGAACATAATAATTAGGTATCCGATATGTAGTACTTTACATTTATCCGCATTGAAACTCATTTGCCAAATTTGGGCCCAACATGACAATTTATCTAGATTGTGTTGCATATTGTCAACTTGTTCTTTTGAGAGTACGCTATTTGCAATTTTTGTATCGTCAGCAAATTTCTAGATTGTACAATGTACAGGTGAGACCCTCATCTATGTCGTTGATGTAAATTAGGATGAGAATTGGTCCTAGTACCGATCCCTCGGGTACCCTGCTACTTACATTGGTCCATTTAGATGCCTTACCGTTTATGACTACTCTTTGCTTTCTGTCGCTGAGCCAATTTTCTATCCATTTCAACACACCGTCTTGTATTACATGCGCTTTTAGTTTTAGCAGTAAACGTTTGTGGGGAACTTTGTCAAAGGCCTTTTGAAAATCAAGGTATATAATATCTACAGCTTTACTCTCATCGTAGAGGTTGAGGATATCGTGGAAGAAGTCTAAGAGGTTTGTTAAACAGGAACGTTTTTTACGAAAGCCGTGTGGAGTATCTTTAACACCTTACGAGCGGCCTATGCGGTTTATTATTACGTGATCATTAAGTATGTTATTTTCCTCTAAGTGATTTACGAGTCTGTCTCGTATGACCGTTCCTAGCATTTTACATACAACTGAGGTTAAGCTAATTGGATGATAGTTACTGGGTAGGGATTTGCTGCCTTTTTTGAGTATCGGTGTTATATGACCATCAATGCCCTGGAACAAATCGACAATCCTCCCAAACTTCCAAAATAACCTAGGACGCTCATCATGAATCAGTACGATATCCCCGATACGAGGCCATCGTTGATTCGTCCCTTTGATCATATTGGAGTGACGCTCGCGAAGAGACAGCAAATATTCTTGGGTCCACCTTTTCCATAGATCGTCCGACACCTTGTTCACATACTGGAAGCGACGACGGGTGGCGTCAGCATCGCCGAACGTAGGGTCTTGTAGATCTTCGTCGGTTACTGACGATCTAGGAAAGGTATTAAGGGTTCATCCACGTGTTAGCATAGAAGGCGAAATGGGTAAGAGGTCATCAACATCTGCCGAGGTATAGGTCAAGGGCCTGTCATTGACTGACATCTCAATCTCTATTAAGATGGTTTGCAACTCCCTTCTGGTCATCAGTGCCCTTCCTAATACATTCTTCATGGCAGATTTGACAATACCGATTGTTCTCTCCCAAATCGCCCCGAACCATGGTGCACGTGCTGGTATAAATTTCCACTGACAACCGTTTCCAGTGAGGGTAGCCACAACTTGCGGGTCATCCATTAAACTCATGCAGATATTTAGAGGCCCCGACAAAACAAGTCGCATTATCGCTCATAATAATTTGAGGGAAACCATTGCAGCCTGCAAAGCGTCTTAGAGTATGCAAAAACCCCTCACTGGATAGGTCGTCAATCAATTCAATATGAATCGCTCTGGTTACCGCACATGTGAATAGAACGGCATATACCTTTATGATATTACCGGGTGATTCTCTAACTTGAATCGCTCCGGTGTAGTCTACCCCGGTTACCTGAAATGGTTCAGTCCTTTGTACCCTGAACTCAGGCAAGGGAGGTAGATCTACTGGGGGGTAAGGCTTACCCTGTAATCTTGTACAGATAGTACAGATATTGTGGGTCCCTTTAATTGCTTGTCGCATCTTAGGGATCCACCAACGTTGTCGCATATACGCCAGAACATAATTTACGCCAAAATGTAGGCAGGTCCTATGGCATTGGCGAATCAACAGTTTGGTAATCAAATGAGAGGAGCTAAGGAGGACAGGATATTTCGCAGAATCAATAATGTCCGCCTTTTGTATCCTGCCTCTACACTTAATTATGCTTCCTTCCATATATAATCCTAGCTGCCTCATTAAGTTTGAGGGTTTGGCCTTTGACTCCTTGCTCAGGATTTGATGTTCAGTAGGATAAGATTCTCTTTGTACTAAACATATTTGTTTCGCTTCTGCTAATCTCAATTCATGGAGTCTGATATGGTTTGAATCATCACTAAGGAAAGACCTGTGAGCCCCACTTCTCATGTTGTTAATGAAACGGTATATCCATGCAATACCCGTATTACTTGATCATAGCTGCCGTAACGTTCCCACTCTACCAAATTGTTATCCTGATGTGTAATACTCACAGTCGAACTACTTAACACATCATCTTGGGGCCGACTTGAAGGATCAGATATGCATTCCCTGAAATCCTGAGGCCATTCAGTCGGAGATATAAGCCATGGAGGTCCATGCCACCAAATAGAGGACGAAATTATGTCACTGGGGTTATCCATGGTGCTCACATAGCGAAATTTAGCTGTAGGAACAAAGTTATGTATCTCATCAGTGCGATTAGAAACATAAACAGGTAACACTTTCTGGCTGTGTACCCATGAAAGTGCTATTTGACTGTCGCTTCAGACATAGACGTTATTAATCTGTAGTATGTCTGTATAAGCATCCAGTGTAAACTTTATTAGAGGAGCAGACAGAAGCAATGCAGTAAGTTCTAATTTAGGAACTGTAATTTTCTTTATAGGGGCTACTTTGGCCTTTGCTATAGCCAGTTTCGCTTCACTACCATTGCATATGTATATGGCAGTACCGTACGCACTATTACTAGCACCAGAAAAGGCATGTAGATCCACCTGTTGGCCCCTAATAACCTGACGATTAAGTTGGACCTTGCAACATGTGGAAAGGTCCGACCGAATCAACCGCCAAGTATCTTGTAACTCAGTCGGGAGGGGCGTGTCCCAATCTAGTTTTAGCCACCACAGTTGCTGTAGAAACATACGAGCACGGATAGTTACAGGCAGCAAAAAACCTAGGGGATCAAACAACCTCGCTGACAAGCTTAAGCAGTTTCGCTTGGTCATAAGCTCACTGCCGCATGGGGTGTGACAGAAGGATAGACAATCTGTGGTAGTGTCCCATTTGTGGCCTAAAAACTTCACCTCACTATTCTCAGTAGCTACACCGTCAGAAGCAAATTGACCTTTCAAAAGATCACTATTAGTGGCCCATTCTCTCAAGTATAGATGAGCCTTGGCAAATATATCGCGGATCTCACAGCATCTTTCGAGCAATAAATCCATCGTCTCCAGTGCCTTGAAGATTGTCCACATAGATCCCTGTTTGATCTCATTCTTGAAGTCAGAATCTAGTCCAGCCTCCTCAAGATGTCGCGTTGAGAAGGAACTGGGAATAGGTCGCCCCGAATAAAACGACTCTGAACCTGTAGACCAGATACTCTGAATCTAGATCCATTGGGTCCCGTGGCCATAAAAATCATGTCGAGTCCCTGTCTTCACGATGGAGTTGAAGCAACAGGAAGGCCTTCTCAATATCGGCGACCCATGCAAACTTATGACATCTGAAGCGCAACATAATTTGCGCGAGATCAGAGACCAGGGACGGACCCGTGTATAGACAATCATTCAGGCTGTAGGAGCGATCACTGGATTTAGCAGAGCAGTCATACACAATACGAACAGGAGTGGTGGAACTGTCCCTTTTAATCCCATGGTGAGCAAGGTAATGGATGTTATCCCCATACTCACTGAGATCTACTCTTTCCACAAATCGACGTTGTACCTGCTCGTTTAGTACTGCCGCATAAGTCTCGCAATACTTTGGATCCTTGACAAACTGCTTCTGAAGGCCACGTAACCTACCAAGTGCTAGATGGAAATTAGTAGATAATTTACTCTTGTTATCCTTCCAAGGGAGCCTTACCACATACTGACCCCTGCCAGAGTCATACGTTACAGTCTCTTCATACGAGCTTAACGCTAGCTTGGACTCACGATCAAGTTCATGTGGGACAATTCCAATATTGTCCAAGTCCCATAGCTTATCTATATCAGTACATGTATTATCAGGCACATTTGGCCTAATATATTTATCTATGGGGCTTATTGCTACCTTGAGGACCGTAACCACCTCCACCTGTGTGTCTTGAGAGGAAGTGACATAGGATCCAGAAATGGCATACCCTTGGATCGTGGGGAGCATTATTAGCTTATCTACCCGCCGATATCCAGGGTGAACCAGGTCGTAGTAATAATCAGCTCCGACCAGTAGCATAATATCATTGTTAGCAGAGAGTTGATCATCAGCCAGTTTATAACCCTTGCTTCTGAGATATTTCAAATGTGGTTGAATCTCTGATGCTATATAGAAACCGAGTAGTTTATCGACCACAACAGCCTTGATGGGACATACCTTTCTTCTATAAACATAGGAAATCTCCACTATATCATAGTCACTGGAATCTACTTCACCAGTGAAACCATGGAGATGCAAATTATCTTGACCCTTGCTGGTACACTTGAGCTGGGGTAATAATGACCGCAGAACGAATGACCTCTGTGAGCACTGGTCGAGTAAGGTGCGCGTCATTGTAGGCTTATTATTACTCCCCACTACTGGCAGCATCATAGTAGGAAGCAATTGACATTCCAGAGAAGCAATGGACATGGCAGATACTTTATTACCCTCGCTTTTACCTTTCTCATGTGACTCTTTGGTGGTTCTCCCCTTTTCTTTGCCGTCGTGCCGATCAGACTGGGTGCAAAGGGAAAACCAATGTTTCCCCTTGCAATACTTACAAGGTTTGATGTAGGAATTGGTGCAAGTACTGTTGAAGTGGTCTCTTGCCAGACAGCTGGTACATAAATTAAGCGATTTAGCCTTGCCAATTTTCTGTGTAGCCATAGGATACTTAGGACACTGGTACCACAGATGACCTTGGACACTGCACAACTTGCAACCTAATGATATTGGCCTTTTCTGTTTAGGAGAAGTCTGTACCGGGAAAGCTGCAGTGGATGGCGACATCTCCACTTGTCGGTAGTGTCCAGTACTCTCCATATTGAAGACTTCAGTCTGGTACACCTGCACCAACGCTTCCAAGTTTAGTGGAGAGTCGCTTAGTTGTCGTCTTACGATTTCCTTTAGGGGAGAGGGTATCTTGTTCAAGATATTTACACTAAATATTTCCTCCTTGGTGATGGCCATTGTCGCCATAGATCGGAGGAGGCTCTCAAAGGAGGCATAGTACTCCTTTAGGTCTGTCACATCATAGGATGGAGGATCTAGAGTGAAGAATTTAGTAATTAATGCGGTCTTTATGACTTCCTCTCTCCCGTAAGTTCTTTTCAGCAACTCCACTGCAGACTCGTAGCTTGTAGCTTATAGCTTGTACCCATCGATCAACTTCAATGCCTCCCATTTCAATTGACCATGGAGATAGGTGAACCTTTGGATGGATGTGAGTGTTTTATTCCGATGGATGGAACACTCAAAAATATCCCAAAATCCAGTCCAGGTAGTCGAATCCCCGGAAAAGGTAGGCAAAGTAAGCTTCGGCAGGTTAAAGCCAGTCGCCTTTGGTGTACCGGTATCCTTAACAGGGGGTGATTCTTGTGTGGAAGATAGTCTGGCTAAGGCTGTATTAACATCCTCAACGTACTCAAGATCTGCTGACATTTCTTCTTCCACATCGTCAGTAATTGTCAATAAACCATATACCTGCTGAGCATAATTATCATAAGTGGCTAGCGATTTAGTTACAGTAGCAAATTTACCCTTAATTTGATCAGCCGAGGCACTTAAGAAAAATTCATCAAGATCTCTTAAACACCTATTTAAACTTCCCTTCATCCCTCCCTTCAGAATCCTAAGCTTCTTTATATCTGTCATCGTTAAGGTATGAATCTAAGCTATTAACTCTCTAAACTATAAAGCAAACTAGTTACACAAAAATGTGGCAATAGCATTGCCACTCCCAATTTGGAAACGGTCATTAGGCTACTAGCTGCAGTAGGATGAATTAATTGAGCAAATTGACAAATAGCAGAAACAAACTAGGGCTAGAGAAAGAAGGGTAAATGAAAAGAACTGACTAGTAATAAGTATTAGGCCTAGCCCAGCTGCCCATCCCACAATCATGAGGTCTGTTGGCTGTCACTCGCTTAGGAATCAACAGAGACCGAACCCCATGACCATAATTAGGCAACTAGGCTATAACATTTAATTAAATGAGTCACATGAGAACCCTCCCCGCCGGCAAAACTAATAAAGAGTCCCATAATGCCTAAACATATAGAACACTACAGGCCTACCACCAAAGCGAAATGAATAGCTACCACAGACACCTGCAGGCCTAGCCTAGCTCAACCGCGTGAAATGGTACCAACGAAAAAACCCTCACACCCAGCACTAGCCCAACAAACCCTCCAAGAACGGCAAGGAGCACAACGTCCAAAAAACTGGAAAACCAGCCCAAACAAATACTGTGACGGCGCTACCCAGAAAAAAACCTCGAGGGAAAAAGCTAGGCTAAGAAACTAGGGAAAGGGCAGTCGGCCCAACAAAGTACGAGGCGGCAGCCATTTGCAATACCAAGGAAGCGGTAGTAAACAAAACACTTTAATGGTAAAATAATAAGCACAAGGGCACGAAGGACCATTATTTGTCGGAAATTTAGATAAAGAGGTTAAATTGCACATCACTGGTACATGAATATATCCCAACAAATAGTTATATAATAATTACCAACGAAGTATTCGATGGGTGTAATCCAGTCCCCCACACACGGCTAATTCAATTGCATGACATGTAGGAATGTTCACATAATACAATATCGATACAATGAACTTGGCTTAGAGGACTGGTGATGTAGGACTGTTGATATAGATTAGTAATTGTAGCACATGGTGAACTATGGGTCGAGTCAGAGCCGGGGGGAAATTGTTGGCTGTATGGTGTTGATTGAGAGACTCAAGGGCCGGCGTCCAATCGCTTCGCGAAATTACATATGGTTACCGGCTCATAATAATTATAACCCATAACTTGGTTTCATGATACATCTAGAGCTGATGCAGATATTTATAAATTACAGTTAATATTTAACTTACACTTAATAATAAACTACAATACACAAAGAACTAGCCAAAATTGTACATGCGATACGATACCGCCAAATTCAAATGCCCTATTGGACCCAAACTGTCGGGATCATTACCCTATTCCCGAAAGACATCATGAAAATTTAAATACTACAATCACAAGCAAATAAATTAATCTTTTCTTAAACAATCCCCGAAGATCCTGGCAAGGTCGCCAATGTTATGTTTTGGACGAAGTGGAATGACACAAACAATAGGCTAAATATGAAATTCAAGACTAATGGCAGAACACTCAAAACTATCCTGATTCAAGGAAACTAGAATACATTTTTTTAGTTTAATTAAATTAAGTATTATAATGTACCAACTGAAAAATGAATGTGGAGGCGTGCCTGGAGAAGTTTGACAAGAACGAAAGAATATTTCTGATTGGGGATATGAATGGTAAGGTGGGCGATAGGAAAGTTGAGGGAGTGGTGGGAGGGTGGGGGGTACCATCAGAGGTGAATGGGAATGGTAGTGCACTTGTGGATGCATGTGTGGGGAGGAGGCTGTGGATAGCCAACACCTTCTTCCGACACAGAATGATCCACAGGTACACGTGGAAACGGATGTTGACGATGAAGGATAAGACAGTGGTGGAACGAAAGTCATTGATTGATTATGTATGTGTGGATGAACGAATGAAGAAATCTGTGATGGATGCTAGGGTGTATAGGGGTATTGGAGGGGATCTGTCTGATCATTATGTAGTGGTAGCTAAGGTTAGGATACAAAAGAAGTGGGTGAGGAGAGCTGGAGGGAGGGGGGAGGAGGGTGGAGAGGTTGCAGGAGGAGGAAGTCAGGGAGGAGTACAGGAGAGCAGTGGAAAGACGACTAGGTGGGTTCAACCTGGAAGTTATGGAGGAAGTGGAGGAGATGAGCAAGGTGTTTAAGGATGAAATCTGTGCAGCATGTGAGGAGGTGTGTGGAGTGAGGAGAAGAGGGAGGGGAGTGAAAGGTACAGCATGGTGGACAGAAGAGGTAAGAATAGCTGTGGAAGAAAAGAAGAAAGCATATAGAGAGTGGTTGGGTAGTAGAGGGAATGAAGATTCCGAGAGACAGAAACGAGCGAGGTACGTGGAGAGTAAGAGGGTGGTGAAGAGAGTAGTGAAGGAAAGTAAGTGAAGAGTAGATGAGGAATTTGGAAGGAATCTGAGTGTAAAATGGAGGGAGAGTAAGAAACTGTTCTGGAAAGAAGTCAAGAAAGTTAGGGAAGGTAGCAAGAGAAACAGTAAGGGTGTGAAAGATAAGAATGGGAGAATGTTAGCCAAGAAGCAAGAGAGAGTCGAAAGATGGAGGGAGTACTTCAGTGAGTTGCTAAATGTAAGGAATGAAGAGCCAGCAAACATAGCTGGATATGGTATGGGAGGAAGAAGAAGAGAAGTTGTGGAGGAGGAGGTGGGGATCAGGAGGTCAGAAGTGTGGGAAGCCATGAAAAGAGTGAAGTTTGGGAAAGCACCAGGAACAGATGGAGTGTGTGGGGAAATGTTGAGGTATTGTGGTGAGATAGTTATAGAATGGGTATGGAAAATGTGCAAACTAGCATGGGAGAAGGGGAGTGCACCCGATGACTGGAAGACTGGCATAATAGTCCCCCTATATAAGGGCACAGGGGAAAGAGGAGTGTGTGGTAACCACCGAGGAATATGTCTTCTAATCGTAGTAGGGAAGGTACACAGTAGGGTAGTGATTGAGAGAGTGAGAGTGAGAACGGAGAAATGGATAGGCATTGAGCAGGGAGGTTTTAGGAAGGGAAGAGGATGTGTAGATCAGATTTTTACCCTGAATTGTGTTGTGGAGAAGTATCTGGAGAAGAAACAAAAGGTGTGTGTTGCCTTTATGGACTTGGAGAAGGCCTATGACAGAGTGGATAGAGAAGGTTTGTGGAAAGTACTAAGAATATACGGAGTAGAGAGCAAGTTGCTGAAAGCAGTGAAGAGCATGTATGAGGGTGCAAAGGCGGCAGTACTTGTGGAGAGTGAGCAGAGCGAGTTCTTTGACCTGAATGTTGGTTTGAAACAGGGGTGTGTGATGTCCCCGTGGTTGCTTACTGTATATATGGATGGAGTCATGAAAGAAATACTATCAAGAGCAGTGGATGTTGGTGTATCGCTGAAAAGGGACGGAATTGAGTGGAAGCAACCTATACTGCTGTTTGCGGATGATACAGTTCTGATGAGTGATAATGAATGGGAGTTGCAGGGTCTGGTAAATGAGTTTGGAACAGTGTGCGAAAAACGGAATTTGAAGGTAAATACGGGGAAGAGCAAGGTTATGGTCTTCGAAAGGGGTGAAGTCACAGAGTGTGAGGTGAAGCTGAACGGTCAGGCTATGGAGATCGTCAACTCTTTTAAGTATCTATGAGGTGGAAGGATGGAGTGAGGAAGTACATGAACGAGGGCGGTGCTGGTTGGGGGGAGGAGCGTCGACTGACTGGGGACAGAGGTGCATGGGGGCGGTTCGTTCGTGGTCACCACTTCGGGGATCACGGCATCAGGCAATAGATAGATAGATAGATTATAATATAACAATAAAATCAAAGTCTCTTCAGGACGAGTAATAAGAATATATAATGCACTAAGATTTGGCTTAGTAACATAAAGAATGATTATTAGAAAATATGCAATTGAAAAATAAATAAGTATGTCTTTACTGAAACAATGCAAGGTAAAAATAGCTATATCACAAAATAACTAATATTTTTTCAAGATCACTGGTAATGGTTAATATATGTTTAATAATTTAAGGAAATGCACAATACATTAATAAAAGCAATACAAGTAATTAATACAATTATTTAAAAGTGAAATAAGCACTAAAATATCACTTGAGAAAATATTCTTTCTGAAAATACAGTAAGGGGTAACTAAGTTAATCTGATCAAATTCACAAACTTGGAAACTAATCACAAATTAATTCAATGCTTTACACTAATAACAATAATAATACAAGCAACCAAAAGGAAATAAAGAAATTATCTTAATTCACAGTGAACTTAATGACGATTAAATATCACTAGATCACTAGAATTATGAATGATTTAGTAGTTAGCCCACATATGAATATAGCACTGGAATATATATAATATAATATAGGCTATCAATAATAATAATAACAATACACTATTATATACAATGCACTCAACATTCAGGAAACAATTTACAGGTTGCTTGTTTTTTCTTGTAATCTATAGGTGTAAGCAGGATTCGATACACTATAACACAGATATATGTTCACTATGTACAAGAGAGAGATGTGAAGCTATCAGCTAGTCAGTTGAGTCTGGAGTCAGACTGAGAGCGGGCCACATGTAATATATAGGCCTCACGAAACCCGAATATTCCACCACGATCGCGACCACACTAGACTGCAGGCGCCGCTGCCTCCGTACGAGACATGAACACGTGAATGATGATGCAATCATAATCACCCTTACGAATCAAGAACTTTCTCTAAAATGCGTATATTAACCCTATCACTATTCCACTTAATTATTTATTGTATTATTTCAGTTCACAATACATAACAATATACACTACACTCGGATACCATAGTCTCTACCCCACCCCACTCTGGCAAAAGGTGAGGCCAGGACCCTTTCTGCATGGCGGCCCACAGTGATATTGAGGGGTGGGGTTTGAGAGAGAGGGCAACACACAAACGAGCACAGTGTGAAGCATTTTAAGACTTCGAATCCTGTCCCAAATGTATCACGCTGTGTTCGTCTGTGCGTTTCTCTTTCTCCCAAACCCCAGCCGTAACCATCACTGTGGGACACCGTCCAGAAAGGGTCCTGGCCTTATCTCGTGCCAGAGTGGGGTGGGCTAGAGACTATGTTATCCGAGTGTACATATATATATATATATATATATATATATATATATATATATATATACAGTATATATACTGTGTATATATATATACAGTATACCCTGTATAAATATATATATATATATATATATATATATATATATATATATACAGTATATATATATATATATATATATACCGTAAATATGTACAGTATATATATATATATATATATATATATATATATATACAGTATATGTATATATTTTTTTTCTTTTTTAATGTGAATGAGGGAGACAAAAGGCTGAACTGGCTGTGGCGAGTGCCTTCCCCAGAGTTGAAAGAGTGACAGGGCCAAAATCAAGGGACGTTCGAGTCAAAATGCCTGGACACACCGTGTTTAAAGCAATTAAATTCATATATATATATGCACACACACACACATATACTGTCACAATGACCAAGCACACTAAGTCACCCTACTCTAGCCGCTTGACTCTGGTGGCGCGGGATCGATCCCAGCTACCTGCCGGTAAGGTTTCTGTCAAAAACGTTCCAGACTGTGGAGGTTCGGTGTGGATGCGCCACCTCTGGGTTCTACCTGATTCCCTGCCCACAGCTTACCCCTGCTGGGGGTATGCAGGCGCCTTTATGGCAGCCGGAGTAAAAGCTGTTGACTACTTAGGATTAGTTAGGTTTAGGAAGTGTGTATTTTCAGTCGCTTTGGCTGCCGGCTCGAAATTAATCGATTTATATATATATATATATATACATATATATATATATACATATATATATATACTGTATATATATATATATATATATATATATATATATATATATATATATATATATATATATATATATATACAGTATATATGTAGTTATGTGCTATAACTTTAGCACGATTTATATTGGTTTGTTATTTCCACCATAGGAAAGCTTAGAACCTTAAATCACCAACGGGGACACAACTGGTTTTAATATTACAATCCTTATTTCAATCTCTACCAATGTCACAGAATACACAAGTTCGGTTCACACGTTTTATTTCTTATTAGCTAGGGCACAACTTGGGAAATGGATTAAGCCTCATCTATTGGAAATTAGCTTAATTGTAATCATAGGGTATAATTATATACAATACATATGAATAGTTCTGATAAATATTTAGTTAATAATCAGTAACATTTGAAATCATATATTTTACATATATAAAAGGTATAATATCAATAGAGAAATCACAATATAAATAAACACAGAGGTTCGTCTCACAGTACAATGCAAAATATCCTGAAGCTGTTTGGCAACCGCGAACTAAATGGCGGTGCAAGGTAAATAAGATTTACTCAATTGATGTATACACAGTGATCAAGTTATATGAAAAATAGGATATTACATGATTAGTGAATAACTTTAACGTTAATTCAGCGAATAGAAGATATTAATCTTAATTAACTCAAAGAGTCACAATATTGAATCTAATTCAAGTAAG
The DNA here is from genome assembly GCA_032716605.1 of Paralithodes platypus. Taxonomy (NCBI): domain Eukaryota; kingdom Metazoa; phylum Arthropoda; class Malacostraca; order Decapoda; family Lithodidae; genus Paralithodes; species Paralithodes platypus. Next base: position 21,114,234 of record CM064546.1, on the reverse strand, counting down.
TCATAAATAATTATGATAGCCCATGCGCATGGCTGAAATTCTTATAGACGAGAGGTTAAGTGTGACATAAATTTGGCGGGAGTTTATCATTAACTTAAACTCGTCTTAATTTGAGGCTGAGGTCAGGAAGCTAAATCTTTAACATAGTTTAGCTAGAGACAGAGAGGTAAACTCTCTCTGTGAACACTTATTCATGCAATTACGTACCCAGCCAATAATACACATAATATAAGATCTGAAAGAGTGTTCACAGTAAACTAAGTGTAAGGTGCATGTATTTATCCCGAACGAATATATATAAAGTTCTTATCCAAAATATAAGAAATATATTCCAAGAACTATGTATACATCAATCCCATTTATAGTGTGTGTTCTGTTCTCTCAACACGAGGGGCGATAGCAAAGAAGGAGAGAATAGATAATCTCAACGATGACGTTAAGTTGAACACTAACATATCTTATATCACCCTTCGCAAAATAATCATCAAAACACTTCACACAACAAGAGGCACTTAATTTGGTTTCAGGTAGAATAGCAGGAGCCCATGAGAGATCTGATCACACATAGTAACTGAGTCCGTTGTCCAGCCTGTTGACACCAGGGAAACGTCCTCTGCATACACACTTTCACTAGGTTAATCACTCCTAGCTCGCCTCCACCAATTCTTCGAGGTCACTAACACAACACGTGCAGGTACCTTTTAAGGGGACAATGGCTAACCCCTACGGAAAGTAATTCCGAATCGAAGACTTGCAATTAGTTTCGCTTGCCGAGAAGGAAATTAAGCTAGCCGAAAGCAGTCTCGATTTTGCCTACCAATATCTTGGTTCGGCCAGGTAATATTTCGATTTAATTTACAGATATAGTTGTGGCGTTTTGATGTGTGAAAGGGCATAGTAAATATGTTTTGTTATTATTGCTCCGGTTATTAAGATCCTTAAAAATACAATGCATATATGGTTATACAGAGAAACATATTCTTTATTTATTAAAATTAGATGAATTGACGAACAGGTTTTGATGTAGGAGAAATAATTAATGTACAGTTCTGGATGTCAGTAAGTATTTGTTGATTGGTATGGAATGGATTCCTTATGAGGGAAAATCTTATTATTGTAGTTGTTTATTCCTTTCGTAGTTGTATATGCAGGTCTCGTAGTATTGATGCATATGCGTAAAGTGAGGAGGTTGATTCCTTAATTGCATAAACATATCTTCATTGTAGTCCAGATCTGGTCCAGACACGGAATTCTCCCCTCATGTGTGGGGCGGCCATTTTTCTTCTTGCGGTTGGAAGGAATTAGGGCATGACCCTTGAAGGGTCGCAGAGGGAGCACAGATAGTAGGGGTTTGTTTATGTTGGTGCTTTCTTGGGGGTAACTTATTTATCTTCATATGGCTTTAGATGGATGCAATGCGGCACTGAGAGGATTGGTTTTCTTGCTGCTATCCTGGTATTTCACCTATGTCTTCCATAATGTACCATCTTAGTGGTGTAATGGATAAGGTGTTTAAAAATCTGTGTGTGATAACCTGGGTTCGAATCCTGGTGGATCACATATATGCTTTCATTAACCCGGCAACGTCGAGGGGGGGGTATTGAACTAGCTGCCCATGGGCGAGCATATTGGCTCCATTCAGGCCTTTAATCGTCATTTTACGATAAATATCGTTATTACTTATTCATATGAGCCTATTTTACCTTCACTATGAAGATAGTAACCTGGAACAACAATAAAACAAGTGAAAATATAATTTTTCAGGTCAAAATCGCGAATATAGATGGACCAGCCCATTCATGAATTATGGAGAAAATTGAGGCAACCCCTCCCTCCACGAGGCCTCAAGCCACACTGAGCCTACATACTCATTCACACACTCGGTTGTATAACACACTCGCTAGGCACGTAAGCACATCCTCCACACATTTTGCTAATGTAAGCACAAAAATATACCAACGAATTAGGGAATAACAGGGAAAATAGGTGATCATTGAAGGGGGAGGGGAAAATGGGGAAGGAGGGGATGTGGAGGAGTGATATGAGATGTAGGATTTTTTTTTTTTTTTTTTTTAGTGCTACTGGGGCCGTTTAAATGTTTTTTTTAGGCCTCCCTTTTAAGAGCTTTGCCGCCATCGCCCAGTAAAACTTCTTATGAGCTTTCGCGCCGTTTATGGGTTAATTTCATTGGAGGTGTTTGGTGTTGTGGTGAAATTAATGAAATATAGATAACAAAGTCTCGTCCCCCGAGCCTGGATTAAGTAGGTGACAGATTCTTTGGTGCGGACGTAGGGTATGAAGCCTCTCAAAAACCGGGACCACACTATTGTTGTGGCGTTGCGGGGGCCATTTGGTTCCCGGAACATGGTGAGTTGAAGAGGTATGGAGGACCGGTTGGCGAGGTGGATTAGTTGAGCTTGGGTGCCGATTTGCGTATCCTGGTGGTCCCAGAGACCCCGAGTATGGTTAGCCTGCTAATTTTAATTTTAGGTGTTGTCTGGGCAGGTTCAAGATTGAAAATGGTGGTGTAGGAGGATGTACAGTAGGGCTGTCGGTGTCCCCCGAAATAGAGGGGAGGAGCTTGGAGTGGATAATGTCAGGAGGTCTATTTGGTGTTGGTTGAGGTGACATGGTGACCTGAGAGTTGTTTGTTGTCTGTAGAGTTGGAGGTGTGGTCGGCGAGCTGGCTGTAGTGTTGATTGTTGGGTTGACAGTTGTAGGAGAGTCGGCTTGGTTTGGAGTGACAGGTGATTGAGGTTTGGGGTTTGGTCCGGCAAGTGCTGTTTTGGGGCCTGTGTAGATCTTCTTCCTGGGTTTGGGGTTGGGGACTTCTAGTGACCACCATGTAGTTTGGGTTACTCATCTGCCAGATTGTCTGCATGATGGCCGTAAGATAGGGAGAGTTAAAGGGGGTGAAGGTTTGGATTTGGTTGGTTTAGAGGTGGATGTGGAAGGTTTTGGGAGGGTGCACGATTTGAAAGGTGAGAGGTTTCTTGGTCTTGTTTATAGACGAAGAGGTTGAACTTGGTGGAGTAGTGGATGGTTTGTGAGTGTGTTTTTTTGTGATAGAATTTGGAGGAGAATTAGAGGATTGGGCAGAGGTCTGTATGATTGGTGTTGGTAAGGGTGAGGGAAGATGTTGTTGATGTAGAGTTGGTGTTGAATTAGTGACAGAGAAGGGGAAGTTGGTTGAGTGGTTGGTGAAAGGGAAAATGTAGGGAGGTTAAGTTCAGATGAGGTGGAAGTGAGGGGTGTGGTTGAAGAATAAGGAAGTTTTGACTGAGTGTTAGTGGTAAGGTTAGGTGGGGATGGTGCGAAGGGGGGGGGGGGGTAACAGTATTTGGGTGATTCAGGTGGTGTGACATAGAGGGAGGGGGTGGTGAAGTAATAGGAAGCAAGTTATCAACTGATGGAATGGGTGTTTTTGGTAGAATGGGAAAAGGGTTGTTCGGGGGAATTGGGGAGGGATATAGTGAATCTGTGGCACAAAGATTTTGATTAGCAATTGCATGGCATGTGGTATCATTGTCTGGGTCAGCTAGCATGGTTATATTCTCATCATTGGGTTGGAATCGGTGTACATATCTATTTCGGTACGTGTGTGCCTCTCCGTGGTAATTGACGATGACCTGGTAACAATTTGGTATCTTGAGAATTTCGAAGGGCCCTTTATATCTTGGTTTAAGTTTAGAAGGAACAGGAAGGTGAGCTACCATAACTAGATCGCCTATGTAGCGAGGGCTGACTTTAGGTGTTTCGTCAGGTTGCAGATCTTGCAGGTACTGAAGTTGCCTTAGTCGGTTCTTTAAGTGGACTAAGGATTGGTCGAAGTGGGACGAAGGCTCGTATGGGGCAGACAGGTGACGTAACGGAAGGAGGAGGGGGGAATCCCAAAAATTATCTCGTGGGGGAGATCCCGTCTTCTCGAGGGCAGGTGTTTAGTGTCCATTGCACTACTTTTACTTGACTGAGCCAGTCGGTGGTGCTCATTTGTTGCAACCGGGTCCGTATTTGGTTCGCAATGGTACGGTGGCTTCTTTCACAGATGGAATTACCCTGGGGCCAATATGGAGAGGAGTGACTGATTTGAAATCCGAACATTTGTGAGATTTTTGTCCAGATGTGGCCGGTGAACTCGGGGCATTATCAGAATGAATGGCTTCAGGAATTCCAAAATACGGAAGCACGTGTTGAATCATGGCTTCGGCTACTGAAAAGGCAGTGTGGTCTTTTGCTGGACAGGCTATTATGTACTTGGAATAAGTATCTACAAAGGTAATGTTGTATTTGAGCCCTTTGACACCTTCTATAGGTCCCATGACATCAACGGCCAATGATTGCCATGGTTTTGATGCTACTAGTTTGCCTGAGGGTCCTGGGGTGCGAGTTCGATCCTTAACAAGGGCACATGCTCGGCATGCTTCAGTGACTTTCCTGGCGGTGATGTAAGTTGAGGGGGTCCAGTAAATTTGCTGAAAAGTCGAGACTATATTTCTTTGAGCGAGATGAATGCCATTATGGTAATGGAGAGATTGCATGGTTGGCAAGGCGGCGCTCGGACTGATGACAATTTTATCATCAGGGGTGTAGAGGTTTTCTCCTCTTCTTTGGAGCTGGGAGAAGAGATGTCGGGGCATCCATTCAGGTTTTTGCTGTCTTTGAAATTGTTGTAATAAGTGTTGTTGGTTGTAACTTGTGAAATCTTGGTGGCGAATGGCTAGAATGGGGGTGTGTTCAGCTTCGGGGATGATTGTGGTGGGTGGTGAATATAGAGGAAGCCTGGACAGGGTGTCAGCATTAGTGTGAAGTTTTCTGGGTCTGTAGGCTATTTAAAAATTAAACTCCTCAAGAGATGCTCGCCATCTAACTGTCAAGGCATTCTCCGTATCTGACTTTTGGAGCCATTGGAGGGCGTGATGATCGGTTATCATGGTTACCTTGACTCCGGCTAAATATGCTTTGAAATATTGAAGTGCCCAAATTATCCCTAAACATTCTCGTTTGGTGACTGGATCGTTAGTTTTTGCTGGATTTAGTGTCCTACTTGCACATGCAATAACGTGCTTACGTCCGTCTCTGGTTTGACGGAGAACTGCGCCAACACCGAATTGTGACACATCCGTATACAGACGGAACAGCTTGGTGTAATCAGGAAATTATACGACGGGTGCAGCTAGGAGTAGATCTTTCAGTGAATTGAAGGCTTGAATACGTTGATTTGTCCACAGGAATGGTTATTCTTTTCTAGTCAAATCATGAAGGGGCTTAGCAATGGTGGCAAAGTTCTTTACGAATCGGCTATAATAGGAAGCTAAATCAAAAAATGCCCTGACTCCTTTGACGTTTGTAGGGGGGTTATGGCACTTATTGCTTTTAGTTTTCTGGGTCAGGAGCTATTCCTTCCTCGGAGACTAAGTGACCGAGAAACTGTACTTTTTTCTGGGTTAGGGTACATTTGGAGGGTTTAAGCTTTAATTTGGCCTCCTGAATTCTGTGGAAGACTTGGCGAAGGCGTTGTAGATGTTTGCCCCAAGTTTTGCCCAAAAAAATGATGTCATCTAAGTAAGCTAAAGATGTCTCCAAGGTTAAACCTTGTAATACAGACTCCATGAGTCTGGAGAAGGTGGCAGGACCGTTGCACAGGCCAAAAGGCAGTACGGTAAACTCATACAATCGCCCTTGACTAGTGGCGAAAGCTTTTTTTTGTTGATGATCAGGCAGTACGGGTACTTGCCAGTATCCGGCTTGAAGATCTAGAGTGGTGAACCATTTTGCGCCAAGTAAAGAATCTAGAGAATCGTCAATGCGAGGTAGAGGCGTCGCGTCTTTGATAGTCACATCATTTAATTGCCGGTAATCGATACAAAAGCTAGTAGAGCCGTCTTTATTTCTAACTAGTACTACGGGTGAAGACCAAGGACTGGTGGATGGTTTGATTACTCCAGTTTCGAGCATTTCTTTCACCTGATTTTCTTCCTCTTGTCTCTGGATAGGGCTTTTCAGGCGAATGGGTTGTCTAATGGGCTGTCCTACGGTATTAATATAATGGTGAGGTAAGTTAGTCTTTCCAACGTCTCAGCTGGAAGTGGCAAATATATCTTGAAAGGAAGTCATCAAGTCTCGTAGGTCAAGTTGCTGTTGTGAAGTTAAATGAGATGGAATGTCCGGAAATTTAGAAGAAGGGGAGGTTTCTTGATCAGTAGGTAAGGATAGTTCCTCGTCGTGGTTTTCTAGCTCTCCAATAGCTAATCCTCTTGGCAAAGTGAGGGGATGATCAGAGATATTTGCAACTTTGATGCAGTTCAATTTATGAGGAATGATGGCTGGAGCGGTAAGGCAATTTCTATCGAAAGGTCTTTCGAGGTTCGGGATGATTATGACGTTACCAGGTAGTGTAGGTAATATAGGAATCCACTGTTCGTGGTGAGGGTGTAGCATAACTGATTTTGACGTGATAGCTTGCGTCGTTTTGATGGTACGAATGGCTTGTTTGGCGTGGTTTACATGATTGAGTTCGGAAGTCTGTTTGTTTCTACGTTGGCTTTGGAGCTAGGGACTGGCTCTACATTAGGCTTGTGTTTTTTTTTTGTGTTTTTTTTTTTTGGGGGGGGGGGGGATTTTAGGACTCTGATCACAATCAATAGTGGCATGAATATAGGTGAGTAGGTCAAAACCTAAATATCCATCGTACTGGGTTTCTTGGGAGGGAAATATCATGAATGAATGATGTGCTCCATGATCTTGAACGGGTGTGCTAACATAAAAGGGAGCAGTTTCACCACAATTTGTAATAATGCCATAATTTGCTTCAATTAAGATTATGGTGGAGGGTTGGAGAGAGCCAAAGGAAGGTTGATTTGATTGAAAGAAGGAGGATAAGAGACAGGAACGGGAAGCTCCCGTGTCAATGAGAAGTCAAGCTTTTACCCCATTTATAGTGAGATGATTGGAAAAGGGAGGTTTGTCTTTGCTTGTCCCATCACAAGCCCCCGCCAGCTTGGCGACCGGTGGGCGGGGGCGGATTAAAAATGCAGGTTTTTTTAAAGTTCTGTTTCCTCTTTTACTGCCTCAAATTCTTCTGATATTACTTCTTCTTAGTTATCTTCGATCCCTGCAGTTCCATCTTCATTGATTGTTGCTACGCGTCGGGGCTTAACCCAAGGAATCTGACCCCAGAATTGGGGAAATTTGGGTCGACGCTTTACTAATTCCCAAAATTACTTTTTTAGCAAAAACAGGACGTTTTGTGTTGCAGGGATGCCAGTCGGAGGGTCGGACTCTCGCCCATTCCTCCATTTTTTCTACGGATAGACGAAGAATTTGCAGAGTAATTTGAAGAAGGTTGAGGGTGAGTAGTGTTACGGCTTATTGCGGCGATCTTGTCACTGGCTTTTTCACCTTCCTGCGTCTTTTTCAACGCCAAAATAGGCTAAAATACTGGCATGTCCTCATCATAACCCTTGGGTTCCGAAATGGCAAAATGATTTCTCACTGATGTGGGTAGTATTCTCAACAGCGCACTGAACACACTTTCTTTTCTTTTGACAGTATCGACAGTGGGAAATGTTGTAACTACCAGTTGGTTCAACTGGGTGATAGTGTGGTCTAAGTTTCCTGTAAACTTCACACTATGAAACTGTTGATTTGCGATTATCTTCCCGAGAGAATGGTTAATGGCTGCCGTGGTATAGTTTTCAAATTGAGCCCAGGTCAATTACAGAGTATCACGCACATAACCCGACACGAGGGACATATGCCTGCCTATCTTCATTACTACAGTGTGAATTTTAGAGGTATCATCGTTCTTGAATACAATGTCAAGGACTGGTTTCACAACTTAAAGATATGTAGCGATATCGTGATCTTCTTGCTTGGAAGAAAAATTTTTGAGCGATTTACCAGCCATGATGATTTGTGGTATTGGGTAGATTGAACAAAATTTTAAATCAAAGCTGTTATGCCGTATTGATACACCGCTGCCGCCAGTGTTATGCGAGTGCTATAATTTTTAGCACGCTTTATATTGGTTTGTTATTTCCACCATAGGAAAGCTTAGAATCTTAAATCACCAACGGGGACACAACTTGCTTTAATATTACAATCCTTATATCAATCTCTACCAATGTCACAGAATACACAAATTCGCTTCACACGTTTCATTTCTTATTAGCTAGGGCACAAGTTAGGAAATGGATTAAGCCTCATCTAGTGGAAATGAGCTTAATTGTAATCATATGGTATAGATACAACACATATGAATAGTTCTGATAAATTTAATATTTAGTTAATAATCAGTAACATTTGAAATCATATATTAATACATATAAAAAAGGTATAATATCAATAGAGAAATCACAATATAAATAAACAGAGAAGTTGGTCTCAAACTACAATAAATAATATCCTGAAGGTGTTTGGCAACCACAAACTAAATGGCGGCGCAAGGTAAATAAGATTTACTGAGTCGATGTATACACAGTGATCAAGTTATATGACAATTATGATATTAAGTGATGAGAGAATAACTTTTACGTTAATTCAGCGAATAGAAGATATCAATCTTAATTAACTCAAAGAATCACAATATTGAATATAAATTCAAGTAAGTCATAAATAATTATGATAGACAATACGCATGGCTGAAATTCTTATCGACGCGAGGTTAAGTGCGACATAAATTTGGCGGGAGTTTATCATTAACTTAAACTCGGCTTAACCTGGGGCTGAGATGAGGAAGCAAATTTTTTAACAAAGTTTAGCTAGAGACAGATAGGTAAACTCTCTCTGTGAACACTTATTCATGCATTTACGTACCCAGCCACTAATACACATAAAATAAGATCTGAATGAGTGTTCACAGTAAACTACGTGTAAGGTGCATATATTATATCCCGAACGAGTACACTGTATATAATATATATAGTTCTTATACCGAATATAAGAATTATATTTCAAGAATTATGTATATATCAATCCCATTTATAGAGTGTGTCCTGTTCTCTCAACACGAGGGGCGATAGAAAAGAAGGAGAGAATAGATAATCTCTATGATGACGTTAAGTTGAACACTAACATATCTTATATCACCCTTCGCAAAATAATCATCAAAACATTTCACTCAATGAGAGGCACTTAATTTGGTTTCAGGTAGAATAGTAGGAGCCCATGAGAGATCTGATCGCACGTAGTAACTGAGTCCGTTGTCCAGCCTGTTGACACCAGGGGCACGTCCTCTGCATACACACTTTCACTAGGTTAATCACTCCTTGCTTGCCTCCACCAATTCTTCGGGGTCACTAACACAACACGTGCAGGTACTTTATAAGGGGACAATGGCTAACCCCTACGGAAAGTAATTCCGAATAAAAGACTTGCAATTAGTTTCGCTTGCCATAAAGGAAAGCTAGCCGAAAGCAGTCTAGATTTTGCCGACCAATATCTTGGTTCGCCCAGGTAATATTTCGATTTAATTTACAGATATATTTGTGGCATTTCGATGTGTGAAAGGGCATAGTAAATATGTTTTTTTATTATTGCTACGGTTATTAAGATCCTTAACACTCCACGAGCGGCTAGGTCGGTTACTTCTACTACCTGCCAAGCGGGTGGTTTTACCCTAAACGAGCTTATTTCCATGCTCTTTTTCATGCATAAACAAGAGCCAGAGCGTAATACAAGTATGTATCCGTGAAAGGGCGATAATTGAGCTTTCCAATGACACCAGAACCATCTTTCTACAATCACGGGTTGTCTTGCAACGATCGTGCAACACGAAGGAAAAATCCCAAAAATACGGTAATTTCCTGACATATTTCCCTGTCTAGGGAGACAGTGAGTGTGGATATGTGTGGAGGTGGGCCCAGTGCTGGCGCGGGAGCCGTGCCGAACGGTCAGAGTCAACCTACGCTCCTTCTACCGCTCGGACTCTCTCTCAGAGCCAATTATGTGCTCAAAATTGCTACTGACTTAAGGCGGTCCCCGCCACATTGTCCATTATTCTCTAGACCGCCTTAAGTCGGGCCCCGCCAATAAGGGGTTAAAAATACAATGCATATATGGTTATACAGAGAAACTTATTCTTTATTTACTAAAATTAGATGAAGTGACGAACAGGTTATGATGAAGGAGTAATAATTAATTTACAGTTCTGGATGTCAGTAAGTATTTGTTGGTTGTTATGGAATGGATTCCTTATGAGGGGGAATCTTGTTATTGTAGTTGTTTATTCCTCTCGTAGTTGTAGTTGCAGGTCTCGTAGTATGGATGCATATGCATACAGTGAGGAGGTTGATGCCTTAATTGCATAAACATATCTTTATTGTAGTCCAAATCTGGTTCGGTCATGGAATTCTCACCTAATGTGTGGGGCGGCCATTTTTCTTCTTGCGGTTGGAAGGGATTAGGGCATGACCCTTGAAGGGTCGCAGAGGGAGCACAGATAGTAGGGGTTTGTTTATGTTGGTGTTTCTTGGGGGTAACTTATTTATCGTCTTATGGCTTTTGATGGATGCATTGCGGCACTGAGATGATTGGTTTTCTTGCTGCTCTTGCTCCCGTCCCCTGGTATTTCAATATGTTTATATTCTCCCAGCCGGACTCGAACCACCTCGTCCTGACTTTCGGAGCTTCGAGTCCGGCTGAGAGAATATAAACATTTAGTAGCTGACGTGTATTTTTGAGAAATACTGTATATATATATATATATATATATATATATATATATATATTTTATATAATATGGTTAGAGCAAATATGGATATTGGTGAGTTCTACTAACGGGTAGAAGCTACGATATCTATAATTATGTAATTACGATAATATACAAGGCAAGTTATACAACAGGTACTCAACAACACTTTAATTATAGACACATGTATACAGTACAGTTTTGCACAAAACACCATGAGATATCAAATACATAAGTTCTTAATAGTAAAACATGTTTACAATTTGTTTTGATTAGTGTTTTACTATACGTTTGCTCTAAAATAAAGATCGTGATAAGCTACTAACACGTACGAATTTATTTATTAAATATAATCTTTACGTGAGTTCATAGATTGAATCAAACTATTTTTTACGAATACAGTGAGATAGATATATTGGAATATACCGATGGAAACGGTGAGTTTAGCAGTCAGCCTGCCTCATCGATATGAAAAGAAAAAAATCTCTAGTCGCTCAACTATAGTCTTATTATGTTCACAAGGAATTATGATAATTTAATTATGCGAAAGTCACTAATGATAAAGTTTGTTCGGTGGGTGTTGTATAATCTCGGTGTTATTTTCCTACTATTTGATATCTTATTTAACGTTTAGAATATTAAAATAGGGCAACAACAAGGACGGTGCATGTGTTGTGTATCTCTGAAGGGCTAGATACTGTATATGTTAACTGCAGAGAAAAAACTCTATAATCAGAGACGCACTACGGACTGTTTATTTCAGTGACTTTCCTGGTCTTAAAGGGGGACTTAATGATTTCGCACTTTACACTGTTGATGAGCTTCTAGGTCGGCTCTCGTCTTTAGTTGGTGTTCAGTCTGGCCTCGACTTCTGGGTTGGGCAAACTACAGAGTTTCTCCTATCGCCTTCGCTGGTGATAGGCCTCGAACCACTAGCTTTGCAGGATATTGAACCACGAGCAAGGGAAGGTGTACTGTAGAGGTGATTCTATACTTTCGTACATCTAGTCTATGACTCAGGAATGGAGGGTCGGGCCTCACAGTTACTACTTGTTGCACTGATGTTGGAGTTTAACACAACGTATAGCCAGAACACTTGGCAACAACTTGGTTAACAACTTGCATATGGTCTGTTGTCGAGTACTCGAGTTGTCCGAGTCAGCTCGGAGACCTGCATTTTTTGTGGACTTATTTGAATCTAGTAATTTTTTTGAACAGTTTATGCAAAACATAAAGCATGCTATAATTGACCGATACTTTGTTCAGGTTTTTAGCGTTTTGTATTGTATTTATTTGTATGTGTGTGTGTCTGAATGAGAATAAGAGTGACATATTGTTCTGACTTTAGAAACCTTTCGGCATTCCAGACATTGTGTGTATAGTTTAGTTAGTGCAACCTCGCCTAAATCTTTGATTTGGTCAATATAATAAGATGTTTATCACCACTTGCTTTACCTCTCTTTACCGTTTTTTTAAAGCTGTCCTAACTTCGCATATTATTACCGAAATTGCTGGTACAGTAACAACATTATCCTGAATAATGTCTTCAGGTCTGTTCTGATTGCTGTATAGCTAACTATAACATTCTTCCTCTTCCTTGATTATTTCAACTCTGTTCTTAGGTACTTCGTTATTTGATATTCTTAGAATGACCATTTGACTTTTTCCTGCACCAAGCCTTAGTTGTTTGCATACTTTCACCATATTTGGAAGTCTCTTAAATGTTGGTCATATTAAATGTGCAAATATCATCAGACTTTTCATGTTGATGGTCTTAGTTAGTTCCGCTGTTTCAAACATGGTTCTGACTGTTATAATTATTGTCATATTCCTTCTCTTCTTCAGAAGATCATTTGTTGATGATTTGTTTTTTGAAAGTTTACTCCACGTGCTCTTGCCTGCGTTTCCTGCTACATTTAAAGATGCTTCTGTAAATTTGTAATTTATTTCTTCGACTGTCTCCTCTACGTCTGCCAACTGCGAATGCTATTCTGAATATCTAAGCTAAACTCTACAGTCCTTTCTCATAGTGTACATAATTTTGGTTTGATACTTGTAACTAGCTTGTTTGTTTCTTTCTTCAGGTTTAACCCTACTCGATATCTCACCATTCTGTGGTCACTTCCAACATTCACTTTGTTCAGTACCGTTACATCTTTCGCAACATCTGGTTTGTCAGTTAGGATAGTGTCAATTTCATTCTTGGTTATTCCTTTAGTACCTTTCTATGTCCAATTCCGGCTAACTTTCGTTTGGGAAAATGTATTCATGATCTTTAGTTGGTTTCGTTCTGCAAAATTCTAGAGGAGTGTCTCCTCTGTCATTTTGGTTACTTATTCCAAAGATAACTATAACTGTTTCAACTACTTGTTCTGGCTTACTTTGGAGTCTCCGATCACAAAACTAATGTGAATTGAGTCTTAGGTCTTAGCATAGCGTTTTATAGGCTACATCTTCGTAAAACTGTTCAATTTCTTCATTATCATGGGTTGTCGTAGAGTTTATACTTGCATACTGTTACTGTATAACGTTTATTGAGCTTAATCATTATTCATGCAACTCTCAAAATTGATAGTAAAATAAAGCTTCAACAACACCACCTAGTCATATATTTACTAAGAATCTAATTTTATGTTCATACAGATAGATAATCATAAATAAATTATTATAGGTTAATATATATTATAGCGCATATAAGTCTGAAACTGATATATAACAGTGGATAAAACAGTAACAATTACTAACAAGGCAATGAACAATACACATTAAATTGAAATAGATCATGGAACGTAATTAATGTGTTATAATTCTTGATCAAATGAATAAAACAGGAGTTAAGCCTAGTAATTGGACAAACAGAATACAAAGTTAATACATTATATAATCGAATTTTATGATTGGTGCACAAATATATAGGCCTACAACAATTAGTACTTAATAATACATAGATGAATTAAATAATTTAATGAGCACGACTACCATATGTCTAGGTCACGGCTTTAAATATAATAAATAGTATGACATTAGATATACACGTCTATACTTAATTTACCGCAATGTCGAGGTCACGGCTTTAAATATAATAAATAATATGATATTAGATATACACATCTATACTTAATTAACCGCAATGTCGAGGTCACGGCTTTAAATATATAATAAATAGTATGACATTAGATATACACGTCTATACTTAATTTACCGCAATGTCGAGGTCACGGCTTTAAATATAATAAATAATATGATATTAGATATACACATCTATACTTAATTAACCGCAATGTCGAGGTCACGGCTTTAAATATAATAAATAATATGATATTAGATATACACATCTATACTTAATTAACCGCAATGTCGAGGTCACGGCTTTAAATATAATAAATAGTATGACATTAGATATACACATCTATACTTAATTTACCGCAATGTCGAGGTCACGGCTTTAAATATAATAAATAGTATGACATTAGATATACACGTCTATACTTAATTTACCGCAATGTCGAGGTCACGACTTTAAATATAATAAATAATATGATATTAGATATACACATCTATACTTAATTTACCGCAATTTAGTTTTAAAAGGAATGTATACGTATAATAGTTAAGGGGGGTAGTGCTTAATTTTTGGGTCTATTTATTTATTCATTCATCTATTTTTTAGTGTTGTCGCTAGGCCTCCATCAAGCTTAACAGCACCCCCCTAGACCACCTTCAAGATACATTTGTAAATTTATCAGTAGAAAACAAATAATAATATATATAAATATATATATATATATAATTATATATATATATATATATATACCGGTATATATATATATATACACGTGAGTAACTCAATGTTTTTATACTCTCAGTGGGGCTCGAACCACCGACAATTGCCCGTGCTTTAGCCAACTCTACCACGGCGTGATAAAGGATACTTAACCTTGTCCTATATATATTAAAAAGATTCACTGGATAGCCGAGCCAGCAACTGAGTGGGTGGTACTATTTAGTTGTCTAGCCAGGTGTGGGCCTTACCTTTTGTATCTGTTATATTATGGAGTGGGATACAACTACAGTGAACGATATGAATACTCCATCATTCTATGGATAACTTCAGCTTTCTCACCATTCCACCCAAACGTATGAAGGAACCAGACACAATTTCTTAGATATTCAACAAACGAGGCTCGTGAGCGCTGTTCGACAGCATAGCGACAGAAAACACATTGAAATGAGTGATTGTCTTGGCACAGACTGGGGTTGTGTGAATTCTGGTATAAATGTTTCAAGAATTTCCTCCTATTTTTTGTATTATAATGCCTTCTTTGGATATGGCCCTCCTTCCTCCAACGCATTGTCCAACGGTAAATAGTTGAGGGACTAATTGCCGCTTCCTTCGCCAGATAATGTACCGACTTGCCCTTCATCCATTCTGACAGTAACTTGGCTCGCTCGGCTGCAGGCACCCTCTGGAAAGGACGCCTCATCTCCATACTCCTGTGTAGGTGCAAACCGTTGCCAATATTATCACGCTGTACTTATTATACATAACCATCCGATTGTACAGTATTCTATAGGTAGCGACAGCGAACTTGAAAATAACCTTGACCCCTTAACTTCTTATAACTCGAAATGAATGAAAGCAATCGGGCTGACTTTTCCATCATTTGGGAAGAGTCCATCACAAAATAGGCGTGGATATTTACAGTCAGTTTGCTCTAGGTCCTTTTGAGTTACAGACAGATCAGGGATCAATAGTATTGTCAAGTTCGTTGGCGCTAACTATACCATATAATAATTATGTCCTTGGCAAATTCGTGTGTACAATTTAAAAATTTAGTTTTTCAACCCCTTGAAGATTATGACACGTTATATAGTTTATGCTGTCTATCATTCGGCGATTCTATTCAGTTTAGGCAGTATATGGAAGTCAGCGGTTTATTTGAGATAGTCCTTTAACTCCCACAAATCCTTTCTAAGCCGCATAAAATCATAATTTGAGAGCCAGAATAAACTGTCAAAATAAGTCATAATCCTCAAGAGGTTAACACCTACTACAAAGGTCATATATTATTATCCATTTAATCTTCAATTTAGGTAATTAGTACAATAATAGTATGCGGTCGTTGCAACACTGAACAATTTACATTTAAGTGGATCTGTAATATATAAATGTATTATATATATATTGTTACGAATCTGGACCTCAGTTGCTTAGAGACGGTATACGAAAATAATGACTAATGCAAATGCACCTTGTCTCTCTATCAAACAACACCACGACGCAACAGGTAAGAGCACTATGAACGCTTCCAGGCTCTTCTCAGGGTTTAAGGTGCACACTGCCCTGCTCCTATTCTGAATAATAAGTAGAACAGAAATACCCATGTAACTTACTAGCTACGATAACTCAAAATCAACACCGGGATTAGCAATGCTGGGTTGGATAATCAACACAGTTAAATACATAGGCTACCAGCAGACATGAAAGAAACAAGAGTGCAGGTGTACTTCGAGCATAACAGGCTATGCGCGCCCTCGACAGTACTAAACCGTGCGCAAACCGGTCAACGGTAATCCACTCTCAACCCAAGAGAGTTTCACCTAATAATATTGCATACATATAATGAACTAACAATACAAGGCAGTGTCCTAATATGACTACTAACCTCGGGGTGATATTAGTAGAAGCGGTTGCCCTGACCACCTCTAATATCACACCAATATATCCTGCTTCAACCTGGGCCCCCCAGTGAGATACCGCCCGAAACAATGAACTCTTAGAGAGTCCACCTCCCACACTCACTTAACTATGGGGGGGGGGGAGGTCCAGACTGAAGCTGGATTCCTAATTAATATAAAACACTCCGTTCCCTTAGTTCGAAACCCGAGATAGGGAACAAACAATTGCTGGGGCAGAACCGTCTCAACGTTACCTAGTAATATACACATGGAAAATCGCAGAGGGTTTAGTACCAAACCTACATACTCCGATAGTCATGAAATTCAGTGATAGGAGAGGCTGGGAATGCGAAATCCCCCGGATGAATAACAGGGGTGCTATGGGCTCTCTGCGAGAGGGCTGGTTATCACACAGAGGCCCGCGTCTCTTCAACAAACTTCCACGGCGAGTAAGAGACATGAGGGATATCTCGTTAGACAACTTCAAGAGAGCCCTAGATGTCGAACTGCAAAAAGTGCCAGACGAGCCCATCCTCGCAAGGGAGCAAGCTGTCGCTTCAAACAGTCTACTGCACCAAATCACCACCCATAACGAGGGGCGTCGCGCTCCTTGGTGCCGCTAGAAGAGCGGCGAACACATCTAAAGGTATCTAAAGGTAAAGGTTGCTACCGGGTCCTAAGCACAAACACGGGGAAAATATGTAGGGGTATGGATGTGTGTGTGTGTGGAATGTCTATGGGATTAACAGTGCTTATTAGTAAGGACCCTGGCAAGCCTCCCAGTTCTTCCCTATCACGGATTCCGAAGTCAGCCACCGGAGGTACAGAATATATAAAACAAAGGGAAAGATAATAAACTGCTGATCAGAGGAAGAGAAGAATTAAAAGAATGAATGAATGTCTATGATTCTCTGTTAATTACGTTATGTTACTATTATGCAAGCAAGGACAAACAAAAGGGGCAGACTGATGGGTCACAAGAGAGAGAGAGGACACCAACTATCTAGTCTGGCCGCCTACGAGAGAATGATGAGGCCTGGCCCTGGCGTAGATAGCGGGAGCCAGCTTCAAACTAAGGGGTTGCAATATATCACCACACGATATGATAACACTAAGACACTTTACAAGAATAACTTATACTAACATAATCCTGTGTTAACATATTGGCTAAAACAGCGTGGCAGATAATATAAAGTATATCTTGATATTGCAACACAACTAAACTTGCGATGGTCACATAATTAAATGAAACTCGTGGTGCTGGCACGATCGCCCCTCCCCCTCCCCCCCTCCCGACATAAGAGCAACATTCCTGCCTCACCTACCCGCCTCTAGCTTGCAAAGTACAACGTTGCCACTAAAGAACAACTTCATATACGAAACTAATAACACTCTATTGGCTCATTCTACACAAATGGTTATTGAGACACAAATGCTTAGAGGCACGGCAAAACTAGTCATGTGCAATTGGAAGGGTATCGGAGTGAAACTCACAATACCAGGTGTTACGACCTGACACTCGGGTACACAAGGGCTCTCAATCAGGACTCAAGTACGGCTCGCTGCCACAACGGAAACACACGATCCCAACCCCTGAGTACTGCCAGCCGAACAAAAAACACCAATACCCTCCAGAGTTCAATCTGCTATAACGGGGTATACAAGAACTCGGTACTAGTGTTCAACAACAGACTAATAAAGAGACAGGAATTATCTAGTCTGGTCAACAATCAAACAATGAAGTAAGAAACAACAACACCAAAGAATAGTGTTGGCCGAAGCCGAAGTAATCCACCTTTGACTAAGAACTTAAGAAGTCCTCCACCCTCTACTTCGGATCGGCACCATTACGTTACGTTAATTAATAGTCCTTAAGCATCGAGCAAGGAATCTTCTGAAAAAAGTTAGATGCTTCTCGGATGCTCGTAAGAAGTACGTATCGGATTTTGAACAGTAATTCAATAAGCAAAACACTGGCAATTAAATACTATTAAAGGTTTACATTGGCATAAGAATAATTAAAAGGAATATGCAATAGTAAATAGCAAACATTAAAAAGAAGTACTCCGCAAATGCAACAGCAATAGCCTACTCGGATTGTGCTCGTGGGCCACTAATCACTAAAGTAGCCAAGCGTGCAACACATGAAATCAATAGTGCATAAACAATATCATACATAAGGAAAGCTTCAATACTATTCTGTATCTACTAATCGAGTAAAGTCTAGCTGGGGTACTGTGGGCAAAAGGTAGCAGTGACTGAGCAAAAACGGCTCGTAGCCTAGCGAAGTCCTCACAACTGTTTAAAGTATTACGTTAACACTAACAAGTGCGCTTTGAGAAATCCAGATCCCTTGTATCTGGTTTTCTCCCGGCTCCTTGACAAAGTAAAAACAAACTGTTAATAAAATACAGGGTGGTTAGGCTCTTGCCCTCAGGCACTGTAAATTATTAACTCAACACAGTCAGCCGCGAAGACAACCTAGGCTTCACTGAACCGAAACGAGTATGCAGGTTTATCGCTTAACCACTGCATCAAACAACAACTCGTAACACAGAAAAGCCTTACCCCAGTCTAGCATTACCTAGACTAGCAGAAAACAGGAATAATAATAATAACACACAGGGAAATGCATATACAAGTGCAACAAACATAAATCAAGCCTATTCTAAGTTAACCCTTCCAAAATAGGCTATCTAATAGGCATGTATCTCTGAGAACTCAAGCGATAATACGTTGGCTGACTAGCTCTGCACCAACGGGACCATGGAAGTTAAAAAGGGTAGGGAAAAGAGGAGATAAGAATGTAAGGTAGTAGAGAAAGTTCACATCAGTCAGAAGAATATATATAGTTAGCAAGGGAAATGAGAAGTCGCTCTGCCTAATGAGTTCTGATCAAAAAATGGCTAGAATTCCCTTTTTATACTCGGCCCTCTAGTGAGCCCAACGTGAACTACTAAGGACCGCCCACTGACAATCATTACGTAATTTCTCTCTCTCCTCTGGGATAGACAAAGGCTTTCCTAGCACTGAGGGGAGAGGGGAGGGGGGGGAGTGCTAGTGAGTTAGGCCAACCTCCCGCATGGCGCACCCACTGACCCCCAACTGTGGCTGCCGCTTCTCCCATCATTACAAATAAGTTTTACATACAATACTTATAACTAATGATATAAAATAGAACTCGTTGACTCAGATGAAATCAAAATACATATTCATAATACTTATAGTACAACGGCTCACATGAACTAAGTTAGGAAACTCTACATAGACTACAGCCAAAGTTCCTGCCCTGACGATCCTAGCGAGAGTGGGGCATGACTAGGCGTTCTGTACAGCATGCTCACACTGGACATGCGTCACACCTCCCCCAAGATTTTACTTGCTCAACCCTGAGCTAAAATCTGACAAACACAGAACCCCATCAAGCCCCTCACACCCAGCGACCGCATGGCACTAAAACAAAGCTGAGTTTATCACCAAAACACATCTTATTAAACAAAAAATCACATTTTATAACTCCTCCCAACAATAGCAAAAAGACACAATATCATGCTCCCAGAGCGAGCTTACAGCAGCTCAGCCGTTTGATAGTTCGTGGACTACTCAAACTCTATAGGCTATGACAAACTTATACGATTATCTATATCAAAAGAAAGAGTTTTTATATGATTTTTATATTTTAATATGTTTTTCCAGGCTGCACTATAAGGGCAGCCTATTTTCCTCCACTCAAACCCACACACCTGTGATAGCCTACGACTGATCATCCACCCTTGATAAACAATCCGCGATCACATTGTCACATCCAGCAATATGACGGATGTCCAGGTTATACTCCTGCAACATCAAAGACCACCTGGTCAGTCTCATATTGCGATTATGAAATTGATTCAGGAATCTCAAAGGGTGATGATCAGTGTAGATAACCACGACTGGGCCATAGGCTGGAACATACACCTCGAAGTGCCTGAGCGACAGCACAATCGCCAGTAATTCCTTTTCTATTGTAGAATAGTTCTTTTGTGCAGCATTGAACTTCTTAGAAAAGAAACTTACTAGGTGTTCCACACCTTCATTGTCTGTCTGTAGCAAGACGGCACCAGCCCCTACACCACTAGCATCTGTTGCCAGCTGAAAAGGCCTGTTAAAGTCTGGGGCCCTGAGTATCGGGTGAGTACATAGCAAATGTTTCACCAAAGTGAAAGCCTTTTCACACTCAGGTGCCCACAAAAACTTTTTGTCTTTAGATAACAAATCTGTGAGAAGTGCCAACACCGTTGAGTAACCTTTTATGAAGCGTCTGTAGTAGCCTATCATACCCAAGAATCTCATAATCTGCTTCTTGGTTGTTGGGTGCGGAAATTTATTGATAGCCTGTACCTTGTTCTGAGGAGGGCACACCTGTCCCCTTCTCACTACAAACCCAAGGTACTGCACAGTGGCTTTTACGAAGCCACACTTTGCCAAATTTACTACCAGACCTGCTTCACTAAGTTTCCGGAACAAGGTCTCAAGGTGCTCACAATGGCTCTCAAAGTCGTCATCATAAATGATTACATCGTCCAAATATACGGTGCAATTTGGAATGTCCTTTACAATTTCATTCATCAGGTTCTGAAACGTTGCTGGTGCATTCTTAAGTCCGTAAGGCATAACATTACACCGGTAGGTACTCCCGTCCACAACAAAACCACATACCTCTTTAGCACGCTCGGACAAAGGTACTTGCCAGTAACCTTTTACTAAATCTACTTTAGACAAAAAACGAGCATTACCAATTTTGTCAAACACTATCATCAACCCGAGGAAGAGGATATGGGTTAGTTGGAGTCAAACCGTTTAACCTACGGAAATCAATACAAAAGCGTACCTTGCCATCTGGCTTAGGCTGCAGTGTTACGGGGGAAGTCCACTTAACTGTGCCTTTCTCTATCAACCCTCTACCGAGCATATACTCCAACTCATCCCTCAGAGCTGGTAGTTTTATGGGGGGCACACGGTACGGGATTGACTTAAAGGGTAGATGGTCCCCCACGTCAACATCATGCATAGCCTGAGTAGTGAGGCCTGGGTGTTCAGCAAATACAGTGGGGTATGAACCGAACAATTTTTTTTTTGTTTTCTTTTTTCTATATTCCAACTACTCCCTCTCGAGCATAGGCTGAGAGCCTGTACATTCCACCGCTCAACACGGTGGAGCCCGTGAGGTCTTGTTCCAGTCTGGGGAGTGAGACATGCGAAGCATCCATCATGGCTCGAAGCAGCTCCATCTCTGAAGCGGCTGGTTGCTTCGCTCAAGCGCTTCACCGTCTCACCCTCCAGACTCAGACCCTCACTCTCAGAACGCCACCTATTGAGCAGTGAACTCACTAGGCATTGTCCCCCTGTAACATATTTTGAATATGGGAATATTCATACAGTGTTATTTAATCAGGGAACAATGAGGGTATTTTGTTGGCATTTCGGTGGGCTTTGTGGTAATGCACTGATACTAGGTACAGCACAAATTCAATCCCAATAATATCTTCCCATTGACATATCGGGATTTGAACCTGGGTCCATTGGATTACCAATCCAGTGGCATGACCACTCCACCACACCTCCCCTGACGGATAGCATCAAACTGCGGCTCAGGCAAATGAGCTATAGCCTCGTCAGCCCTAAGGCTCGAGTTCCCCGCCCAATGATCCGCTGAAACATGTTGATCCCAGCTATCCTCCTCTGAGGCTTGACTGTCCCCCTCTCCTTCTCCACCACGGCCGCAACAAACCAACACAGGGACAGTGAGAGGCTCAGAGGGGCACCTCACATACGCTCCTGGCTGTGCATCGCCGTCCTCGTCGAGCTCTACAGCTCCATTAGCACACGTTTGGAGCTCAGGGCCCTCTAGTTGCAACCGACGTATATCTGAGGGTGCCAAGCGATCTAACTGCTCCCGGAGCAATGCATGACCTTCCCCGATACTGGGCTGCTCCCTCTGTCTCTTTCGATGTACATAACGTTGCTGTCGTGGAGACTCGTCATGCCCAGCCTCGTCACTCTCGATGACAGGCCCAGGGGCTACTCCAGAATTAAGTAATGGTGCTAATACTGAATCACCCAGGAGAGCCGCCGAGTCAAAACTCTTAAAACCAACTCCAGCTTTAGCCTCCTCCTGTTGATCGTTCCTCCGCTGGTCTGAAGACGGAGGAGTAGGCTGTGACACTTTAGCTGCCCGAGCTCGGGTGACAACACACGCCATGGGTTGTGTCTGGCACCGCTCGACCCACTCTTGCTCTTCCCTACTCACGTCGGCCGGCCTCTCGGCAACGACTAAGGGTAGAACCTCAGAAGCTGGCATTGCAAAGTCGTTGCCGAGAAGAAGGTCGACGCCCTCCACTGGCAGTTTCTCCACAATCCCGACATCCAATTCACGTGCCACACCATCCACCTCCAACTCCAACCGCACCAGCGGGTATGACCGAGTTGCATTAATACCCTGCACCACTACCACCCGAGCCGCGTTTATAGGGTAGCCAGTCAAGTTTTTCATCAGAGTCTGGGAAGCACCTGTATCACGCAAGACCTCTACTCCATGCTTGCGCCCCACCCACATCATGCAACCCCGCCCTCTATGGTCGCAAAAAACATCCTGAGCAGGGTTCGAGCCTCCCAGGTGCTTCTGCATTGGCTGTGCCTCAGCCTCTGACGAACTGCCCCGGGCAAACTCAGATGACTTCGGAGACACACCAATGTTGCAGGCCAAAGACACAGCTGCTGTAGGTGGTTTGCTAGGACAGACTCTTGCAAAGTGCCCCTTTTTATGACATTGATAACACTCCAACTCCCCTTTGGGCTTCCCTTGGTACTGGGAAGGGCCCGGCCCCTTCTTAAATGGGACGGTGCTAGTCTTGTGGTCAGTCTTGGTATCATGGCTCTTATACTTGTTTGCATAAGGTATATCACTAACTCGGGGGGGTGGGGTGTCACGCCCCTTGTTACCTGCCTCTCTACGTTGGTCAGAGCCGCACCCACGAATTAGTGATAGCCGGAGGTCAGCCATCTCAGCTGCCTCCTGTAGAGTTTTTGGGTTCTTTTCTTTAATAATTAAAGTCATTTCTGCACCAGTACACTTATAAAACTGCTCGAGCAGAAACAGCTCAGTCAACTGTTCGGCCGTCTCAGCTTTCTCAGAACGTGTCCAGTTTTTAAGTGCATCTTTTAAGTCCCGGGCATGTTCAAGAAAGGTCGCCTCCCTAGTCTTTGTAACACCCCGAAACTTCAATCGATATGTTTCCGGTTGCAACTCGTATGCCCGTAGGACAGCTCTCTTCAATTCTGGGTAGTCAATGCAAGACTCTAAAGGCAGTGCATCATAAGCCTTCAGACCCTTACCCGTAAGTCTTGAGGAGACTAGAGCTGCCCACTTCTCTTCAGGCCAATTATGCTCCCTACACTTCTTCTCAAAACGATTAAAACATTCTGTGACTTCAGTTTCACTAAATACCGGCACCAATTTGACTAATTGGGCCAAGGACTGTTCTCTTACTTGGCCCTCATGGCCCATCCGAGTCCCTGTCGACTCTGCACGAGTCTTATCTAAATCCAATTTAGCACAATATTTCTCCGAGTCGTACCTAAGCTCAGCCTCATGCCTCCTAACCTCAATCTCCTGCCTCCTGGTCTCATTCTCCTGCTTCCTAGCCTCAATCTTAGCAAGCTCAAGTCTAAATACCATATCTGGAGACAGGCAGGAAGAGGGAGCTGCCACTACTGAAGGAGGGGGGGCAAAAACTGGGGAACCACCATGTGCACCACACGAGGGCACTCCAATCTGCCAATTCTCATCCCTCTGTGGGAGAGTGCTAACCTCCGGTAACTGAGTGGACGGCACTGTGGGAGTCGAGTGAGAGGGGATCTGGGGAGGAACCCCCCCAAACGCCCTCTCCTCCGAAACCCCATGTCGCCCACGCAACACCCAGGAAATCAGCTCCCCCTTGGACATCCCTACTACATTGGAAATGCCCAAAACCTTGGCTATCAGGTGCAAGCCACAAACATCCACCCCAGTCAGCCTCTCCTCCGTCACGTGGTACCGCTTACTCACAAAAACTCTAGCATCCTCCTCACTGGTTACTAACGGCACACCTTCAAATGGCATCTCTCGCTCATCGTCAGTGCTAATGCACGACATACTGAAGTCCACAAAAAAATTCTCGAGACAAAAGTGTTAAACTTCCTATGCAAGCACTAATTACTAAATTAACTGGAGTCTCTTAAATGCTTTACTAATTGCCATACAACAAAAACAAATCTTCAATATGCACGCTAAAATACAAACAAACAAATGTTGTACAACTCTGCAAAAATTTATACTGTTCACAAAATCCTAAGCAAGGTCGCCATTTGTTACGACCTGGCACTCGGGTACACAAGGCTCTCAATCAGGACTCGAGTACGGCTCGCTGCCACAACGGAAACACACGATCCCAACCCCTGAATACTGCCTGCCGAACAAAAAACACCAATACCCTCCAGAGTTCAATCTGCTATAACGGGGTATACAAGAACTCGGTACTAGTGTTCAACAACAGACTAATAAAGAGACAGGAATTATCTAGTCTGGTCAACAATCAAACAATGAAGTAAGAAACAACAACACCAAAGAATAGTGTTGGCCGAAGCCGAAGTAATCCACCTTTGACTAAGAACTTAAGAAGTCCTCCACCCTCTACATCGGATCGGCACTATTACGTTACGTTAATTAATAGTCCTTAAGCATCGAGCAAGGAATCTTCTGAAAAAAGTTAGATGCTTCTCGGATGCTCGTAAGAAGTACGTATCGGATTTTGAACAGTAATTCAATAAGCAAAACACTGGCAATTAAATACTATTAAAGGTTTACATTGGCATAAGAATAATTAAAAGGAATATGCAATAGTAAATAGCAAACATTAAAAAGAAGTACTCCGCAAATGCAACGGCAATAGCCTACTCGGATTGTGCTCGTGGGCCACTAATCACTAAAGTAGCCAAGCGTGCAACACATGAAATCAATAGTGCATAAACAATATCATACATAAGGAAAGCTTCAATACTATTCTGTATCTACTAATCGAGTAAAGTCTAGCTGGGGTACTGTGGGCAAAAGGTAGCAGTGACTGAGCAAAAACGGCTCGTAGCCTAGCGAAGTCCTCACAACTGTTTAAAGTATTACGTTAACACTAACAAGTGCACTTTGAGAAATCCAGATCCCTTGTATCTGGTTTTCTCCCGGCTCCTTGACAAAGTAAAAACAAACTGTTAATAAAATACAGGGTGGTTAGGCTCTTGCCCTCAGGCACTGTAAATTATTAACTCAACACAGTCAGCCGCGAAGACAACCTAGGCTTCACTGAACCGAAACGAGTATGCAGGTTTATCGCTTAACCACTGCATCAAACAACAACTTGTAACACAGAAAAGCCTTACCCCAGTCTAGCATTACCTAGACTAGCAGAAAACAGGAATAATTATAATAACACACAGGGAAATGCATATACAAGTGCAACAAACATAAATCAATCCTATTCTAAGTTAACCCTTCCAAAATAGGCTATCTAATCGGCATGTATCTCTGAGAACTCAAGCGATAATACGTTGGCTGACTAGCTCTGCACCAACGGGACCATGGAAGTTAAAAAGGGTAGGGAAAAGAGGAGATAAGAATGTAAGGTAGTAGAGAAAGTTCACATCAGTCAGAAGAATATATATAGTTAGCAAGGGAAATGAGAAGTCGCTCTGCCTAATGAGTTCTGATAAAAAAATGGATAGACTTCCCTTTTTATACTCGGCCCTCTAGTGAGCCCAACGTGAACTACTAAGGACCGCCCACTGACAATCATTACGTAATTTATCTCTCTCCTCTGGGATAGACAAAGGCTTTCCTAGCACTGAGGGGAGGGGGGAGGGGGGGAGTGCTTAGTGAGTTAGGCCAACCTCCCGCATGGCGCACCCACTGACCCCCAACTGTGGCTGCCGCTTCTCCCATCATTACAAATAAGTTTTACATACAATACTTATAACTAATGATATAAAATAGAACTCGTTGACTCAGATGAAAACAAAATGCATATTCATAATACTTATAGTACAACGGCTCACATGAACTAAGTTAGGAAACTCTACATAGACTACAGCCAAAGTTCCTGCCCTGACGATCCTAGCGAGAGTGGGGCATGACTAGGCATTCTGTACAGCATGGTCACACAGGTTTTTCTAATAGACTTGGCACAGCTGCTTTCATAAAGTCTGGTGCCACTCGAGTCTAGCTATTCCTAAAGACCCTAAAAGACCCTGGTCATTGTGACACCCTCACAGGGGGGGGGGGGGGGGGGGGGGGGGGTTTTGGAGCTTTGAAACAAAACTTTCATCATTAGTTTACAACTGCAAAATATTTACATTGACAGTCTTTTGTATTTTTACATTTTATAGATTTTTTTAATATGAGTAAATATGACTTACTAACTAAATAGCCTTCTGCTCTCCTATCAACCCTCAGAGAACTCTCGGGACAAACAGTCTGCCAGGACATTATCAACACCACGGATGTGCCTAACATCGAGATGATATTCTTGCATCATCAAACTCCAGCGAGTAAGTCTCTGGTTTTTGTCCTCGAGTTTATTAAGAAACTGCAGAGGATGATGGTCAGAGTAGATTCTGAGCACGGGCCCATATGGTGGCAAATAAACAGCGAAATGGTGTAAACTCAAAATAATAGTTAGCAACTCCCTTTCGATCACAGAATAATTATTTTGTGCTCGGTTAAACTTTTTCGAAAAGTAGGAAATGAGGTGCTCAACATCATCCCCGAACTCTTGCATCAACACAGAGCTGGCACCCACATCGCTCGCGTCTACTGCCAAGATGAAATGCCTGTTGAAATCTGGGGCACGTAATATAGGATGGCAACAGAGGAGGTTTTTGACATCTTTGAAAGCCTGCTCACACTCTGTTGTCCATTTAAATGGTTTGTTCTTTTGTAGCAAATTTGTCAATGGGGCAAGCACGGTGGAATATCCTTTGATGAACCGGCGATAATAGCCTATCATGCCAAGGAAACGTTGCACGGCTTTCTTATTATGAGGTGCTTGGAAACTCTGGATAGCCTCCACCTTCGCCCGAGGGGGACAGACCTGGCCGTGGCCAACAACATAACCTAGATATTGCACCCGAACCTGCATGAACTCGCACTTTGCCAGGTTGACCACTAAACCAGCCTCAGACAACTTCCGGAAAAGCTCACCCACATTGGCCAAATGGTCGGTCCAATTTGTGTCATAAACAACATCATCTATGTAGACTAAATAATTGGGGACATCATGCACAACCCTGTCCATTAACCGCTGAAATGTGGCGGGAGCATTCTTGAAGCCGTACGGCATTACCTGGCACTGATACACTCCTCCACCCACCACAAAACTACCGATTTTCTTGGCACGTTCGGTTAGTGGGACTTGCCAATAGCCTTTAACTAAGTCCACTTTTGTGATAAACGTGGCTGCCCCAATCTTGTCTACTGAGACATCAACTCTCAGTAAAGGGTAGGTATATGTCTTGGAGAGTAAATTTACTTTGCGAAAATCGACACAGAAGCGGATCTTACCTTCAGGTTTAGGCTGCAAAGTTACTGGGCTTGACCACTCACTCCAGCCTTTCTTGATTAAACCCTTGTCAACCATATACCTCAGCTCAGCGTCAAGAGCGAGCTGCTTCTGTGGATTAACTCTATAAGGTGGTAATTTTATAGGCTTATTCTCTCCCACATCGGTGTCATGCACCGCCCAAGATGTCAAACCTGGTGCATCCCCAAACACGTATGGATAAGCCCACAAGGTAGTAAACATCTCTTCAACCCTTTCCGGAGGTAAATGGGTCAATTTCTCCCGCAGGGCCAGGTACCCGTTCTTGGCCCATGTCCCAGCCGGCACAGCCTCACCTGGGAAAAGCTCCCTCTCCTCCTCCTGCTCCTCCTTCATGCCTTCTACAACCAGGACAGGGCAACGAGACACGGCATCCTGGTCCCTGGGACCGGAGAATTGGGGAGAGTGCAGAGGGGGGTTGAGAGGCACTGCAGGAGCCTTGCCTGGCGTTCCCACAGTGCATGAACCGCTAGCCCCGGGATCCGGGTTATCCAACCACCATCCACCAGGCCCGGGCTCACCCTGCACCTCCGAGTCCAACTCTACAGTCAATAACATAGGCAAGAAATTGACCGTATCTGACTCAACTTTCTCCACTGACCCGTTCTGAGCGGATACAGTAGCACAAACTGCCTCAGACAACTCCCCGTTAACACCAGCAGGTGACTGATCGGCGCCCAGGCAACTCTCTCGGCTAGCCCCTTTAGGTGACACAGCCTGTGTGCCCGCCGCACAATAGTACCTCTTCAACATGTTAATATGGCAGAGCTGATGGGTCTTACATCTGTTTGGAGTACTCTCCCCGACCTTAGAAAACAAGTGTGTCAATGAAGCATCACTCTGCTGCGCCTCACCACTCTCCCCCGGTGCCACAGTGGTAAGATTAGGTATAGCCTCCAAGTCGGTCTGATTCGATGATACAGGATCAACCGGTCCTCCCGTAGGGACCCGATCGCTCCCTTCAGTATCACCTCTGGCACCGGGCGAAACGAGTGAGGAGCTTTCCGCTGAGCCTTCCTCCTCGTCCTGCACACCCTTGGCACCCTGCAGATCAGTCGAATCTATGGGTGATGCAGATTCATTACTGTACATCCCCTCGATCAGATCTATCTCCTCCCCAAACAATTCCTCCGGCTGTGCAACCTGGGCCATAGATCTTGTGCCCGCACACACCGGAAACAAATCGGGAGGCAGCTTCTTAGCCTCCTTGTTCCTCTCCTCCAGCTGTACCTGCTCCGACACCACTATCGGAGGTGAAAAGACTATACTCCCTGCCATATCTGCTCCAAGCAGAAAATCAATCCCCTCCGCAGGTAATGTGTCCACGACCGCTACCTTCGCCGTCGCCGTGGCTACAGGACACCTAAGATGAACAGGAACGAGGCTATAACAGGCCTCAGTGTTTACACCTCGACATAACACAAACTCGTCAGATTTTATCGGCTTCCCCGTCAAGTTCAAACACATGGACTGCTTAGCTCCTGAATCCCTAAGAACCTTGACTGGATACACCTTCCCACACAGCTCTACTTCACCCTCATGAACGAAAGCCCGGCACCAAGCGAGCGAGGCTTCTGGACCTGCATTGGTACCTAGTTGAGACACTTTGTTGGGGGCAGGCTGTGCCACGGCCGTTGGCACCCCATGCTTCACCCTTCGGTCTGCCTCCAACCTCAGTAACAAAGATTCAGCCCCTCCTCCCTGGATACCAACCACTAACGACACAGGCTTAGCAAGCGCTGCAGAAGACTTTGCCTGGGGACAGTTTGGTTTAATATGTCCGGTTTGTTTACACCCACAACACCTAACAACACTGGAATCAGGTCGGGCTGATTTTGGTGATTTTTGTTTGACCTCACCGTTATTATTACGTGTGGGACCAGGGCCACTATTACTGTACCCTCCACTTCCACCTGCTCGGTACTTCTCGTCACGTGCAGTCGTGGGAGGGGGGGGGCATATCTGGCACGATCAGTAAAACCCTTGGTTGCCAACACTCGATCGTCAGCCCACACGGCAGCATCAGACAGCTTGCCGGGGCGCTTCTCACGGATCTTTTGGCAAATCTCTTTGTCGACATTGTTGGTAAAGTGTTCTAGCAGGAAAAGCTCAACTGCCTCATTTAAATTGGTTACATTTTCACTCAAAAGCCAATGAGACAAACGATCACGGAGATACTTAGCAAACTCAACATGAGTGTGATTAGGCTTCTTCCGTGCATTACGAAATTTAAGGCGATAGGCTTCTGGTCTGAGTTCATAAGCCTTAAGGATAGCCCGCTTTAAATTATCATAATCTGCTAAGTCCTCCACTGACATCCTATCATATGCCTCGAGCGCTTTTCCCTAGAGAACATTTGCCACCAATGCCGCCCAGCGTTCCCGTGGCCACTCAAACTCCCGTGCTTTCTTTTCAAATCGCTGGAACCATTCAGTGACTTTTTCCTCGTCAAAAGCGGGAACGAGCTTCAGGCTACGAGACAACTTTAACTCGCTAGATTCCTCCCTGTGTACCGTGCCCACTTGTCCCCTTGTGTACCTACCCCCATCTACCTCAACTTTAGTTCTTTGTAACTCCATTGTCATTCTGTGTTTCTAACCTCTCCTGCATCTCTCTCTCTTCTCTTTTCTCCTGCCTTTCTCTTTCTCTCTCTTGCAATTCCAATTTCTTCAACTCTAATTGTACTAGAGCATCACTCGATAGCCCTACTGGGGCAAAAGTAGGGGGTGGTGTAGGAACATAAGCGGGATGGTAAAGTGGCTGAATCGTAGAAAGTCCGGCTGGGATAAATGGGGGGTGAGGTGTAACCTGGGGCAGCCTCATACATCAGCTGGTGCCGGGCGGCCTTCAAACTTCCCGCCTGGTCAGCCATAGTTGAGCACGGCAGCATGGCAGATGTACGATGCGGCTAGTTTTCGAGTGACGGTTATTTACACCACCCGAGCATCATGAGTGCCTTCATAGTTCATATATTAGCAACATGTATCACATAATGTCATTGGGAGTGAAGTTACAGTGTGAAAAGTGCTTAGATATAAGTCTTGTAAGTGCACACTAGTGGCAAGACCAGAGCACGTCCCCGTTGCCATGGATACTGGCGGCCATCATGGTCTCGGACAA
The DNA here is from genome assembly GCA_032716605.1 of Paralithodes platypus. NCBI lineage: Eukaryota > Metazoa > Arthropoda > Malacostraca > Decapoda > Lithodidae > Paralithodes > Paralithodes platypus. The sequence goes on along the minus strand of CM064546.1, from coordinate 21,083,085 downwards.
CAACAAAACGAACGCACGTACACACACCCAACTGACTGACACACGCCCCACCACTTTCACTTGTATTGCCTTTCTCTCTTATTCCCCCGCTTTATTCTGCTTTCTCCCATCTTTATTCAGTTTTTATGTTACTTCCCATCTTTATTCAGTTTTCATGTTACTTCCCATCTTTATTCAGTTTATTACTTCATCATATGTTTTATAGTTATAAAATATTCGTTTCACACATTGTTTTACGCACTTTTGACTTAGAAATATGCTATATTTACACTTATTGGTGTCCGTCACTGTTTTACGTATATTTGAGTGTCAATATCACTTACTTATTGTGTTCGGCACTTTGTATAGCCTATATTTATTATTTACACTTGGTTTTTATACACACACTTCACATTTCATAGCGTCTTTTATCGCAGTCTTTGAGTACAGTTTTAGAAATGATCAAGGGTGTGATACTCCCTGAAGCAGTCCGGGAGACACAGTGAAACATCACATTCTCTGCACATCCACCTAGTATCTGATCTCTGAGGCTCCCTCTGTGTCGTGTTGCTGCACACATGACACCGTCTTCGGGGTTTGTCATTGTTTTCTGTGGCCGGCACATATTCAGGGAAGTGGCGTTGTGTCAACCTGGCAATCCCTTCTGCTGCTGGCTGTCAATGGGCGGGGGGTTGCTGGAAGTGGGGGACAGTCGTGTATTCCCTCAACGTCTGCCTGGACAACTCGATGCAGAAGTTCTCCATCGTTTCCTGCTTGCCGGTGATTGTTGAGTAGAGGATATGGCTGTTAAAGAGGGTCAGATCGAGGAGGTGGAAGAATAACTTCTTATACCACCTCATCGTCTTCCTTGCACACTCACATGACGAGATGACAGCATCTGATTTGTCCACCACCCGCATGTTGATGTTATAATCGCAGATGGCCAAAGATTTCTTGATAACTTCGCCAGTTGCTCTGTCACGACGTCTGCTGTCTGTGAAGATGGGACGGTGGACTGTTGTGAGGAGGTTCACATCATGGTTATCCATCCAGGACAACATGAGGACATTGTTAGCCTGCTTGTGGATGATGGAGCCCTTTTCTCGTCTGGGTGGTAGTTCGGGCATGAAGATCCGATTCCTCCTGACGGTGACACAGACTCCTGTAGTGCGGCTATGCAGGAACTTGGCAAGGGAGGGGCTGGTGTACCAGTTGTAAATGTACAGTATGTGGCCCCTGTCCAGGTAGCCCTGCAGCATGGTAATGACGACGGCCCCAGAAATTCCGTATGTCCTCGTTTCCACCAATTCTGTTTTCTTGCCCATATACAGAATTAGGTCCTGGATGTAACCAGTTCGACAGTCACACATCACGAAGGTCTTCAGGCCATATCGATGTCGTTTGCTGGGTATATACTGCCGGATGCCAATATTCCCCCTCCACAGCAGCAAACTCTCATCAATAACGAGCTTCTGATGGGGTTTGAAGGCGGCAGCAAGCTTCAGCTTCAGGTACTCAAAAATGGGTCTTATTCTCTCCATGGGGTCCTTCATTCCTCTGGGTTGACTTTGATTTCTGGTGTGGGCTGCCAGGCTGTCGATGAAATGGAGGTTCCCCATTATGGCCGTGAACCTATTTCTGCTCATTATTTGCCCAAAAATAGGGGTTCGGACGTGGGGATCCCAGAACCAGTACTTTTTTATGGAGGATTTCCTTATGAACCCCATCAGCATTACAATGGCCAAGAAGGTGTAAAACTCTGGGACATCTAGGGAGGACCATGACAGCCTTGCGGAGTATTTCGACTGCTCCTTCCCAGCCATGAAATAATAATTGTACCAGTTGGTCTGGTCAACAATTAGAGCCACGAGATTTGTAGTGAAGAACTGCCTGAAGATCTCCAGTCTCGTGGTCTGCCGCCCCTGGTTTGGGAGCGTAGGGCCGCCAATCCCAGCGTCCACAAAGTTGTAGTCGGTGGGCACATAGTTGTCTCCACCGACCCAATCCCACACGTCGGGTTAAGCGGCACCTTCGTCACCAGAGTCGTCAGGAGGGGAGTCACCATCAGGGCGGCGGGGGGGCCCTGCCCTGCCTCTTGCCCCTCTTGGCCCTCTTGCCCCTCTTGTCACTCTTGCCCCTCTTGCCCCTGCCCTCAACCTCGGCCTTGGTCGAGCCGACCCAGCCCTTGCTCTCGCACCGCCAGGGGTGGGGCGTATTAGGGTCACCTTAGACACCCTTCGGCCACGCCCACGCACAGGACCATGGGCACTCCCACGTACATTGATAGGGCGTTGCGCACGATCAGGGCGGTGTGGCAACGCAGGCGGTGATGGTGTCTGGGTGTTGTGTCTGTGGGAGGTCGTGTCTGTGGGAGGCTGAGGAGAAGGTACAGGTGAGTATGGTAGTGGTCCGGGAGGTGATGGTGGGGGCGAGTCAATCCGGGGTGATGAGCGAAACAGGCGGCGTGCGGCAGGGCGTTGGTGGCGGCGTGGGTGGCGTGGTGGAGATGATTCAAGGGCAGGCATATCCTCATCTGTTGCTTCTGAAGAAGAAGTCAATGGCTGCTGTGACGCACCCCAGTGCTTTGCAACGCAACCTGATTGTACTCCTTGGTACTCGACTGTACCGCCCGTGATCTGGCTACCGTCAGCCGCAATGTATATTGAGTGTGACAACTTATAACTATGTTCTTTGTATCTCTGCAAAGGTCTCGTCATGTGCTAACCAGTGGTGGGTTTTGTTTTAAGCCATGTCGAGACCTTCCATTTAATATGTAGTATCAATAGAGAAGTTGATAGATAAGACAATGGGAGTTCAGAGAGAGAGAGAGTGAGTTAGGCTTCAGAGCAAGAGGGTAGCAACGCGCCACGCTGCCGGCCGGGTGGGTTGCCAGACGTATGGACTGGTTGGCAGCCCTGCGCTTATAGCTAGGCGCGACAGGGTTGGTAGTCCATTGTTGCCTGCCTACGCTGCCTGGGCTTGGCTCATGTTGTCGTACAGTACACTGCCTGGAGGCTGGCTGCGTGTTCCATGACCAGGTTGCCTAGAACCTTTGAGATTCTAACATCCCTTGCCCTCTCTCCCAACTTCTCACTGTTGCACTCTTTCTCTCTGACGACATTACTCTCATTTCATTCTTCTCTCTATTTAAATGCATAACCTTCCCTTGAGGTCCTAAAGGAGTTTCAGCACTCACCTCTCGTATTACTCTTAGGACAAGCATATATTTACATGTATTAGATTTAAGGGGTTAATGTGAACAGCGATCTTCTTGATGAGGATAGTTGGTGAACGTTCTACATGTTCACAAGTTATATGCCCCGCTCATCATCCCATTTGTGACTAGACTGGTGCCATGTGTAAGAGCCCGACCATGCCCAGGAGTTGTCTGTAGAGGGACGAGGACTTAGCCTTGATTTGCATACCGAGCCAGGAGCGAGTGTAGTACCCGAGACTACAGCTCGCTCGTAGTGCCGGTATAGTAGAGTAACGTAATTTATCTGTCCTTGTGTTCTCTACAGTCTTCTCCTGGGTTCTCGCTTTCGGTGCTGGGACTCGTTGTTCCTGTGACTTAGCCTGCTAGCTAGAACACATGGGGATGATGAGTGGGATATGTCTTTATTTTACTATGCATTGCAGCTCTCTTTAAGTATATGTATGTAACCCTTTACAATACACATTACTCACACACAAGACAACACTATTAATACTTTCATGTATCAATTAACTGCACTGTCGTTTTGCTGCTGTGTCCGGAGTTCTGTTGCGTAGGGCGCATACGGACTCGGAGGGGAGACAGAGTGAGAGAAGCGAAGTAGCCTATGCGGTAGTAGGCTACCGGCGCAGTACTGTTGCCTGCAACCTTTTAGTTATTCCAAGTATAGATTCATTATTATAATAAGTGACTACTATTTATGTTCCTCCCATGTGTATTATTAGGTATCTACTGGATCATGAACATCTTGTATGCTACATGCTAGTGCATGTTACTAGGGAACAGTTATTGTAGTGCACGCGCTTTCAAGTAGGCGTGTACATTTGTCATTTAGCATTTCACTGTCATACCTTTAGCCTGCTTCTATTCTACATTATTAGAGGCTTAATATTAACGTAGTTTCTTGAGTATTGCATTTCTTTAGTAATAACGTAACCTATAAATGTCTGAGGGAGTTTAGCCTCATAGCCTACCCCTGTTGTACACTTTCGCCGAGTAAAGGTACCTCGTTACCGTAGACGATAACTCTGTAGGGCGTTGGTGCTTTTGTTGTCTGGAGCATATAGTATTTGGGACTGGAATCGAGCGTATCGTTGTCACTTAAGCCATTTCTGTCCTACGATCAAGAATCCCGAATATGTATTGCCGATCCAGCCGTAACACTGCGCTGCTAATATGGTTGCACCCCTGCGCAAGCCATAGAAAGTGTGAGGGGTTGGTGCTTTTAGTGGAGAGGGAATGGGGGGTGGTGGGGAAGGCAAACGCGGGGGAGCACCACCACGGCGAGGCACGTGTGGTGTCGGAGCTTGACCCACCTCCTCCTCCTCTCCGTCCTCGTTCTCCCCATCCTCACCTATTCTCTTCTCAGCCCTACGATGAGAAAGTGGAATGTTGATGAAGGCCATGGGGTCTGGGTCATCTTCCTCATCCTCTTCCCCACTTGCTGGGGACTCCACTATGTCACGAGGGGGAGCAGTGGAATGATAGCTACTCGCCTCCCTTTGTTGTAGCCTGGCGTACCGTTCAGCGATGGGGAGATAGGGTTCCTCCTCATGCATTTCATCATACTCGGCCACAGTGGGACTATATTCGTCCTCTGAATCGTCATTTGATGATCCAGTGTCACTATCAGGCACATCACTCTCGTCAATTATGGCCATGGCATCGGCCAGGGATATTCCCCTATGTGGGTAACGGCGTGGTAAATCCGACATGGTGTTGCACTCGCGAGATGTATGGATAAACTGACTTTCCTTTGTCACGCACGTCCCTTGTCCCAAGAAACCGAGATTTGTGGGTTGCCATACATTGCCTATATCCTAAGGAATATCCCATACAAATATCAAGCCAATAGCTACCATAGGACAAGACTAAATGAGGTCGAAATTCGTTGGGAGATAAGTGGGTACAGTGTCTTTCATCACCTCCCCCGCATGACCACCCGCCCGGCAGAACTTGGGGGATAGCTGAGCATGGTCAAGTAATGTGTACATCCTAAGGTGTGTCTCACACAAATTTCAAGCCTATAGCTACCATAGGACTAGAGTAAATGAGGTCGAAAGTTGTTTGGATATAATTGGGTACAGTGTTTTTCATCACCTCCCCCACATAACCACCCGCCCGGAAGCACTAGGGTGATAACTCAGTATGGCATTGTAATGCGTACATCCTAAGGAGTGTCTCACACAAATCTCAAGCCTCTAGCTCCCATACGACAGGAGTAGATAAGGTCCAAAGTCGCGGTGAAATAAGTGGGTAAAGTGGCGCCACTAATCCCACCACCACCACCCGCGTGGCCTGGCTGGCCGGTTCACGCATACCGTCCCTGTTCGCCACCACTCTACGGTACCTCCCCTCCAATTCTCAAGCCATTTCCTACCATACGAGCCGAATAATATATTTTTTAGTGGTGGACGCATGGTTTGCGTCGCTGGGGTCTAGCGTTACATACATTGTGGATGCAAACGCTGCATCTCTGGGGCTCAGTGTGTTAAAAGGACTGGATTTGCGCGGCGGAGAGCGTGCAGGTGTGATATAGCCTCTTGCCAGCACAGTTGTTGACTCAGCCTCCTCTAGAACATCATAATAATACTGCCATACATACTGCTGACATGCTTCCCTCGTGGTAAGAAGAGACCCCTCTACTCCCAACACTGATGCAATCAACCTCAATTCCTCCACCCTTCTCAACTGCATCTGTGCCCATTCTGGAGAATTCTGAAGGAACACTCTTCCCCTCCTCTCTTGCTTGTTGTTCAGACATAGTAAAATAAAATGCAAGACACCTATTCTAAAAAAAAAATCTCTGATCAAAATAAAATCTTATACTGCTGTACTATTCTGATTATCCTGGGCAAGGTCGTCACTGTTACGAATCTGGACCTCAGTTGCTTAGAGACGGTATACGAAAATAATGACTAATGCAAATGCACCTTGTCTCTCTACCAAACAACACCACGACGCAACAGGTAAGAGGTCTATGAACGCTTCCAGGCGCTTAAGGTGCACACTGCCCTGCTCCTATTCTGAATAATAAGTAGAACAGAAATACTCATGTATCTTACTAGCTACGAGAACTCGAAACCAACACAGGATTAGCAATGCTGGGTTGGATAATCAAAACAGTTAAATACATAGGCTACCAGCAGACATCAAAGAAACAAGAGTGCAGGTTTACTTCGAGCATAACAGGCTATACGCGCCCTCGACAGTACTAAACCGTGCGCAAACCAGCCAACGGTAATCCACTCTCAACCCAAGAGAGTTGCACCTAATAATATTGCATACATATAATGAACTAACAATACAAGGCAGTGTCCTAATATGACTACTAACCTCGGGGTGATATTAGTAGAAGCAGGTTACCTGACCACCTCTAGTATCACACCAATATATTCTGCTTCTACTGGGCCCCCCAGTGAGATACTGCCCGAAACAATGAACTCTTAGAGAGTCCACCTCCCACACTCACTTAACTATAGAGGTCCAGACTGAAGCTGGATTCCTAATTAATATGAAACACTCTGTTGCCTTAGTTCGAAACCCGAGATAGGGAACAAACAATTGCTGGGGCAGAACCGTCAAGGTTGCTACCGGGTCCTAAGCACAAACACGGGGAATATATGTAGGGGTATGGATGTGTGTGTGTGTGGACTGTCTATGGGATTAACAGTGCTTATTAGTAATGACCCGGCAAGCCTCCTAGCTCTTCCCTATCACGCATTCCGAAGTCAGCCACCGGAGGCACAGAATACATAAAACAGAGGAAAATAAGAATTAAAAGAATGAATGAATGTCTAGGATTCTCTGTTAATTACGTTATGTTACTATTATGCAAGAAAGGACAAACAAAAGGGGCAGACTGATGGGTCACAAGAGAGACAGGACACCAACTATCTAGTCTGGCCGACTACAAGAGAATGATGAGGCCTGGCTCTGGCGTAGCTAGCGGGAGCCAGCTTCAAACTAAGGGGTTGCAATATATCACCACACGATATGATAACAATAAGACGCTTTATAAGAATAACTTATACTAACATATTCCTGTGTTAACATATTGGCTAAAACAGCGTGGTAGATAAAATAAAGTATATCTTGATATTGCAACACAACTGAACTTGCAATGGTCACATAATTAAATGAAACTCGTGGTGCTGGCACGATCGCCCCCCCCCCCGGGGGGACCATCCCGACACAAGAGCAACATTCCTGCCTCACTTATCCGCCTCTAGCTTGCAAAGTACAACGTTGCCACTAAAGAGCAACTTCATATACGAAACTAATAACACTCTATTGGCTCATTCTACACAAATGTTTATTGTGACAAAAATGCTTAGAGGCACGGCAAAACTAGTCATGTGCAATTGGAAGGGTATCGGAGTGAAACTCACAATACCAGGTCTTTCTAATAGACTTGGCACAGCTGCTTTCAGAAAGTCTGGCGCCACTCGAGTCTAGCTACTCCTAAAAGACCCTAAGAGACCCTGGTCATTGTGACAATATATAGTTATTCAAAGGAAAGTTATAGGCATTACCGTACGTTGGTGGAATCTGCAAAACATAGTGTAAGCCGTTAGGACTACATTGATTATTAGGCAAGATATTGACATTGCTATGAGTTTAATTTTGTTTTTAAAATACAAATGTATGCACTAATAAAATATTACTTACTGATACATATAACCATTAGATTAACTAATACGCACCACAAACGTGTGTCTACTGTAGGGCACAGTTTTCAATTTAATAAATATTACGACATTAGAATCATGCTTATTTTTCGGGCCTGGAAATTTGACAAACATTATATAAAACAAAAATCTAACTTCTAAAGCGGAGCACATGCTATCCACCCTTCTTTTTGCAGAAATCTCTCTCCCTTAATCAATATTTCCTTAATCCTATAACTTAGACTGGTTTAAACTTCGTGTGTCCGGGCAGCTTGAACCCAACGCACCTTTAAGTTGGCTCTTTGTCACTATTTTGGCTTTGAGGGAGACACTCGTTACAGGTAGCCTCCCTTTTTGTCTCCTTCAGGCACATAGGAAAAATCCAAGAAAAATAAAGTTATGTTTTCCATGTTTGGATGTTTCCTTTGATACCTATCATTCATAATGTATTCAACAGTTGTCCGTATGGTATTTTATGAAATGCCGTATGGAAGTACGAAAAGATAATATATCTATTGATTTAGTAGGCATTATAAGTAAATAGTCTCTTATATCATACAGTCAATTTCGTCAAGCATGACTTGCTGGATATAAATGGGGTTCTTAACATTCAACGGACTCGGGTTCTCGTAGAGAGGCACCAGTCCTGACGTTATTATTGACTTGCAGTGTGCTGGCTTAATAATCCAATAGGGTTGATAGCCTCTGAAGTCCTATTTTAACTTAATCCTAACATTAGTCCTTCATTGCAAACCCCAATGCACTTCAATAAATTAATGAAAGCGTATGGTCCTCCCAGGATTCGAACTCGGGACACCACACCGAAAACATAAGCATCTAAACCATTACACCACCAACACAGACATGCCATGTAAGCTATCTCTGATCAACTTTTGTTTATTCCAGATAATCCACCATCTTGTCTCTTATGAGCCAGCAAATACAATCGAGGAAGTGTTAATAGTGAAGCAGATAAGTGAAACAATCGTTCAAATGGTGATGCAAGCATGAAATTTGGTACAGGCATTCTGCAAAGCTCACTTTCAAAGCACATACCGCTGGCCACGCAAAAATTCAATATGGCGACCATTTTTCAAGATGGCCGACACATCTGACTGAGCCCTACTGTTATGGGTCAGTTAATTGAAAGAAAAAAGATATGAATACTGTCCAATCCATTTTTGGGGGGCTCTAACGTGGTAAATGAAGGTAATTTTGTCCAAAGCAGTTGCATATTAGACTTTAACTAAGATGGCGTCCAAGATGGCCGCCATTAACCCGAGGAGACCGGATTTTTTTGGCGATTTTCGTTAGTGTTTATGGCTTAATAGCTAATCAAAGAATAAAGATAGAGAAATGAGTCATAAACCACGTGAGAGAGGTCACTTTCAGCTTTTGTCTCGTAAACAAATTCAGCTCCATAGGCCCAGTAGTTACTGAGATATTGCTTGTTTTCGTGAGGTAACTTTTCCGTGATTTTCCGTGTTTACGCACCTTTGCCATAGTGAATTTTCCTTAAACCCATTGTGTTGACATCACGGTAGTTTCGGTGATATTGGAACTCGGTGAAAATTACCGCAAAAGTACCGTGGCGTCATACAAGTAAATAGCAGCCATCAGCAGGCTATTTAACCCTTCTTTAGCGGCCTATGCGGTTTATTTATATGTACCGCCCAGCGGGGTGTTTTTAGCCAAAATAGGGCTGTTTACGTGATCATTTTCATGCCTAAATAAGACCCAGAACGTAAAACAAGTATCTATCCCTGAAAGGGCATAAACAGAGTTTCGAATGACACCATAACGATCCTTGTATGATGGATAGTTTTCTTGCAATAACCGTGCAACGCGAGTGCAAAAAGCATGTAATTCGGTACTTTCCCCATATAATTCAGTATGTAGCGAGTGAGAGAGGGAGGAGGGAGCTGAGATTCGTGTCAGTAGGTTCGCCGCGGTGGTCTGGAGCAGTCATACGCTCGCTAGTCTCCTGCCACCACTTGTCTCTCTCTCTCAGCAACATTACGTGCTGAAATTGCCACTCGACCTATGTCGAGCGCCGCCACATAGTCCAGCTTTATTAAAAACGACTTATGTGGTGAGCCGCTTTTTAAGGGTTAAAGGCTATTTAAAGCCGTGCTATTTGAGTAGTGTATCGGCCTTCTGGGGTTAAAGACAAATTTTGTGATATCTTGGCTATTAGTAGAGCTAGACAAATGATTTTTTCATTTAATCCTACATTTTTGAGGTCAGAGAATTAGAAAGACTTGTCACATTATTAATTCATCAGGGTCATAAGTAACTAGACAAAGTGAAGGAAGATTATATCGTATACATATCCATTGAGTACAAATAACATTAGTAAAAATACCATAGAATCAAAGACTCACACCTCACATTTGCAAGTGCACAGAGCTGTACAGGAGAGACCCAGCCTGTAGCACTTGCACCTGCCATGACAGTCTGATTTACAGCCACATTTGGTCAGCTGTTCGCAACTCTTGGCTATGGGGGAGTTGGCTGTCCAGAAGACGTGCCATTCTTCACCAACCTTCTGCCATCCCCAGTCAGCTTCCACCAAGGCTCCTGTCCACCCGCTGTCTTTGAGGAGAGTGCCCAAGGACTTTAGCGCTGCCATCTCAATGTGCAGACCTCCAAACATGACCAGGTACTTGTCCTCTCCATATTGGTCAGGCCATTGCCACTGCACCTGTTTTGCAAGGGCCTAGATTGGCTGATCAGCTGCGATAACAGGTACCTGACCAGGGTTCAGAGAAGCTACTACATCCTGTACTTTCTTCATCACATGTTTGACAGTAGCAACAGAGTGAGCTTGGTCCCGCAGAAGAGGAAGCAATGAAGTAATGCTTACTTCAAATTCTGGGCCTCTCTTCATTGAAGCATGATGTGCTGACATGTCAAGTTCACTGCACCATCTACTTCCTCAGTCACTATTACTTTCTCTAGCCACTGGTACTCCATGGCCAGTTGTGGGCCAAAGACATCTGTGGCTGGCTTTGGCAGTGGAAGTTTTGGTGGCAGGGGGTTCTTTGCTTTGAAGGATGCAGGAGTAATGTTTGTGAATGTGTCAGGACGTTCTGGAACGGCCTTGACTTTCTCAGGTCCAAGCCTGAGTTTTTGACGCTCCTGGCCACCATTTACCTTGGTGGGATGTTGAAATACAGAAATGCTAGTCCCATGGAAGGAGGTTGTGGCAGTTGATGCGGAAGGGTTGTGGTCGATGTTGTCCATCACGGCAGTGGTGAACAACTCTTTACGCAGTACTGGTGGACAGACCACACCCTCCTCGACATACTTGTTGACTGTGGCATCTCCTAATTCAGCTGAGACCTCCAACACCCTGTCATATGAGATGCTGAGGCCATGCTCATGCAGCATTTTGACCAGGTTTCTTTTCCGGGTTTTGGTATAGACTGAGAGTCCCATGTAGACTGGGAATGGTGTTTCTCTGTCATTTGAGTGCCTATGTGTAGCAGCTCCCTCTTTGTATCAGGAGTAGCAGTTAAACTGCATCAATTGGGCAATGGCCTGATCAGACTTTGAAACTCCAAATCTCAGTTGAGACTTGATGTCAGCTCCATGTTCAACCATCCCCACAAACTGAAGCAGAAGGGGAGGTATGGCATTTTGCACACAACCAGCTGGAAATGTGCCATCAAATTTTGATTGATGTTCAAGCATGCATTTTCTTAGAATCTTTGCTGCTTTAGCAGTGATGAGTGCATCTGAAAAATCAGAAATTTGGGTAATTGCTTTGCACACATCTTTCTGAAATTCAAGAAGTACATCTCTTCCACTTCTATGAGCTTCAAGTTCTGGAATTTCTTCCAGAAGTTTTTCCTTCAGTCTGGTGGAATTTACACGTGGTAAATCCACACCAAGTTGTGCCAGACGCTGTTGGTAAAGGTGGCATATATCTGCCAGGCGAAATGTGACTGGCTCTTCTGAGCATAGGTTGCTTTCAACAATGTATGTCACCAGCTCTGATAAAATTAATGGATAAACATCTGGCTCCAGATCAGTGGCACTTGAGCTTTTCTCAAGGTTTCTCAGGTGGGACCTTTCCCTGTTGTAGAGAGCACTGAGACACACTCTGTGGTACTTTAGTTCCTGTGCAATAGCATCTTCACCACTCAATTTAGCAAGAAGCTTGCCATCGTTAAGTGCCTCTGCACACTTTTGTAGCCTCTTGTTAAGGTTCATGGTCATTACCTGCCTGAGATCAGATGCAGGTGCCACTTTCTCACAAAAAATACAAGTTTGACCATCATAGCTAGTTCGACGTTGCTTTGCATGATTGTCTTCAGACTCACTACTTTGATGATTAGATCGGCGTTTCCTTGCGCGATTCAGCTTGCTGTTGTTAAACAACAACCGGCAGGTGACATGGTATTTTGCCTGATTTCTTCTCAAAGTGGCATCTATGCCGTCACCTTCATCAAGCCTTGTTGGATCCACGATCAATGGCATTTCCTGGATTTCATGAAACATCGGTATGTTGGTAGCCAGCATGGCATAACCGTCATGTTCAAGGGAATAATGGGTTCTAGGTGATGTTAAATCTTCACCTATTTTGTCTTTCTGGCAAAGACAACATTTTGACCAGTCAGTTTGTCTTATGGGAAAAATGGATTTTGAATCTGCCATTTTGCTTTCTGATTAAGGCCGAGGGCTTATCCTTTTACCACCTTAACGAAATTACACACACATTACTTTATGGGATACAACTAGGTTCGGGTGACCTACACCTAGCCCGATCATTCATCCAGTGCCATTTAAGTCCCGTGTGATCTGTACACCATCCAGGTAAGTACATGAGCAAGTAATGTATAGCCCCCTTACCCTTGGCTCGGCTCTCCCGCGCTGGCACACCCTGTCAATTCAGGTGCGGCTATCTAACTCTATCTACTAACTACCAACTACTGTCTAGTAGCTAATTGATATGGGGCTGTTAGAAAGCATTTGGGACACTAAATTAAACTACACTACAACTTATAGTATAGTACAGTAAAATAAGCTGACACTGAACCCCATGCTGAGTTGCACAGCAGCGATTGTTACCAGTGTGCCCTGGTTGTGTGTTGACATCACTCTATTATATTTGCAAGATCTCATCACTGCCTCAGTCCTTACTAACAAATGTGAAAATGGCTCCATTGGATTATCTGACCCAAAGAATGTATGTGCACACCAAAAATCATGTATATATGTTCAGTAGATGCTTAGATATGAACATATGAAATTAATGGACGCCATCTTGGATGCCATTCTAAAATTCCAATTATAGACTATGACAATGATTAAAACAGTGCTTCTCATTAATCTGGTTAGCAAGAAACAGTTTTCTCTTAAAATGTTCACCAGGTAATAATTAAAACAAAATTAAGCAATATATGGTCAGGCACGGCAGCCATCTTGAAAAATGACCGCCATCTTGGATTTTCGCGTGGCCAGCGGTATTTCTGAGAAGAATGGACCTTGAAGGGTACATGTACCAAATTTCATGCTTGCATCACCATTTGAACGATTCTCCTGAAATTTGCAGTTATCTGCTCCACTATAAGCGGGAATCACATATTTGTTGGTCTATGGATCCATTTATGTACGACAGGTTGGGTAAGAGGTATCCTCACCAGGATTCAAACCCACTCACTCCAGGTATATTTGGGAGAGTCGGGCACCGTAACCACTCGGCCATGAGCGGATATAAGGCAAGCAACCTTAGTTCTTATTTGAGGAACCAGTTTTTTAGTCTCGTGGAGGACTATGCCTTCGAACACGTGGTGAGTTTATTAGACTTCGACCATGACTATGTTTACGCTTCCCCCCCTGGTGAGGATACCTCTTACCCAACCTGTCGTACTTAATCGTACATAATTGAAATTTGTCATTTTCAGAGGTTCCATAATAGTACCAGGACGATTAAAAATCGTATATCACTTAACCGGGTTGGCGGGGGGAAGCGTAAACATAGTCATGGTCGAAGTCTAATAAACTCACCACGTGTTCGAAGGCATAGTCCTCCACGAGACTAAAAACCTGGTTCCTCAAATAAGAACTAAGGTTGCTTTCCTTATATCCGCTCATGGCCGAGTGGTTACGGTGCCCGACTCTCCCAAATAGCCTATACCTGGAGTGAGTGGGTTCGAATCCTGGTGAGGATCCCTCTTACCCAACCTGTCGTACTTAATCGTACATAATTGAAATCCATTTATGTATTATTTTTTTTTAGTTTTCTCGCTAGACCTCCATTAAGCTAAAACAAAATAACACCCCTAAGAACCCCCTTCGATTCGTGATTTGTAAATTTTTCGGTAGAAAAATGTCCCGGCCAAAGGCCAGTTCCTCCTAAAATTACAGGCTCGCCGCGTGTTGATATTGACAAAGAAATTGGGTGAAAGGTAATAAAACTCGCCAAAATAATGGATAAACGTCTAAAAATTATCATAGCTAACGGGGATAAGCATGAGGGAGAAGTGGTTCCAAAAAAGCCCTAACCTATTATATCCCCTCTTAATATTTTGTAATGTTGCTATAAACTACCCTTGACATGAAGGGTGGTGCAAAGGAGTACAAAGGAAATCAAGCAACACCAGATCTAGTGACCCTTCTAGGTTTCTTGTCCTCCAAAACACTGAGGATCAAGTGTCCAAACAGTGGTTTAGAGTGGGTAAGGGAACATTGGAAAGGGAATTACTGCCCTGGAACTAATGTCCGTGGCAGGATTAGGAAGTTAATAGAGGACAGATGGGTTAGTAACTGAGAGGGGGATAAAATAAAGTTATTAATTTACAAACGCAGTCAGTCGCGGGTTTGATGCGAGATATTTGTCTAGGCGGAGTTTAAATGAATCAACGGCGATGCAGTCTATAACGTTTCGGGGAAGCCCATTCCACAAGTTGACAACTCGATTGAAGAAGAAATTCTTAGATTCGTGCGAGTTAAAAGATTTACCAATAATTTTGCAACCGTTTTCCCCGCGTGTAATTAGATTGGTCGATAGTGAAGTACTTACTACAGTTCATATTGTCGATGCCTTTGATGATTTTGAACACTTGAATTAAGTCACCTCTTAATCTGCGCTGGGTTAAAGGAAATAGATTTAATTCTCTAAGACGCTCTTCGTATGGTTTGTTCTTTAGGCTACGTATCATTTTGGTAACTCTACGTTGAACTCGTTCTAGCTTGTTTATATCTTTTTGGTAATAAGGGCACCAGGATTGAACGCAGTATTCCAGAAGAGGGCGGACTAAGGAATTGTAAAGGGTTAGGATTACTTCTTTGGATTTATGCTCAAATGACCTGCCTATAAAGCCAATTATTTTGTTTGGTAGGTGGTATTGGGGTGTTTAACTATATACAACGTGCTCCGCGAGTTTCTCTAACCCCTTCTGTACCGAGGAAGTATTTTTGACCATGTTCTGGTTGCTATTAGGCGGTTATATTCAGTTTAAAAAGTCCCTCCAGCAATTAACAGGGTTAGAACTGTCTCACTTGAGCCGTTTTAAAGTCCCTCCAGCAATTAACAGGGTTAGAACTGTCTCACTTGAGCCGTTTTAAAGTCCCTCCAGCAATTAACAGGGTTAGAACTGTCTCACTTGAGCCGTTTTAAAGTCCCTCCAGCAATTAACAGGGTTAGAACTGTCTCACTTGAGCCGTTTTAAAGTCCCTCCAGCAATTAACAGGGTTAGAACTGTCTCACTTGAGCCGTTTTAAAGTCCCTCCAGCAATTAACAGGGTTAGAACTGTCTCACTTGAGCCGTTTTACTACCGCAGCTCCTTCTGAAACTGCACAAAATCGTCTAAATATAGCTACAATGAAATACAAAAAGACGTCGCCGGTACTGAAAGGGTTAAAGGTACTTCCATTATATAGATGATGTCATTCTGAGTAAATAAATGTTCAATAGACCTTGGCTTTGGGGTAATTGTCTGTGCAGCTATGGTCTTGTAACCCCATCAGCACGATGACGTCTGTTTACCCTTGAAGCTGGCTAAAATTAGACGATTTTATGCAATTTAAGCAGGACCTACCTGTATGGTATTTGGAGGGTTTATTGAAATCATGTTTACCTATTTGAGTCCTAGAAAAAGGTGTTAAACGAAAGAAAGTTGTCTAATGGTAACCAGGTTATGATGGAAGTTACGTCATCGTGCTGAAGGGGTTAAATCCGGCATTTTTTTTACTTGTTTGGATAATTTTAATCCCACTTTCCCTCTAAGGGGAGGCACAGGGGTTTTCTCGACCCCCTTTTCCGTCATGTTTAGCCCCATTAGGTTTGATATTTTAAGACGTTCGGCCCATTAGTTTGGCTATTATGCCACCTTTCGCCCCATTTCCTTCTCCATTTTAAGACCTTTCATGCCATTTAGGTGTCGATTATTTCCTGACGAGCGATAGCGAGCCTGTATTTTTAAGAGGAACTGGCCTTTGGCTGGGAAATTTTTCTACCGAAAAAAATACACATTTATCTTAAAGGGGGGTCTAGGGAGTGTTTTTGTTTAAAGTTTGATGGAGGGCTAGCGAGGAAACTTAGGAAGCATATGAATGAATAAATATATAGACCAAAAACTAACTAATATCCTCCTTAAAGGGAAGAGACAGGGAGAGAAATATGTAGTGTATGATAAAGAATGGTAAAGTTATTTATATGTAGTGTATTAAAAAGTATGGTGGAGTTATTTAAATGTAGTGTACGATGAGGTATGGTACAGTTATATATATGTAGTGTATGATAAAGTACAGTAGAGTTATTTATATGTAGTGTATGATAAAGTATGGTGGAGTTATTTATATGTAGTGTACGATGAGGTATGGTACAGTTATATATGTGTAGTGTATGATAAAGTACAGTAGAGTTATTTATATGTAGTGTATTAAAAAGTATGGTGGAGTTATTTATATGTAGTGTACGATAAGGTATGGTACAGTTATATATATGTAGTGTATGATAAAGTACAGTATAGTTATTTATATGTAGTGTATTAAAAAGTATGGTGGAGTTATTTATATGTAGTGTACGATGAGGTATGGTACAGTTATATATATGTAGTGTATGATAAAGTACAGTAGAGTTATTTATATGTAGTGTATTATAAAGTATGGTGGAGTTATTTATATGTAGTGTACGATGAGGTATGGTACAGTTATATATATGTAGTGTATGATAAAGTACAGTAGAGGTATTTATATGTAGTGTATGATAAAGTATGGTGGAGTTATTTATATGTAGTGTACGATGAGGTATGGTACAGTTATTTATATGTAGTGTATGATAAAGTATGGTGGAGTAATTTATATGTAGTGCATGATAAAGTATGGTGGAGTTGTATATGAAGTGTATGATAAAGTATGGTACAGTTATATATATGTAGTGTATGATAAAGTACAGTAGAGTTATTTATATGTAGTGTATGATAAAGTATGGTGGAGTTTTATATGAAGTGTATGATAAAGTATGGTACAGTTATATATATGTAGTGTATGATAAAGTATGGTGGAGTTTTATATGAAGTGTATGATAAAGTATGGTACAGTTATATATATGTAGTGTATGATGAGGTATGGTACAGTTATATATATGTAGTGTATGATAAAGTACAGTAGAGTTATTTATATGTAGTGTATGATAAAGTATGGTGGAGTTATTTATATGTAGTGTACGATGAGGTATGGTACAGTTATATATATGTAGTGTATGATAAAGTACAGTAGAGTTATTTATATGTAGTGTATGATAAAGTATGGTGGAGTTATTTATATGTAGTGTACGATGAGGTATGGTACAGTTATTTATATGTAGTGTATGATAAAGTATGGTGGAGTTATTTATATGTAGTGTATGATAAAGTATGGTGGAGTTTTATATGAAGTGTATGATAAAGTATGGTACAGTTATATATATGTAGTGTATGATAAAGTACAGTAGAGTTATTTATATGTAGTGTATGATAAAGTACAGTAGAGTTATTTATATGCAGTGTATGATAAAGTATGGTGGAGTTTTATATGAAGTGTATGATAAAGTATGGTATATATATGTAGTGTATGATAAAGTACAGTAGAGTTATTTATATGTAGTGTATGATAAAGTATGGTGGAGTTTTATATGAAGTGAATGATAAAGTATGGTACGGTTATTTATATGTAGTGTATGATAAAGTATGGTACAGTTATTTATATGTAGTGTATGATAAAGTATGGTGGAGTTATTTATATGTAGTGTATGATAAAGTACGGTACAGTTTTATATGTAATGTATGATAAAGTATGGTACGGTTATTTATATGTAGTTGGATGGGGAATGGGAGGGAGAACAAGAGAAGTGGAGGAGGAGGTGGGGGAGATCAGGAGATCAGAAGTGTGTGAACTTCAACCGTCACTGATAAGCCATGAAAAGAGTGAAGTTGGGAAACACCAGGAATAGATGGAGTGTGTGGGAGAAATGACGAGGTATGGTGGTGAGATAGTGATCGAATGGGAATGGAAAATGTGTAAACTAGCATGGAAGAAAGGGAGTGCACCTGAGGACTGGAAGACAGGCATAATAGTCCCCCTATATAAGGGTAAAGGGGAACGAGGAGTGTGTGGTAACCACCAAGGAATATGTCTTTTATGCATAGTAGGGAAGGTGTACATTAGGGTAGTAATTGAGAGAGTGAGAGCGAGAATGGAGAAATGGATAGGTGACGAGCAGGACGGGTTTAGGAAGGGAAGAGGATGTGTAGAATAGATTTTTACCCTGAAATGTGTTGTGGAGAAATATCTGGAGAAGCAACAAAAGTTGTATGTTGCCTTTATGGACTTGGAGAAGACCTATGACAGAGTGGATAGAGAATGTATGTGGAAAGTATAGAGTATATATATATGGAATATACAGAGTAGATGGTAAGTTGCTGAAAGCAGTGAAGAACATGAATGAGGGTGAAAAGGCGGCAGTATGTGAGGAGAATGAGCAGAGCGAGTTCTTTGATCTGAATGTTGTGTTGAAACAGGTGTGTGTGATGTCCCCGTGGTTGTTTGATGTATATATGGAAGGAGTCATGAAAGAAATACAAGGAAGAGCAGTGGATGTTGGTGTATCACTGATAAGGGAGGGAAATGAGTGGAAGCTACCTGTACTGCTGTTTGCTGATGATACAGTTCTGATGAGTGATAATGAATGGGAGTTGCAGGATCTGGTAAATATGTTTGGAACAGTGTGCGAAAAACGGAATCTGAAGGTAAATGTGGGGAAGAGCAATGTTATGGTCTTCGAAAAGGGTGAAGCCACAGACTGTGAGGTGAAGTTGAACGGTCAGGCTTTGGAGATTGTCAGCTCATTAAAATATCTGGGCAGGGTGCTGAGTAAATATGGGAGTATGGATGAAGATGTGCAAGAGAGGGTGCAACAGGGGAAGAGGGTTGTAGAAACGCTGAAAGCAGTAACAAGAAATAGGGTGGTCAGCAAGGAAGTGAAGAAGTCATTGCATGACAGTGTGGTAATCCCGACATTGACTTACGGAAGCGAAGCATAGATGTTGATGGAGAGACTTAGACCAAGAGTGAGAGAAGTAGGTGCAGAGTTTCATGGAGGGATAGACAGACGAGTGAGGAAGTAAGAGGGAGGTGTGGTGTGGAGGTAGATGTGCTGGAAAGTGTGAAAAGGAACACCTTGAGATGGTTCGGCCATATTGAACATATGGGAAACGAGAGAATGACTAAGAGGGTGTACGAGAGCGAGGTGGAAGGACAGAGAAGGAGAAGTAAACCGAGAGAGAGGTGGACGGATGGAGTAAAGAAGTATATGAATGAAGGCAGTGCTGGTTGGGAGGAGGGGCGTCGACTGACTGGGGACAGAGGTACAGTTGGTCAAGGATGAGAGTATACAGTTTTTCGTCTGCTATAGCCACACATGGTTTGTCATGTTGGCAGCCATGACAGCCTTTCCACTAGCCCAAACCATCCCAACACACATGGGGTTTTCATTGGCAGAGATAACTTTCTGGTGACGCCGATTAGGAGGAGAGTTGTTTACCAGTGTGAAGAACTGTAACATAAACTTACAGCTTTGTTCAGTAACGGTGATGCACTACTACTATTATATATAATATTACTATCATTATTACAATAATTTCGGTTATTATTAAATATTTCTAGGTTTATATTATATAAAATATTAACAATATAAATGCATTATTATTATTATTATTATTATTATGCTTAATGGTGTATTATATATTATATTTACTGTTAATGTTATGATCATTATTATTGTTGTTAAGGTAATTAATAATATATTAATCGTAGGATATAACTTATCAATATTTATAATGTATATTTATTACTATTATTAATTATTTAGAAATATGCGATTCTTCTTCTTCACCAGTTACTTTAAATATTCAGTAGACAAAATTCCTTGACTAGAAGACAGTTACTAAGGTTAGGGACTAATCTTTGGTGTGCAAGCAATAAATCGGATTCGTAAATTATATACGAGTTATTTGGTTCGTTCTGATAGACTGTCACTTACGAATTATAGCTTAAAATATATGTTACGTAGGTAAGAAATACAAATACAATTGTTTTTTGTTCATTATATATTATATATTCAATTCCTAATTATATCTAATTCCTAAACGTGGACGTAAGGAAGCCTGTGTGTTCAATAGGGTAATGACCCAGCAATTTTACTCATCTTGCGAGCGCCATTGCTTTATGAGTCAGTCCTCGAAGCATAATGAGGCTTTACTTGTGATTTTAATTTATTTATTTATTTGTTATTATTATTTTTATTTTTATCAGTAGAACACCTGCAAACCAACTGCAACATTGATATCACCATACCCTACATTATTAGCCACATATTACCACGTGTGAAAATGGACCTGTATTCCACTGAAATATCGTATATAGGTAGACGTTTTTATTTTCGTTCTCACTCTCACATTTCTTGTATATCTATCAATAACATTAAGTGTTTAATATCTCCGAAGTGATATTCACGTCAAAGATTATAGAGCAATATATTCATATTTCCGTCTGACAACTAAGTCCAGGAACACGTTTTTAAACACCCTGTATAAGGTGGGCGGGCTCTGAGATATGGCTACCAGGGCTGCCAACATGACAAACTATGTCTGGCTATCTATAGCAGACGAAAAAATGTATACTTTCATCCTTGACCAACTGTACAGTACAGTACATGGGGGCGTTTCATTCGTGTCCACCCCTTAGGGGATCATTAATTAATCATGTTATTAAGAGGGTTTATGGAGATCTTAGGTAGATAGATAATAAAGGGTGGTACAGTTATTTATATGTAGTGTATGATAAAGTATGGTACAGTACGTTATTTATATGTATTGTATGATCAAGTATGGTACAGTTTTTATATGTAGTGTATGATAAAGTATGGTAGAGTTATTTCAAACAGACACCATCCAAGCTTTTGTATTTTCATAATCTCTCCGTGGCGATGAATAAATTGGATGCTATAAACAAAACTCAAAATCGGGATAATAAGAAAGTTATAGTGGAGTCTCTATAAAGTATTAACCCCTTCAGTACCGGAATCGTCCTTATAACTTTATTCTGGGTTCTTTTAGACGATAGAAATCCGTTTAAAAAGGGCCTCCAGCTATTAACAGACTTATAACTATCTCACGTAACCCTTTTTACTACCACAGATTATTCTTAAACTACACAAAATCGTCTAAACATAGCTAGAATATAATGAAAACGGCGTCTCCGGTACATAAGGCGTTAATACCACACTTCATAAGAACATAAGAACATAAGAAAATGGGAGTCTGCAGAAAGCCGATTGGCCTAAACAAGGCAGATCCCTGTCCCACACAACCCCAATTACAAAGCCCAATTATAGGCTGAACACTCTAATACCCTGAGGATCATCTTACCAAAACGGTTAGAGATTAACGCAGGGTTACGGGGTCTGCAGAGCGCTGATTGGCCCAACCCTGCTGATCCCCCTTCACACCCAACCCTTCTCGTCCATATGCTTATCCAATTTTATCTTAAAGCTCTCTATCGTTTTTAATCCCACTATAGCACTTGGTAGTCCATTCCACCCATCTACAACTCTGTTACCAAACCAATATTTGCCTATATCTTTTCTGAAACGAAATTTATCTAATTTGAAACCATTGGTACGAGTTCTTTCGCTATCACTGAGCTTTAGTACATTTGTCATGTCCCCTTCGTTAATCCCACTAACCCACTTGAACACCTCTATCATATCCCCTCTAACTCTGCGTCTCTCTAACGAATGAAAGCCTAATTTATTCAACCTTTCTTTATACGGAAGATTTCTAATATTATGGATCATTTTTGTCATTCTACGTTGTACTCTCTCCAATGAATCTATGTCCATTCTGTAATAAGGACACCAAAATTGAACAGCATAATCCATATGGGGTCTCACTAATGACAAGTAAAGTTTTAAGATAACATCAGCAGTTCTGTTACTCACACTCCTAGAGATGAACCCGAGAATCCTGTTTGCCTTGTTTCGAACGCTTATACACTGTTTTGTAAGCTTCAAATCATTGCGAACAAACACACCTAGATCTTTCTCACAATTCGAGTTTTCTAATTCCATATTAGCTAGTTTATATTTAACATTTGTATGCATCTTCCCTATCTTTAATACCTTGCATTTGTCAATGTTAAACTGCATCTGCCAATTTACTGACCATTCGTGTAAGGTATCTAGATCCCTTTGGAGGCACTCTATATCTCTATCTGAATCAATTGTTCTCCCCATTTTGGTATCGTCTGCAAATTTACTTATCCTACTAGTTATACCTAAATCAAGGTCATTTATGTATATAACAAACAACAGAGGACCTAATACAGATCCCTGGGGGACACCACTTTTGAATGCTCCCCATTCTGACTTCGTACCATTTATGCTGACTCTCTGCTTCCTACCAATTAGCCATGACCTAATCCATCCCAACAACGCCCCACCTATTCCATGCGCCTCAACCTTTCTCATCAATCTTTCATGGGGGACTCTGTCGAAAGCTTTACTGAAATCTAAATATATTATATCATATGACTTGTCATTATCTACTGCTTCATATACCTCTGAGAAAAAACTAAGCAAATTAGTAAGGCAAGAACGTCCCTGAGTGAATCCATGCTGAGAAGAATTTATTAAATTAAATGTATCTAAGTGGTTTCTAATTTTACTAGCAATAATTGACTCTAGTAGCTTGCCTATGATTGATGTAAGACTAATGGGACGGTAATTGGATGCTATTGATTTGTCACCTTTTTTGAAGATCGGAACTACGTTTGCAAGCTTCCAAGCTTCTGGAACTATATCTGTCTCCAATGACTTGTTAAATAAAAATGTTAATGGGTAACTTAACTCATCCCTACATTCTTTTAATACTCTAGCATATACCTCATCAGGACCAGGCGATTTATTAGGTTTCAGTCTGTCAATTTCCTTAAGCACATCATTTCTACTTATAGTAATCGTACTTAACCTATTTTCTATACTATCGCTATATACCTTACAGACTTCTGGAAACTGTGCCAAATTGTCATTAGTGAAAACGGAAAGAAATTGACTATTTAATGTACTGTACATTTCTAAATCATTTTCTGTCATTTCTCCTATCGAAGTTTTAAGGGGACCAATTACATCTCTAACCTTGGATTTATATAGTTGGTAAAAAGCTTTAGGATTATTTTTTGAGTCATTGGCAACCTTAATTTCATAATTTATTTTGTCTTTCCTAATATCCTTTTTTACCTGTCATGATAGATTCTGATAGTAAGCAAGTAGGTGAATTTCGCCTTTCCTAATTTTTCTATATATTCCTCTCTTTTGTCCTAGAAGATCTAATAGTCTATTATTCATCCATTTGGGTTGGTTCTGTGTTGATCTAAATTTTCTTTTGGGGATGTATTTATTTTGTGCATTGAATACTGACTCGATAAAATTATTGTATGTATCTACCAAGGTTGACGTCTCTCCCTGACTTAAGATGACAGGTGCCTGAGAAGGGGTACACTCATTTGGACACCTGGATCGACTTAATTTTTTGACCATAGGGTCAGCTAATAGGGTTCTTCTTAACCCACCATAATTGGCTTTTCTGAAGTCAGGTATTAATGTTGTATTCTCTCTGGTATTACCTTTCCATTGTATATTAAAATACACAGAATTGTGGTCACTATTTCCTAGGTGGTCCCCTATCTCTACATTATTTACCATATGTTCATTGTTACTGAAAACTAAATCGAGAATATTATTACCTCTAGTCGGCGTATCTATGAATTGAAATAAAAAACTATCTTGTACTACCTCAATAAACTCCTCAGAATCAGAGTCTCCTATTTGATGCTGCCAATCTATATTCGGAAAATTAAAATCCCCCATAATGAACACATTGCTAAATCTTGATGCCATTTTAATTTCCTCCCATAATGACGTTCCGTCATTTCTACTCATATTTGGCGGTCTATACATAACTCCAATAACTATGGTCTCACTACCTTCGTTAACCTCTACCCCAACACTTTCATTATCGTTATTTAGTCTAATACCTGATTTAATACAGCTTTTTAATGTACTCCTGACAAACACTGCTATACCGCCACCCCTCTTACTTGTTCGGTCATATTTAAACAAACTATATCCTGGTATATCAAATTCTGCTAAAAAATGCATGGTTTCTGTATTAATCCACGTTTCAGTTAGCGCTATTATGTGTATATTTTCTTTGCTAACAAGGGCTCTAAGTTCGTTCATTTTGTTACATAGACTCCTACAGTTTGTGTAATATACTCTCAATTTTCTTCGTTTCTTTATACCTAATTTACCTTTATTTCTAACGACATTTCCATCTTCCGTTGCACCATCACTACTATCATTTGCAATATAGTCATCATTTTTAGCATGAGACTGAATATCCTTATCGCTTTGCCTGACGCTAAAATTGTTCCATTTAACCTCTCATTTACACTCTCAATATTTCTGTTCAAAACCCCACAACCACCCTATCTAAAGAACTAGCTAATGTAGAAACCCCTAACCGTGAAAGATGAACCCCATCCCTTGCGTACATCCCATCTCTCCCATAGAAACTATCCCAGTTATCAATGAATGGTATTGCTTTTTCTTTGCAATATTTCTCCAAACGGCAATTGACACCAATCGCCCTGGATGTCCATTCCTTGGGAACTCCTCTTCTGGGTAGGATACAATGTACTACAGGGATCCCTCCCTTCATCCTAACCTTATCTAACACATCCCGATACTGCTGCAGCAGTTCCTCACTTCTACCCTTACCAACATCGTTACTCCCGGCACTGAGACAGATAATGGGGTTATCTCCACTATCTTCCAAGATGTGGTCCATCTTCTCTAAAACCCTCCCAACTCCATGGCCAGGCAAACACACAACCTTCCTAAGTTTAGTGTGGGTAGCCCTAACTAAATGTCTTACCACGGAGTCGCCCACAATCGACACAGATTTACCTTCTTGGGACACAGACTTACCTTTCTCTCGGGAGGATCCAGCAGCTGCAGTTGGAGAACCCCCGGTGGTGGCAGAAGCTCCCTTGGTGGTGATGGTGGGGGTGGTGGTGGTGGTAGGTAGCACAGCGTCAGCGGTTGGAGCTGAGTCGGCGGCAGGCACTTCAGCTAACCCTCCCTTATCCTGACTATCTTTTCCCTCACATTCGTCACGCAAAGGAGATAATGTATTTGTCACACTCATACCTATTCTACTATCCTGCTTCTTGAGTGTGACTTTCCCACCCGTATTTTTAACAACCTGCCATGAATACAATTTGTCATCAACTTCCTCCCTTTTTCCCTTACTTGACTTAATTTCCTCATGATGCACTACTGAGTTGTGTATGTCCATTTCGTTACATATGGCAAAATACCTAAACATTCTTGAAGTTTAGAGATAAATTAATAATCATGTGCTTTGTGAATGTTAGCCCATTTTCTATGTTAAAATGAGTAGGAAAAATTATAAATAGAATATAAAGAAATATGGCATCAGTACTTACAAATATAAAGCATTGGTACCATTCTTCATCATACACTACTTACAATTTACCCTATCGCTTTCCTTTTATAGATATACCGATTAAACGTGATGAAAATCACAATCAATTTCGGTTTTACGGGATCGTAGCTTCTCAAAAGAAAGTCTCATAAAGCCTTTATATATAGTACATTTTATACTCTGAAAGGCATAATATGTCATGTTTGTATTTATCTAAAAAGCTCGCGGGACACCCTGTATATATGGATTTAATTATACAGTTTCATAAAGACCACAAGGCAG
The DNA here is from genome assembly GCA_032716605.1 of Paralithodes platypus. Classification (NCBI taxonomy): domain Eukaryota; kingdom Metazoa; phylum Arthropoda; class Malacostraca; order Decapoda; family Lithodidae; genus Paralithodes; species Paralithodes platypus. Next base: position 21,056,883 of record CM064546.1, on the reverse strand, counting down.
AGAGCGGTTTATAGAGCGCATAATCTGTTTCTTGGAGGGAGAAACAGCTATTGTGTAAACAAGAAAATTAGTTTAATACAACATTATTCCATATCACTATTCCATATTTAATAATTATTTGTCAGACCGAAGTCAGCTATGATTCACAGAGGTATCCAGGTATTATTCGGTTTAGTAAGTGCACATTCGGTGTAGCTACAATAACAAACAATGCTATGTAATGTGAACACTCTACAGTAAGCCAAAGACTCACCTTAGTCAAACTGGCGAAGAGTTGTAGATGGTGCAAGACTGAGGTGGAGGTCTGACACTGCCACCTTATATTGTGAGGGGGAGTTGTGGGCGGGGTCAAACTCTCGTCATGAAGGATGTGAGAATGACACTCCCTCTCCACCAGCCCAAAGGTTACGTAAATATACATGAATTAATCCTCAAGGGATTGACTAAGTTGTTTACAAGTTGGTAATACAGGAAGTTGGTACCTCTGACAACCATAATAAACTGCAGTGGCCTCTATAATAAGTTTTAATATCAACTTTGGTATTTCCACATTACTATGTATATATGTATGAATCTATATCAATGTACCTATCCATCAATCTACCGACATTATATATATATATATATATATATATATATATATATATATATATATATATATATATATATATATATATATACCTGTATATATACAGTATATATACCTGTATATATATTAATATATACTGTATATATATATATATAATTATATATATATGTATATGGAGGTAAAATCACAAATTCGTGTGATCAAATTACTGTATGTAGTAAAACTCGCTAGGAAAATTGAAACAATGGAACACCAAGCTTTCGTCTATTCTCTCAAAATTACCCTGAAGATATCTTCAGGAAATAGACGAAAGCTTGGTGTTCCATTGTTTCAATTTTCCTAGCGAGTTTCACTACATAATTATACAGGTATATATATATATATATATATATATATATATATATATATATATATTTGTATATATATATATATATACTGTATATACATATATATATATATATATATATATATATATATATATATATATATATATATAATTATATACAATGATACACAAAGCCATTATTCTTCGTGGGTGCCGTTATAGTCTTCATAAAAGACCAATAACACTATGAATTGACGTAATTATAATTTATTAATCATATAATACCTACATGAAATTATCTGTTGCAATATTTAAAAATACAAACATTGCTTTTAACGAATTGGGTTATATATTTATTGTTTAGTTTTATTTGATTATTTTGCATTTTTCTTTAGAGTTATATTCTTAGAAAAACCTTATCTATTCGCTGGTAATTACTATAGTTTTACCATGTTCCAAGACTGTCAATATTCTCTCTTTCTCTCTCTCTCTCTCTCTCTCTCTCTCTCTCTCTCTCTCTCTCTCTCTCTCTCTCTCTCTCTCACTACGGTAATAATGTTTCAGTACTGTGAACTACATCACTGGCGTATTGTACACTCTAAGACACAAACATCGAGTCCAATATGAAACCTCGAAAATCATAAATAAACCTCCCAAATAAGAATATTAGGCAAATAAATAACCCTTTGACCATTCTGACATAAATTGGCAGTTCATTCTGGCTATCACTGACAGATTTTGTACAATTTAGGAAGGATCTGTGGAAATTATAAAGGCAAAGACTATCTCAATAAACCCTCTGACTTCCATACACCCTTCCTAATCTGAATATAATCGTCTCATAATAGCCAGAAAACATAACAGAAATGCGTATCGAGTCTTCTAAGATTTAATGGGAAGCTTCGATTTAGTTCGGGAAAGCTTAACCCCATGAGGAATATGACGCATTTTGACAGTTTATTCTGGCTATCATTTGACCATTGTATACAACTTGGAAGGCTCTCTAGGAATCAAAAGGGTAAACACTATCTCAACCTCTGTACTGTAGCTCCCACAAGGTTTTACCTTATTCTGAATGAAGTCGTCTAATAATAGCCAGAATAAACTGTCAACATGTGTCATGATCTTAAAGGAGTTAAAACTCTTAAAGGGGGATGCGCGTATTTATTTTCTCATCTGTATATATTTTTATCATTGTTTTAGTTTCCTCTATAGACCTCCATCAAGCTGAAAAACAAAAACACCCCCAAGACCCTCCTTCAAGATCAATTTGTACATGTTTCGATAGAAATAATATGCCGGTCAAAGGACGGTTCTTCTTAAAATACACGCTCGCTATCGCTCGCCAGGAACAAATCGACACATAAATGACACAAAAGTCTTAATATTGACAATTAAATGGGGCGAAAAGTTTTTAAATCGCCAAACTAATGAACCGAACGTCATACAATCTGCAAAATTAATAGGGCTAAACATGAGGAAGTAGGGGTACCAGAAAAAATACCCATCCCCCCATAACCCCTTCACCACTAGTACGTAATTTTCATCATATTCTGGTTACCATTAGACGATTTTCTTGAGTTTGTAATCCAGCTCTACGACTCAAATGGGTAAGGAAGATCTCAATAAACTCTCTTAATAACATAGGTCCTTCTTACGCTGCATAAAAAACTCTAATATTAGCCAGAATCAAAGGTAAACTAGTGTACAGTCGAAGCCATTAATTAACCCCTTGAGCTATGATTAGACGATGTTATTTACATTAGGAAGGGTATGTGGAAATCAGAGGGTTTGTTCAGACCTTCTTTTACCCTTTAAATGTCCACAGATTCTTCTTAAGCTGTATACAATCGCCTAATGATAGCCAGAATAAACTGCCAAAACGCGTCATGATCCTCAAGGGGTTAGTGACCGCGACTGTTCATTATTTTACCTTTGATTCTGGCTAAAATTAGAGGTTTTTATGCAAGTTAAGAAGGATTTATGATATAAAGAGAGTTTATTGAGATCTCACTTTCACATTTGAGTCGTAGAGGTAAATTATAAACTGAAAACAATCGTCTAATGGTAACTAGAATATGATGACATTTACGTAATAATGGTGAAGGGGAGATTTTTAGTTTGCTTTCTAGACCTCCATCAAGCTGAAGGCCGGTTCCTCCTAAATTACAGACTCGCTATCGCTCGTCAGGAAAATATCGACACCTAAATTGCTCGAAAGGTCTTAATATTGACAAAGAAATAGGGTGAATGGTCTTAAAATCGACAAATATAGATAATCGAACGTCTTAAAACCTGAAAACTAAAGAGGCTAAACATGAGGGAGAAAGGGGGCCAGAAAAACGAAAGCATCTTCCCATAAACGAACTACTAAAAGGCCAAATACCAGGTTAAGCAGTATGGGAGGAGGTAGTTGTTTTTCTCGACACCTTCTCCCTCTTGTTTAGCCCCATTAGTTTGGAAATTATATGACGTTCGCCCCATTAGTGTTTCGATTATAAAACCTTTTGTCTTATTCTTTTATCAATATCAAGACTTTTCGTGCCACTTAGATGTCGTATTTTTCCTGGCGACCGATAGCGAGCCTGCAATTTTGGAGGAACTGGCCTTCGGCCGGAACAATTTTCTACCAAACAATGTACACGTTTATCTCGAAGGGTAATTTTGAGGAAAATTATTAAGATTGATGGAGGTTTAGAGAGGAAATTAATGCAATAATATATAAATAGATAAATAGATAAATACAAAGATAAATAAATATATAAACTAATATATAAGCCCTACCCCCATAATATGGAGAATCAGATCAGCCCAAGATAGATTGAACATTATAAACATTCATGGACCTCAACTATTTTGAATTATGGAAGCATATTGTTACGCTGGCCAGCTTGCCAGAATGTGCTCGAACTCGCTAGCGCTCGCCAGGGCAGTGAAAAGGGCTATAATAATCGTAGAACGATGTTCTTTCTTTCTTAGTATTCATGTTGTCACAGCCAGATCAGTGGTGGTCTTTATTCTTGTCTGTGACACTTGGAAGTATTTTATATCAGTGAAGAGTATAAGATGTGTAGTGTGAAGTTAAGGAGAGATAGAGCGGAGGAGGCAGCGAGGTTGTATTTTGTGCGTGTGTATGTACGTGTGCCTTCCCCGCTCGGGTGGGGTTTCCCACGCTCTTGATTGGCTGGTGGGCCTGGCGCGTCCTAGGACGGTTGCTTTTCATGACGTAGTGGTCTGTGATTGGGTGCCGCTGTCCTAGTGTTGGTGCTGAGGGGCTCCTGCCCGCGTGTCTCTTTAGAGCTTGGCATGGTGTGCTTGGTCCTAGACGTCCCTTGCAATCTGTCCCCAATCTAACCCCCTGTACTACTGTTTCTCTCTCTGAACTTCTTCTTTTCCATTACTTCTCATCTTTATTCAATTACTTATCCCTTCTGGTTCTGCATACGACTTCCATATTCGGCCAGTCGTATTACCAGCACCAGTTCTCACATATATGTTTTGCACTAGCTTTAGGGATTATTAGTCATAGTCACATGAGTCATATTATCATTGGGTGCTTCTAATTATTGAGTTGTTCTTTGTTACTATTTAATGCTAGAGAGTGGAAGGTATCTTTGGTCGTTGTCTGAGTTATGTATAGGGCAAGTCAGAGCCTGTACGACTTCGATGGAGTTAGGTAGCCTGTAACCTTTCTGCATATGTTTCCTTTGCGAGTGTAGCAGTTTACAAGCGAAGGGCTTTTGCCTACTCTTGCTCGTATGCTCGCTACCTCTTTGTGTTGACCTTTGTGGAGCGCCAGGGCAAGACCAGATACTTGAGATCTGGACTTACCAAGAGAGCCTCCTAGTCACTTAACGTAACATAAGGGAAATCTGTTCAAGGGGAAACAGTAGGCTACGAGCATGCTTGCGCTCTGCCTAGCCTCCTGGTACCTTTTATGCCGCTGCTAGACTTTATTAGTAATAAAGACAGCATTGTGTTTATTAACTTTAACTGCGTATGCTTTAGGAATTATTCACGTATTATTTAAGCCTAGGATGATGCTTGGTGCACAACCCAACAACCCAATAATTATGGCTGTTACTTTGGCTAAGGAAGTTCTGTTTTGAGTGGCCATTGTTAGTGCTGTCACAGAGTTGTTGCACTCCCTTGTTTTATATATATGTATCCTACTTATTAGTGTATTTAAGATACACGTTTGGTGTCCTGCCCCTGCATTATTTCTGTTCTATATTGACGAGCATCTTAGAGCATCAGACGTTTTCAGAAGATTCCATATCTGATTGCTGTAGGACTAGACTTCCAGTGTTTTCATAGAGCATTGAAGAGTTTAGTGTTGAGTACAGACTCACACTAAAGTTAACGTAAGCATATACTCCTTTATTAAATCTTGTTATAGTTTATTTAAGCATTTTTATTACTTGAGAGCATTTTATTAACGTAAAGTACTCCTGTTGTGAGTAGGCTTTGCCGTCACTGGAAAGCCTTTGTAGAAGTGCACTAAAACCCAGTTAATTGATACCCCATTATCCAGTAGATTAACTCTGGAGGGTTTAAGTGTTTTGTTCACCGGCGTAATAGTTCGAGGGTTTGGAATTAGCGTACCGTTGTTGCAGATTAGCCTATCATCTAGTCTATTATTAAGTGCCCTTGTTTATTTCGTAGTGCCGGTTGTAACAAATGGCAACCTTGGCCAGTTAACAAATGGCGACCTTAGACCAGTATATAGTAAACTGAATATTGCATTTTTTTTTTTGGAGAAATCTTATTGCCATTTGGGGTTGAATTTATTTCTCGCATTGTTGGCAGTGGACATTGTTTTGAGGATATATAGAACTTGTTGGAGTTTATTGGTGACCTAGTATTGCACTCAAGAACATCTTCGAATATTTTTTGTGAATAAAGCTACGCGAGAGTTTGGCTACTTTTGTCTTGACTTGAGAATTTGTTTTGTTGACACCATCATGTCACTGGACGGGTCTGAACATAGTGAGGGCACAGTGCGAGAGACAGGCGAGGAGGTGGAGAAGGTGGAGTTGTCTAACGGCGTTCGGGTGGTTAACAATGAGGAGCATGCTCGGATTTTTTTTGGAGGAGCCTGTGTCGGCGGACCGGGAGTCGGGGCTGGACCGGTACGGACTGCAGTGTGTAGCCACGGTCTTAGGGTTTTCCGGTACTAGCAGTTTGTCGAGAGGTGAGCTGGTTACCTGGGTGCATGGGGCTTCGGGTGGAGCGGGAGCTGGGGCACCTTTGGTCCAGCCCCCATTCCACTCGACTCCTATCATGGCGCCCCCTCGGGTTCCGGAGCAGAGTACGTTCCTGCAGGCCGATGGCCGCTGGCGGTTGGGTATGCCTCTATGTGATTCACGGGGTGGGTCCCCAATAGTAGCACCCCCTCCTCAAGGTTTGTCTTCTGAGATGTTGTTTCAGCTCGAGCTCGCCAAACTTAAGCAGCGGTCTGAGCTTGAGCAGCAGAAGCTCGAGCAGCGGAAGCATGAGGCTGAGCTCGAGCAGCGAAGGGCTGAGCTCGAGCAGCGAAAGCATGAGGCTGAGCTCGAGCAGCGGCAGCGAGAGGCAGAGCTCAGGCAGCAGCAGCAGCAGCGAGAGGCTGAGCTTAAGTTTGAGTCTGAAAGGTATTGTGCCGATGTTGATCTAGAGAAAACTTGTGTAGAGGTGACAAGGAACCGGGTCGTCCAGGGGGGTCGGGCCCATGACCAGTCCCTGTCACATCTACTAAAGTTGGTTCCAGTGTTTGATGAGTTAGGAGTTACCGAATGTTTTCTCCGGTTCGAGAAAAAGTGCCAGGAGCACCAATGGCCCGAGGAGAAGTGGGCAGCCCTTGTTTCGTCACGATTGACGGGGAGAGCACTCAAGGCGTATGATGCTTTGCCCCTAGATTCCTGCGTGAATTATGAGGCATCGAAAGAGCCTGTCCTGAGGGCGTATGAGTTGCAGCCAGAGACCTATAGGCTGAAATTTAGGGCTGTTCCCAAGAGAAAGGAGAGTACTTTCCAGGAACACACTAGTGAGCTGTCAGATGCATTTGAGAATTGGTTAAGGTCGGAGAAGGCAACTACTTTTGATGCAGTGAAGCAATTAGTGTTGTTAGAGCAATTTTTAAAATGTACTGGCAGTGACTTGACTCTTAACCTGAAAGAAAAGCAACCTAAAACTCTGCAGGAGGCGGCTAAGATGGCTGACCTTAGGTTGTCATTGATTCGTAGGTGCGGGTCTGCACGGAGAGCTGAGGCAGGTAACCAGGGGCGTACCACTCCACCCCCCCGAATTAAGGACACTACTAATTACCCATTTAAGAGTGCTGGTGCCAATTTTGATCCCAAGTCGAAACCCTTCCCGTTAAAGAAAGGCCAGGGCCCTTCCTCACCTCAGAGGAAGTCCAAGAGCGAAGTGGAGTATTTCAAGTGTCATGAGAAGGGGCATATTGCGCGCTCATGTCCGAGCACACCGCCTACAGCAGTGGTGTCACTAGTGAGCAACATCGGTGTGTTTTTGAGGTCTTCCGCGTTTTCCCGGGGTAATATGTCGGTTGCGAAGTCACAGTCGGTGCAGAAGCAGCAGGAGGGCTCGTCACCCGTCCGAGATGCTTTTTGTGGTCATAGGGGACACGGCACTGTGAGGTGGGCTGGTGTGGAGCATAGGCTTGAGTTGCTGCGTGATACGGGCGCTTCCCAGACACTCATTAAGAACTTCACTGGCAAGCCTATTAACACGGCTCGGGTTGTGGTGGTTCAAGGCATCAATGCTACGCGGTCTTACCCGCTGGTCAGAGTGGAGCTTGAGGTGGACGGTGTGACACGGGAGTTGGATGTGGGTGTTGTGGAGAAATTGCCAGTTGAGGAGGTCGACCTCTATCGTATAAATACGATAGAATATGACTCTTTTGTGATCTCGTATGTCTCTGTGACGTCACGATCTCTCCTACAGCACGACGTAGGACGAGTAGATCGTATATTATAAGATTGTAAATAAGTTAAGTTATAAAAGGCCTAATATGCTATTAAGCAATATTGCCATGGTCTTATGTAGTATATATGAATTTATCGTATATATTAATATAATTTATCGTATAGAGCAACCTAAATGCGGTACGATAATTTGGGCTCCTGGCGGTTTGCCAAGGCAGCAAGGTGTGCTTTTGGTACGCCAGAGCCTTCACGAACACCAACCAGTTAACATCTAAATTTTCCGCCCTCAGTTGATCGAGCTTTTGTGCCTCTAATCACAATACACATACAGCAATACACTCAGCTACACCATCACGACGCTCTCATCGACATCATGACTGACTGATAGATAAGCATAAATTATAATAATCATATCCATTCCCATGTAATCATTTATTCTTTCTTTAACTTGACTCGAGTCTTGGGACCGAAGTCTCGTTCCCCATTGTCCACCGCCATATTGGGTAAAACGTTCTCCCTTGCCTCATTGCCACGTGGAACTATTGGTGAGTTAATTCCTGGCTAATATTAACCCTTATAACCTTACCCTATATATACATTTATTATGTGAGACCTTTGGATATAAATTAGCTTGTTTCAGATTGAATTCAATTTAGATATAGAGTACTCATTTAGATTGATTTTATTTTGATTCATTATAGCTTAGTAATATTTAACTTCCATTGATAGTTTACCACATTGGTGCCCAGACCCGGGATTTAGCTACCAGTAGGGGATTTTTCTTAGGCAATGAGCAAGGGATTAGCCCAGGGATGCAGGAGCAAGGAACCCGGAGGGGTGGGGCTTGGCTATCTCCCTGTACCTCAGGCGCCGGTACCTCAGCGAATAGCCATAGTACGGCATTCATATGCAACTAGGCTAAGGGCAGCTGACGGAGGAACTGAGTCATATCGGGCGTCGGAGGGGGAAAGAACTTTCAGGCTGACCTACTTCGGGGTACCGGGAGCAACCGTTGACACCCTGAAAGCCTCCCCCCAGTGGGGGCAAGTGGTTCGGTTTAGGCCGCATATGATCTTTTTGTTTATAGGCGGCAATGATATACGCCCCGGTACAGTACCCCGCGAGTTAGCTGACGCGATCAAAGAGGTGGCGCTGGATCTGGAGCGTGAGTCCGGAGGAAGCTGCAAGATCGTGGCAATTGAAAGCCGGACGAGAGTCCGAGGGTTCTCAGCGGCGGATTATCAAGCTATACAAAATTCTGTTAACCGCGCCCTGAGGTGTCGGTTAATAGAAACGAAGCACCGCTTTGTTTCTCTCACACTCAGCATCCGAGACCTCGACCAGGATGGTGTCCACCTCGACTTAGACACCAATCAAGTCCTGTATGACAAGATTGTAGGGCTAACGAAGCGTTGGCTAGAGAGGGACGCCGGGGTTATATCATTGCGCCTGCCTAAATCCTGCATCCCACCCATCATCTTTCCCCAATAATTTTCTTTTCCGTTTCAGACTTCCTGTGACATATGACCTGACCTAATATTTTTTCTTGTTCAATATGATCCATTAGTAGGTATTGCTATTTAGTGTACTATTTTTTCTCCATAACATAGAAGTCCGCCGGTTGGCGTCTCTTAACTAGACTATTGATTTGCCGTTGTCTTTGTAACGTAATATTTAGATACATAGCCTATAGGCTCACATGCAAAATGGATAAAGACCATAAAGAGACACCGTCTAGTGGGGTGCTAAGCAAAGCCCCTAAAAATCAAAAGGCGGGACTTCGGGGAGTGTTAAATAGGCTAATTGTGGACTTAAACACTTTCATCACTACTGCTGAACTAGAGGAATTGGAGGCTAGATTAGATAACGTCCAGGCTACCCACGGTCGTATTACGGCTCTGAGTGAGGTGATTGTGGCTGACATGATAGAGGAGGAAGAGATAGATACAGAGTGTGATAATCGCGCCCTCTATGACGAACCTGTCTTTAGAGCGAAGCGCCTATTACAGCGTGCTGTCGCAAGTAAGAAGGGAGGCGATAATGAGGCCCATAGAAGGGCTGACCCAAAACATACTGTACACCTCCCTAAGCTCAATCTTCCTACATTTGGGGGCAAGTTAACCGAGTGGTTAGCTTTCTGGGACGTATTTCGATCTACGGTTCATGAATCCTCTTTGGATAATGTCCGCAAGTTTCACTATCTGAAGGGACAAATGGAAGGAGAGGCCTTACATTTAATAGAGGGTTTTGCAGTAGTGGGTGGTATTTATCTTGAAGCGGTACACTTATTAGAGTCCACATACGGGGATAGAGAGCAGTTGAAGATGGCCCATGTCGTTGCCTTGTTGGGGCTCGCAGAACCACAGTATAAGGTTGATGAGTTGACAAACTTCAGGGCAAATATGGAGTGCCATACTCGATCGCTAGACACCCTAGGGCTTACCACGCAGGAAATTATAGTCATTATCTTGCGTCAGAAGCTTCCTATGGCAATACTTGATAAGGTAAGATCATTTGAGCTGGGGGAGTTCAAAACTCAGTTCAGTAAGGAGATCAATAATCTACAGTTGAACAAAGGGAGAATGTATGTGTTGGGAGGGAGTGAGAATGTGGAGAAGAGGGGAACAGTAAGCATGACAGTGGGGACTAAAGTAAAGAAAGAGGGTGCGTATAAGAAACCTGCTCAGATTCTATGTAAGCTATGTAACAACAAACATAAATGGAGTTTCTGCGTAAAATACCCGACAAATGAGACAAAGGTAGTACAGGCGAAAAGATTGAAGCTATGTGTAGGTTGTCTAAGTGGGGAACATGGTAAGCAGGGACAATGTACTGCTACATACTTAAGGCCCTGTTGCCACTGCAAAGGACATCACTTTGATAAGTTGTGTCCTACAGCAGATAAAGTCAAAGACGTCAAAAATTAGGGTACTACAACTGTGGCACTAGGTAGCACGCATGACACCACTATATTGCCCACAATACAGATTCCCATGGAAGGTAATGACATTAACAAAGTTTGTCGGGTACTTCTAGATCAAGGATCTCAACGTTCCTTTATAAAGAGGTCCGTACTAGTGGGATTGAAGCACCGAATCGTAGGGGCTGAGACTCTTCGATTACAGGGCTTCACAGGGGTTACTGATAAACAAGACTACGAGATAGCGGAGATTTCATATTTCTATCATAAAAACCGGTACTTTATGACTTGTATCGTAGTAGACACCCTACCAGAATATGTATCTGTGGGTGTGAAGAAGGTGGAACACGCATTACGTAGCAAGGGGGTTAACTTGTCAGATCCCATGGGAAATCAGAGTGAGGTGCATGTTCTACTTGGTGTGGATAATTATTATGAAGTAGTATACCCTGGATTTAAAAAGATGTGTGGTGTAATTTTAATCCCCACTAAATCTGGATACTGCATGAGCGGAAAGGTGCATACTACACAGTCAAAGGTCCTGGTCGACACGGTCTCGATATATAGAGTCAATGTAACCGCGGCAGAGGAGTTGGGAAGGGAGGATTCCCAACCTAGTGACCCTAAGATGGCTGCCGAGTTCGACCTGGAACGACTGTGGAGATTGGATCACATAGGCATTAATCCTATGGAGACTGATTATGACTCGGAAGTTGCGCTACAAAGGTTTGACGAGTCTGTTTGCTACTGTGCCTCAGACAAGCAATATAAAGTTAGTTTACCCTGGAAGAACAGTGAGATAAGCCTGCCTACCAACTATGGTTTGGCATTAGGTCGCTTGCGCGCATCGCAGCGGAAATTGTCTAACGAACCGAGCACGCGCCAGGCGTATGACGATGTATTTCGCAGTTATGAGGATAGAGTCGATGTCAAGGAACCGTGTAAGAAGGGTAGGGTTCACTATCGGGCCCATCATGGGGTAAAGAAAGACAGCGTCACCACACCAATACGGGTGGTGTATGACTGTTCTGCCCACCAAGGACAACAACCCAGTCTAAATGACTGCCTGTTGACAGGTCCGTCCATGGTGTCGGACATGTCCCAACATCTATTGCGGTTTAGGCTGGGAAAGTACGCCTCACCAGTGACATCGAGAAAGCATTCTTGATGGTCAAGCTAAAGGAGGAAGATAGAGATGTTACCCGCTTTCTTTGGTTCGGCGACATTAGCGACTCTGAAAGTCCCATCATAATATACCGTTTTCGGGTTGTACTCTTTGGGGCCACTTGCTCGCAGTTTTTGTTAAATGCCACAATCAGAAAACATCTAGCTGACACTCATGAGGACACAAGTAAGCTATCTCGCGGATTATACATTGACAATTTGCAGGGTACTAGCGATAGTCAAGATGATTTGTTATATGCATACTGGCAAGCACGCAGATTGTTTGCGGATGCACATCTATTTCTCCGCGAGTGGGTTACTAATAGTGAAGATCTTCAGAGTTTAATACAGGTGGATGGTACGGCATCTCTTAACCAGGAAAGGTCCAGAAATTTGGGGATGATCTGGCAACCTAAACATGACATACTAACTTTTCAAACAAGGTCTTTTGCTCAGCAGACAAGGAGCGCACACCAAAAGAAGTCTGTTGAGCAAAGTTGCGCAATTTTTTTATCCTTTGGGTCTAGCATTACCTGTTACCATAAGAGCTAGGATTCTAATGCAGGAAGTTTGGAGACGTAAGATAGGATGGGATGACAGTTTGCCCGAGGACCTGAATGACCAAGGGACATTGTTGTTGAATGAATATGCCATCCTATGTACTAAACCTATACCTCGTAAAGTGGCGGCGTTCGGTGACGTTACGTTACACACGTTTTGCGATGCTAGCGCCACGGCATACGGGGTAGCCATATATGTTGTTACTTCATTTGGGGCACATTTAGTTACAGCCCGGGCCAAGTAGCCCCGGTTAAAAAGGTAACTATCCCTAAAATGGAATTGACTGCCATGCTGCTATTAGCACGTCTGGTGCAACATGTACGCGCAGCATACGAGAGTGAATTAAATATTGAAATCGTTCATGTATGGTGCGATAGTCAGGTCGCACTCAACTGGATACATAGCAAGAAGTCTCTGCCAGTTTATGTGCGGAATAGGGTAGATGAGATTAGAGCCCTTTTGCCAGACGTTGCTTATCATTATGTAAATACAAAAGAAAACCCTAGTGATCTCATAACTAGGGGTATAACGGCTAGCCAGTTAATTAATGAAGTCCGAATTGTGGTGGCATGGTCCAAAGAGGATGCTCCATGAAAGTGAATGGACGATATGGCATGCTGTTGGTGAGGGATTTCTGCCACTGGAAACAGTGGCAGTTACAGCCCAACCAAATGAGCCACCGGGTCCTATCATGAAGTGGGCAAGATTCGGTGACTATAATAAACTAGTCAGAGTTGTAGCTTGGGTATTGCGATATGTATCCAATCTCAAGCTTAAAGTAACGGGCCAACTCTGCAACAGGGGTCACAACATTGATGCTCGTGAATTTAAAGCAGCTGAAGTAACTTTGATCAAATGGGTTCAAGTAGAAACCTTTTCCAATGAATTAGAATCCTTGAAAGGCTCGAATAAGACATTAATGCCTAATATAGTGCGTCAACTAAGGTTGCACCTAGACAATGGCCTCATCAGGTGTGAGGGTCGCCTGAAGTGGTCGGGTGTACCAGACGGCACAAACCGACCTATACTTATGCCAACAAGACATCACGTTACTGATCTATTGATCATACGTGCACATAGGGAAGTAAAACACTACGGGGTATGTCATATTATATCCAATTTACGTCTCACATGGTGGATACCCAGGGTTCGACAAGTAGCTCGACGCGTAGTATGAAAGTGTGTAATATGCCAGAGACTAAAGGGTAAACCATATGCAACTGGACCAGCTCCACCTCTACCTGAATGCCGTGTAAAGCACGTAGAACCTTTCCAAGCGGTAGGATTAGATTACACAGGGGCATTGAAGACGAGGGAGAGTGAGAAGGTTTATATATTATTGTTTACCTGTGCGACGTCTCGAGCGGTACACCTAGAACTATGTGATAATATGTCTAGCGAAGAATTTATGCTGGCGTTCAGACGGTTTTGTGCCCGTCGTTCATTCCCTCAACTCATTCTTAGCGACAATGCTCCCACTTATGTCCAAGCATCAAAATATCTCAAGGATATGAGTAGTGATCCTACTATCATCACTTTTTTGGGAGAGAAGAAGTGCGAATGGAGGTTCATTCCAGTTAAGGCACCTTGGTTTGGTGGAATGTGGGAACGGTGTGTCGGCATAGTAAAGTCAGGACTCAGAGCGGTTGTAGGACGTGCTCTATTAAAGAAGAGTGAGTTGACGACAGTCCTCACAGAGATAGAGGCAGTCGTGAATGATCGCCCGCTTACATATGTGTACACCGACCTGCAAGAACCACTACCATTAACGCCAGCTCACTTGCTATATGGAAAACCATTGACTGCGTTTCCATCTGATTTTCAGTCCATAGTAGAGTTAGAGGATCCCTCGTTGTACTCTGAGGTAGCGGTGTCTAAGAGATACCAGTATATATCCAGGATAATCGAGGATTTTAGGAAACGGTGGATTAGTGAATATCTGCTGGGATTGAGGGAAAGGAGTGTTACTCCCTCTGGTAGACCAACGGCACCTACAGTTGGCGAAGTTAAATACGATAGAATATGACTCTTTTGTGATCTCGTATGTCTCTGTGACGTCACGATCTCTCCTACAGCACGACGTAGGACGAGTAGATCGTATATTATAAGATTGTAAATAACTTAAGTTATAAAAGGCCTAATATGCTATTAAGCAATATTGCCATGGTCTTATGTAGTATATATGAATTTATCGTATATATTAATATAATTTATCGTCTAGAGCAACCTAAATGCGGTACGATAATTTGGGCTCCTGGCGGTTTGCCAAGGCAGCAAGGTGTGCTTTTGAGGTACGCCAGAGCCTTCACGAACACCAACCAGTTAACATCTAAATTTTCCGCCCTCAGTTGATCGAGCTTTTGTGCCTCTTTACCTTACCTTTGGATACCTTTGGATGTGTTCGCCGCTCCTCTAGCGGCACCAAGGAGCGCGACGCCCCTCGTTATGGGTGGTGATTTGGTGCAGTAGACTGTTTGAAGCGACAGCTCGCTCCCTTGCGAGGATGGGCTCGTCTGGCACTTTTTGCAGTTCGACATCTAGGGCTCTCTTGAAGTTGTCTAACGAGATGTCTCTCATGTCTCTTACTCGCCGTGGGAGTTTGTTGAAGAGACGTGGGCCTCTGTGTGATAACCAGCCCTCTCGCAGAGAGCCCATAGCACCCTGTTATTCATCCGGGGGATTTCGCATTCCCAGCCTCTCCTATCACTGAATTTCATGACTATCGGAGTATGTAGGTTTGGTACTAAACCCTCTGCGATTTTCCACGTGTATATTATTAGGTAACGTTCTCTTCTACGTTCCAGTGAGTACAGATTCAGTGCTCTTAAACGCTCCCAATAGTGTAGATGTTTTATCGAACTTATATGCGAAGTGAAATTTCTTTGTACACTCTCTACGTCATTTATTTCACCTGCTTTGTATGGGGATGTTAATACGCTACAGTATTCAAGCCGCGGTAGCACTAGAGATTTGAAGAGCGTTATCATAGGCAATTCACCGCGTGTTTTAAAAGTACGCAGAATCCAACCCGTTAGACGTTTCGCAGCCGCCACTTTGACCTGGTTATGTACTTTGAAACGCATATTTTCAGACATTAATACCCCAAGGTCTTTCACACTCTCTTTCCGTTCTATTATGTGGTTAGATTCTGTTAAGTAATTTGTAATTTCTTTAACACCATTATTATCTCCGTACCGTATTAATTGGAATTTTTCCTCATTGAATTGCATGTTGTTTTCCCTGGTCCACTGGAACACTACATTCATGTCTTCCTGCAGTCGGCCCGTGTCCTCTTGTGTGTTTACTATCTTGCTTAATTTTGTGTCATCAGCAAAAGACGACACCGTACTGTGTCTGGTGTTGGTATCTATGTCGCAAATTAGTATGAGGAACAGAAGGGGCGCTAGCACTGTTCCTTGGGGCACTGAGCTTTTGACATCCGAAGGCTCAGAAGTGACTTGGTTTACTGCTACCGATTGTTTTCGGTTTACGAGGAAATTGTATATTTCACATACACATACACATACAGTGTACACATACAGCAATACACTCAGCTACACCATCACGACGCTCTCATCGACATCATGACTGACTGATAGATAAGCATAAATTATAATAATCATGTCCATTCCCATGTAATCATTTATTTTTTCTTTAACTTGACTCGAGTCTTGGGACCGAAGTCTCGTTCCCCATTGTCCACCGCCATATTGGGTAAAACGTTCTCCCTTGCCTCATTGCCACGTGGAACTATTGGTGAGTTAATTCCTGGCTAATATTAACCCTTATAACCTTACCCTATATATACATTTATTATGTGAGACCTTTGGATATATATTAGCTTGTTTCAGATTGAATTCAATTTAGATATAGAGTATTCATTTAGATTGATTTTATTTTGATTCATTATAGCTTAGTAATATTTAACTTCCATTGATAGTTTACCACAACCTCCTTCTCGGGATCGACTTTGCGGTGCTCACTTCCGAGGTTCCACCCTTAGTCGTTGCCGAGAGGGCGGCCGACACGAGTAGGGAGGGGCAAGAGGGGCTCGAGAGATCTCAATCCGCTCAGGTGTCACAGCCTAGTACCCAAGTTTCAGACCAGCGGAGGAAGGGTCGGAAGGAGAAAGTCAAGGCTGGTCGGGTTGAGAGTTTGGACCCAGCGACACTCCTTGGTGACTCGGTACTTGAACCAAAGGTGAGCTCCAGAGTGGCCCCAGAACCTGTCCCCCCTAGTAACATGGTAGGGCGTGATGGCACTCCACGACAGAGTAGTTCCCAGGTGCAATTAGAAGATCTTAGTCTTGAGAGTTGTGGGAACGGGGCTATTGAACTCGACGAGGACGGGGAAGCATGTCATGTGAACCTGTTAAAGGAGTTTGTGAGGCAACCACCTGAGCAGCCTACTGTCACTGTGTTGGTCTGCAGCGGCCAAGGTGGAGAAGGAGAGGGGGGCAGTGAGGCACAGGTGGTGAAGAGTTGGGATTGTCATGTCTCGGTGGAGCAGTGGGCGGGGGACACGAGTCAGGTGGCTGTGGAAGCGCTTGAGCACCTTCCTGAGCAGCAGTGTGCAGCGCTCCAGCACCTGCTCGGTTCATACCCCACTGTTTGTGCCGAGCACCCAGGCCTCACAACTCATTCACCCGCCGGCTTTAGCACCGCCAACAGCTCCGCATCGCCACTGAGAAAACTCGATCCTAACTTGAGTATTTCATATTCCGATTCCCTTTATTCATTGCATGAACAGTAGTTAAGTGCTTGTTTAACCTCCACATAGTTCTGTAGTTTCCGTGCATGTTATTTTATTGCTTTTCTGACTGATAAACATTGTTTACATTTGTTATCCTAGCTTGTAGCAGACGACGCACGCGCACCTCTAATCGACCTAGCTTTGTATTTTCTTATTAACTCTAGTAGTTATCGTATTCAGTATCCTACTGTAGCTATATATATATCTGTAATTTTAGTTTTTGCTTGCATGATCTTGTAGTAACCTTTAACTGATAACTTTGTTTATCTAAATATAATCCTGCTTGACTAGCCTACAGTGACACCAGCGCCATCTGTTGATACGGTATATTAACCCCTTGTGTGCAGTTACACTTTATTCTTATATAATCTCTATTTGGTGAATTGTATATTTAGTTACATATTTTATTATATATATATATATATTTGTTTTGCTTTTTAGGTAGGTTATCACCCCTGGTAGCCTACTTCTGCATATTTCATACTTTTTGTTTTTGGTTATTTTTGTTTTCGGTTAGTCTAGGCTATCATCCCTGGTGGCCTATTTCTGCGTACTTCAATTTTTAAATTCTCAGTTAGGCATTCACCGCTGGTGACCTATATCTGCATACCGGTATTTCATAATGTTTGTTTTCGGTTATTTTTGTTTTCGGTTAGTCTAGGCTATCATCCCTGGTGGCCTATTTCTGCGTACTTCAATTTTTAAATTTTCAGGTAGGCTATCACCGCTGGTGGCCTATTTCTGCGTACCGGTATTTCATAATTTTTGTTTTCGGTTAGGATAGGCTATAACCCCTGGTGGCCTATATCTGTTTAAATAAAAATAAAAAAAAATTTGGTTCGGCTATCACTGCGTATTCAAATTTAATTTTGTTTTGTTTTAATTTTTGGTTAGGCTATCACCGCTGATAACTTATTTGTGCGTATTTCAACATTTTTGTTTTCGGTTAGGCCTATTTAAGTAAGTGAAGTGACCTGAAGGGTGTGAAGTGTTTTTAAAGTGAGATAAGTGTTTTTAAAGTGAGTTTAGTGTTTTTAAAGTGAGTTAAGTGTTTTGAAGTGAGTGAAGTGATCTGAAGAAAGTGATCACCACAATACCTCGTGCCTGTACAAACTGCGCCGGTAGGTTTGGTGCTTCCATGTTTGCTCCTGCCGATCCACAAGTCTGCCGACTCGCCAGCAACGAGAGGATTTGACAGCAACATTGGATGAAGCCCACAACAAGATCAACGCCCTAACCAGGAAGCTAGAATCACTCCAAGAGTTTGTAACACTCAACGTTGGAGTATCACTAACTCCAATTGTTTCAACTCCAGCATCCACCCCCGCCCCAACGTCATCTGCCAACAATCCAACACCTGCAGCAGATGCTTCTGACGAACCTGAGCCGACATCAAACCAGAACAGCCGGCCTGTTCACCTTAGTCTCTCCCCCACTCCTCGTGCAAGAAGCCTGCTAGCACGAACAGTACCAACCCCTCGCCCATGTTCTAACCACTCCTCTCCCCGACCTGTACGCAGAGACACGCCACCACAGGTTTCTGGATTTACACCAGTGAGGAACGATGCACGGCCAACGCAGAAAAGTCTCATCTACCAGTCACAATGTCAAACAGATTTGAGATATTGGTAGAGATGGAAGACGAACCAGGAGAGACCAGGCTCGTTGGGGATTCCATCCTATGAGGACAGGTCGAAGAGTTCTGCGACAGAGTCCCAAATCGACGAAAAAGATTTTGCATCCCAGGAGCTGGACTGAACGACATTGTGGAAGCCTTCGAAGATACCACAAAAGATGCAAATGAAAATACCCTTTTTGTCATACATGCTGGTTCAAATGAAGTCATGCGCACCAGATCCGAAGAGTTGATGGAGAAATATCGCAAGATGATCCAGCACTACAAAAACAAGTCAAGGAATATCATCATCTCAGGCATTCTCCCCAAGATCGAGGCGCCTGACAAATTCTACGACAAGGCCTTCAGCACAAATAGCCGACTAAAATATTTGTGTCTGAGGGAAGAAGTTGAATTTATCAACCTCTGGGACAACTTCTACAACCAGCCTACTCTGTTCCGCAAGGATGGCACTCATCTAAACCCTGTGGGTTCAGCACACATGGGTCGTCTCCTACACGAAGCAGTCCGCAGCCAGGGATAAAAAAACGCCATCCGAGAAGAAGCAGCAGTGACATAAATCATCCAACGCCAAGCAAAAAACAGAGGCAACCAAGGACCACCAGCGATAAGGACCGAAGACAGCGAGGACCGAGGACAGCCATGAACATAAATGTAGATCCGACAAGAACCAAAAATATTATTAAAGAGCGTTCCGTGAGTTCTAAAATAACAAATTTAAAGGTTTTCTATGCAAATGCTCGTAGCATACGCAATACATTTTCAGATTTAGAGGAGCTAGTGTTTACAGAAAATTATGATGTGATTGGCATAACAGAATCTTGGCTCAATACAGAAGATAGAGACTTTTTAGCAGAGTATTCACTTCCTGGTTATGTAATGTTTGAGAAAAGCCGAATATATCGAAATGGAGGTGGCGTTTTACTTTTTATCAAAGAAAGTCTTAACCCTACCCTCTTGTCAAAACCTCAAATTGTGAACGTCGACACATCTTTTGTGCTAATAAAGAATAATAAAGGTACAACAATAATACTTGCGTTAAAATACAGACCTCCAACTCAATCAGTGCAAACTAACCGAGAAATTTACGAACAAATTGCAGATGTAAGTAACTCACAAGATACCGTAATTTTTGGCGACTTTAATTTACCTGTGACCAAGTGGGCCGATACTCATACTTCACACTCCGGACATGACTTGTAAACGAACTTGCAAGAGAGTTCGCTTTATCAATTTGTTCGAACGCCGACCCGTGGTAATAACGTTCTTGACATTGTACTTGCAACAAAAGAAGACTTAATAGACAATTTGAATGTTGGTGACGAATTCAGTAACAGCGACCATCGTACGATAACTTTCACTTTAAAGTTTACTAGTAACGAACCAAATAGTAGCATCGAAAAAGTCCCTAATTTCAAGAAAGCAAACTTCCATAAACTTAGAGCAATGTTTAAAGAAACTGACTGGAGCTTTTTAATTAACAATAACGACATAAATACATCTTGGAAGTTATTCGAAACCACTTACCTAAAAGCAGTGCAAGACTGCATACCATCGAAAATACGGCGTCCAGGCCATAATAATAAGCCCAAATGGTGGAATAAAGATATTTCAAACTGCCTGCTTGCTAAAAAATTTGCTAATGATAGATTAAAATCCTCACACAATGACGAAGAACGGGTGAGATTTGTAGAGTTACGACGCAAAGCCAAAAAGTTAATTAAGCAAAGTAAAAAGACCTTAGAGTTACATATTGCGAATCAAAGTAGCACAAACCCGAAAGAATTCTATAGTTATATCAGAAAGAAAAAAGTAGTTACTTCAACTGTTGGACCGTTAGTCGATGAAAATGGAGAATACACCAAAGACGAAGTACAAATGAGTAATGCCCTCAATACCTTCTTTGCATCAGTTTTTACAACAGAAGACCTCAGTGATATCCCTACACCATCGCCGATTCAGATTGATAATTCAGATGTTCTAAGCAATATCACCATTACAGAGAGAGAAGTATTGAATTGTTTAGATAAACTCAAGGTAAATAAAACGCCTGGACCTGATACAATCTCGCCTAGAGTTCTAAAGGAAGCTAAGGATGAGCTCTCCAAACCTTACTATTCAATAAATCGTTGAAGTCTGGAACTATGCCTGATCAGTGGAAGCTAGCCAACGTAACACCGATATTAAAAAAAGGCAGCAAATCCCTACCCTGTAACTATCGTCCAATTAGCTTAACCTCAGTTGTATGTAAAATGCTAGAAACGGTCATACGAGACAGACTCGTAAATCACTTAGAGGAAAATAACATACTTAAAGATACTCAACACGGCTTTCGTAAAAAACGTTCCTGTTTAACAAACCTCTTAGACTTCTTCCACGATATCCTCAACCTCTACGATGAGAGTAAAGCTGTAGATATTATATACCTTGATTTTCAAAAGGCCTTTGACCAAGTTCCCCACAAACGTTTACTGCTAAAACTAAAAGCGCATGAAATACAAGACGGTGTGTTGAAATGGATAGAAAATTGGCTCAGCGACAGAAAGCAAAGAGTAGTCATAAACGGTAAGGCATCTAAATGGACCAATGTAAGTAGCGGGGTACCCGAGGGATCGGTACTAGGTCCAATTCTCTTTCTAATTTACATCAACGACATAGATGAGGGTCTCACCTGTACAATCTCAAAATTTGCTGACGATACAAAAATTGCAAATAGCGTACTCTCAAAAGAACAAGTTGACGATATGCAACACAATCTAGATAAATTGTCATGTTGGGCCCAAATTTGGCAAATGAGTTTCAATGCGGATAAATGTAAAGTACTACATATCGGATAACTAAATGAGAAAGCAAACTATTCGATGAATGGCACTCAGCTTAAGAATGTAAACAGAGAAACCGATCTGGGAGTAACAATATCGAGTAACCTAAAACCGAGTCAACAATGTTCAGAAGTTGTTAAGAAGGCAAACAAAATAATTGGCTTTATAGGCAGGTCATTTGAGCATAAATCCAAAGAAGTTATCCTATCCCTTTACAATTCCTTAGTCCGCCCTCTTCTGGAATACTGCGTTCAATCCTGCTGCCCTTATTACCAAAAAGATATAAACAAGCTAGAATGAGTTCAACGTAGAGTTACCAAAATGATACCTAGCCTAAAGAACAAACCATACGAAGAGCGTCTTAGAGAATTCAATCTATTTCCTTTAACCCAGCGCAGATTAACCCTCCTGGCCCGGGCTAGCTCTCACAATGACAGTGTGGGCTACCCGGGCGATCTGGCCGAAAAACGTCTAGGCCTAGGCTACCGTATTTTTGTTTAGTTTAACTGCTAGAAATTTCCCACACATCTATAAATGTAGTGCGGTTTCCAATCTGTAGACTGGCGTTGAGTAGAGCTCTCTAAGTCAACTGGTTCAGTTGTGATGACGATTTCAGTGGAGAGCATTTTCAGGGGATGTTAGCAATACGACGATCTTTTCACTACTGAAACAACGACATACAGACATACAATAACAAACGAGTCTTCTCTTTCTTGTTTTCGGAGGTGCGGTGACGCAACGATCGGCTTTGTTTACATACGTCGGACGCACAGCGTTCAGACCAAGCTGAATAGGCTTCCAAGCTTACTTTCTCCTGAAAGGACACCCGGGCACCTGCCCTTATTTCGTGGTGTCATATTAAAATGACACCCGGGCCAGGAGGGTTAAGAGGTGACTTAATTCAAGTGTTCAAAATCATCAAAGGCATCGACAATATGGACTGTAGTAAGTACTTCACTATCGACCAATCTAATTACACGCGGGGAAACGGTTGCAAAATTATTGGTAAATCTTTTAACTCACACTAATCTAAGAATTTCTTCTTCAATCGAGTTGTCAACTTGTGGAATGGGCTTCCCCGAAACGTTATAGACTGCATCACCGTTGATTCATTTAAACTCCGCTTAGACAAATATCTCGCATCAAACCCGCGACTGACTGCGTTTGTAAATGAATAACTTTATTTTATCCCCCCCTCAGTTACTAACCCATCTGTCCCCTACTAACTTCCTAATCCTGCCACGGACATTAGTTCCAGGGCAGTAATTCCCTTTCCAATGTTCCCTTACCCACTCTAAACCACTGTTTGGACACTTGATCCTCAGTGTTTTGGAGGACAAACAACCTAGAAGGGTCACTAGATATGTTGTTGCTTGATTTCCTTTGTACTCCTTTGTACTCATGCGGTGCACGATGTTCCGCTGGCAGGTCACTTGAGTGTTAGTAAACCGTTGGCCCGTTGTTTCAGTGGTTCAAGGTGGGCGACGAGGCTTTGGCATGGTTGTCAGGTCAGGGTCGACCCATGGCTGCTAAGGGTGGTGGTCAGAATCAGGACATTGAGCAGATTGGTGAGGTTGGCTGTGGAGTGGAGGCGCCCGGTCGTCGCATAGCCTCCCAATGCTGCCCTAGTAATATGCAACAGCCCTACCATAGACCGACTGTATCTGGCCATGTCGCTGAAGGCGGTGATGCTGCGCAGGCAGATGTAGTCGCAAGGAATGCGGGGGTGCGCATGTACGGTATCGGCGGGGGAGCATTAGCAATTATGAACTGTGGGAGTGACTGCACAGGTGGTACAGATTGTCCCTCTCGTGACCTGGCTGTTCTAGGGACAAAGGTGGAGAAGGAGGGAGACTATAGTGTAGAAACTGCAGTCTCGGCAGGGTTGTGGGAGGGCAATGAGCATGTTTTTTTTCGAGATAAGATGCAACCTCTTGTTCCTAAGCGTCAAGAGAAGGTTTACTAGGCTGTGGCAGTACGTCCGTATGTTTGTTGATTCTCCAGGCCTGATGTACGGGGTAGAACCCGACATAGATGCTGGAGACAGTGCAAGGCTCAAATTGGCTCCCTACCGTATAAATCCTGCTCGACAGCCTGTTGTGAAAGCAGAGCTGGACTACATGTTGGAAAAGGGTCTGAGGGATAAGGGATATCGTGAGTGGTCGTTGCCAGTAACTTTGCAACCTGAGTTAAGTGGCAAGATCCGTGTGTGTGTTGATTGCAAGAGTGTTGGTGCATCATCCCTGACAGACACCTATACCTTATCTAGAGTTGACGACCCCATAGACCGCATCGGGGCTGCCTTGCTTATCACTAAGGTGGAAATAGTGATAGGTTATTGGCAGGCCCCGTTGCCGGAGAGAGCAAAGAGAAGTGCCAGTCTTGTGATGAACTGGGCAGTTTATCAGTGTCAGGTGTTGTTTTGCTGCCGGAACACAAGTTGGATGTGTGGCATCTTAAGGGCACTGATAATGTTCTGGCTGATTGTTTGTCACGGGAGGGTATGTCTTAAGGAGCACCCTCGCCGTTCAGTCAGTGTTTGTTTGAGAGTGGAGACAAATTTGGCTTGCCCCTGTAGTGCAAAGCCGCCAAAAACACTATTAAAAAAATATAGAAACCTCACATAAAAACTCTTTCTTTTGATAGTATATAAGTGGAGTATGTTACAGCAAGAATCTAAGACATTCTGAGTTTCTGTCTTAGTAGGCTAGGCTTGTTGAAGCTTGCTCGTTGAGCGTAATATGTAAAGTGATACTATTCTTTTGGGGAAGTGTTGTGTAGATTTTTTGTATATAATGAAGTGTTTTATGTTGTGATTGTGCCTTGTTTTCACAACTTGGGGGAGTAGCTGGGTGAGGCGGGGTTTATGAGCATTCTGTCTGGTCAGATGTGGCATTTACCTGAGGTTAATACGTCCCACATCTTGGGCGGGGTGTTACGTTGGCCAACTTGCCAGAATATGCTCGTACTCGCTAGCGCTCGCCAGGGCAGTGAAAAGGGCTATAATAATCGTAGAACGATGATCTTTCTTTCTTAGTATTCATGTTGTCACAGCCAGATCTTTATTCTTGTCTGTGACACTAGGAAGTATTTTATATCAGTGATAGAGTATAAGATGTGTAGTGTGAAGTTAAGGAGAGAGAGAGCGGAGGAGGCAGCGAGGTTGTATTTTGTGCGTGTGTATGTACGTGTGCCTTCCCAACTCGGGCGGGGTTTCCCACGCTCTTGATTGGCTGACGGGTCTGGCGCGTCCTAGGATGCTTGCTTTTCATGACGTAGTGGTCTGTGATTGGGTGCCGCTGTCCTAGTGTTGGTGCTGGGGGGCTCCTGCCCGCGTGTCTCCTTAGAGCTTGGCATGGTGTGCTTGGTCCTAGACGTCCCTTGCAATCTGTCCCCAATCTAACCCCCTGTACTACTGTTTCTCTCTCTGAACTTCTTCTTTTCCATTACTTCTCATCTTTATTCAATTACTTATCCCTTCTGGTTCTTCATACGACTTCCATAGTCGGCCAGTCGTATTACCAGCACCAGTTCTCACATATATGTTTTGCACTAGCTTTAGGGATTATTAGTCATAGTCACATGAGTCATATTATCATTGGGTGCTTCTAATTATTGAGTTGTTCTTTGTTACTATTTAATGCTAGACAGTGGAAGGTATCTTTGGTCGTTGTCTGAGTTATGTATAGGGCAAGTCAGAGCCTGTACGACTTCGACGGAGTTAGGTAGCCTGTAACCTTTGCGCATATTTTTCCTTTGCGAGTGTAGCAGTATACAAGCGAAGGGCTTTTGCCTACTCTTGCTCGTATGCTCGCTACCTCTTTGTGTTGACCTTTGTGGAGCGCCAGGGCAAGACCAGATACTTGAGATCTGGACTTACCAAGAGAGCCTCCTAGTCACTTAACGTAACATAAGGGAAATCTGTTCAAGGGGAGACAGTAGGCTACGAGCATGCTTGCGCTCTGCCTAGCCTCCTGGTACCTTTTATGCCGCTGCTAGACTTTATTAGTAATAAAGACAGCATTGTGTTTATTAACTTTAACTGCGTATGCTTTAGGAATTATTCACGTATTATTTTAGCCTAGGTTGATGCTTGGTGCACAACCCAGTATGGCTGTTACTTTGGCTAAGGAAGTACTGTTTTGAGTGGCCATTATTAGTGCTGTCACAGAGTTGTTGCACTCCCTTGTTTTATATATATGTATCCTACTTATTAGTGTTTTTAAGATACACGCTTGGTGTCCTGCCCTGCATTATTTCTGTTCTATATTGACGAGCATCTTAGAGCATCAGACGTTTTCAGAAGATTCCATATCTGATTGCTGTAGGACTAGACTTCCAGTGTTTTCATAGAGCATTGAAGAGTTTAGTGTTGAGTACAGACTCACACTAAAGTTAACGTAAGCATATACTCCTTTATTAAATCTTGTTATAGTTTATTTAAGCATTGTTATTACTTGAGAGCATTTTATTAACGTAAAGTACTCCTGTTGTGAGTAGGCTTTGCCGTCACCGGAAAGCCTTTGTAGAAGTGCACTAAAACCCAGTTAATTGATACCCCGTTATCCAGTAGATTAACTCTGGAGGGTTTAAGTGTTTTGTTCACCGGCGTAATAGTTCGAGGGTTTGGAATTAGCGTACCGTTGTTGCAGATTAGCCTATCATCTAGTCCATTATTAAGTGCCCTTGTTTATTTCGTAGTGCCGATCGTAACAATATATCTTGAAACAAATGAATGAATATTGTTTTATATTCATTAGTATCAATCTATATATACTATTTATTGAAAACCTTATTCCATCAAAAACATAATCCGAATAGATATGTTTGTATAACAAAAATGATATAGGGTCCACAAACTTGTATGAGTGATTGTACCTGCAAACTTTCAGAAAGTGTCAAAGCAACCCTCCTCCCCACTTTCAAGATATATTTGTGGAGTTTCTTGCCGAAGCAGATTCATCCTAAAGTGTAGGCTTGCTATCGCTCAGCAGGAAAAAAATCGACACCTATATGGCAGGAAAGGTCTTAAAATTAACAAAGAAATAGGGCGAAAGGTCTTAAAATCGCCAAAATAATGGATCTAACGTCTTAAAATCTGACAACTAATTGGGTTAAACATGAGGAAGAAGGGGGACAGAAAAACAAACCGTCTTACCATAAACGAACCTCCGAAATGCCAAATACCAGGTAAAGCATTAAGAGGGGAGGTAATTTTTTTGTTCTGGACCCACGGAAACACATCCCATATATTATATACTGCACATTAGACTATTTACATTGAAAGTGTAGTAATTGAAGGTAAAACTAACACGGAACTTGCATAACAATAAAGAGCAAGGTTGATTGATATATACTTTCATTTGCAGTATTGTTTTTTATTGCAGGAATTTACAATTCTATTCTTTGATATTTTCTTGATATTTAATACTATTGATCATATATATATATATATATATATATATATATATATATATATATATATATATATATATATATACACTATTAGGAAGGACAAGATCATGTTAGGTTAGCAGGTCATTTTGTAACAGATATTTATTTTAGACATTGGAACGTCCGTGAGCAGCAGTTGATAAAGGACACTACGCCTCGCCTCTCAGTTATTTAATGGCATGGCGTACTTGGGTAGTCACTTGTAGTATCTCGCCCGTGACCAGTTCCAGTGAGAAAACTAATAGGCTCACTAACAAGCCTCCTACCAGTACCACGAACATTCCCTGCGGACGAGGTAATCATTAATACGGTTAATTTTTACAATACGATTTCACCATTATATCTGTATTCTAGTTTTCATCAGACAATTATAATAAGTTTAAGAAGAACTTGTGCGACACTTAAGGTTAACTTTGAACTGAATCAATTGATTTATTAGTAGCTTTATTAAAAACAAATTGATTTATTAGTAGATTAGTGTGAGAGTTTGTGTTTTTTATCTGTGTTTATTTTTTGTTTTATGTTGTTTTTGTGTTTTCCCTGTTCTTGCTCTGTCTTGAGTCGGCTACCCCCAAAATGGGGATTGGGCCTGAGCATATAGATAGATAGATAGATAGTAGATTTATTAAAAACAAATTAGTACAATAAAATACAATTACATCGTCGTACTTTAGGGATTTGTTTAGCAATTTACCTTAATTACTGACAGTAATAACTCATGAGTGTTTTGGATTATTAAAAAATAATATCAAGGTCTAGTCTATGTGGAAACACACAAACACACTCACTCACTCTCACTCTCACACACGCACTCTCTCTCTCTCTCTTCTTTTGAATATATCTGTTCGTACTTCATCCACAATCGCTACAATTCCATATTCCACATTTTCCATTAATGTCTCGCTCTGTGCACTTGAATACGCCACACTTATATTGTGATCTTATTTATAATTAACATGTGTATATGTAACATGCCATTTCTTTGGTATGGAGAGCTGATTATTTCCCTTTAGATATTGTCACACAGTCAGTAAGTCAGTCAGTCAGTAGCCAGCCCTTACTCCCACAAGGGATAGGGAGGATCAGCAAGAGAAAGTAAAAAGAGGAGAAGAACACATAACAGCTCGCCCAAAAAAGCAAGCACACAAGCACTCAGAAGCACCAATCACTCATCACACAGTGTGTCTGTAAACTGAATATACAGTGTCATCCCTTAACCATTTTTACTACCACAGTGAAGAACGTGAATTCCTATGCAATAAGTATGCCTTGCATTTATTACCGAATGTTAATGTAAATGAACCAAGTATTAACAACTCAGAATCCAGCCAGGACAAATTCAAAGATGAATACAGAATGTTCACCAACAAAGGGCTCCATCTTATCCACATTAACGCCAGATTTCAGTAACAATACAATAAATGTCAGTACAATAAATTGTCAGAAATAAACATGTTAGCTAATAAGGCCAAAGTTTCAATCATTGCAATTACAGAAACCTGGCTGGACTCGAGTATAAACGATGGTGAAATAAACATTCAAGGTTTCAATATGGTTCGTAATGATCGCAATAGAAAAGGGGGAGGAGTATGTCTGTATGTAAAAAACAACCTCACGCACACAACTAGGACCGACCTCCGTGTAGAAAACCACGAAGCTCTGTGGATCGACTTACACCTGCCTAGGACAAAACCCATCACAATTAGGGTGTGCTATAGGCCACCAGACGACACACAATTCTTGACCAAATTTGAACGAACTTTGTCATTACTAGACCCCGGAATGAATCCATTATACTAGGGGATTATAACTTGTGCTACAAACAACGAAATAATAGGTTTGTACGAGAATATAGGCACATACTGACAATGCACAATCACAAACAACTCATGACAACCACCACACGTATCTCTGAGAACACTGCTACAATATTAGACAATATAAAGTGTAACAGAGAAGACAAAATATCACAATCAGGGGTTATACAGACTGGGATAAGTGATCACTTCGTCACATATTGCACACGGAAAACCACAAAAATTACCCTACAGAATCACAAGATCATCAAAACAAGGTCACTCAGAAACTACAACAAAGAAACATTTCTGGACATTTTATGGAATACAGATTGGTCTCCAGTGTTCGGAAATACAAACGTTAATGACGCATGGGTTGGCTTCAGAACCATCATCACAAACATCTTAGACGAAATAGCTCCTCTGAAAGGCATACGAATTAAGGCAAGGTCAGACCCATGGATCAACAATGACATACTGCACCATCTGGAACATAGAGACAATCTGTTAAAAAGGCTAGTGAAACATAGACAGGATCAAGATCTGAAACATGAGTTCAACAGGGCTAGGAATAAACTAAGTAGGAAAATTAAAATCGGCGAAATCTAATTATTTCCACAGTTAGACAGAGGAATATCAGAACAACCCCAACAAACTATGGAGGCACTTAAAAACAACAGGCTACAGCAACAAGGCAAGGGTTTCGTCTAACACTAATATTGCTCTCAACATTAATGATCAGGTTTGCCACGATAAACGACAAATTTCAACCTACTTCAACTCCTTCTTCACCTCCATAGCAAACACACTTGCACAGAACCTACCGCAACCTCTCAATAAATACACGACAACAACGGCTACCTTTCGAAATTTCTACAGGGACAAAGGCATACACCCGAACACATTTGGATTGCAAAATGTTACACCAAAATACATATTTGACGAGCTCTCTAACCTGAATGTACATAAAAGCACAGGACCAGACACAATTCCTACCAAATTTCTACGAGATGGAGCCATTGGTATAGCAGGTCCCCTAACCCACATCAGTGAGACAGTTAACAGTTAACCTGTCAATTAACACCAACACTGTTCCTGCTGAACTGAAGGAAGCTATTGTAACCCCTCTATTCAAGAAAGGAAATAAACTAGATGTTGGCAACTACAGACCAGTTAGCATATTATGTATTGTATCTAAAATCCTTGAAAGAGCTGTATACACCCAAATTGAACACTACCTCAAAGAAAATGATCTATTCTATAAGTTTCAATCAGGTTTCAGATGCATGTACTCGACAGACTCCTGTCTCATCCACTTAACAGATCACATTCGTAAAGAAATGTCTAAAGGTAACTACACAGGTATGGTTCTTCTTGATCTACAAAAAGCGTTTGATACAGTAGACCATGATATCCTCTGTAATAAACTACAAGCAATGGGCATTGGGTCAGTGAACTGGTTTAAATCTTATCATAGCGGTAGAACACAAAGAGTCAAAATTGATGATAATATATCTGATCCTATGCCAATTAACTGTGGGGTCCCGCAGGGAAGCCTCCTTGGTCCCTTACTCTTTCTCTGTTATGTGAACGACATGGAACTGAGCGTCTCGTGTAAATGATTACTGTATGCTGATGACAGCGTGCTTCTGGTTTCAGGAAAACACCCAATAAGTATTGCCGCTTCACTTTCCAAGAACTAGAATCGTGTAGTGATTGGCTAGTGGACAATAGACTATCTCTTCACCTGGGCAAGATGGAAGCCATCTTATGTGGAACAAAACGCAAACTGAAAGACATTGTGTGCTTCTCGGTCAACTGTAATGATATTCCTATAACAACAGTGTCACAAGTTAAATATCTCGGACTAAAACTGGACTCGACTCTGTCAGGTGAAACAATTTTGGAATCTATCCTGAGTAAATGTAGAGCACATATAAAATACTTGTATAGACAGGTGGGATGCTTGCCAGCGGCGACCAAAAAGACCCTATGCCAAGCGCTTGTTCAATGTCATTTTGACTATTCTGTGTCATCCTGGTACTCTGCATCATCTAAATCGGCACAGCACAAACTTCAAGTCACTCAAAATAAAATGGTTAGGTTAATGCTGAACCTAGGACCCAGATCGCATGTTGGCCAGGAACAACTTCAGTCACTAGGTATGCTCAATGTCTCTGACAGGGCCAAACAAATCAGGCTCACTAATGCCTTCAAGATATTCTATGACAGAGCTCCAGAGTATCTAAAGAGTAATTTTGTTAAAGCATATGAAAGGAGTGGACATAATACAAGAAATAGGATGTTTAATTTTACGGTCCCGAGAATCCAAGGACAGGGGAAGCTAACATTCTTCTTCACTGCCATCAAAGACTGAAATGACCTACCCCAGTCAGTCCGTGAAAAGAGAACACTATTCCTTCAGACGTAGTCTGAAGGAGCACCTGAACCGGACAGCTGCGAGAAGGGAGCACCAAGCTTATGTCTACTACTAAATACGACATAAGAGATAGGCAAAACAAACTGAAATTATTACTGATTACGGATTACTAATATTTACTATAGGATGTAAAGTATCTTAAAATAACCACCAAGAAATACTTTCTCTAAAGTATCTACTTCTTTTATCCTCTCCTCTTTCCCCAGCTAACCTAATCCCACAAGGACCCCAATGGAAATACGCCTAACGGCCTTATTGGGCTATCCTTAGTTGGAATTATTATTACATGTCATATTTGTAACATATTATGTGGTACCATCACTGTAATATGCTAACTGAATAAATATTATTATTATTATTATTATTTTTATCCTTCTTAAACTGCACAAGATCGTCTATATATAGCAAGAATAAAATTAAAAAGACGCCGCCGGTACAAAAGGGGTTAAATGGTACGTATTATAGCTCACATTGCGACAGGTGACGCAACACAGAGCAGGGCAGGTATTATATAGATAATTATTTCAAATTAGAGTGCTCACACTGGTATAGAGGGCAGTGCAGGCCTGCATCTAAGTTTAAATGACCATCTGCAGCTTTCTGTCCAGGTCGGTGCTGCGTGGCCTGTGTCCTGCCTCTCACCACTTACATCGTTAAGAGTACATTTGACTGCGATCCCACCCACTGAAGATAGGCAGAGATTAACTGACTGCCATTTTCCAAGTCTAGACTGTATATCATATGCTTACATGTTATTGTTTACTGTATGAATGCATACGTTATGGAAATATGTATTACAATATAGAATAGCGGGAAGAAAGCCCAAGCATCTTCACCCTTTTGTGTCTCAGTGTATGTACACCCATTCATAAAAGAAAGGTACCCCCCTGACCGTGAGATCTAAAGCCTCATGCTATTTAGTTGTGGTAACACTGGCACTGAACCATCGATGGCACGTAAGTGGGTGTACTACAGTAGCTTATGGTGGTGTTGTATGCAATTGTATGTCCAGAGCTAAACTCTTAAGGAATCCACTAATTGAAGGTCCAGGAACAATATTTGGATGGTAACACATTTCCCACTGACGGCGAAATAGCTGAAATGGCCACGCCCTTTTTGCGCGAAGTACTAGCATCCGCCGCGACTGTATCTGCAGAACCGTTAGACATAGGAGGTTGCCTGACCATTCAAAATGTGCGGAATGGCCATATTATGGGGGGTCAGTAATACATTTTCATATCCAAAAGTCAATGGTTTTTAAGATAATTGCCAAAAACCGATTTCAGCATGTTCTATCTATCTATTGCCTGACGCCGTGATCCCCGAAGAGGTGGCCACAAACGAACCGCCCCCATGCACCTCTGTCCCCAGTCAGTCGACGCCCCTCCCCCCAACCAGCACCGCCTTCGTTCATGTAGTTCCTCACTCCATCCTTCCACCTCATATTCGGTCTACCTCTCCCCCTCTGTCCCTCCACCTCGCTCTCGTACACCCTCTTAGTCATTCTCTCGCTTTCCATACGTTTCATATGGCCGAACCATCTCAAGTTGTTCCTTTTCACACTTTATAGCACATCTACCTCCACACCACACCTCCTTCTTACTTCCTCATTAGTCTATCTATCCCTCCATGTAACTCCGCACGCACTCCTTAAGTAATTAATTTCCACTGCTCTCACTCTTGGTCTGAGTCTCTCAACCAACGTCCATGCTTCGCTTCCGTAAGTCAGTGTCGGGAATACCACACTGTCATGCAAGGACTTCTTTACTTCCATACTGACCACCCTATTTCTTGTTACTGCTTTTAGCGTTCCTACAACCCTCTTCCCCTGTTGTACCCTCTCCCGCACCTCTTCATCCATAGTCCCATCTTTACTCAACACACTTCCCAGATACTTAAAAGAGTTGACGATCTCCATAGCCTGACCGTTCAGCTTCACCTCACACTCTGTGATTTCACCCCTTTCGAAGACCATAACCTTGCTCTTCCCCGTATTTACCTTCAAATTCCGTTTTTCGCACACTGTTCCAAACTCATTTACCAGACCCTGCAACTCCCATTCATTATCACTCATCAGAACTGTATCATCCACAAACAGCAGTATAGGTAGCTTCCACTCAATTCCCTCCCTTTTCAGCGATACACCAACATCCACTGCTCTTGATAGTATTTCTTTCATGACTCCATCCATATATACAGTAAACAACCACGGGGACATCACACACCCCTGTTTCAAACCAACATTCAGGTCAAAGAACTCGCTCTGCTCACTCTCCACACGTACTGCCACCTTTGCACCCTCATACATGCTCTTCACTGCTTTCCGCAACTTGCCCTCTACTCCGTATATTCTAAGTACTTTCCACAAACCTTCTCTATCCACTCTGTCATAGGCCTTCTCCAAGTCCATAAAGGCAACATACACCTTTTGTTTCTTCTCCAGATACTTCTCCACAACACAATTCAGGGTAAAAATCTGATCTACACATCCTCTTCCCTTCCTAAAACCTCCCTGCTCGTCGCCTATCCATTTCTCCGTTCTCACTCTCACTCTCTCAATCACTACCCTACTGTATACCTTCCCTACTACGCTTAGAAGACATATTCCTCGGTGGTTACCACACACTCCTCTTTCCCCTTTGCCCTTATATAGGGGGACTATTATGCCAGTCTTCCAGTCATCGGGTGCACTCCCCTTCTCCCATGCTAGTTTGCACATTTTACATACCCATTCTATCACTATCTCACCACCATACCTCAACATTTCCCCACACACTCCATCTGTTCCTGGTGCTTTCCCCAACTTCACTCTTTTCATGGCTTCCCACACTTCTGACCTCTTGATCCCCACCTCCTCCTCCACTACTTCTCTTCTTGTCCCTCCCATACCATATCCAGCTATGTTTGCTGGCTCTTCATTCCTTATATTTAGCAACTCACTGAAGTACTCCCTCCATCTTTCGACTCTCTCTTGCTTCTCGGCTAGCATTCTCCCATTCTTATCTTTCACACCCTTACTGTTTCCCTTGCTACCTTCCCTAACTTTGTTTACTTCTTTCCAGAACAGTTTCTTACTCTCCCTCCATTTTACACTCAGATTCCTTCCAAATTCCTCATCTACTCTTCTCTTACTTTCCTTCACTACTCTCTTCACCACCCTCTTACTCTCCACGTACCTCACTCGTTTCTGTCTCTCGGAATCTTCATTCCCTCTACTACCCAACCACTCTCTATATGCTTTCTTCTTTTCTTCCACAGCTATTCTTACCTCTTCTGTCCACCATGCTGTACCTTTCACTCCCCTCCTCTTCTCCTCACTCCACACACCTCCTCACATGCTGCACAGATCTCATCTTTAAACACCTTGCTCATCTCCTCCAGTTCCTCCGTAACTTCCAGGTCGAACCCACCTAGTCGTCTTTGCACTGCTCTCCTGTACTCCTCCCTGACTTCCTCCTCCTGCAACCTCTCCACCCTCCTCACCATTCCACCCTCCTCTCACCTCCCTCCCGCTCTCCTCACCCACTTCTTTTGTATCCTAACCTTAGCTACCACTACATAATGATCAGACAGACCCCCTCCAATACCCCTATACACCCTAGCATCCATCACAGATTTCTTCATTCGTTCATCCACACATACATAATCAATCAATGACTTTCGTTCCACCACTGTCTTATCCTTCATCGTCAACATCCGTTTCCACGTGTACCTGTGGATCATTCTGTGTCGGAAGAAGGTGTTGGCTATCCACAGCCTCCTCCCCACACATACGTCCACAAGTGCACTACCATTCCCATTCACCTCTGATGGTACCCCCCACCCTCCCACCACTCCCTCAACTTTCCTATCACCCACCTTACCATTCATATCCCCAATCAGAAATATTCTTTCGTTCTTGTCAAACTTCTCCAGGCACGCCTCCACATTCATCCAGAACTCCTCTTTCTTTCTTTCAAGTATATCCTCTGTCGGGGCATACACGCATACAATCACCCACGTTTGTATTCTTACTTTCATTCTCACCCACACAATCCTTGAACCCACAGACCCATACTCTCTTACACATTCCTTCCATTTGCTACTTACAAACAAACATGCACCTTCTCTCGCTGTTCCTTCACTCACTCCAGCACACACACCCATTCCACACTCCCACTCTCTCACATCTGAACCTTTCCATTTGGTCTCTGTCATTCCACATACATCCAGCCTGGCATTCACTAACACTTCCAGAACCTCTCTCTCTTTTGTGCCATCATTCATGCCACTAACATTCCACGTAGCCATTCTCAGAATGTCCGAAGGCATGTCCTTAGTCGGTCGTGGTTCGTCAACGTTGGTTCCGTCCGCATCCGAGGCTGTTCGTTCGTTTTTCTTTGCTTTTTTCCGGGTGGGGGTCGCAAGCCCACCGACCCAACCTCTTTAGTCGCCTCTTACGACACGCAGAAGGCACGTGGGGCATATTCTATTCCCTAACCCCCAGGGGGGACCACTCAAAATGTGCGGAATGGCCATATTATGGGGGGTCAGTAATACATTTTCATATCCAAAAGTCAATGGTTTTTAAGATAATTGCCAAAAACCGATTTCAGCATGTTATGCACCACAATTATACAATACCACCAAGGCCACAACATATGTATGTATTTTGGAATTTCTACACTTTTTGGCTTTACTACAGCCACAAAACGTCACATATTTTATGTTCCTTTCTCTGCAAGTACACTTTTTGGTACTCATACATGATGTTGGGCATTTGCATGGAGGGGGCAGGTCATCGGGCTTGCACGATACTGGCAGTATCACTGGTGTTATGCCAACATCCGTTGCTTCATACCCATACTGGAGTGGATCTAGTTTGGTGACTGCAGGAGTTGGAGCTTGCAACCACATCTTACACTGCAGATATGCTTGTTGTAGAGAATAGTGTCATGACTGGAGGTCACTATTGCAAAGGCAAGGAAGCAATGAGTCTTGTATCAGAGGTGATGACAGTTCTTATGTTTGAGCAGTTTCAAGCTGACCAGGACAGTACTAGTTGTGAATTAGACCAGTAAATAGAGACCATGGAAACTAAGATGCAGCAGGCTTTAGATGTTGACCGTACAGAGTTCAGAGAGATTTGGGAAGAAAGCAAGATCTTACACGCAGACTTGAAGAAGTCTTTCACAGAATGGAAAAAAACGGCCTGTAATGAGAATGTGAGGTACTGGAGCTTGTTTCTGGATGAGCTGTATCCTATCCTGAGAGATCTGACACACTCTATTCGGCAAGGCGATTGGCATATTTTCGTTTCAGCTGCGTGGAGGTGCATGCCTTTGTTCTTCGGGTTTGGCCGGACAAACTCTTGCAGATGGGGTATGCTCTTCCTTGAAGATTGCCTGGACATACAAAGGAAGTTCCCGGGTATCTACAGATGCTTTACAGATAGTGGATGGGTGATGTACCACACTCTCCGACAAGGCAGTGCAGTAGGATTTGACATGGCACTCGAGAAGTGTTACAATAAACCCGCCAAGGTTGCTGGAGGTATCATTGGGATGACTAGACAGAAAGAAGCAGTAGCCTTATGGAATCTCCTAAAGCATGAGAAAGATCTTCATGTGGCACAGCTACTGGAATGGTGTAACTTGGGAGACAAAGATGACAGTGAACTGAGCCTACACCATGAGTTCAATCCAAGGTTTACGAAGATTGGCCATGATCATGCGAAGACGCTTCT
This sequence comes from Paralithodes platypus, assembly GCA_032716605.1. Taxonomy (NCBI): domain Eukaryota; kingdom Metazoa; phylum Arthropoda; class Malacostraca; order Decapoda; family Lithodidae; genus Paralithodes; species Paralithodes platypus. The sequence continues at coordinate 21,019,773 of CM064546.1, read as the reverse complement.
GGATTACATAAAATCCATCAACAATCCGTTCGGTGCTGGAATCAGACTTCAGAACATCTCTACTGGAGCTGACATACCCCAGGAGGTTGTTGACGGATTACTTGCATGCCTGGAAATTGGTGAGAAGAGTTATCAAGAGTTTGTTGAAACCAGATTTCAGGATAAGGAGAAGCACCTACATGATACAATCCCTACCAACCGCAAGACTGTTTTCGTGAAACGTACTTCTACTCCGCCCACAGCGAAGAAATCGATGGCGAAAAAGGATGCTGCAGAAACGATTAGGTATATTGACTATGCTAGAGAAAGAGGGTACAGCATGCTGGAACTCCTGAAGTATGAATTGACCAGCACATCCCAGTTCCTCACCACTGAATGTAAAGATGGCATCAAATTGAAGAAGCCCGATAAAGCCTCCTTAACCTAAGACGTGCGCATGAGGGGTATGAGACACCACACACCTGTGCGCACGTATTTGATCTGTTCCCATCACTAACATCATTATTTTACCATAAATAGCATTAATACTTATCCATATGCGCCTATTTTAGGTTGATTATAAAGGTATTAACCTGTTACAGCAATAAAACAAGTGGAAACAGCATTTGGATGGTCAAAATCGGCGATACAGGCCGGGAGTTACATAATGTATGGCTGAGGCAACCTCCCTCCCCTCCTCCCCTCCTCCCCTCCCCTTGTCTGGAGAGACACTGTTATGCAATAGTCTATCTCTCGCTCTTTCCCACGCTTGGTAACAGTGATGACAACGCCCTGCTACCAACTCGCTAATGTTAGCACAAAAATAGACCACAGAATAAGGGAATAACAGGGAAAATAGGTGATAACTGAAGGAGGGGAGGAAAGTGGGGAAGGAGGGGATGTGGAAGATTTGGCATTGGCCCAGGGGCAAAAAAAAAAAAAAACAAAAAAAAATTGGGGTGTTTTAAATGTATTTTTTTAGGCCCAGGATCTTAAGAGTCTTCCCGCAGTCGCCCGGGGAAACTCTTAAGAGTCTTCCCGCACTTGCCGGGTTAACCAGGGAACTTGTCAGTCAAGATCCACAGGAGACGAGGAATGTAATGAGTGACGCTCAGATGACAATAGTGGACTTCATGGCACTTGTGCGTAAACTACCGATGAAAAAGATGGGCCTTCACACATACGGGAAATTGGCTGAGAGTCTTTCCAACAGCATTCTTGCTACAGGCTCTGAGTCTACAAGAATAGACATTTTTTTTATGTTTATCAAAAATCATCAATCAAGCAAATGGAACGGGCACAGAGAAGTTCTTCAGAACAACTCACTATCACCATTAGGTCTGACAATCAGAAACTCCCTGTCGATCTTGCTATGTTCTGGAGCTCTATGTTGAACAAAGTTCGTTTGCAGGAGTATGTCTTCAAGTGGATGCTGCAGAATGTCGAGTCGGAAAAGGAGATCTTCTTTGGAGGAGTATGTGGGGGTGAATGCAGGAAACTGTTAGCTGGCACTGAAACGCAGATCACAGAGCTCTCAAGCAACCAAGAAGAAGCCGACGACAGAATCATGTTCCATATTAATGATGGTGTTGTGAAACACGGGGTTCAATTAGTCTTGGTTGACTCACCTGACACAGATGTCTTTGTCAACCTCATCTTCCACTTCAACAAAACCTGGCAACTACAAAAGCTGTACGTGAAGTTTGGTAACCGGTAAACAAAGAAAACTGTACCAGTCCACCTGTTGGTTGATCAACTGAACAACGGTTTGGTGTCGTGTCTCCCAGCCATTCATGCTCTCAGCGGTTACGACAGTACCAGCAAGGTGGGTCCAAAGCTGTCTGGCCTGAAAGCATCCATGGATCTCTCCCTACTGGAAGGGTTTGGTGTAGAAGAACTGTCACCACAGTTGACAAGCAATGCTGAAAAGTTCCTTGTGTCTGGATTAACGAAGACCGACTGTTCCACTTTCGATTAATATCGATGGGAGCAGTACCACAACTCCAAGAAAGAACTGGACTTCAACCAGCTTGTGTGCTGTTCATCAACGATACAAGAACACATAAAGCGAGCATATCTGCAGTGTAAGATGTGGTTGCAAGCCCCAACTCCTGCAGTCACCAAACTAGATCCACTCCAGTATGGGTATGAAGCAACGGATGTTGGCATAACACCAGTGATACTGCCAGTATCGTGCAGGCCCGATGACCTGCCCCCTCCATGCAAATGCCCAACATCATGTATGAGTACCAAAAAGTGTACTTGCAAAGAAAGGAACATAAAATGTGTGACGTTTTGTGGCTGTAGTAAAGCCAAAAAGTGTAGAAATCCAAATAATTAAATTCCAAAATACATACATATGTTGTGGCCTTGGTGGTATTGTATAATTGTGGTGCATAACATGCTGAAATCGGTTTTTGGCAATTTTCTTATAAAACATTGACTTTTGGATATGAAAATGTATTACTGACCCCCCATAATGTGGCCATTCCGCACATTTTGAGTGGTCAGGCAACCTCCTATGTCCAACGGTTCTGGAGATACAGTCGCGGCGGATGGTAGTACTTCGCGCAAAAAGGGCGTGGCCATTTCAGCTATTTCGCCGTCAGTGGGAAATGTGTTACCAACCAAATATTGTTCCTGGACCTTCAATTAGTGGATTCCTTAAGAGTTTAGCTCTGGACATATAATTGTTTACAACACCACCAATCCACCATGAGCTACTAGAGTAGTGGTGACTGTGGATTGTGGGAGGGAGTAGGGAGCTGATCTGAACGAAGCAATGCTTCACTTCGCATTGAAAATCGTTTTGCAAATTATCTCTCTCTCTCTCTCTCTCTCTCTCTCTCATATCCACATATACCTCATATACCTCATCACCTCGCTACCGCCAGACGCTGCAGACGCTCTGTCAACGCTCTCACGATATCGATCATAATTTGAGTATTAACTACTCATCCTCTTCATTCTTGTGCATGAAAGGTGGTTAAGAGCACGTTTAACCATCCTGTAGTTTACTAAGTAACACTGCACGATATTTCGCTGTGTATTGACTGATAAACTTTGTGTTTATCACAAGACTCCTGCTCGGACAGGGCGCCACTAGCACCATCTGTTGTTTTGTTTTGTTTGTAAACAAACGCTCTCTTCTTAGTTGATATAAAATCGTAGCCCCTAATTTTACCCATTACCTACTGTAGTAAGTATCAATTTAACTGCCTTGTATGTAAGTAAAGCTTTGCATATTAATTTGCTAATAAACAATATTGTGTACTAACTAACCTGCCTACAGGAACGAACGCCGACGCAATTTGTAAACAAACCTTTTTTGGGGGATTATACATATTAAATTTCAGCCAATTTTGTAGTAAATTTAAGTGCATTCATTTATCTTTTCCCCCTAGATATATTCTTGACTTTTTCTCCTCAGAGTGATTTTACTTTAAGCTAAGGGTGGTATTTGTACAAACTAGCCTAGCCTAACCCAACCTGCCAAGCTTTTAACCTAATCCAAACCTAGCCTAGCCTATAGCCAGCCAATCTGTTGTTCTTATTAACTCTAGTAGATATTGTATTTAGTATCCTACTGTAGCTATATATATCTGTAATTTTAGTTGTTGCTTGCACGATCTTGTAGTAACCTTTGACTGATACATTTTGTTTTGTTTTATCTAAAAAGAGTAGGCTACTGCTTTACTAGGCTACAGTGACACCAGGGCCATCTGTTGATACAGTATATTAACCCCTTGTGTGCGGTCACACTTTATTTTTATATAATCTCTATTTGGTGAATTGTATATTTAGTTACATATTCTGTTATATATATATATGTGTTTAAGGTTAGGTTATCACACCTGGTAGCCTATTTCTGCGTATTTCAATTTTATTATTTTCGGTTAGGCTATTCAACGCTGGTAGCCTATTGGTGCGTATTTAATTTGTTGTTTAACTTTTGGTTAGGCTATCGCCCCTGGAAGCCTAATTCTGCGTATCTCAATGTTTTGGTTTTCGGTTAGGCTATCACCCCTGATAACCTATTTTTGTGTATTTCAACATTGTTTTCGGTTGAAGTGATTGAAGTGTTTCTAAAGTGAGTGAAGTGTTTTAAAGTGAGTTAAGTGTTTTAAAGTGAGTTAAGTGTTTTAAAGTGAGTGAAATGATCTGAAGAAACTGACTGTTACCATGCCTCGCACTTGTACGAACTGCGCCAGTAGGTTTGGTGAGTCCATGTTTGTTACTGTCGATCTTCAAGTCTGCCGTCTCTGCCAGCAACAAGAGAATTTGACAGTGAAATTAGATGAAGCCTACAACAAGATCAACGTCCTCACCATGAAGCTGGAATCACTCCAAGAGTTTGTAACACTCAACGTTGGAGTACCACAAACTTCAATTGTCACCGCAACTCCAGCAGCCACCAACGCCCCAACGTCAACTGCCAACAATTCAACGCCTGCATTAGCCATTTCATCTGATGGTTCCGATACTCAAGAAACAAATAGTAACTCTCTTCCCCCTCAAGACAACTTCCGTGTTGTGAGGAATAAAGTTTGCCCCAAGACCAGGAAACCCATACCGATTACCGAGTGTCAAAACCGCTTCCAGATACTCGCAGACTCAGATGACGAAGCGGAAATAGAAGAAGTCCGGCTCGTGGGAGACTCGATGATACGTGGTCAGCTCACAGAGTTTTGCGCCAGAGCACCTAAGACCAGGAAGCGTTTTTGTATTCCTGGTGGTGGTGTGGACGACGTAGTTGCTGCAGTTGACGAAGTATCTAAGCTGGCCCCTGCTAATACAATGTACGTCATCCACGTTGGATCCAACGATGTACAGCGAACCCGGTCGGAAGATTTGCTTTTAACCCTTATTTAGCGGCGAGCAACATAAGTCGAGTTAAATAAAGCTGGACTATGTGGCGGCGCTCGACATAACTCGAGTGGCAATTTCAGCACGTAATGTGGCTGAGAGAGAGAGACAAGTGGTGGCAGGAGACTAGCGAGCGTATGACTGCTCCAGACCACCGCGGCGAACGTACTGACACAAATCTCAGCTCCCTCCTCCCTCTCTCACTCGCTACATACTCAATTATGTACTGAAAGTACCGAATTACCTGCTTTTTGCACTCGCGTTGCACGGTTATTGCAAGAAAACTATCCATCATACAAGGATCGTTATGGTGTCATTCGAAAGCTCTGTTTATGCCCTTTCAGGGATAGGTACTTGTTTTACGTTCTGGGTCTTATTTAGGCATGAAAATGATCACGTAAACAGCCCTATTTTGGCTAAAAACACCCCGCTGTGCGGTACACATAAATAAACCGCATAGGCCGCTCGTAAGGTGTTAAAGTACCAGCAGCTGATCAAGTCGTTTAAGGAGAAGTCATCAAGGATCATCGTCTCAGGAATCGTCCCCCGGCTCGGTGTAGAGAGCCGATTTTACAACATAGCCACCAGCACAAATCGTTGTCTAGCAAACCTCTGCAGGAAGGAAAACGTGGGATTCGTCGACACCTGGGACAATTTCTACTACGATGACTATTTGTTTTCGGACGATGGAATTCATCTGAACCAGGTGGGAGCACCACGTTTTGGGCGTCTTCTCAACGATGCGGTGAAGGATTTTCGGAGAAGAAATCGACTCAGCACAGGACAACCAGGAAGGAGGACCGAAGACAGCGAGGGCGGCAACCTGCGAAGGAATTAAATGCTAATCTGTCAAGAACCGCGAATTTGGATAAAGCTCCACCAACACGACCCAAATTCAAAACTGCCAGGGATAACGACCGAGGACCGATGTCAGCCATGAATGTAAATGTAGATCCGATCAGAACCAAAAATTTGATTAAAGAACGTTCTGTGAGTTCTAAAACCGCAACTTTAAAGGTTTTCTATGCAAACGCTCGTAGCATACGCAATAAATTTTCAGATTTAGAGGAACTAGTGTTTACTGAAAATTATGATGTGATTGGTATAACAGAATCTTGGCTCAATACAGTAGATAGAGACTTTTTAGCAGAGTATTCACTTCCCGGTTATGTAACGTTTGAGAAAAGCCGAATAAATAAAAATGGAGGTGGCGTTTTATTTTATATCAAAGAAAGTCTTAACCCGACCCTCTTGTCAAAACCTCAAATTGTGAACGTCGACACATCTTTTGTGCTAATAAAGAATAATAAAGGTACAAAAATAATACTTGCATTAATATACAGACCTCCAGCTCAATCAGTGCAAACTGACCGAGAAATTTATGAACAAATTGCAGATGTAAGTAACTCACAAGATACCGTATTTTTTGCGACTTTAATTTACCTGTGACCAAGTGGGGCGATACTCTTACTTCACACTCCGGACATGACTTGTATACGAACTTGCAAGAGAGTTCGCTTTATCAATTTGTTCGAACACCGACCCGTGGTAATAACGTTCTTGACATTGTACTTGCAACAAAAGAAGAATTAATAGAGAATTTGAATGTTGGTGATGAATTCAGTAACAGCGACCATCGTACGATAACTTTCACTTTAAACTTTACTAGTAACGAACCAAATAGTAGCATCGAAAAAGTCCCTAATTTCAAGAAAGCAAACTTTCATAAACTTAGAGCTATGTTTAACACCTTACGAGCGGCCTATGCGGTTTATTTATATGTACCGCACAGCGGGGTGTTTTTAGCCAAAATAGGGCTGTTTACGTGATCATTTTCATGCCTAAATAAGACCCAGAACGTAAAACAAGTACCTATCCCTGAAAGGGCATAAACAGAGCTTTTGAATGACACCATAACGATCCTTGTATGATGGATAGTTTCTCTTGCAATAACCGTGCAACGCGAGTGCAAAAAGCAGGTAATTCGGTAGTTTCGGTACATAATTGAGTATGTAGCGAGTGAGAGAGGGAGGAGGGAGCTGAGATTTGTGTCAGTAGGTTCGCCGCGGTGGTCTGGAGCAGTCATACGCTCGCTAGTCTCCTGCCACCACTTGTCTCTCTCTCTCAGCCACATTACGTGCTGAAATTGCCACTCGACCTATGTCGAGCGCCGCCACATAGTCCAGCTTTATTTAACTCGACTTATGTTGCTCGCCGCTAATTAAGGGTTAAAGAAACTGACTGGAGCTTTTTAATTAACAATAACGACATAAATACATCTTGGAAATTATTCGAAACCACTTACCTAAAAGCAGTGCAAGACTGCATACCATCGAAAATACGGCGTCCAGGCCATAATAATAAGCCCAAATGGTGGAAAAAAGATGTTTCAAACTGCCTGCTTGCTAAAAAATGTTCTAATGATAGATTAAAATCCTCACAAAATTACGAAGAACGGGTGAAATTTGTAGAGCTACGACGCAAAGCCAAAAAGTTAATTAAGCAAAGTAAAAAGACCCTAGAGTTACATATTGCGAATCAAAGAAAAACAAACCCGAAAGAATTCTATAGTTATATCAGAAAGAAAAAAGTAGTTACTTCAACTGTTGGACCGTTAGTCGATGAAAATGGAGAATACACCAAAGACGAAGTACAAATGAGTAATGCCCTCAATACCTTCTTTGCATCAGTTTTTACAACAGAAGACCTCAGTGATATCCCTACACCATCGCCGATTCAGATTGATAATTCAGATGTTCTAAGCAATATCACCGTTACAGAGAGAGAAGTATTGAATTGTTTAGATAAACTCAAGGTAAATAAAACGACTGGACCTGATACAATCTCGCCTAGAGTTCTAAAGGAAGCTAAGGATGAGCTCTCCAAACCACTGACATTACTATTCAATAAATCCTTGCAGTCTGGAACTATGCCTGATCAGTGGAAGATAGCCAACGTAACACCGATATTCAAAAAAGGCAGCAAATCCCTACCCAGTAACTATCGTCCAATTAGCTTAACCTCAGTTGTATGTAAAATGCTAGAAACGGTCATAAGAGACAGACTCGTAAATCACTTAGAGGAAAATAACATACTTAAAGATACTCAACACGGCTTTCGTAAAAAACGTTCCTGTTTAACAAACCTCTTAGACTTCTTCCACGATATCCTCAACCTCTACGATGAGAGTAAAGCTGTAGATATTATATACCTTGATTTTCAAAAGGCCTTTGACAAAGTTCCCCACAAACGTTTACTGCTAAAACTAAAAGCGCATGGAATACAAGACGGTGTGTTGAAATGGATAGAAAATTGGCTCAGCGACAGAAAGCAAAGAGTAGTCATAAACGGTAAGGCATCTAAATGGACCAATGTAAGTAGCGGGGTACCCCAGGGATCGGTACTAGGACCAATTCTCTTTCTAATTTACATCAACGACATAGATGAGGGTCTCACCTGTACAATCTCAAAATTTGCTGACGATACAAAAATTGCAAATAGCGTACTCTCAAAAGATCAAGTTGACGATATGCAACACAATCTAGATAAATTGTCACATTGGTCCCAAATTTGGCAAATGAGTTTCAATGCGGATAAATGTAAAGTACTACATACATGAGGAAGTAAGAAGGAGGTGTGGTGTGGAGGTAGATGTGCTGGAAAGTGTGAAAAGGAACAACTTGAGATGGTTCGGCCATATGGAACGTATGGAAAGCGAGAGAATGACTAAGAGGGTGTACGAGAGCGAGGTGGAGGGACAGAGGGGGAGAGGTAGACCGAATATGAGGTGGAAGGATGGAGTGAGGAACTACATGAACAAAGGCGGTGCTGGTTGGGGGGAGGGGCGTCGACTGACTGGGGACAGAGGTGCATGGGTGCGGTTCGTTCGTGGCCACCCCTTCGGGGATCACGGCGTCAGGCAATAGATAGATAGATAGATAGACTACATATCGGATACCTAAATGAGAAAGCAAACTATTCGATGAATGGCACTCAGCTTAAGAATGTAAACAGAGAAACCGATCTGGGAGTAACAATATCGAGTAACCTAAAACCGAGTCAACAATGTTCAGAAGTTGTTAAGAAGGCAAACAAAATAATTGGCTTTATAGGCAGATCATTTGAGCATAAATCCAAAGACGTAATCCTAACCCTTTACAATTCCTTAGTCCGCCCTCTTCTGGAATACTGCGTTCAATGCTGGTGCCCTTATTACCAAAAAGACATAAACAAGCTAGAACGAGTTCAACGTAGAGTTACCAAAATGATACCTAGCCTAAAGAACAAACCATACGAAGAGCGTCTTAGAGAATTAAATCTATTTCCTTTAACCCAGTGCAGATTAAGAGGTGACTTAATTCAAGTGTTCAAAATCATCAAAGGCATCGACAATATGAACTGTAGTAAGTACTTCACTATCGACCAATCTAATTACACGCGGGGAAACGGTTGCAAAATTATTGGTAAATCTTTTAACTCACACTAATCTAAGAATTTCTTCTTCAATCGAGGTGTCAACTTGTGGAATGGGCTTCCCCGAGACGTTATAGACTCCAGCACCGTTGATTCATTTAAATTCCGCCCAGACAAATATCTCGCATCAAACCCGTGACTGACTGCGTTTGTAAATGAATAACTTTATTTTATCCTCCCCTCAGTTACTAACCCATATGTCCCCTACTAACTTCCTAGTCCTGCCACGTTAGTGGCAGGGCCGTAGTTCCCTTTCCAATGTTCCCTTACCCACTCTAAACCACTGTTTAGACACTTGATCCTCAGTGTTTTGGAGGACAAGCAGCCTAGAAGGGTCACTAGATCTGTTGTTGCTTGATTTCCTTTGTACTTTGTACCCTTTGTACTCCTTTATATATATCTATATATCTACATCTATCTATATGTCTGTCTATCTTTCTATAAACTAATTACATTCAGTTTTCTAACAGACATATCCCATATGAATCCTACATAATTTTCAATAATAACAATTTGGATTTTTTTCTCGAATAGTGATATCCTTGGAGTATGCCAATTTCAGATGGATGTCTTATGTCAGATCTATTTTTAATAATGCTTCAAAGATTCTAGGAAGGACGTCCTTTCCGAGAGAGAGAGAGAGAGAGAGAAGTAGCAAACCGATTTTCAATGCGAAGTGAAGCATTGCTTCGTTCAGATCAGGTCCCTACTCCCTCCCACAATCCACAGTCACCACCCACTGTTGTTACGTCGATGGTTCAGGACCAGTGTTACCACAACTAAATAGCATGAGGCTTCAGATCTCTCGGTCAGGGAGGTACCTTTCTTTTATGAATGGGTGTACAGTCGGTCACCTTTCCGACTAGGCCACCTAATGGTAATTTCGCTGGGTCTTTCGCTCTGATATTACTAAGATCGCTCACTCCCCCCTACCCTGAATCTGTTGCATATTATGTCCCATAGATGGCGTCGTTAGATTTGCTGGGAAGGAGAGGGATGGGCTACACGGGGGGGGGGGGGGGGGTATTGTGTAGGGAAGGTTGGAAGTGTGTAGGGTGGGGGAGGGGGGTTACGTTAATTATTTCACCAAGTTTATGGTTACGGTACCGTTTTATCTCTTGATATTAATTAAGATGTAAATAGTTTTTGCTAGTGAAATCTGCCTTTAAGAAATATTTGTTTATGACTGTGTCATCATTGTTTGCAAACCAATTTGTAGGGATTGCTAGATTCACTATCTATTTAGTAAGACAGATCTTTCTCACTCATTCACTCACACTATCTATTTATCTATCTATCTATCTATCTATATCTATCCACATTATAGATTAGTATTTTCCTTAGCTGATGTTCATTTGCTCTTCTTTGGGTTAATGTTAGTCTCTTAATTTTGGTTGAGGTTCCGGGCTGGCCCGTATTGTCGATTTGAGGCATTTGTTTTGGGGCTCCTCATACCTCTCTGCCTCATGCCTTTTTTGTTTTAAATACAGCATTATGTGTAACATTGTGTTGTTACTTAAAATAAAATAATGTTTCTATGTATTGCATATCCATATCCATCTAGTCGTCATTAGTGAAATGCCCATACCAAAATAACAGCTTTCATAACTGGTCGCTTACACCAAAGAATCCTACACTGTTAGAGAAAAATTATGAGGTAATTCAGCAATAAAAGCAGTGTAATATATATTGATATAATTATGATATTCTCCAGATGTGTATTTTGTGTTTGACAAGGGGGTTTGGAGAAGAAAACACATATATATATATATATATATATATATATATATATATATATATATATATGACTAAAATACAGTATACAAATATCAGACTTTAGAACTGGTAACCCACTTAAGTAGAAACAAATAAATAATTTGCTCAGAAATAAGTGCTACAAACCTCAAAGGTGTTATAACTTAATAGAAAAATAGGTCCTACTAAAATGTCATTGGAAAACGCAATATGCTTTCAAAGTAGCCCCAGAGAAGTTTTAGTGGTTTGCATTTCCCAATGTTGATATGTATGATAAAGGTGTTTGTTATTAGCATATACATTTGGATATCAATGCAAATATAATTAAACCGTTCAGAGAGAGAGAGCGAGAGCGAAAGGGAGAGACGAACTAAATGGACTAATACATCGAAGAGACTTATAAACGAAAGCTTGACTCTAATGTCTGTGGATCGAGTATTTATTAATCAAAAAAATAAGTACTCGGTAATGTTTACTCTATATATTCATCTAAACATATGAAAACAATTACCCGCAGAGCCACTTCACCTATGTAATACAAATTCCCATTACAAGCAACCCAATTCCTCCATATGACAATCAAAGGTTTGATGTTCTCCACTTCCCTTTACCTAATAAATTGTTTCTCTGTGTATGAAAGAGACAAGAGGCAAAACTACTTATAAATATTTTGACCTCCTATTGGCCCCCTTCCCCCGGTCAGAACAGAATGATTAGTACAGAACCATATTCAAGGTGTACTGGAATGTAACTGCGGGACACACAAAGCTTGAAACAAAGTCAGGGTGAGGGATAGACACATTTACGGAGTGAATTCCATACTTTACTTGTTGAGCTGAAAAATTACGGGAAATTTAAGTTAACTGTTGACTTTGAATGGTGGGCAGAAAAGTAGTGGGAATGAGTTACAAAGTGGGTGGCCCTCTGTCTCTGCAGAGTGAGAGGTAAACGCTGGGACAGCTGTGAAGAACACTGATTATAATAATGGCATAACAGTAACATACATGCAATTTTCACAATGTGGAGAGATTGTAGACAATATGGTGGAGAAGAGTAGAGATTACATGCCTTTGACTGCACCCTTTCAGAGGCATTTTTCATATGCGAACAATACCTGATACGCTTACAACAGTGTCCCTGTACGGAGAAAGAGGCTGTACGGGGATAAGGGGGTAACAGACGATTGAGCAAACCTAACCTCTGGGAAACTTTAAAATCAAGAATGTTACTATGATCTTTCAAAGACACACACACACACACACCGTGGCGTAACAGATAGCGCGTCTGGCTCACAACCAGAAGGTCCCGAGTTCGAGACCCGGGCGGGGAAGAGACATTTGGGCAAGTCTCCTAATGGTATAACCTCTGTTCACCTAGCAGTATAAATAGGAACCTGGAATAAGTGGACGAAGTTGTGACATGCCATCTGGGGTTGGTGATCGGTTACAAGGTGAGATGGGTATCGTACTGGTCAACCTAAGCTACTGGTCAACCTAAGCCTTTGGGTGAGACTGGTACCGTAGTGAGAATAATACCGTACAGATTAACCCTAAGCCTTCGTTTCCAGATGTCGCCAATTGGCTAAAATACAGACTACACACACATCCACAGCCATTCCAACGATACATAAACACTTAACATACATTTCACGCAATACATTTCCAGTTAAGGAGGCGCGATAATAATGAGCTTAGCTCGCATTGCGTGGATTCCCCTTGACGAACAAGTGAGTGAGTGAATTACACACACACACATACGCACTTGTGTTTCGATAAACACTAATGTTTCACTGCATGCACGCGCATATCAGTATATGTTATGGCTCTACCCATCTCTCTCTCTCTCTCCCTCTCTCTCTCTGTAGGAATAGTGGTTTGGCAGGAGAGTCACAGGGACCACACTATTTACCAATTATTATCTTTCGCAACTAACTCAGCGCGTTTCAGGTTGCCAGGATAGCTCATGAAAAAGATATATCCACTGATATTTTAACAACCAATCATGTTATGACTTATACCTATTGGCTTCTGGAAGAGAAAAACATGCGTAGGAACTATTTAAGTTATACTGAAATTTAGCAACCACGCTAGGCCTGACAAGACCAAAATTATATCATAATTCGGTATAAACAGGATGGCCGCAACCTCATCCACGTGGCAGGTGTATGTATGTGTGTGTGTGTGTGTGTGTGTTGGGTTTAAATGCCGATATAACTGTGTTAACGTTAAATATTACATGATTAAATCTATGCAAGGGTAATTATATATTATGTGCAGTAAAATGTATAAGTTAGATAAGAGCCTGTCACCCTATATAATTAATAATAACTATATGCGTAACCATAAACCGAGTGCACTGTGAGTGATGGCAGATAATATCTGGAGGACCATTAGTTTGTAAAATCCTGATGGGTATTGTTAAAGTGTCCACTATGTGTGCTGCTGGATCACTACTGTATACTCTGTTTCAGCGACGCTGAGGTGAGAACGGCTCACCTAGATGTCAATAAATCTAGCTGATTGGCTAACGCAAGTTTTGTCAATGTCTCGTCTTTTAGTAATTATTAATTCTTAAAGGTTTAAATAATCACGGTCGCACAAGTCAATCAGCTGGAACTATTGACATCTACGTGGTCGCTGAAACAGTATAGTCATTAGTATATAATAGACAGCACCTGGTCATGCTAATGCTACTACAGAAAGTGTAACAGGCAGTCAGACAGTCAGTAGCCAACCCTTCATTCCCGTTAAATAGATGGGGAGGGTTAGCAAGGGACATTAGAAAGGGAACAATGATGACCGGGAGAAAATGAATACAATAAATACCTGCCAAAGCAAGTATTCTAACATTCGGAACAACATTTACCAGGCCTCAATATCATTGACTTCACCTCAGATGATATACACTTCCACAACAAAGTCTTCACAACATCGGGGATGATGACCTTCCAGGTTTGTCAATTAAAAGGTTGCAAATACCTTCATATGTTCTTCCTAACAAACTTCCTCCATTCATTCCTGTAACAACAATCACATATAATATCCGTATTAATAGCTCATGCATCGACCATGAACCTCGAGAGAGGAATATATAGAAAAATTAGAAAAGGCGAAATTCACCTACTTGCTTACTATCAGAATCTATCAAGACAGGTAAATAAGGATATTAGGAAAGAAAAAAAACATTATGAAATTAAGGTTGCCAATGACAAAAAATAATCCTAAAGCTTTTTACCAACTATATAAATCCAAGGTTAGAGATGTAATTGGTCCCCTTAAAACTTCGATAGGAGAAATGACAGAAAGTTATTTAGAAATGTGCAGTACATTAAATAGTCAATTTCTTTCCGTTTTCACTAATGAAAATTTGGCACAGTTTCCAGAAGTCCGTAAGGTATATAGCGATAGTATAGAAAATAGGTTAAGTACGGTTACTATAAGTAGAAATGATGTGCTTAAGGAAATTGACAGACTGAAACCTCATAAATCGCCTGGTCCTGATGAGGTATATGCTAGAGTATTAAAAGAATGTAGGGATGAGTTAAGTTACCCATTAACATTTTTATTTAACAAGTCATTGGAGACAGGTATAGTTCCAGAAGCTTGGAAGCTTGCAAACGTAGTTCCGATCTTCAAAAAAGGTGATAAATCAATAGCATCCAATTACCGTCCCATTAGTCTTACATCAATCATAGGAAAGCTACTAGAGTCAATTATTGCCAGTAAAATTAGAAACCACTTAGATACATTTAATTTAATAAATTCTTCTCAGCATGGATTCACTCAGGGACGTTCTTGCCTTACTAATTTGCTTAGTTTTTTCTCAGAGGTATATGAAGCAGTAGATAATGACAAGTTATATAAGAACATAAGAAGAAAATGGGAGTCTGCAGAAAGCCGATTGGCCTAAGCAAGGCAGATCCCTGTCCCACACAACCCCAAATCAATTACAAAGCCCAATTATAGGCTCAACACTCTAATACCCTGAGGATCATCTTACCAAAACGGTTAGAGATTAACGCAGGATTATGGGGGTCTGCAGAGCGCTGATTGGCCCAACCCGGCTGATCCCCCTTCACACCCAACCCTTCTCGTCCATATGCTTATCCAATTTTATCTTAAAGCTCCCTACAGTTTTAGATCCCACTATAGCACTTGGTAGTCCATTCCACCCATCTACAACTCTGTTACCAAACCAATATTTGCCTATATCTTTTCTGAAACGAAATTTATCTAATTTGAAACCATTGGTACGAGTTCTTTCGCTATCACTGAGCTTTAGTACATTTGTCATGTCCCCTTTGTTAATCCCAATAACCCACTTGAACACCTCTATCATATCCCCTCTAACTCTGCATCTCTCTAACGAATGTAAACCTAATTTCTTCAACCTTTCTTCATACGGAAGATTTCTAATATTATGGATCATTTTTGTCATTCTATGCTGTACTCTCTCCAATGAATCTATGTCCATTCTGTAATAAGGACACCAAAATTGGACAGCATAATCCATATGGGGTCTCACTAATGACAAGTAAAGTTTTAAGATAACATCAGCAGTTCTGTTACTCACACTCCTAGAGATGAACCCGAGAATCCTGTTTGCCTTATTACGAATGCCTATACACTGTTTTCTAGGCTTCAAATCATTGCTAACAAACACACCTAGATCTTTCTCGCAGTCTGAATTTTCTAATTCTAAATTAGCTAGTTTATATTTAACATTTGTTTGCATCTTCCCTATCTTTAATACCTTGCATTTGTCAATGTTAAACTTCATCTGCCAATTTACTGACCATTCATGTAAGGTATCTAGATCCCTTTGGAGGCACTCTATATCGGTATCTGAATATTTAGATATAATATTATATCTATATATTTAGATTTCAGTAAAGCTTTCGACAGAGTCCCCCATGAGAGATTGATGAGAAAGGTTGAGGCGCATTGGATAGGTGGGGCGTTGTTGGGATGGATTAGGTCATGGCTAATTGGTAGGAAGCAGAGAGTCAGCATAAATGGTACGAAGTCAGAATGGGGAGCAGTCAAAAGTGGTGTCCCCCAGGGATCTGTATTAGGTCCTCTGTTGTTTGTTATATACATAAATTACCTTGATTTAGGTATAACTAGTAGGATAAGTAAATTTGCAGACGATACCAAAATGGGGAGAACAATTGATTCAGATAGAGATATAGAGTGCCTCCAAAGGGATCTAGATACCTTACACGAATGGTCAGTAAATTGGCAGATGAAGTTTAACAATGACAAATGCAAGGTATTAAAGATAGGGAAGATGCATGCAAATGTTAAATATAAACTAGCTAATGTGGAATTAGAAAACTCGAATTGTGAGAAAGATCTAGGTGTGTTTGTTAGCAATGATTTGAAGCCTAGACAACAGTGTATAAGCGTTCAAAACAAGGCAAACAGGATTCTCGGGTTTATCTCAAGGAGTGTGAGTAACACAACTGCTGATGTTATCTTAAAACTTTACTTGTCATTAGTGAGACCCCAATATGGATTATGCTGTTCAATTTTGGTGTCCTTATTACAGAATGGACATAGATTCATTGGAGAGAGTACAACGTAGAATGACAAAAATGATCCATAATATTAGAAATCTTCCGTATAAAGAAAGGTTGAAGAAATTAGGCTTACATTCGTTAGAGAGACGCAGAGTTAGAGGGGATATGATAGAGGTGTTCAAGTGGGTTAGTGGGATTAACAAAGGGGACATGACAAATGTACTAAAGCTCAGTGATAGCGAAAGAACTCGTACCAATGGTTTCAAATTAGATAAATTTCGTTTCAGAAAAGATATAGGCAAATATTGGTTTGGTAACAGAGTTGTAGATGGGTGGAATGGACTACCAAGTGGGATTAAAAACGATATGGAGCTTTAAGATAAAATTGGATAAGCATATGTACGAGAAGGGTTGGGTGTGAAGGGGGATCAGTAGGGTTGGGCCAATCAGCGTTCTGCAGACCCCTGTAATCCTGCGTTAGTCTCTAACTGTTTTGGTAAGATGATCCTCAGGGTATTAGAGTGTTGAGCCTATAATTGGGCTTCGTAATTGGGGTTGTGTGGGACAGGGATCTGCCTTGCTTAGGCCAATCGGCTTTCTGCAGACTCCCATTTTCTTATGTTCTTATGTTCTTATTTAGTGGGTGTGAAACTCAGGTGTCTGAAGCAACTGCCAGCAACCCCTTCTCTGTATCCTCCTACTTTCTCTATCCTAGTTTCAAAGCCAAAGGCGGATGTTGTGCATACGTGCACAACAAACTCACTTGCTCTCGAATTTCCGATTTTGGCTCCTCTGAATTCTCAACTTTATTGCTCAAACTTTCCTGTCATTCTCATATTAAATATTTATGTGATATCTGTCTTTCCCCTAACTCTACCGACTTTCTCAAATTGTTTAATTATCTAAACTCTAAAGTGGAACACATTCTAGCCATTTCTCCTTTCTCTGAATCTCCATTTTAGGAGATTTCAACGTTCATCACCACCAATGGCTCTCCTCTAATTCTACTGACCAACTTGGTGAACAAGCCTACGTCTTTTCTATCCTAAATGACCTAGAGCAGTTGGTTCAGCAAGCCTCGGAGATCGGCCCAACATTCTTGACTTGTTTCTAACTTCTAACCCTTCTTCTTATACTGTCGATCTTTTCTCTCCTTTGGGCTCCTCCGACCATAAACTTATCTCTGTCATCTGTCCTATCTCTCCAGTACGGCCACCTGATCATTGATTTCCCATGGAATTAATTTTGCTTCTGTGGCCGAGGACCCGAGGAGAGTGCTGAACGCATTACCGAGGCAATCCTATCGGGCATGGAGGCACACTTTCCATTTTCTTTCTCTCTATTGCTGTCCGCAATAAGAAGGAAGCATTTAAACGGTACCGACTCCTTAAGACTCAAGAATCTCATTCATCCTATGTTTGTATAAGTCTACCCAACATGTCACGTTTAACAAATAAGTAAAAAGGAACACAAGCAACAACATATCTACTGATCCTTACGAGGCTGCTTGTATATATGATTGCAAAAGGGGCAGATACACATATAATGATATGGAGTAAAATAAGTCCACATATAACGTCATTATCACCATATAAGACATTGTTTTTTGTCTGTGTTCGACACAATATACTTGCGTGACCCGCCATCGAATGTTGTCATATTTGATAACTTGCATCTACTATTGGCCTATAATTATATAACCTGTTTAAAATCCATAATATCATTTGGTGTCACATAAGTCGTGGGGATAAATATGCTATAATTAATGATATATTATAGATTTTCGCCTACTCTTATGACTTCAGAAAGCTACCTTACATTTGTTATTTTTCAAAATGTATTATTTCTTTAACCCTTTTTTTTAGCGGGGCCCGACTTAAGTCGGCCTAGAGAACCAAGGACTGTGTGGCGGGGCCCGACTTAAGTCAGTGTGCTATTTTTGAGCAATAATGGCTCCGAGAGAGAGACGAGCGACGGGAGGAGCGAAGGTCGGCTCATGACCGCTCGGCACGGGTCCCGCGCGACTACTGACATCTACTCCACACACACCCACACTCACTGCCTCGCTACACAGGGAATTATGTAAGGAAATTACCGCATTTTAGGGATTTTGCACTCGTCTTGCACGATCGTTGCAAGAGAACACGTGGTCGTAGAAGGATGGTTCTGGTGTCATTGGAAAGCTCAATTTACGCCCTTTTAGTCCGGCAGCCACCAGGCTCAACCTTGTTTTAGGGTCTTCATTTTTTTTTTCAGTGGATTTTGTTTGCCAACATATCCGGTTTGAAAAATATATATGTTGGCTCGCTGTCAGCCTTGGGCAATTTGAGATAATTAGCATAAAACAAAATGGCCACCAAGGAAATATCAAAATACATAATATACCATAATTCCCTTACAAATTGACATAACCGGTCAACCAATACATGGATTCCAGGGTTTTTTGACCCAGCAAATTCATTTCTGGTGTTTTCATATCCAAAATGACCACCATTTTCAAAATGGCTGCCTTTTTTTTTTGGGGGGGGGGGGAATTTTTATACTTATACTAGTATATAATAATATTACTTGTTCAACATGAAAGTAATAAAGATTGACAGTTATTTTAGTCAGATCGTTTTGAGTCCTCAATTTCTTATTATATGGCATAAATGCATAATTTTCTTGAGGTAATTAGTAATCATCCTCATCATCCTCATCAACTGCTGTTCGTGTTTGATCATTGCAACATTCAATGGAGGATTGACAAGCACAAAACATTGTGCATGGTAGCCTCGACTTGTTACATGCGCTGTTTACTTGAACATGTGCATCTTATCAACTTTAGTATATGATTCGGTGCTAGCTGAACATTGGCAGGGTTGAAGGCAGCAGTGACTTTGTTCTGCTTTTTTTTATCCATCCATAACTTGTGGGTTCCAAATCTGGTGGATCTAGTTGCAGGGCATTCTTCCATATGCATGTTTGCAGATGAGCCCGCTTGACATTCTCAATGAAGGCCTCTGTAGTAGGTGGAAGAGAACATTACTTGGGAGTAACTGTTGCTCCCGACTTCCCCGTTCTTGAAGTCCACACACTTACTCTGGCCTCAGACATAGAATTGGTCTTTGATTGTCCATAACAGGAAGCTATACATTTTGTTGCCTGTTCCAACACCTCAGGCCAGTTAGCCTCAGCATTACCTATCATATCCAGATTCAGACCTGTTTTCAGTACTTTCAACATCCTTCCTTTTCCTATACCAAAACATGCTGCCACTGTATCACATCCAGTAAGAGCATGACCTGCCAATATTGCTGGAATTATGTTCTGATGTTTCTTTACAGTGGCCTGGATATCAACAACAGTTCTCTCTTTTACAGGTGATTCCATAAACATTGGTGTTTGTATGCCTTGTTCCAGGTAATGATAAAGAAGAAGTGCATAAACATCTGTATCATCTGCAAGAACAGTGACAGGTTGCTGCTGAGCTACAGCAACTGCTATAGCCTGCTGCACAATTATGTTATCAGCTTCTTCATGAGTGGTTGCCATGTCAGCTCTTTCTACAATTGTAGCACTGCAACTTACTTCTAAAGGTGTTTTGTCCTGACCTGGAATCTGGAGTGATATTTATATTGAGACAACTTTTATGCGATATGGCCATGGGAAGACTGGCATAATAGGCATCACAACAAAACCTGAAACACTGAAAATCTGGGCTCTTAGTCTGCATTCTTGTGGCCAGATAGTACAGGATGTCACCAGCATGAGAGATTCTGACAGGTTACAGAGCTCAAAGACAACCCACAAAGAAGAGGCGAAGAAGAGAGTACTCTACAATGATAGTTTTCGTATATTAATTGTCATATCAAATTACCACAGTAATCCTTTGTATTTTAATTAGTATAACTATAATAATGGTTGCCAATGCAAGTCACGAGTATATATTGTCTCCAGGCATACCAACAGCTATATTCTTCAAAATTTTCTAATCAAAACAACTTCACAGGAAGCACATCAAGCACCTGTTATTTTTTAGCATTGAAAAATAACGCAAGTGGGTCAAAACCATTTTATTGTAAAGGACAGTAAAGATAGAGAGTATATAATTATTGATATCGTGACACATATTGGCATGCCTGAACAGCTGTAAGTGTGGAATTTTCAGAGGTGTTAGGTTGGCGAGGAATTGAACCATACCATTTTCAACTTTCTGTCATGAGACAATAGAGGTCAAAATAGCATACACGTCTACAGGGAGGTAATGGAAGTTTGATGGTGCAGAGTATTTCAGTCCTTATCTAGCTGTGCAATAGATCGTTAATACAATCAATCATAAAATACGGTTGCCAGCTTCACTTTAATGTTTGACATACCAGTTTTCCTGGATGGCATAGAATACATAGACATTTACATTATTATATATACCTACGGTAGTTCATAAACTAATTTACTTTCGGAATACGATTATCTTGAGTTAATAGGCATTGGCCAAATAAAAACAAGTTCATGGCCAGTAAATGTTTGTAAACTGCTTTGTAAAAAGTTAAATGATAGTAAAATACTGTATATCAAATAAGATTAATATGTAAATTGCCCATGATCCAATTGTACAAAAGGCTAATAAACTATTTGTGTTTGTTTGTTTGTTTGTTTTGTATAACATTGTTGAGAACATTGTGTTCGACTTTTGGTGTAATGGTAGTGTGACCTTTACTGTGATTATATTCCCGAATTACCAACAAGCTCTCGTTTCAATGGAAACCATGTTGACAGTCATGAAACATAATGATATATAAAGATAAATTATACATATGGGTGTGATAATATTAACGTTATTAACATTAGACTTAAGCTCTCCATATATATTAGCTAACAAGTGTTTAGAGCAGTGGGTTAAGCAACAGCTTAAGCGGAGAACGGAACTGAAGCAATGATTGCAAAAATTAATAATACATATTCTAATATTTCTTAAAGGTAGATTTCACTAAAAATAGCTGTTCAATAATTATCATGAGACAAAACGGTAACCATAAACTGGTAAAATAATTCACTTAACATTCCCACCCTACATACTTCCAACTTTTCCTACACGATAATATCCCCCCCCCCCCCCCCCCCCTTACTCCCTATAGTTCCCTCCCTCTCCTTCCCAGCAAATCTAACTACGCCATCTATGGGACCTAAAATGCAACAGATTCAGGGTGGGGGGGAGTGAGCGATCTTACTAGTATCAGAGCGAAAGACTCCCAGCGAAATTACCATTAGGTGGCCCAGTCGGAAAGGTGACCGACTGTACATACCTGTATGCAACTTTTGTATATCCTGTATGTATACGAGCTTAATGAAGCAATCGAATCAAATCAAATAATTGCGCCCGGCCTTACCCATGAAGTAGCCAGGGAGAGAGAGGTGCTGACGGTGATCTTGTTCGGCAGGTGTTCACAAGCTGTCAGGTTGGGTATGCCGCCTTTATACCAGAACTCATACAACCCGGCTTCAGTCATGCTCTGGATCCTGAAAGGTCATGTCCAAAAGAGTGATTTAAGGGGAGATTTTTAGTTTGCTTCCTAGATCCCTATCAAGCTTTACAAAAAATACCCCCAATACCCCTCTTCGATAAAAATGTGTACACATTTTGGTCGAACAAAATTCTCAGTCTCCTAAATTACAGGCTTGCTATCGCTCGCCAGGAAAATATCAACACTTAAATGGCAGGAAAGGTCTTAAAAATGAGAGACGTTAGGGCGAACGTCTTAAAATTTCAAAACAAATTGGCTTAACATGAGGGAGGAGGTTCGAAAACAAATATCTTAAGTGAAAATCTCCCCTTAATAAAAAGGTTCATCATAACGAGTGGTATAGGAGCTAATTGGCTCGCATCCTTAATCCCTACAGTACCGGTGACGTCTTTTATATTTGATTACAGCTACTTTAGACGATCTTATTAAGCTTACGATAGATGTATGGTAGCTAGCAGGATTAATTGAGATAGTCTGCAGTATTCATGGGTGTACGTCCTTCCTACGCTGCATAAAATAGTATAATAGTTGCCAGAATATAATGAAAAGTACATCACCGGTACTGAATGGGTTGAGGACCAGCACACATTGAAACGTATTGCATCACAGGTGACGCAGCAAAGTACAGGGCAGGACACTACAGGCAGTAATTTCATAAGAGTCATAGAGTTACATCTTTGTTACACTATCCGTCGTCAGAATAGATCTGCCTTGTTCGGTAGTATAGTTCGATCATTATATGTAGGCAGACATTGTGACTCCTAACTCCTGTAACTCAAAAAGGGCTAGAGTAAATGGGTTGTATATTTTTACTTCTATTCCCTTGTTGACTCTTCCCAAATGGTAGATATAATAGCTCGATTGCTCAAGTCGTTTGTTTTTAGTTATAGAGGTTAGTGGTCAAGAGTTTTGCCTTAATAATAATGAATAGACTATAGGAAGTGCCTTAGTTTCATGTCTCAATGTAAGCCGGGGTGAATAAATGTACGCTAATCAAAACCGCTTCCCTCATGTTTTCGAAAGAATGTTAAATAGAATATGATGATGATGATATTTGTTTGCATCAAACACAGAGATAATACTAATATAACCTTTTACATTTTCAGCTTCTGTTCAGACTGTGAATTCTTACCAAGTGATGGAACATTATACCAAAATTTCACCCTCACTTTTTGGTCAATGCTGGAACGATGGAAACGATGAATAAATAGACAGTTAGAGAGCGTATTTTTTTTTTTTTTATTTTTTTTTATTTTTTTTTTATGTGAATGAGGGAGACAAAAGGCATAAATGCCTGCAGCGAGTGCCTCCCCCAGATTTCAAAGAGTGACAGGGCCGAAATCAAGGGACGTTCGAGCTAAAATGCCTGGACACACAGAGTTTGAAGTAATTTAAGTCATAGGAAGAGGGAAAGATTGATTCTGGGAGAGAGTTCGAGAGCTCAGCAGTTGAATAGAAGAAAGTCTGAGAATAGCGTTTCACTTTTGGGTTGGAGAGTTGCACAGAGTAGGTGTGGGATTGTGTTGCAAGGCAGGTACTACATACCCTACGTAGAGGAGGTGGTATACACTGGGAAAGCTCCGAGGAACACTGATTATTGTAGTAGCGATAGAATAGTGAGAGAGATGCAACATTACGGCGAAGAGAGAGAGATCGGAGAGAGTTGGTGAGTAGACGGGAGTTAATGATACAAAAGGCTTTCCTTTCTACTTTGTGTAGGAGTGCGGTGTGAGAGGATCCTCCCCACACATGTGAACAATACTCAATACAAGGACGCACTGTGCCCTGTAGCCTACAGAGCAAGAAGCTGCGCAGGGGTAAAGAACCCTTTGAGGCAGTTGAGCACACCCAGCTTCTTGGATGCTGCCTTAGCGAGACTGGTAATATGGTCTTTCCAAGTGAGAGCAGAAGAAAAAGAGACACCGAAACCATTGAGGGAAGATGAAGGGTTGATTTTTGTATTGTTGAAGAATAAGGGATAGTCCTCTGGAGGTTCCTGACGGGTAGTAAGATGGATAAATTGAGTTTTGGAAGCATTAAATGCAACAAGGTTTTCTCTACCCCAATTGGAAATAGTAGCTAGATCAGAAGATAAGCATTTTATGGCTTCATTACGTTTACTTTTGAGGGACTGCTGGCTAGGGAGTTCTGGAAAACTAATTGAGTGGTGTAAAGTAGAGTCGTCTGCATATGAATGGATGGGACTGGATGTACAGTTGAGAAGATCATTTATGAAAATTAGAAAGAGAATAGGAGATAGGACAGAACCCAGAGGAACACCGGAGTTGATAGGATGAGGAAATGAGCGATGGCCATCCACAACCGCAGCTATGGAACGGCTAGAAAGGAAATTAGAGACAAAGTCACAGATGGAGGGCAGTTTGGAAATGAAAGATTTTTGTCAGACTCTATCGAAGGCCTTCGATATGTCTAGTGCAACAGAAAAAGTCTCACCGAAATCCCGAAAGTTGGATGACCAAGAGTTAGTAAGATATGAAAGAAGATCACCAGTAGAGCGAACCTTAAGGAAGCCATACTGGCGATCTGAGAGCAGACTATGAGAAGAGAAATGCTTAAGAAATTTGGAAGCAAGAACAGTTTCAAAAACTTTAGAGATACAAGAGATGAGAGCAATTGGACGATAGTTGGAGAGTTGAAAGTGGTCACCCTTCTTTGGGACAGGTTGAATGAGAGCAAACTTCCAGCAAGAAGGAAAGACGTTAGAGGAGAGACAGAGACGAAAGAGTTCGCCTAGGCAGGGGGTCATCACGGAAGCACAGTTTTTAAGTACAACAGGAGGAACACCGTCCGGACTGTACGCCTTCTTAGTATTAAGCCCAGAGAGGGTAGAAAGTACATCTTTAGAAGAGATTAGGATTAAAATGTAAAACTTGCAAACTAAACAAACCAAAATTGGGACAAGGACAATATAAAGTCAAATTAAATTATCAAAATCGCTATGTGGAAACAACGCTTACTAAAATGAAAATTATTAAATAACACAATCCACCACATAGGGTGTACATTACTACATGAGCAAGTTAATCTGTTTCCCAAGCAAACTAAGGCATAAGTAGGAGAGAGCGGGGTGGAGAGGGAGGAATAGCACTGGAATCATCCAAGGTAGAGTTTCTGGCAAAAGTTTGAGCAAAGAGTTAAGCTTTGTCAGAGGAAGAAGTGATGGTTGTGCCATCAGAGTGGAAAAGGGGAGGGAAAGACGAGGAAGAAAAGTTGTTGGAGAGGTTTTTGGCTAGATGCCAGAAAGCTTGGGAAGAGCTAGATTTGGATAGTTCAATGCATTTATTATTGATGAAAGAGTGCTTGGCAAGTCAAAGAACTGATTTGGCTTGATTCCGGGCAGAAATATAGGAAGAATGAGAATGACATTCATAAATGTGAGCCAGAATTGCCACGAGTCCGCACTTTGGAGAACTCGCGTAACGACTTGAGGAACTTTTAGGTGACTCGTGGTGACTCGTAATGACTCAGGCGACTCATGTGAAACTCACGGACACTCGTGGCGACACCGGCTGTTCCGGCAAAATTTCACCCGTGCACAACATTTTGACCGTGAGTCCGACAACTCTGTGACTCCCAGTTTCTCGTTGTAACTCATAGTGACTCGTTGTGGCTATTAGTGACTCGTACTGACTCGTAAACTACTCGTGAAAGATTTGTGAACACTCGCGGCAACTCGCGGACAAGTGTGGCTTAATGAGCCACCTCCTCATGGGGAATGCATCGTCACCGAGGATAAAGGTATGTCGTCATTGGGCAGGGGTTCAGCGGGCAGGAGTCCAAGTCGGTTGTCCTCTAGAATAGGTCTGATGTCTGTCGAGAATATCCCTCCATCGAAGCAGCTCCCATGTGCACCTACATCACAGTTCAGGAACTTGTAGTCTGTGTCAACGAGTGCCATGAGTACGATGGAATGGAAGCCCTTATAGTTATAGAACTCGGAGCCTCTATTGGGGGGACATCTGATGGAAACATGTTTCCTGTCAAGGGCACCTATGGCATGATGAAAATCCCAGCGTTTGGCAAACAGGCTGGCCACCTCCCTCCACTCTGCAGGTGATTTGGGGCACCGTAACACTTCCAGCTGGTATTCTGCGACAATGGTTTCGCAGGTTTCCGGAACAATGAGAGAGATTATGTTGCGGGCCACACGGAAAGCATACTGAAGGCTGGTAAACGAATCACCCATGGCTAGGTAGTGGAGTGTTATGGCTATCCGTATGCCAGGTGTCAAAGCCTCCCGCCGAAAGGTGTCCTGTCTCTGAACCCTGGGACCAACACGAGCCAGCAATTCCCTGAACATGGCACTGTCCACACGCAGCAAGTTCTTGAACCCTTTGCGATCCTCGGCCTCGAGCTCCCGCATCAGCTGCTCGTACACCCCATATTGTGGCCATCTCAGTAGCCACTCCCTAGCCCACACACGCCTTGGTATCCTCTGCCGTTGACACCTGCCTTGACGTTGCACCTCTTCTTCCTCTTCCTCCATGGCTTCCAACTCAAGCTCTACATGCAGAAATTGTGCCCTCACTAGGTCCTGGTGCCTCCTGCGGGACATGCTGCGTGGGTGCCGTGGTGTCTACTGCACGGTGGTGACTGTAGGTGTGGCATGGGAGAGCATGGGGTCACCGTATATATATGCCAGGGCTACAATGGGGGGCATCCTCGACATACTCTCAACGCACTTGTGACAACTCATGGTAACTCGTTGCGACTCATGTCGTACTCGTGGTAACTTTTGCTCTCTCGTGCTCACACTCGTGAATGTGTGAACTATGCTTTACGCAGATACTCAGACCACACAGAACTTGCGGTCCCTAGTAGGTGGTCCTGCCTTAATACTACTAGACAGGGACAATTTACGGTAGAAGAATAGGACAGAAAAGTAGAAGGCTTTCTCCCCACCCTCCGGTTAGAAAGCCGTACCGGAAAATAGATGAAGTGTAACCTTATGGGTCAGGAAATGCCCACAAGGAAAGTTTGTATAGAGTTTAGAAAGAAATCAGTCTGAAAGGGAATTTAAACTTACCCACTGATTCATTCATATTAATTCAATCTCGTCCAGTCTCTTTTTAAACGTACCAATTAAATTACTACAAATATATATATATATATATATATATATATATATATATATATACATATATATATATATAGAGAGAGAGAGAGAGGGAGAGAATACCTCTTGGTCAGTGCTGAGACGATGGGATGGTTCTTTTTGCCGATCATACTGAATGGCCGAGACATCAAAGTATTTCGGGATGTGTAGAAGTCACATCGACCTGAGACAGAAAGAGTTAGATCGAGGTGGGCTTGATTTAAGGGGAGGTTTTTAGTTTGTTCCCAAGACCTCCATCAAGCTTAACATTACACCCCACAGACCCCCTTTCAAGATATATTTGTACATATTTCGGTAGTCCGGCCATAGGCCAGTTCCCCATAAATTACAGGCTCGTTATCGCTCGCCAGGAATAAATCGACACCTAATTGGCACGAAAGGTCTGAAAATGGACAGAAATGGGGCGAAATTTCATAGAATCGCCAAATTCCTGGGGCGAACGTCTTACAATGTCAAAAGCAATGGGGCTAAACATGAGGGAGATAGGGGTATAGACAAAAATCCCTCAAGTCGAAATCTCCCCTTAACATAACACAACACAAAATAAATCCTAGCCCAAATCGTCACAGAAGTCCACAACGCAATGCAACTCAACAGTAGAACAAATCAATATATCCCTGAACTATGGCATTAAGGGGGAGGTAGACACCTTTTTTTCTGGACACCCTTCTCCCTCGTGTTTAGCATATTATATTACTTTATTTAGTTTTATCCTTTTTTTTTTTTTTTTTTTTTTTCTATGTGATTGAGGGAGGCAAAAGGCATAACTGTCTATAGCGAGTGCCCCCCCCATAGTTGAAAGAGTGACAGGGCCAAAATCAAGGGACGTTCGAGCCAAAAATGCCTGGACACACGAAGTTTGAAGCAATTTAAGTCATAGGAAGAGGGAAAGACTGATTCTGGGAGAGAGTTCCAGAGCTCAGCTGTTGAGTAGAAGAAAGTTTGAGAGTAACGTTTCACTCTTGGGTTGGAGAGTTGCACAGAGTAGGGGTGGGATTGAGTTGCAAGACGGGTACCACGTGCCCTACGTAAAGGAGGTGGTATGCACTGGGATAGCTCTGAGGAACACTGATTATTATAGTAGCGATAGAATAGCGAGAGAGATGCAACATTGCGGCGGAGAGAGAGAGATTGCAGAGAGTTGGTGAGTGAACGGGAGTTAATGATACGAAAGGCCTTCCTTTCAACTTTGTCTAGGAGAGCGGTGTGAGAGGAACCTCCCCACACATGTGAACAATACTCAATACAAGGGCGCACTATGCCCCTGTACAGAGCAAGAAGCTGTGCAGTGGAAAAGAACCCCCTAAGGCGGTTGAGCACACCCAGCTTCTGGGAGGCTGCCTTAGCAAGACTGGTAATATGGTCCTTCCAAATGAGAGCAGAAGTAAAAGAGACACCAAGAATATTGAGAGAAGATGAAGGGTTGATTTTTGTATTGTTGACGAATAAGGGATAGTCCGCTGGGAGATCCTGACGGGTAGATAGATGGAGAAATTGGGTTTTGGAAGCATTAAAGTTAACAAGGTTTTCTCTGCCCCAATTGGAAATAGTATTTAGATCAGAATTTAAGAGTTCTATGGCTTCATTACGTTTGTCGTTGAGGGATTGCTGGCTGGGGCGTTCTGAAAAACTAATGGAGTAGTGTAAGGTTGAGTCGTCTGCGTATGAATGGATGGGAATTAAGGTACAGTTAAGGAGATCATTTATAAATATTAGAAAGAGAATAGGAGATAGGACAGAGCCCTGAGGAACACCGGAGTTTATAGGGTGAGGAAGTGAACAATGGCCGTCCACAACCGCGGCTATGGAACGGCCGGAAAGGAAATTAGAGACAAAGGCACAGATGGAGGGATAGAAACCGAAGGAGGGTAGTTTAGAAATTAAAGATTTATGCCAGACTCTATCGAAGGCTTTCGATATGTCTAGTGCAATAGAAAAAGTCTCACCGAAGTCCCGAAAGGAGGATGACCAAGAGTTAGTAAGATATGAAAGAAGATCACCAGTAGAGCGACCCTTAAGGAAGCCATACTGGCGATCTGAGAGCAGATTATGAGAAGAGAAATGCTTAAGAAATTTTGAAGCAAGAATAGTTTCAAAAACTTTAGAAAGACAAGAGATAAGAGCAATTGGACGATAGTTGGAGGGTTGAGAGCGGTCACCCTTCTTTGGGACAGGTTGAATGTGAGCAAACTTCCAGCATGAAGGGAAGACGTTAAAGGATAGACAGAGACGAAAGAGTTTGCCTAGGCAGGGAGTTAGCACGGAAGCACAGTTTTTGAGAACAACAGGAGGAACACCGTCCGGACCGTACGCCTTATTAGTGTTAAGCCCAGAAACTTAACCCCTCAAGGATCTAAAACATAACTTGTTTCTATGTTTTTGGCTGTTATTGGGCGATTTTATTTAGATTAGGAAGGGTATACGGCAGTCAGAGAGTTAATTGAGACAGTCTTTATCCTTTTAACTCCCACAGATTCTTCCTAAGCTGTATAAAAGCGTCTAATGATAGCCAGAATAAACTGTCAAAATGCGTCAAGATCCTCCAAGGGGTTATTATTTCCGTCTCCTGTTACGGTAAAACTCCTTTCTTTTTCTTTTTCTTTTTTTTTTATACTGTATAGATACTGTATATTGGAAGAAAGACATTTCTCACAGTAGCAATGTATGTTTGTTTACTCTCGTGTTATCTCTCTCTTTCTCTCTCTCTCTCTCATATTCACCCGTTTATCCAATTTAGGTGTCATTTTACTTTACTACACTAAAGAGACTAAAACCACACTCTCTGTGGATTAAGCGGTCTTTAAACTGGTATATACAGTATGTATGTATGTATGTGTGTATGCAAATAATTATGTAGGCCTATGTATGTATGTATTATTTACTTCTACCCAACATTATCCTTCCTAATTAATAGTACTCTTCTCACCAGTTCTGGTAAATGCCTGGTGTTTCATGATATTGGTGAGGGTCTCGGCGTGGAGGATGCCGTGCACTCGCTCTCTCTCTCTCTCTCTCTCTCATACTCACCTGTTTACCCATTGTAGTTGTTACTATTGTTACATCATTATCCGTTCTAATTATTAGTACTCGAACGTCCCTTGATGTTGCCCCTGTCACTCTTTCAATTCTGGGGGAGGCACTCGTCATAGGCAGTTCTGCATTTTGTCTCCCTCACTCACATAAACGAAAATATATAAATAAACTCTTCTCACCCGTTCTTGTAAATGCCTGGTGTTTCATAATATTGGTGAGGGTATCGGAGTGGACGATAACCTTTCTGCCGGTAACGATATCGGACTGTAATATATCGGTGTACTGGTCCAGCCTGAGATACTCCACTCGTCCCTGTCGCCCGGCCTCCTTCACCTCCAGTAGCTCCCCGGACTCCGCAGCCTGTAGGAGATGCGAAGTGTCATTGGTGTATATTTAAAACTCCCATTTGTACAAGCAACGTCTTTTTTATTCTATTCTAGCTATATTTAGACGATTTTGTGCAGCATAAGAAGGATCTGTGGTAGTCAAAAAGGTTAATGAAGATAGATCGAAACCTGTTAATTTCTGGATACAATCGTTTATTAGTAGCCAACATAAAATTAAAAGAACGGAACTGGCACTGAACGGGTTTACCCTTTCAAGATCTGATACGCTTTTCTTTTCGTTTATATATATTTTTGTATTTTTGGCTATAATTTGAAAACAAAAATTGGAATAGGAGGGGTATATAGAATTCAGAGGATAATAATATTGATATATTATTTACCCTTATAATTCACACCGATCCTTCCTAAATTGTATGAAATCGTCTAATGGTAGCCAGAATAAACTGTCAAAATGCGTCATAATTGTCAAAGGGTCAAGTGTAGGTTGCCATTGTATTTCATATTATGTTATATATTTTGCTATGTGTATGAAGGTGACAAAATGCAATGCTGCCTGTAACAAGTCCCCCCCCCCCTCCTTTACCAAAGTTAATAGTAACAGGGAGCCAAATTCAAGGTACGTTAGAGTCAATATGTCTCGACACACGGAGCTTGAAGCAGTTCTAGTCATAGGATGAGGGTAAGATAGTGTTTGGTTAGTGTTTGTTCAGTCTTTCTACATATCCTTTGTACATTTACCTTAGCTAGATACACTTAACATGACCATTACAGTAACAGAAAATTAGGACGGTCTGTACCCACTACTAACCAGCATTGTCATGGTGCTGTAGGAGAACTTCTGCCAGACCATGATGACCTTAGGATCGTCTAACACGTCCCTCAGGCTCTGGTAGGGGTGAGGGATATGTCTCACGGCCAGGAGGGACATAAGGTTACCGGCGTAGCTCTTCGTCAGCACCAGCGTCGTCAACATCCACGTCCCTATGACCATCCTTTCGCACCACTGCCAGTCAGCACGAACCTCCACCGCTGTCAATACGATGGCTGACATTAGACAATTTTACTCGGCTCCGAAAGTCCCTTCAGGAATCAACCGGTGTGAAAACTATTTCCGTTAACACTCTCACTCCCACAGGTCAATTGAGCTCAACTGAAGGAGGACCTTAAGTAAAGTATAAACAATATACTAAAATCTCCTGATGGTAGTTGATGAAACTCTTCAGTATTATAAACACTAGGCCTCTCGACAGTATTTGACCCTTCGACAGTATTTGTCTGCTTGGCCCAATTCAACCACTAAATTCAACTGTTCAGTCCATTTCAACTATTTCATCCAATTAAACTACTTTGTTCAATTCAACTACTCAGCTCAATTCAACATTCAGCCCATATTTACCACTCTATTCAATTATACTACCTCACCCAAATTATAATACCTTAGACCATTTCTACCGCATCAGCCCAATTTCACCGCTCAATCATAGTCAACATCTTAGCTAAATTCGGTCCGCTTGGCCCCATTCTAATTCTGGCCGCAAATTGACTGTTCAACCCAATTTGACTACTAAACCCAATTCAACTGCCTTGTCCAACTGGAGTGTTCACCACTCGACCCAATCGATCCCTCAACCAAATTCGACCATTCAGCCCAATTCTGCTCATTTTATCTGCTTGGATCAGTTTGACTGCCTCATCCCAATTCGACCACTTGGTTCCATACAAAGGTTTGGCCTAATTATCTGTTTGGCCCAATTAGACTACTTATCTCAAATCTATCATTCGGGCAAATTCAACCAATCTATCCATATTCAACTGCACGACACAATTGATTACCACTCAGCCCAGGTCGACCACTTGGCTCAATATAACTGCTCAACTTATTTTGATTCAATCACTTTATCCAATTCAACTGCTTGGCACAGCTCGACAACTTACCCCAGTTCAATAACTTGGCCAAATTCAACCACTCGACACAATCAACCACTCAGTTCAGTTTGACTGTTCAGCCCAATTCAACCACTGACACATTTCAACACAGACCACCCAGCTCAATTTGCAATAATTCAGCCATTTGGTCCACTTTGATAACTTAAAACAGTTTTTACGAATGTAGAAGACTTTTTGGAGATGTGTGCTATACTGAGCATTTTTGCCTTAAACATGTAGCTCTGCTCTAGACTAGGAAGTTGGAAAGAGAATAAGTTGTAGACTTTAGTAACCAACATACTAATTATTTACGACTAGATGTAAAAAAAATTGTATAGATAAACAGCTTAAACAGTATTTATGCTCACATTGCTGTAGGATAACATGCACAAGCGCAAATAATTGCTTAGACATGTAGTTCTTCTCCTGATTCTGTGAGTCAAAACAAACAGTTAGTATCTTCATAACGGGTGGTAGAAGCAGTAAGGTGCCACCAATAGCCACCCAGACCAGGGGCGTGAGGGGGAACAGGAAGCCCCAGGGGTCCACCTCCGGCCGTCCCCGCCCGGCGAACACCTTTAGTGGCTCCACAAACATCGGCCGCGTAAAGTCCACTACCTCTCCCCGCACAGCATCCAGGGCGAACGGGCCTAGTCCTATATCAACCTCCTGCAGAAGAAATGTCAAGATAATTTTGTAATGTGGGGTGTCTTACACTATATTGTTTCATTCCATCTGACAGTAAATTGCAATGTTACTATCTTGTTTACTCAGCTATTACGAAAATATTGTAACGAAATATGCTGTTAATTATAAAACTTGGCATTAATACAAGGCAGAGACATAGTAGTTTCATATAATTATTTTCATTAAGTATCGAAAAATCAGTTGTTAAGGGATTCAATTTTTCGTCAGCATATATAAAACCGAGTATACGACTCACTTTGCAACGGTGTTCATCTTCATAACATGGATGTTTTGTGCATGTGGTGTATGATTAACCCAACCTGGTACACTGGGACTACTACTACATACTATATCTAGGTTGCCACAGATTACCAAGCTACCTACTGTATTTCAGGTAAGGTTTAAGGGGAGATTTACACTTGAGGGAATATTTTTCTGGACCCTTTTCTCCCTCATGTTTATCCTCAGTATTGTTTAGATTTTAAGACGTACGCCCCACTAGTTTGGCGATTATAAGAACTTTTGCCCCATTTATCTCAATTGTAATACCTTTCGTGCCATTCAAATGTCAATCTCGTCCTGGCGAGCGATAGCGAGCCTGTTATTTAGGAGTAAACCGGCCTTTGGCCGGTAAATTTTTCTACCGAAAAATTTACAAATTCAACTTGAAAGGGGGCTAGGGGGTGTAATTTAAAGCTTGAAGGAGGTATATGGAACAAACTAATAACCTCCCCTTAAATAATAGTAGCTTGAAGACAAATCTAAATGTCCTAATAGTGAAATAAAGTACTGACCTCCCTAACCACTTGGCCCACCATACCGGTCCAGGATCCGTTAGGCTGTTTGGAGCCCCAAGTGTGATCGGCTGCACGGAGGAATATATACCTGGAAATAGTGTTGCTAATTAACCACTTGCGATTTTCAGGCTATAAGGAAGTTGGAGCTGTAGACATCGATATTAGCAACACTAACAGCTAAAGTACGGATGTAGTGCATATATAAATACATTAAATAAAATTCAGCAAACTTTCTATCCATAAACAACTCGTATAAGTTCTGTATTTCTGCTAAATATGGATGTCTACAGCTCCAACTTCCTTATAGCCTGAAACTCGTAAGGGGCCAATTTAGCTACCTTTCCGCTAACTCTAGATGCATTTACTTCGATTTAGAGGCACATTTTTACATGTAGCAACCTAAATTCTAGCGATATGCTGTAGATTGTATTCATTTTAGTGAGATATTACAGAGACTGTGCCGTTATTGTAGCTATTATGATAATTTACTTACTATCTAGCGGACTTGATTTGGTAACCCTGTCTGGAAAGCATATCGTTAGGCTTTCTGTATTATGTGCAATGTACAGTCATGAGTAAAGACCGGAAGTTAAGGCACTAACAAACACTAAAATAGGCAGGTAAAAAGGCATTTATAAAATACAAAAAAAGCAAAAAAAAAAAGGCATTATTGATGAAAAAGGCATAAAAATGGCATTTATTTTATGTATTAAAATCAAATCAAGCATTAATAGGGTAAAAATGACCTAAGTAACATTGTCATTGATACACTTTCTACATTTTGTTTATGATTGCACATAATTACAAGCATTTTCTTCAAATTGCCAGGCGCTAAATTGTGCCGTTTGTCGGAGAGAGGCCAACTTGGGCCAGGTTGCCATCTGGCGACAGCAATAAGCACCAATATTTTACACTTTGAAAAACACAAAAACAAAGTAAAAAAACATTAAAGTGATGAAATCACCAAAAAAGGCACAAAAAGGCTCTGGAAAACACAAAATAGGCATAATAGGCACTAAATCGGCAAAAAAGGCATTATAGTGATGAAATCACCAAAAAAGGCACAAAAAGGCACTTATGGCATTTATGGCAAAATCCGGTCTCTAGTCATGAGCCATAATACCTATACACCCATTTGAATCTTTGAACCTTTAAAGGGGGGATGGTTGGTTTTCCTGGCTTCCCCTTCTCCCTCATGTTTAGCCATATTAGTTTTGCGATTTAAGGCGTTAGTTCCATTAGTTAGGCGATTTTAAGACCTTTCACCCCAATTTTTTGTCAATATTAGGACCTTTCGTGCCATTTAGGTGTCAATTATTTCCTGGCGAACGATATCGAGCCTGTAATATTTCGGCCGGGACATTTTTCTACCTAAAAATGTACAAATATATCTGGAAGGAGTGTCGAGGGCTCTAGGGGGTGTCATTTTAAGCTTGATGGAGATCTAGCGTGGACACAAATATATATATATATATATATATATATATATGGATTGGGGAGATTGTAGGCACCAATCGATCAGGGCTAGACCCAGGTGAGGTTATAGGCATGTGATAAAGAGTCGCTGGAACTCCTGTTTCATTTGCTTGGCCTCTCTTACTGATTTTCTTTGTGCCTCATTTACTCTGAGAGCAATCCAGCTAGCTCTCACAAACACCTCCTCCTCCTCCTATCCACTTCACTACACTAAACATGCACACCACACTTCATTCCTCCACACCAAAAAAAAAAAAAAAAAAAAAAAAATATGAATTCTAGCCCAGCCTCGGAGTCCCCAGGGGGAGGGACCATCCCCTGACGACCCCACACAATTACCTGGACCTCGGCCTGTTAATCTTTATATTAATTTCTGCAACATTCGTGGACTTTCCTCTAACTTTCACTCTGTTGAGCACCATCTCTCCTCCTACAAACCTGATCTTCTCTTCCTCACCGAAACGCAGGTGTCTGTAGCAACATCCAGCAGCCCCTTCTCTGTATCCTCCTTCTTTCTCTATCCTAGTTTCAAAGCCAAAGGCGGATGTTCACAACAAACTCACTTGCTCTCGTGTTCCCGATTTCGACTCATCTGAATTCTCAACTTTATGGCTCAAACTTTCCTGTCATTCTCTTACTAAATATTTCTGTGCTGTCTATCTTTCCCCTAACTCTACCAACTTTCCCAAATTCTTTGACTATCTAAACTCTACAGTGGAACACATTCTATCCATTTCTCCTTTCTCAGAAATCTCCATCTTAGGAGATTTCAACGTTCACCACCGCCAATGGCTCTCCTCTCACACTACTGATCCACCTGGTGAACAAGCCTACGTCTTTTCTATCCTAAATGACCTAGAGCAGTTAGTTCAGCAACCCACCCGTATCCCGGATCGCATCGGAGATCGGCCCAACATTCTTGACCTGTTTCTAACTTCTAACCCTTCTTCTTATACTGTCGATCTTTTCTCTCCTTTGGGCTCCTCCGACCATAACCTTATCTCTGTCACCTGTCCTATCTCTCCAGTACGGCCACCCGATCCTCCTAGCCGGCGGCGCTTGTGGCACTTTGGCGCTGCCGACTGGGAGGCTCTTCGGCAGTACTTCTTTGATTTCCCATGGAATGATTTCTGCTTCCATGGCCGAGGACCCTCGGAGAGTGCTGAACGCATTACCGAGGTAATCCTATCGGGCATGGAAGCATACATTCCATTCTCTTTCTCTCAGACTAATGCTAAAAAATCTTGGTTTACTCACACCTGTTCTACTGCTGTCCGCAAAAAGGAGGAAGCATTCAAACGGTACCGACGCCTTAAAACTCAAGACTCTCATTCTTCATATGTTTCTGCCAAGTCTGTTCTTCGACTTGCCAAACACTCTTTCATCAATAATAAATGCACTGAACTATCCAACTCTAGCTCTTCCCAAGCTTTCTGGCATCTAGCCAAAAACCTCTCCAACAATTTCTCTTCTTCGTCTTTCCCTCCCCTTTCCCACTCTGATGGCACAACCATCACTTCTTCCTCTGACAAAGCTAAACTCTTCGCTCAAACTTTTGCTAGAAACTCCACCTTGGATGATTCCGGTGCTATTCCTCCCTCTCCGCCCTCCTCTCTCTTACTTATGCCTAATATCCTAATCTCTTCAAAAGATGTACTTTCTACCCTCTCTGGGCTTAACACTAATAAGGCATACGGTCCGGACGGTGTTCCTCCTGTTGTTCTCAAAAACTGTGCTTCCGTGCTGACTCCCTGCCTAGGCAAACTCTTTCATCTCTGTCTATCCTCTAACGTCTTCCCTTCATGCTGGAAGTTTGCTCACATTCAACCTGTCCCAAAGAAGGGTGACCACTCTCAACCCTCCCAACTATCGTCCAATTGCTCTCATTTCTTGTCTTTCTAAAGTTTTTGAAACTATTCTTGCTTCCAAATTTCTTAAGCAATTCTCTTCTCATAATCTGCTCTCAGATCGCCAGTATGGCTTCCTAAAGGGTCGCTCTACTGGTGATCTTCTTTCATATCTTACTAACTCTTGGTCATCCTCCTTTCGGGACTTCGGTGAGACTTTTTCTATAGCACTAGACATATCGAAAGCCTTCGATAGAGTCTGGCATAAATCTTTAATTTCTAAACAACCCTCCTTCGGTTTCTATCCCTCCATCTGTGCCTTTGTCTCTAATTTCCTTTCCGGCCGTTCCATAGCCGCGGTTGTGGAGGGCCATTGTTCACTTCCTCACCCTATACACTCTGGTGTTCCTCAGGGCTCTGTCGTATCTCCTATTCTCTTTCTAATTTTTATAAATGATCTCCTTTACTGTACCTTAATTCCCATCCATTCATACGCAGACGACTCAACCTTACACTACTCCATTACTTTTTCAGAACACCCCAGCCAGCAATCCCTCAACGACAAACGTAATGAAGCCATACAACTCTTAAATTCTGATCTAAATACCATTTCCAATAGGGGCAGAGAAAACCTTGTTAACTTTAATGCTTCCAAACCCCAATTTCTCCATCTATCTACCCGTCAGGATCTCCCAGCGGACTATCCCTTATTCGTCAACAATACAAAAATCAACCCTTCATCTTCTCTCAATATTCTTGGTGTCTCTTTTTCTTCTGCTCTCATTTGGAAGGACCATATTACCAGTCTTGCTAAGGCAGCCTCCCAGAAGCTGGGTGTGCTCAACCGCCTTAGGGGGTTCTTTTCCCCTGCACAGCTACTATAATAATCAGTGTTCCTCAGAGCTATCCCAGTGCATACCACCTCCTTTACGTAGGGCACGTGGTACCCGTCTTGCAACTCAATCCCACCCCTACTCTGTGCAACTCTCCAACCCAAGAGTGAAACGTTACTCTCAAACTTTCTTCTACTCAACAGCTGAGCTCTGGAACTCTCTCCCAGAATCAGTTTTTCCCGCTTCCTATGAATTAAATTGCTTCAAACTCTGTGTGTCCAGGCATTTTGGCTCGAACGTCCCTTGATTTTGGCCCTGTCACTCTTTCAACTATGGGGGAGGCACTCACTATAGGCAGTTATGCCTTTTGCCTCCCTCAATCACATAGAAGAAAAAAAAAAGAAAAAAAAAATATATATATATATATACATATATACTGTATATATAAATATATGAATAACATATCCATAGAATTAACCCTATCCCCCTTAACCCATTGCCTGCGGGAGACGTTCCCGAACGCCATGGCAGTTTACAGCAATTTACAGGCTTTTAAAGCCTTTTTAGGGAAGGGTCCGGCTGGCCAGACCGCGAAAAATAAAAACAATCTGAAAAATTGCCTGAGAAATGTCAACACTTTCAGCAATTCTGTATAGATACCGAGTTATGCGCATCCCCCCCCCCCCCCCCCACACCAACACTTATTATTAGGAATACGTAGTTAGTCATACTAACAACATTATGCAACAATAACTAGCAAAAATAGCATATAAGTAAACAAGTTGCATGGTAGTATTGTGGTTTGTGGCAATGTGTGTGTACCGATATCATCACACACCAAGTCCTAGGCTTCAGTGAGCTTCTAGCTCGCACGGTGGAAGGTAGCTTGCGCTTCTACTCCTCACAACCTTCAAAGGCCCATATCTCAAAACATAAGTTTTTCATATTAAATATTGCTACTCCTCAGCTAGTTTTGGGTTGACTTTGATGAAACAAAAGCTGAGAGTAAGAGGAATCTTTTTTCTTCATAGTAATATTTTGATTTATTGTATATCTGTGAATAGGAATTTTTGGTAAATATTTTTTCTTGCAAATTGTTGGCCAAAATAAACAAAATTATAAACAATAAACAAAAGCAAACAACAAAAATATTAGAGCATAAAATATCACCCTTAGTACTATTACCCATATTATTATGAAGAGGATGGGACCAATAATAACCAAGGAGTAGCGTTTTTTAAAATTTAGGCGGGAGGGGGGTGGGGGGGGGGGGGGGCACTGCCCGCTAAAGGGGAGGCGGGAGTAGGAGGGGGTATGAGGTCTTAAATTCATGTATATATTGTCAATTCATCATACAATAAATATGAAAGTGATTTATGCATATTTAATGTGAATATGGCATAACCACGTCCTTCCCCCAGCCAGCCGGCTGCGAGATATACAGCACTGCCAAAGGCAAATGTAGCGCGACAATAGCGATAGTTGATCATTTTAGCAATGTCTATGGTAGCGCTGCAGGTGAACCCTGCGAGCTACGAAGCTCGTTTTGGTGTTATTTTGAAATTATTTTCTTCTAGTTTTTAGCTGCATACATTTAATTTCATTCAGACTTTTTCCTAATCAATCAGGAGTGCCTGAATGAGCCCTAATATGGCGGAAATATGCCCGCAGCCATAGTGATAAAGCCAAGTTGTGAAGCCTGTGGGATGTAACAAAACATTGCATTGTCTAGCTTTGGTTTGATACAGATTCATATGGGTTTGAAGATACTAAGGCTCATGACTGTACAACCAAGATGCCTGGTTATTTCATCCTCTACATTGGTGGTTTAAGGAGACTTAATTTTATCTGTGTATTTGTTTTGTATTAATACCGGTATTATATATTTGCTTCAGTTTGCTACCTAGGCCTCTATCAAGCTTATAAAAATAGCATCCCAAAGATCCCCCTTCGAGATAAATTTGTACATTTTAGACAAATGTCCTGGCCGAAGGCCTATTCCTCCTAAATTACAGGCTCGCTTATCGCTCGTCAGGAAAAAAATCGACACCTAAATTTATCTTGGATGGGGTCTAGGGAGTGTTTATTTAAGTTTGATAGAGGTCTAACGAGGTTACAATAAAATATATAAATATATAAATATAACAACCACTACCCCCTTAAGCCACTTTTTTGCATCCTCTTCTTCATAATTATATACAATGATGCTATATGAGCATTGAAGTCCGGTTCCTCCTAAATTACAGGCTCGCTATCACTCGCCAGGAAAAAATCAACACCTAAATGACACGAAAAGTATTAATATTGGCAAAGAAAAGGAGCGAAAGGTCTTAAAATCGCCAATCTAATGGGGCGAACGTCTTAAAATATGAAAGCTAAAGGGCTAAACATGAGGAAGAAGGGGGACCAGAAAAACAACCTATCTCACTTTAACCGAACTATGGATTCCGACTGTACATTCTAGCTATTAACCCCATGAGGAACATGACGGGTTTTGACAGTTAAGTCTGGCTATCATTAGACGATTGTATTGAAATTAGAAAGGGTATATATGGAAGTCAAAGGGTTAACGCATTCAGTGCCGGTGCCGTCCTTTTAACTTTTTTCTAACTACTATTAGACGATTGTATTTAGTTTCAAAAGCGCCTCCAGCAATCAACAAGCTTCTTACTTAACGCTTTTTACTACCACAGATACTTCTTAGGCTGCAGAAAAGCGTTTAGCTATAGCTTGAATGAGATTATAAAGACGTCACTGGTACAGAAGGGGTTGATTGCGACAATTTTTACCCTTTTAGTTCCCACAGATCCTTCCTAAGCTGTTCAACATCGTCTAATGATGGCCAAAAGAACTGTCCAAACGCGTCATGCTCCTCAAGGGGGTTAATGTCTAGAATGTACAGTCGGAATCAATAGTTCGCTTAATGGGGTCATTTTTCTGGTCCCCCGTCTCCCTAATGCTTAGCCCCCAATAGTTTTCAGATTTGATGACGTTCGGCCCATTAGTTTTGCGATTTTAAGTCCTTTCGTCACATTTCTTTGTCAATATTAAGACTTTTTGTGTCATTTAGGTGTCCATTATTTCTTGGCGAGCGAGAGCGAGCCTGAAATCAAAGGGCACCGGCCTTCGACCGGGACATCCCGAAGGATTTTTTTTTTTTTTTTTTTGTATATAGTTGAAGGTCTACGAAGGAAACTAAGACAATAATATACATATATATATAAACAAGCAATTAATTACGGCCATCCCTCACCCCCCCCCCCCCCTAAATATCCTTTTTATAAGCAGTGTAATTTTGACAATGGGTCAGTATTCAGTAACGACCAATAACTATAATCCTCACGAGAAGTTCATGCCCTGTGCGACATAGGAGAGCATATCAATCATGAACCCCTTGAACCATTCCCTCTCTCCCCCGGGTGCGGTAGGGTCCTTCTTCTGGATCAACTGGTTCAGGGGGAATTGTTCAGTCGTCACAGCAAGGGTCGGTCCGGTAGCCAGCCTGGGGAACAACAACAATAATTAAGGGGAGATGGTCTTTTTTCTGGTCTCCCTCATGTTTAGCCTCATTAGTTTTTTTTAGACATTTCAAAACATTTGTTCCATTAGTTTGGCAATTTTAAGACCTTTCACCTCATTTCTTTGTCAATGTCTCGGCCTTCGGCCGGGAACATGTACACATTTATCTCGAAGGGTAGTCTAGGGGGTGTATTGTTAAGCTTGATGGAGGTCTAGGGAGTAAACTAAGAAAATATTATTATGATAAATAAAAAGGCAAATAAATACGCCCATCCCCACTTAAAAAATGTCAAGCGTTGACCGTTTGTTATGTTATTATCTCTAATGCGGTGACAAACTCATTACTCTTTACTAGAGTCGACAGTTTGCTATTATATTTTACTTAACCCCTTCAGTACCGGCGGCGTCCTTCTAATTTTATTCTAGCTATATTTAGACGATTTGTGTGCGGTTTGAAAAAGGATCTGTGGTACTAGAAATGGTTAAGTGAGATAGTTCACACCTGCTAACTACTGGAGGCCCATTTTAAGATGAATAATATCATCTAATAGTAGCCAGAATAAAGCTAGAAGTAAGGTACCTGTACTGAAGGTGCTAATGTGGTGAATATATATATATATATATATATATATATATATATATATATATATATATATATATATATACTGTATATATATATATATATATTCTGTATATATAAATATATATAAATGCCTGGACACACAGAATAATCCAATGGACCTGGGTTCGAATCTCGATATGTCAATGGGAAGATATTATTGGGATGGAATTTGTGCTGTACCTAGTGTTAGTGCATTACCTGAAAAGAAAAAAACGAAACACCAACAAAATACCCTAATTGTTCCCTGATTAAATAGCTCTGCATGGATATTTCCATATTCAAAATATGCTACAGGGGGGCAATGCCTAGTGAGTTAATTGCTCAATAGTTGGCTTTCTGAGAGCGAGGGTCCAAATCTAGGGGTGAGACAGTGAAGGACAGAGGCGAAGCAGCTTCAGAGATGGTTCTGCTTCAAGCCATGAATAAGTGCTTTGCATGTCTCACTCCCTAGACTGGAACGAGACCTCATAGGTTTCACGGTGTTGAGCAGTAGAAAGTACAGGCTCTCAGCCTATGCCCGAGAGGGAGTAGCCTAGTTGGAATATAAAAATATAAATACAAATATAAAAATATTTGCTTGATGGACGTATACCGAGCAAGCTCTCTTTGCTCAAACTTTTGCTAGAAACT
The DNA here is from genome assembly GCA_032716605.1 of Paralithodes platypus. NCBI lineage: Eukaryota > Metazoa > Arthropoda > Malacostraca > Decapoda > Lithodidae > Paralithodes > Paralithodes platypus. Next base: position 20,976,821 of record CM064546.1, on the reverse strand, counting down.
CTACCTTGGATAATTCCGGTGCTATTCCTCCCTCTTCACCCCCCCCCCCCCCCTCTCTCCTACTTATGCCTAATATCCTAATCTCTTCTAAAGATGTACTTCCTACCTTCTCTGGGCTTAATACTAAGAAGGCGTACGGTCCGGACGGTGTTCCTCCTGTTGTATTAAACAACTGTGCTTCCGTGCTAACCCCATGCCTAGGCAAACTCTTACGTCTCTGTCTCTCCTCTAACGTCTTTCCTTCTTACTGGAAGTTACTCTCATTCAACCTGTCCCAAAGAAGGGTGACCACTCTCAACCCTCCAACTATCGTCCAATTGCTCTCATCTCTTGTATCTATAAAGTTTTTGAAACGATTCTTGCTTCCAAATTTCTTAACCATTTCTCTTTTCATAATCTGCTCTCAGATCGCCAGTATGGCTTCCTTAAGGGTCACTCTACTGGTGATCTTCTTTCATATCTTACTAACTCTTGGTCCTCCAACTTTCGGGACTTCGGTGAGACTTTTTCTATTGCACTAGACATATCGAAGGCCTTCGATAGAGTCTCGCACAAGTTTTTAATTTCCAAACTGTCCTCCTTCGGTTTCAGTCAGTCCATATGTGCCTGTGTCTCTAATTTCCATTCTGGCCGTTCCATAGCTGCGGTTGTGGACGGCCATCGCTCATTTCCTCATCCTATCAACTCCGGTGTTCCTCAGGGTTCTGTCCTATCTCCTATTCTCCTTCTAATTTTCATAAATGATCTTCTCAACTGTACATCCAGTCCCATCAATTCATATGCAGACGACTCTACCTTACACCACTCAATTAGTTTTCCAGAACGCCCCAGCCAGCAGTCCCTCAAAAGCAAATGTAATGAAGCCATATAATACTTATCTTCTGATCTAGCTACTATTTCCAATTGGGGTAGAGAAAACCTTGTTGCATTTAATTCTTTCAAAACTCAATTTATCCATCTTACTACCAATCAGGAACCTCCAGAGGACTATCCCTTATTCTTCAACAATACAAAAATGAACCCTTCATCTTCTCTCAATGTTCTCGGTGTCTCTTTTTCTTCTGCTCTCACTTGGAAGGACCATATTACCAGTCTCGCTAAGGCAGCCTCCCAGAAGCTGGGTGTGCTCAACCGCCTCAAGGGGTTCTTTACCCCTGCTCAGCTTCTTGCTATGTACAGGGGCACAGCGCGTCCTTGTATTGAGTATTGTTCACATGTCTCACACCGCTCTGCTAGATAAAGTAGAAAGGAAAGCCTTTCGTATCATTAACTCCTGTCCACTCACCAACTCTCTGCAATCTCTCTGTTCGCCGCAATGTTGCATCTCTCTTGCTATTCTATCGCTACTACAATAATCAGTGTTCCTCGGAGCTTTCCGAGTGTATACCACCTCCTCTACCTAGGGTACGTAGTACCCACCTTGCAACACAATCCCTCCCCTACTCTGTGCAACTCTCCAACCCAAGAGTGAAATACTATTCTCAGACCTTCGTCTACTCAACTGCTGAGCTCTGAAACTCTCTCCCAGAATCAGTCTTTCCCTCTTCCTATGACTTAAATTGTTTCAAACTCCGTGTGTCCAGGCATTTTAGTTCGAACGTCTCTTTCAAATCTGGGGGAGGCACTCGCTGCAGGCAGTTATGCCTTATGTCTCCCTCATTCACATAGAAAACTAAAAACAAACTAAAAAATGAATGAGTAAATATGCAAATAAACCAAACAAATAGCCACTACCTTCTTCAAGTCATCCTTATCCATGTGCAGTATTATTTCTAAATATTTACATACAAAATAATATAAGTCCACACACGTTTACGAAGGACTGAACACATTCCTTTACCTGGTAAATTTGTCGTGGAAGAACAAGTCGTTAGAGGTGATGACCAAGCCCCTCCTCTGATCCCAGCTGGCTACCTTTCCTGCTGGTGGGTCTGGAGGGCTGTAAGGCAGGACCACGTACACGCTGCATCTGAACACATAATTAACCCCTTCTGTATAGGCGACGTGTTTTAAATTTTATCCCAGCTCTATTTAGAGTATTACAGTGTTTACAGCACTCTCCATGTCATTAACAATCAAATAAACAATATACAACTCCCAAGGCAGCCCCCACCCAAACAAATTAGGAGGGTGAATTAGGTACGTGTACAATAAGATAGTGCAGGGTATGAAACAGGTACGTTTTTGGATTTTCTTTCCAAGTAAACGTCAGTAAGCTCGAAAAGGCCAACAACTAGGTTGTTGGAATTAAGTACAAAATGTTCTAGTTTGAATTAGGTTCGAAAAGTGTTAGTTGGAATTATGTTCGAAATTATCCACCCGATATTAAATTCGAAATTCGGCAATAAGTTCGAAAATCCTTCGAACTTGTTTCCCACGAAACAATTATCCGATTTTGAACAGGGATTTGGAAATAGGATCTTATTTAATATAATAACATTTAGTTGGATATACGTACGTGTTGACAATGCAGGGTATGAAACAGGTACGTTTTCGAGAGAAAAAATCCAAGTAAACGTCAGTGAATTCAAAAGGGCCAGGAAATACTGTAGGTTGTTGGAATTATGTTCAAAATGTTCTAGTTTGAACTAGGTTCGAAAAGTGCTAACTGGAATTATGTTCGAAAATATCCACTCGGTATAAAATGCACTATCAACACGTACTTGTCACCACGTACGTATATCCAACTAAATTTTATAATATTACATACGATCCTATTTCCAAGTCCCTGTTCAAAATCGGAAAATTGGTTCGTGAGAAACAAGTTCGAAGGATTTTCGAACTTATTTCCGAATTTCGAATTTAATACCGAGTGGATATTTTCGAACATAATTACAATTAGCACTTTTCGAACCTAATTCAAACTAAAACATTTCGTACTAAATTCCAACAACCTAGTTTTTGGCCTTTTCGAACTTAATGACGTTTACTTGGAACTAAATTCGAAAACTACCTGTTTCAAACCCTGCACTATCAACACGTACTTGTTACCAAGTACGTATTTCCAACTAAATGTTATAATATTATATACGATCCTATTTCCAAGTCCCTGTTCAAAATCGGAAAATTGGTTCGCGGGAAACAAGTTCGCAGGTGTTTCAACCTATTTCCACGTACCTATTTCCCAGAAACTAGCATGAACTTATTGTACACGTACCACTTTCCCCCTCCCCAAAAATGTAAGTGTTTGTAGGAGCACTGACAAAAAGTAGAGGACTAAACACCTTTCATAGATTTCACTAGTTAGGTTTATTTGTAAATTAATTAGTGGGTTGGTGAAAACAAATATGAATACCCCAACTTTACTATGAACGCTTTATTCTTCTTTCAATACCCCACATGTCCTTGAACCATCACGCATTGTCATAATCACCTTTACAAGCCACTCCTACTGAAAGAGATACGCAACGAAAACATTCAGATGCTAACCTGAACCTAGGTGTAGAACTCCGGATCAGCAGCAGAGAGTTAGTCATGGAGAGGGTGTAGCGGAGGTGTTGGAGGCGGTGGAGTGGTAGGCGGGTGAGAAACAGAAGCCTCGCCCTCCACACCATCAGGAGTTCCTTGAGGGACCACTCGATGAAGATAGTGAGGAAGGTTGGGCTGTCACTCACCACTAATATGCTCACGGATTTTGACTCCTCTCGCAGCTGGAAGTGCCATGACAAAATAAATCAAGAATTCAGTAAGGTGGTGATTATCTTTATACATTGTGTTTTCAGTTTAGGAATGTCTGTTATAAGCAGACAATTAATTGAAAGGATTTTACGCTTTGATTCCTAAAGGTCTTTCTAAAATTTGATACACTTGTCTAGTTATATAAACAAAAATACAAACAAATTATATGTGCATGGAGGAGACAAAAGGCAAAGCTACCTATATAACAAGTTTCCCCCCAAGGTTGAAAGAGTGATAGAGAACCAAAATCAAGGTGTACTTCAGAGGTAATTTAGGTGTCTTGGAAAGAAGTGTGGTGTGCATGTTAAGTGTAGTGAAATAATAGGAGAAAGTATTTGTAAGAATAAGCTGGATTACTCTGTGCAGGTGAGGCGCAAATAGAAACAGTGGGGGAAGCCAGGCAAATGAAACAGGAGCTCCAGTGACTCATGGGACGCCTTCTACTGCGAAGATAATTTGTTTGTAGCGGATGGCAGGAAGATTTGGCCGCCTGCTTCACGACGCAGTAAAATATTTTCGGAAAAGAAGCAGTCAAATGAGGACTAACAGGATCGAGGATCGAAGACCGATGACAGACAGGTACGTAAATGTAGATCCGACGAGAACCAAACAATTTATTAAAGAACGTTCCGTGAATTCTAAAACCACAACTTGAAAGGTTTTCTATGCAAACGCTCGTAGAGTACTCAATAAGTTTTCAGATTTAGATGAACTAGTGTTTACAGAAAATTATGGTGTAATTGGCATAACAGAATCTTGGCTTAATACAGAAGACAAGAGACTTTTTAGCAGAGTATTCACTTCCCGGTTATGTAATGTTTGAGAAAAGCCGAATTAACAGAAATGGAGGTGGAATTTTATTTTATATTAAAACAAATCTTAACCCAATCTTCTTGTCAAAACATCAAATTGTGAACGTTGTCACATCATTTCTGCTAATAATAAATATTAAAGGTACACAAATAATACTTGCATTAATATACAGACCTCCAGCTCAATCAGTGCAAACTGTCTGAGAAATTTATGAGCAAATTACAGAAGTAAGTTACTGGCAAGATACCATTTATTTTTGTTGGCGACTTTAATTTACCTGTGATCAAATGGGGAGATAGTCTTACTTTACACTCTGGACAAGACTTGTATGCAAACTTGCAAGAGAGTTTGCTGTATCAATTTGTTAGATCTCCGACCCGTGGAAACAACGTCCTTGACCTTGTACTTGCAACAAAAGAAGAATTGATAGAAAATTTGAATGTTGGTGATGAATTCATTAACATCAATCGTTATACGATAACTTTCAGTTTAATGTTTACTAGGAACAAACCAAATAGCAGCATCGAGAAAGTCCCTAATTTCAAGAAATGAAAGTTTCGTAAACTTAGAGCAATGTATAAAGAAATTGACTGGAGCTTTCTAATTAACAATAACGACATAAATACATCATGGGAACTTTTCACAATCACATACTTAAAAGCAGTGCAAGACTGCATTCCATCGAAAATGTGGTATACAGGCCATAATGATATACCTAAATGGTGAAATAAAGGTATTTCAGACTGGTTGCATACTAAACAGATCACTCATGATAGATAAAAATCCTCACAAAATGACGAAGAATAGGTGAAATTCGTAGAATTACGACGCAAAGCCAAAAGTTAATTAAGCAAAGTAAAAAAAAAAAATGGAGTTACATGTTGTGAATCAAAGTAAAACAATTCTGAAAGAATGTTATACTTACATCAAAAAGAAGAAAGTAGTTACTTCAACTATTGGAACGTTAGTCGATGAAAATAGATAATATACCAACGACGAAGTACAATTGAATAATTCCCTCAATACCTTCTTTGCATCAGTTTTTACAACAGAAAACCTAAGTGATATCCCTACAGCATCACCAGTTCAGATAGATACTGTTAACGTTCTAAGCAATATCACAATTACAGAGAGAGAAGTATTGACATTTTTAGATAAACTCAGGGTAAATATATCGCCTGCACCTGATACAATCTCACCTAGAGTTCCAAAGGAAGCTAAGGATGAGCTCTCCAAACCACTGACATTGCTATTCAATAAATCCTTGCAGTCTGGGACTATGCCTGATCAGTGGAAGCTCGGCAACGTAACACCGAAATTAAAATAAGGCAGCAAATCCTAACCCAGTGACTATCGTCCAATTAGCTTAACCTCAGTTGTATGTAAAATGCTGGAAACACTCATAAGAGACAGACTCGTAAATCACTTAGAGGAAAACAACATACTTAAAGATACTCAACATGGCTTTCGCAACAAATGCTTCTGCTTAGCAAATCTCTTAGACTTCTTCCACGATATCCTCAACCTATATGACGAGAGAAAAGCTGTAGATATTATATACCTTGATTTTCAAAAGGCCTTTGACAAAGTTCCCCCCAAACGATTACTGCTAAAACAAAAGCGCATGGAATACAAGACGGATGTGTTGAAATAGATAGAAAATTGGCTCAGTGACAGAAAGCAAAGAGTAGTCACAAACAGCAAGGCATCTAAATGGATCAATGTAAGTAGCGGGGTACCACAGGGATCGGTACTAGGTCCAATTCTCTTCCTAGTTTAAAGCAACGACATAGATGAGGGTCTCGCATGTACACTCTCGAAGTTTGCTGACGATACAAAAATTGCAAATAGTGTACTCTCATCAAAAGAACAAGTTAACAATATGCAACACAATCTAGAAAAGTTGTCATGTTGGGCTCAAATTTGGCAAATGAGTTTCAATGCAGATAAATGTAAAGCACAACATATCGGAAACCAAAATGAGAAAGCAAACTATTCGATGAATGGCACCCAGCTTAAGAGTGTAGACAGAGAAACTGATTTGGGAGTAATAATATCGAGTAACCTAAAACCCAGTCAACGATGTACAGAAGTTGTTTACCCACTGGACCCAGCGACGCACGTGATGCGTCGGCAATGTATGTAATGCTAAACCCCAGCGCCGCATAGGGTGCGTCACAGTTAATTACTCCGGTCTTATGGCACCTAGAGGGCTCAGATTTGTATAAGAACTGTGTAAATATCCCACGCAACAATGCCGATGGTTGAAAACCCTCAAAGTCCAGTCGCGTGCGCTTGAGCGCGCAAAACCGTGTTTTTGTATATTTTTGCCTACCCATTTCCCCATGCTAATTCCGACTTTCGGGCGCCCCGTAGGACCCCTTAATGACCTAGGGGATAGTTTTTTTGTGGTTTTTCCTCAATTTCTAACCCATTCCAGTTTTTTTTTGGATAACAAATTGTTTGACAACCTGCTGCTTCTGGAGTGTACATATATATTATATTGCCTGGGGCTTAGTGGGTTAAGAAGGCAAACAAAATCATTGGCTTTATAGGAATGTCATTTGAGCATAAATCCAAAGATGTAATCCCATCTCCTTACAATTACTTAATCCTCCCTTTTCTGGAATATTGCGCTCAATCCTGGTGCCCTTACTACCAAAAAGATATAGACAAGCTAGAACGAGTTCAACGTAGAGTTACCAAAATGATACCTAGCCTAAAGAACAAACCATACGAGGAGCATTTTAGAGAATTACATCTATTTCCATTAACCCAGCGCAGACTAAGAGGCGACTTAATTCAAGTGTTCAAAATCATCAAAGGCATCGATGATATGAACTGTAGTAAGTACTTCTCTATCGACGAATCTAATTACACGCGCGGAAACGGTTGCAAAATTATTGGTAAAAACTTTAACTCACACGCGTCTAAGAATTTGTTCTTAAACCGAGTTATTAACTTGTGGAATGGGCTTTCCCGAGACATTATGGACCGTTGATTCTTATAAACTTCGCATAAACAAACATCTTGCCTCAAACCCGCGACTGACTGCGTTTGTAAATTAATAACCATATTTTTCCTCCTCAGATCCATCAAGGATTATTGCATTTATAAATTACTAAGATGTTACTCTCTTGTTCCCAGATACACGAAAAATAAATTATAACTGTGTTATCTTACTAACCCAACTGTTCCCTACTAACATCTCCTAATCTTCCACGGGCATTAGTTCCAGGGCAGTATTTCCCTTTCCAATTTTCCCTAACCGACTCTAAACAACTGTTTGGACACTTGATCCTCAGTGTTTTGGAGGACAAACAGCCTAGGGAGGTCGCTAGATCTGTTGTTGCTTGATTTCCTTTGTACTTTATACTTGTACTCCTTATCATAATTATGCCTATGTGGTCTCCCCTGGGTACTGCACTGTTCGATTGGTGCTTACAATAGTTTAATGCTATTAAGCTAGAAAGGCATTAGGGTATTAAGTGATATCATTACAACCAGGGCCGGATACTGGGCCAATGTTGGTTAGGCACTGAGTTGAGGGTGAGAGGGAATACAGAAACTTGTGCATTGTTTTGGCCATTTTAGGGGGTGGAGGTTATTGTATTTAGTTTATTCATTTACGTATTTATTAGTATTTCAATTTCCTCCCTATACCTCCATCAAGCTAAATAAATAATTTTCAAGATTCCGTTTCGAGATCATTTTGTGCATTTTTGGTAGAAAAGTTTCTCGGCCGAAGGCCGATTCCTTCAAAATTACAGACTCACTATTGCTCACTAGGAAAATATCGACACCTAAATGGCAAGACAGTCTTGCTATTGATAAATAAATGGGATGGAAGTTCTTAAAATCGACAACCTATAGGGGCGAATGTCTTAAAACAAGAGGGAGAAGGGGGTCCAGAAAAAAAACTCCCCCTTAATTACTTCCAGTGACAAAATGGGAACTACGAAGCAAAACTTTAACTTCGTATATTTAATAATAATAACTATACACAGGAGACTCATTTTTGGGAATAGAGTGTTTCACTCAAGCTGACGGTAAATTGCTATGTATTCATCTTGATAACTCCGCTATTATGCAGATTTGGTGGCGAAATATGTTGTTAATAATTAAAACTTGGAAATACTATGAAGCAGAGACATAGTAGTTTCTTAGTTATCGAGAAATCGATTACATTGGGATTCAATTTACCGTCAGCTGAAATGACACTGATCATAGATATGAAAAGTCTCTCGCTTGCCAGCATACTTATACCGCCTTCAATATATTATCGCCGGGTTTGGGAGGATAATTTTTTATTTTTTTTTTATTTTTTCTATATTCTAACTACTCCCTCTCGGGCATAGGCTGAGAGCCTTTACACTACACCGCTGAACACGGTGAGGCCCGTGAGGTCTTGTTCCAGTCTAGGGAGTGAGACATGCGAAGCACCCCGGCTCGAAGCAACTCCATCTCTGAGCCCGCTTCGCCTCTGCACTTCACAGTCTCAGCCCCCACACTCGGACCCTCACTCTCAGAACGCCACCTATTGAGCAATTAACTCCTAGGCATTGCCCCCCTATAACATATTTTGAATATGGGAATATTCATACAATGCTATTTAATCAGGGAACAATGAGGGAATTTTGTTGGCATTTCGGTGTGCTGTGGTAATGCACTGAAACTAGGTACAGCACAAATTCCATCCCAATAATATCTTCCCATTGACATATTGGGATTCGAACCCGGGTCCATTGGATTACCAGTCCAGTGGCAAGACCACTCTGCATTGAGGTTTGTAATGTAAGATTAATGCTAAGAACGGGGTGTTCCTTAATATCGCATACATACTTTCCGAGCTCCTCTAATGACTCGCGACATTCCAATTTGCGTAGCGTTATCGTCTGGTCCAGATTCCTCCACCTCGAACATGCAGACACCCCACGGCGGTCGCAGATCCTTAGCATGCATGACCTGTTAAAGGGGGTAGTGGTTAGTTTTTGGTCTAATTATTTATGCAATCATATATTTCTTTAGTTTCCTCGCTAGCCCTCCATCAAGCTTTAAAAAAACACTCCCTAGGCCTAGACCCACCTTCAAGATAAATTTGTACATTTTTCGGTAGAAAAATTTCCCTTCTCCCTAAGAATATAGGCTCGCTATCGCTCGCCATAAAATAATCAACACCTAAATGGCCCTAAGGGTCTGAACATTGACAAAGAAATGGGGCAAAAGGTGGTATAATAGCCAAGCTAATGGGTCGAATGTCTTAAAATCTCAAACCTAATAGGGCTAAATATGAGGGAGAAGGGGGGGGAGGGGGGGGGCGAGAATTAACACTGTGACTCCCCTTAAGGAATGTAATTATTGAATAATAAATATAATTTTCTAATACTAGACAAAATATAATATCAATGTGTCCTCATATTCTGTAAGGGTTAACACTTGCTAGATACCATTACGCATTGTTTTCTGTTTTCTGGCTATCATTAGACTATTTTATACGACTTAACACTCAAGGAGCGGCTAGGTCGGTAACTTCTACTACCTGCCAAGCGGGTAGTTTTACCCTAAACGAGCTTATTTCCGTGAACTTTTTCATGCATAAACAAGAGCCAGAGCGTAATACAATTATGTATCCGTGAAAGGGTGATAATTGAGCTTTTCAATGACACCAGAACCATCCTTCTACGACCACGCATTCTCTTGCAACGATCGTGCAACACGAAGGAAAAATCGCTAAAATACGGTTATTTCCTTACATAATTCCCTATGTAGCGAGGCAACGGGTGTGGATGTGTGTGGAGGGGAGAGCAGTCGCGGCTCCGCCGAACGGTCAGAGCCAACCTACGCTCCTCCCACAGTTCGTCTCTCTCTCAGAGCCAATTATGTGCTCAAAATTGCTACCGACTTAAGGCGGGCCCTGCCACATAGTCCTTGGTTCTCTAGACCGCCTTAAATCGGGCCCCACCAAAGAGAGGTTAAGAAGGATATGTGGGCATTAAAAGGGTAAAGACTAGCTCAACTAACCCTCTTGACTTCCATATGCCCTTCCTATTGTGAATATTATCATCTAATAATACCCAGGAAAAAAAAAATGCGCACTCTTATTTTGTATGGGTAACTTTCAGAATTTGAGGACGCATTATAATAATATTTTCTGGCTATTACTAGACGATTTCATTCATATTACAGTAATAAAGGTTTATGGAAGTGAGAGGGAGTCTTGGGAGATTGTAGATACCAATCGAGCAGGGCAATACCTCTAGGAGGCCTCATAGGCATGTGCTAAGGAGTTGCTGGTTCCATTTATCTGGTTTCCCTCACTGTATCTGTTTGTGTTTCACCTACACAGAGAGTTATCCAGCTAGCTCTCATGAACACGTCCTCCTATTTTCACTACACTGAAAAAGCACACCAAACTTATTTCCATACACACAACACAAAATTAAAATATATTAAATTATACTGTATATATATATATATATACTGTATATTATATATATATATATATATATATATATATATATATATATATATATATATATATATGTATAATATGTAAATAATCGAACGTTTAAAATAGCGACTATCAATCTTTCAACTTTGGGGGAAACATTTGTTATAGGCAGCTTTGTCTTTTGTCACATAGCAAAAACACGATATAATCCTTACCCTATTAACATCCACAGATCCTTTGAGTATTCGAAGACCCATTGGCACTTTAATTAATAGAGTTATCCTTATATGATTATATAAAGCTAATAAATTATATTTGGGATTCGAAGGATTATTTGAGATAAGGGTAGTTTTTAGGTCTGTGATTCCTGAGTATCATTCTTAAGGGCTTAAGGGAGTAGTGGTTACTTTTTTATCTATTTATTTATTTATTCATATATATTCTAATTTCCTCGGTAGACCTCCATCAAAATTTAAAAACACCCCCTATCTTTAGATAAATATATAAATTTTTCGGTAGAAATTTTTTCCGGAGAGAGTCCGGTTCCTCTTAAAATTACACGCTCGCTTCCGCTCGCCAGGAAAAAATCGACATCTAAATGGCACAACAGGTCTTTAAATCACCAAACGGATGAAACAAACTCGTAAACTAATAGGGTTAAACATGAGGAAAAAGAGGTCCAGGAAACAGGCCCATCCCCCCTAAAGCTGAATGAGTTTGTCTACTGATAGCCAAAATGTAACATGGAAACGCGTCACCTTAGTACTGAAAGAGTTAATGCCAAAGAAAGATCTGTGGTAGTAAAAAGGGTTAATGAAGATAGTTTAAAGTCTGTTAATTGCTGGAGGCTCTTTTTAAACTGAATTAAATCGTCTAATATTATCCAGTATAAAATGAAAAGGACAGAACTGGTGCGGAACGGGTTAAATAGTGTTGATGAAAAATACCACAATAGAGTCCCGTACCCCTCTCATTTTAGCAATCAATAAGTATGCTGTTTATAATGTTCAGAGTTTATATTATTCATATTCCGTTCATATCAGCTGGGGGAGAAATTGACATGTCCCTATCTTCTTTTCAGAGCTGTGAACTGAATTCAGCAAGAACTATACTGTCAACAAATAAGAACACAAATTTAAGGGGAGATGGGTTGTTTTTCTGGACACCTTTCTCAGTTATGTTTAGCCCCATAAGTTTTAAGATTATAAGACGTTCGGCCTATTAGTTTGACGATTTTAAAACCTATCACCACATTTTGTTGTCAATTTTAAGACTTTTCGTGACATTTAGATGTTAATTTTAACCTGGATAGCGATAGCAAGCTTGTAATTTTTAGAGGAACCGGCCTTCGGCCGGGATATTTTTCTACTGAAAATTGTACATAATTATCTTGAAGGAGTCTAGGGGGTGTTTTTTAAGCTTGGTGGAGGTATAGGGAGGATACTAAATAATATATTAACAATTTAAGAAATAAGAAATAAATACGCCATCCCCCCTTGAATGAAGCCGCAGAGTTACATAGATACACAGACTGCACAGACCTTCTGGACCCTACTAGGACGTCCGGACTTAATTCTAACACAATTTGCTACTCAGTGGAAGGTAAGGGTAGCAAAACAGAAGACTCTCTCCCCACCTACCACGATGTAATCGTTATTTATTCTGCAATTAGACGTCTGGATTTCGTCTGTCAGGGATGTAATTTATCGCCTGTACAGTCAAAATCCAGAGTTACCCAAAATCGATGATGTTTATGAGCATGTGGAATCTAGAGAAAGGGATATTAACCCTTTCAGTACCTGTGCCGTTTTTTTAAATTAATTCTTGTTGCTATAACACGATTATATTCAGTTTCAAAAGGGCCTCCGGCAATTAATAGACTTCGAACTATCTCACTTAACCATTTTCATTACAACAGACGCTTCTTAAACTGCACAACATCGTCTAAATATAGCTAGACCAAAATCAAACATAAGTCACAAGTACAGAAAGGGATATCAACCCTTTCTGAACCGTTGGCGTCTTCTTATTTTGATTTCAGCATTATTTATTATATGTTATGAAGCTTAGGAAGAATATATGGTATATACCGTTGACGTTTTTTTTTTTTTTCAGCTACATTTAGAAGATCATATGAACCTTAGAAGGGATATTTGGTAGCTAAAATGATTGAGATAATCAATAGCCTCTTAATTGTTAGACGTCCTTCCTAAGACGAATAACATCGTCAAATAGTTGCTGGAATATAATATAAAGAGTTCACCGGTAAGGAATGAGTTAACTCGACATTCGTACTACGTGAAACCAATAGTACTATAGTCAATTCAATATACTGTAGGTAGGCCAAAAATCTTGACCACTAACATCTATAACTCGTAATCTACTTGAGTAATATGTTCTACTTTTGTATAATGTTAATATTTTATGTTATTTATTGATATATATATATATATATATATATATATATATATATATATATATATATATATATATTGTTACGAATCTGGACCTCAGTTGTTTAGAGACGGTATACGAAAATAATTACTTATGGAAATGCACCTTGTCTCTCTACCAAACAACACCACGACGCAACAGGTAAGAGCACTATGAACGCTTCCAGGCTCTTCTCAGGGCTTAAGGTGCACACTGCCCTTCTCCTATTCTGAATAATAAGTAGAACAGAAATACTCGTGTAACTTACTAGCTACGAGAACTCGAAACCAACACCGAGATTAGCAATGCTGGGTTGGATAATCATAACAGTTAAATACATAGGCTACCAGCAGACATCAAAGAAACAAGAGTGCAGGTGTACTTCGAGCATAACAGGCTATGCGCGCCCTCGACAGTACTAAACCGTGCGCAAACCAGCCAACGGTAATCCACTCTCAACCCAAGAGAGTTGCACATAATATTGTATACATATTATACTGATCTAACAATACAAGGCAGTGTCCTAATATGACTACTAACCTCGAGGTGATATTAGTGGAGGCAGGTTGCCCTGACCACCTCGAATATCACACCAATATATCCTACTTCAACCTGGGCCCCCCCAGTCAGATACCGCCCGAAACAATTAACTCTTAGTGAGTCCACCTCCCACACTCACTTAACTATGGGGGGGGGGGGTCCAGACTGAAGCTGGATTCCTAATTAATATTAAACACTCAGTTGCCCCAGTTCGAAACCCGAGATAGGGAACAAACAATTGCTGGGGCAGAACCGTCAAGGTTGCTACCGGGTCCTAAGCACAAACACAGGGAAAATATGTAGGGGTTATGGATGTGTGTGTGTGTGTGTGGACTGTCTATGGGATTAACGGTGCTTATTATTAAGGACCCTGGCAAGCCTCCCAGCTCCTCCCTATCACGGATTCCGAAGTCAGCCACCGGAGGTACAGAATATATAAAACAAAGGGAAAGATAATAAACTGCTGATCAGAGGAAAAGAAGAATTAAAAGAATTAATGAATGTCTAGGATTCTCTGTTAATTACGTTACGTTACTATTATGCAAGCAAGGACAAACAAAAGGGGCAGACTGATGGGTCACAAGAGAGACAGGACACCAACTATCTAGTCTGGCCACCTACGAGAGAATGATGAGGCCTGGCCCTGGCGTAGCTAGCGAGAGCCAGCTTCAAACTAAGGGGTTGTAATATATCACCACACGATATGATAACACTAAGACACTTTACAAGAATAACTTATACTAATGTATTCCTGTGTTAACATATTGGCTAAAACAGCTGGCAGATAAAATAAAGTATATCTTGATATTGTAACACAACTAAACTTGCAATGGTCACATAATTAAATGAAACTCGTGGTGCTGGCACGATCGCCCCCCCCCCCCCCCCCCCCCCTTCCCGAGTTAAGGGCAACATTCCTCCCTCCCCCACTTACCTCTAGCTTGCAAATTACAACGTTGCCACTAAAAAACAACTTCATATACGAAACTAATAACACTCTATCGGCTCATTCAACACAAATGTTTATTGAGACAAAAATGCTTAGAGGCAAGGCAAAACTAGTCATGTGCAATTGGAAGGGTATCGGAGTGAAACTCACAATACCAGGTCTTTCTAATAGACTTGGCACAGCTGCTTTCAGAAAGTCTGGCGCCACTCGAGTCTAGCTACTAAAAGACCCGAGAAGACCCTGGTCATTGTGACAATATATATATATATATATATATATATATATATATATATATATATATATATATGAATATAAAGATACATACAGTATATATAAATAAATACATATATATATATTTATATTTATATATATATATATATATATATATATATATATATATATATATATATATACAGTATATGTATGTTTTTGTTTTTTTTTGTATGAAGGATAAGAAAGACAGGTTGCCTTAACGAGTGTCTCCCCCAAAGCCACAAGAGTGGCAGAGCCAAATTCAAGGGACATTTGGGTCGGAATACGTGGACACATGAAGTTTAAAGCAGTTTAAGTCATAGGATGGAGGGAAGATTGATTGAGGGAGAGAAAGAGAAAGGGTCGGCCAGGGAATTGGTGTGGGAATTTACAGCCCATTTGCTATAGCCTTTTTTGAGTTACAGAGGTTAGGGGTCATGATATCAGGCCTACCTGTAATGAATCGACTATAGGCATAACCTATTATAAGCACTTGATGACTGGCAAGGAAAAACAATAATAACTTAACTCTTTCAAGATCCGACTACGCATTTCTTGTCGCTTTCCTGGCTATTATTAGACGATTTTAATCAGGTTAGGAAGGGTATATGGAATTCAAAGGGTTAGTGGAGAATAGGCCTTACCCTTATAATTCCCACACATCTTTCCTAATTTGTATAAACTCGTCTAAGGATAACCAGAACATACCGTAAAAATGCGTCATGATCTTCAGATGGATAAAATACATATTATGCGCAAGGGTACCATGGAACTATAGTCTGTTTATTTTCAACTGACGGTAAATTGTCATGTCCTCATATTGATTACTCGGCTATTATCAAGAATTTGTAGCGAAATATGTTATTGATTATGAAAAATTGGTATATACTGTATATGATGCAGGGACATAGTAGTTTCATATTTGTTCATTAAGTATCGATAAATCAGCTACGAAGGGATTACATTTACCGTCAGCCGGAGAAAAGAGACTATATTGATCTTGATTGTATCTACCTCTGTCTTTTTTTCTGTTATTACGATGAGGAAGGATCCGTGTCGTTCCGCTTCTGCCAGTACAGCATTGACAGCTTCCCTGGCTGTATCATCATTATCACCAGTACCTTAAATGCATCAACACGTCAAGCACACAAGGATTTATTTCTGCCGGATCATTGAATAAAATATAATATATATACTGTATATACCTACACTAACTTAATTATGTTGCAATTTCATCGTATTTTGGCGTAGGGATGCGGCGATCCCACCGCCCACCACTTTAGTGGTGCAATATTCGTGTGTAGCAGTGGACCACTGGTTCCTATCTTCAGAACATTGTTGTGCTCGATATGTTTCCGCCCCCCCCCCCCCCCCCCCCCCCCCCCCCGGGGGTAAAGAAAATAGCAAAACAGTGGTGGAACTGCCATTCAGGTAAGGGATTGCTCTGGGACTGCTCCTTCAGTGCTAATGGTCTTAATTCATTTAGTGGAAGTAACACTGTAGAGTGGGGCAATGAGGGTATGTCTGGAGGCAGTTTTTGTCATAGCCATCCCTTTTGTGGTGCTTCCTCTGGAAGCAAAGCATCAGAATGATGTATGTATGTATGTATGTACTGTATGTATGTATGTGATGTTATGTGTGTCACTGACACTTTTTCCAGTACATATCTTTAAAATAAATGGTTTAATCTGGAAAAGTTTGTAATGACATTTCTTACCATCGGTCCTTGTTGCATGACAGCAATACAACATGACAACAATACGATGTTGTTTCAAATGGTATATACTAAATTCTTCTTAGTTTCTGTGCCACGGGTCTATAGGCTGTACTATCGAAAGTAGTTTTTGTGCATGTATTGTCATCTTGGTTAAACACGTGTTTTTAATAAAAATAATTATGATTGGAATATATTATTACCTGTGCTTGGGACTAGTCCAGAAGCCAGACTAGAGCCAGCAGTTGTAGCTAGTAGAATCAATTGTACGTTTCCCATCACAGCTGTAATCTTAGAAAAAAGCAAAGTAAGTTATGAATTACACATTTTTATTTTATATTTATTTTATATGATGTTTCCGAATAAGTAACTCCGCTGCTTTATGAGGCAGGTATATAGAAAGGATGTAGAGGTACAAAGGAGGTTATTGTCACACATTTAAGTTAATGACGATATTATTAGCCATTTACGGTCATATCATCGTAAATTAAATGTTATCCGAGATATGATAATAGTTAATGTTTTGTGGTTTTTGAAGTCGATAATTTACGGCGTTTTACGATTAATTATTCCTATATTTTTAAGGAGTATAGGTGGTTTTTTTTTTGTTTTTTTTTTCTCTATATTCCAACTACTCCCTCTCGGACATAGGCTGATAGCCTTTACACTCTACCGCTGAACACGGTGAGGTCTTGCTCCAGTCTAGGGAGCGAGACATGCGAAGCTTCACGGCTCGAAGCAATCCCATCTCTGAAGGCGCCTCGCCTCTGCGCTTCACAGTCTCACTCCCCAGACTCGGACACTCACTCTCAGAACGCCACCTATTGAGCAATTAAATCACTAGGCATTGCCCCCCTGTATCATATTTTTGAATATGGGAATATTCATACAATGTTATTTAATCAGGAAACAATGAGGGTATTTTTTTGGCATTTCGGTGTGCTGTGGTAATGCACTGATACTAGGTACAGCACAAATTCCATCCCAATAATATCTTCCCATTGACATATTGGGATTCGAACCCGGGTCCATTGGATTACCAGTCCAGTGGCAAGACCACTCCGCCACACCTCCCCTGTATATGGATGATTAGTTCGAAAGTATTAGTAAAATAAGGAATACCCCGTTCTTAACATTAATCCTCCATTACAAAGCCCAATGCACTAGAATAAACTAATGAAAGCATATGATTCTCCCGGGATTCGAACCGTATATCTCAGAGCAAATGGTAAAATCAGTAGCAGGGCTTAGCTTTTAATGTTACTACAGCCCGTTCACTATAAATAGGCCAACACTTTTAACCATACAGTACATTACTCATATCAGGCTTAACATTTGGGAGGAGTCTGCCAGTGGATATGTGTGGCAATTTACACCCCATTTGCTTCATCCATTTTTGTGCCACAGAGGTTAATGGTAACAAGTTTAGCGTACTTCTAATGAATGGACTATAGATGATATTAGACGATATTATTCAGTATAAAGGAAGACTCCTCATGGTCAAAGGAAATTAGCTACCATGTTTATGTTTCTCTCTACATTGATACCTTGCTTTCTGCTGGCTAACAGTAGACGATTATATATTAAAAAAATAAGAAAAGGCTTTTGCATTTCATTTATCTATTTATTGCCGGACGCCTTACTCCCCTTAATGAGGGTGGCCATACACAGAAGGCCCCCAAGCGGACCTATTCCCTGTAGGCGGGACAACCCGAGCCAGTTTACTGAAGGACTTACAGGATTGACCACTCAATTTAGGATCCGTCCGGCTCCGAGTCCCTCTATGTATCTTATTAGCACTATTTTTCTACAGTGGTGTTCGGCTAGTCCATCCATTAACCTGCCTTACACTTAGATAAGCAGGACGGATTTATACCAGGTTTGCTCCCCTAGACAGGTTGCCGACCAAGGCTGACGAGTCCCATCCACCCGGATTTTTATAAGGTTGTATCCCCTAGATGGGTTGCCAACCAAGGCTACCGAGTCCCATCCACCCGAAAGTTGTTAATTAATGTTGTTATATGGCTGGCACTGGCTGGTATCGTGAGAATAGTTGAGGAGGAGCACTCAACCTTATTTGAACCAGACACATCTTTTTTATTTTTATTCTTGCAATATTCAGACGACATTTTTCAGATTAAGAAGGATCTGAGGTAAATTGTATACAGTCGTCTAATAACACCCAGAAGAAGCTGTCAAAATGTGTTCATGATATTCGAAGGGTTAACATTTTCACTACGACAACCCCCGTTCATATTATATTATAATCGTCGTATTGTAGTCTCAATTAATTCAATCCCAGTATGATCGTACAGAAGGAAATACTCGGAAACTGTTTTCACCGCCTAGGGGTAGGTTATTAGTTTGTTCCCTAGACCTCCATCAAGCTTAAAATTAAACTCCCTAGACCCCCTTTCAAAATAAATGATTACATTTTTCGCAAGAAAAATGCCCCGGGAGAAGGCCGGTTCCAATTAAATTACAGGCTCGTTATCGCTCGTCAAATAGGCACCTAAAAGGCACTAAAGGTCTTACAATTTACTAATGGGGCGAACGCCTTAAAATCTCAAAAGCAATGGGGCTAAACATGAAGGAGAAAGGGTTCCAGAAAAACATCCTTCAATTGGAAATCTCCCCTTAAAAATACAACATATCTATTTACTGAATAAAATCCACTAATGACACAGGTTAGGAATCTTAGTATTGCATAGGAGTTAATGTAAACCGTATTCTGATTACATTAAATTGTAAAAGTAGGATCTGTCACTAATTACAGCTTAAATGCATATTCTTTATTGTTTTGAAAAGAGTTTAAACATACAATTATATATTTAAAAGTATCCTACCTACAACTTAAAAGTAAACTACAATATCTGAAGTGCAGCATAAATATCTTCATCATATGTCCTCAAATACACTAAAATCATCACAACGAACTATGCCTTCTTAATATAACTAGAAACCTGAAATCTAATAGAAACAACATAAGTAGCTTATGAAGGTATTCTGGTAGGGTAGTTGACCATATAATGTGGTGATGATTTTAGGATTTTTTTTTTCTTCTATATTCCAACTACTCCCTCTCGGGCATAGGCTGAGAGCCTGTACATTGCACCACTCAACACGGTGAAGTCCGTGAGGTCTTGTTCCAGTCTTGGGAGAGTGACATGTGAAGCATCCATTCATGGTTCGAAGCAGCTCCATCTCTGAAGCGGCTGGTTGCTTCGTTCAAGTGCTTCACTGTCTCACCCTCCAGACTCAGACCCTCACTCTCAGAACGCCACCTATTGAGCAGTGAACTCACTAGGCATTGTCCCCCTGTAACATATTTTGAATATGGGAATATTCATACAGTGTTATTTAATCAGGGAACAATGAGGGTATTTTTTGTTTGGCATTTCGGTGGGTTTTGTGGTAATGCATTGATACTAGGTACAGCACAAATTCAATCTCAATAATATCTTCCCATTGACATATCGGGATTTGAACCCGGGTCCATTGGATTACCAATCCAGTGGCATGACCACTCCGCCACACCTCACAGGATACACAGATATACAGTATATATATATATATATATATGTATGTATATATATTTTTTTTCTTCTATATTCCAAGTACTCCCTCTTGGGCATAGGGTGAGAGCCTGTACATTCTACAGCTCAACACAGTGAAGCCTGTAAGGTCTCGTTCCAGTCTAGGGAGTGAGACATGCGAAGCACCCTTCCACAGCTCGAAGCAGCCCCATCTCTGAAGCCGCTTTGTCCCTGCGCTTCACCGTCTCATCCCCTAAGATCGGACCCTCACTCTCAGAAAGCCACCTATTGAGCAATTAACTCATTAGGCATTGCTCCCCTGTAGCCTATTTTGAATATGGGAATATTCATAAAGTGCTATTTAATCAGGGAACAATGAGGGTATTTAATCAGGGAACAATGAGGGTATTTTTGGGCGTTTCGGTGGGCTTTTGTAGTAATGCACTGATACTAGGTACGGCACAAATTCCATCCCAATAATATCTTATCATTGACATATTGGGATTCGAACCCGGGTCCTTTGGATTACTAGTCCAGTGGCAAGACCACTCCACCACACCTCCCCTCATCTCGTCACCAATTCCATGCAATGCAAATATTTAGCCATATTCGAAAATGTTTTGACAAGGGTACAGCAACACTTATCAAAAAATAAGTGGCGTGTACAAAAGAGTACCACCTGTAAAAATTATATAAAGTATAATTATATACAGTATATATATATATATATATATATATATATATATATATATATATATATATACTGTATATATAAATATATATATATATATATATATATATATATATATATATATATATATATACAGTATACAGTATATATATATATATATATATATATATTATGCATATATATTAGGTGATTAAAAGTGTTCACATTACTGATACAATGTGAATCCCTTGAGGGTTATGACGCGCTTTGACAATATATTTTGGCAATCATTAGAAGATTGTATACAGATCAGGAAGGTTATGTGGGATATAAAAAGGTACACACCATCTTAATTAACCCTCTGACTTCCATATTCCCTTCCTACTCTGAACAAAATCGTCTTATGATAGCCATAATAAACTGGCAAAATGCATCGTAATCATTAAAGGGTTAACTGGGATCATTGTATCGTTTGCAGTTCCCCGTTTCCAATTCTTCCCAAGGGATAAAGGATGTGATATGCTGTGAACTTTTAACTATAATCTGTTTATCATCAGTAGGCCAAAAATCTCGACCACGAACCTCTTTAACTAAAACACTACTAGAGTAATCGATAATTTGTTTTCTATTTGGGAAGGCTCAGCCAGGGAATACATGTGGAAATTTACAGCCCATTTGTTCTAGCCCTCTTTTGAGTTACAGAGGATAGGGGTCACGAAGCCTGGCCTATTTATAATGAATGGACTAGAAGATGCTTAGCCAGCAGCAAGTTAAATTTGTTAATTTTTCAATAGAAAAATGTGTCCAGCGAAGCCGGATTTCTCCATACAATGCTGGCCCGGTATCACTCGCCAGGAAAAAATCAATGGGGATAAACGTCTTAAAACAGTATGCTGAATGGGGTGGAATGGATACAAGTCAGAGAAAGAGTAAAAAGGAGAGAAAACAAGCAAGTCACCCATCTTAAAGAACTGTACACTGTTGAGCACCAATAAAGTAACACCCATTTCAATCGGTGTCTGACCGAAATTTGTTTTTTCTGGACCTCTCTCTCCCTCATGGTTAGCCAAATTAATGTTGATAGTCTAAGACGATCAATTCCGTTAGTTTGGCGACTTTAAGACCTTTTACCCAATATATTTTTCAATATTTAGACATTTTGTGCCGTTAAGGCTTCAATATTTTCCTGGCGAGCAATAGTGAGCCTAAAATTTAGGAGGAACGGAACATTTTTTTACCGAAAAAATATACATACAGTATATCTCGAAGCAGGTCTTGGATTTTTATTTAATTTTGGAATTTGTTTAAGCTTGATCGAGGTCTAGGGAACAAACTAAAAACCTCCTCTAAGAGAATGCCAAAGATTTAACCAACAGGCGCTGCACCACGGATAATTATATACATCACTAAGAGGCCATCTTCTTCCTTTAAGCCACCAAAAACTCTTAAAAATATTTACGTAATTATAGAAAGAATCCCGTTCATTGCAACTAGAGTGAATGCCAGACTCCGAGGTAGAACTGATTGGAGACTGGAAGCTAGGTTTAGTACGATCATAAAAGTTGAGATTAATAAGATTTTCGTAATTATAGAAAGAAACGCGGTCACTGCCACTAGAGTGTCTGCTAGACTCCGAGCTAGAAGGGATTGGAGACTGGAAGCTGGGATTAGTACCATCATTAAAGTTAGGATTAACAAGAGACTCAAGGCTGGGATAGGTATGCAAATTATTACTGGAATTGTTGCAATATTCCTGACTGGTATGGATGTTAGACTTAAAGCTGGTTTTGCTCTGAGATTCAAGACTAGAATATATATGTCTGTCAAGCCCAGCATTAAGGCTCCGAGGTGTATAGCCAGAATGGATAATATTTTCAAGGTTGGGATAAACACAAGATCCAAAGGAGTTATTTGTACAAGGATCAATTAATCGCTGCAGATCTCGAGTTTGGAGTCTTGATCGCTGTAGATTCTGAGCACGGAGACTTGATCCCTGACATAGATTTTGAGCTTGAACAATTGATCGCTGGTGTAGGTTTTGAGCACAGAGGATTGATCGTTGTAGATTTTGAGTGCAGACACTCAATCGCTTTAGACTTTGACAGTGAAGGCATGATCGTAGACATTGATTTAGAGAGTGAAGGCTTGATCGCTTTAGATTTTGACTGAGAAGGCACGATCGTTGACATTGATTCGGAGAGTGGAGGCTTGATCGGTGGCGGCATAGATTCAGAGCTTGTCGACAAGTAACGTAGCGCTTATAATAGGACTTCCTGGACTCTATGCTGCCCTCCTTCTCCCAGCGTTTGACCCAGCGGTGTACGGTGGTGGGGCTGGTGTTGGTGCGAGTGGCTATGGTCCTCAGAGACAGGCCCGATGCTGCCAACAGGATAAACAGTTCACGTTGGGCTCGTTGGGTTTGCTTCAGGGGCCGACCGCTAACCATTGTGTAACTTCTGTGTTGAGAAATTGTTGTGTTAAGGGATGATTTGTATATATTTGTTTCTTTATTTATTTAGTTATTATTTTGTTTAGTGTCCTCCCAAGACCTCCATTAAGCTTAAAATAATACCCCCACGACCCCCCTTCGAGATTAATTTGTACAGTTTTCGATGGAAAAATGTCCCGGCCGAAGGCCGATTCCCCCTAAATTACAGGCTCGCTATCACTCGCAAGGATAATATAGATGCCGAAATGGCACAAAAGGTCTTGAAATCACCAAACTAATGGACCGAACGTCGTAAAATCTCAAACCTAATAGGACTAAAATTGAGGAGAAAAAGAGGGTCCAAAAAAATAACCCTCCCGTGAAGTGTATTTAAGGGGAGATTTTTTGTTTGTTCCCTAGACCTCCATCAAGCTTATAATTACATCCCATAGACCCCCTTTCAAAATAAATGTGTACAATTTTCGTTAGAAAAATGTCCAGGCCGAAGGCCGGTTCCTCACCCTTTGGCTGCGGCCTTGTTTGGGCTATTTAGGGCATATTCAGGCACTCCTGAATCATAAATCAAGCATTTGCATTAAATGAAGTGTATTCTGCCGAAAACTAGGCGAAAATAGTTTCAAAATGACACCAGAACGGACCGTGTATGTGGTCTGGTACACTCGCAGTGGTCCCAGTGAAACGCGGGAAACCCGCTATTATGTAACACTCCGCTCGCTTGGCTACACTGATGAGAGAGACAGAGAGAGACTCGCCCGAGACACAGCCCAGCTCAGTGAGCCGCTCGGTGCTCTGAGGGTCGGAGGTGGGCCCCTCACGCTCCCACCCACTGACACTCGATTTTTACGTTTTTTACAGGCTGGAAATTGCTGTACCTTGCCAAAACATTCCAGAACGTCACCCGCAGCGAAAGGGTTAAATTACAGGCTCTTTATCGCTTGCCGGGACAAAATTGACACCTATATGGCACGAAATATCTTAAAATTGAAAGAAATGGGGCGAAAGTTCTTAAATTTGCCAAACTAATGGGGAGAACATCTTACAATATCAAATCTAATGGGTCCAAACATGAGGGAGATGGGGGTACAGAAAAAAAATCCCTCAAGTGGAAATCTTCCCTTAAGGTAACCTGGCATCAATGGGTAACGCTGCTCTTCTCTACACCTATGCTGTCTTTCTAAGCTGTTTAAGGGGAGATGGTTCACTTTTTGGGCGATTTTTGCATGTATTCATTATGTTTCTAGTTTCCTCCCTAGACCTCCATCAAATAAAAAAAAAAAAATCCATTAGATCCCCCTTCTAGATTAATTTGTACATTTTTCGATAGAAAAATGTCCCAGCCGAAGGCCGGTTCTTCCAACATTACAGGCTCACTATCGTTCGCCAGGGAAAAAATCGACACTTAACCCTTCTTTAGCGGCCTATGCGGTTTATTTATATGTACCGCCCAGCGGGGTGTTTTTAGCCAAAATAGGGCTGTTTACGTGATCATTTTCATGCCTAAATAAGACCCAGAACGTAAAACAAGTATCTATCCCTGAAAGGGCATAAACAGAGCTTTCGAATGACACCATAACGATCCTTTTATGATGGCTAGTTTTCTTGCAATAACCGTGCAACGAGAGTGCAAAAAGCAGGAAATTAGCCACTTTCCCGATACAATTCCGTATATAGCGAGTGAGAGAGGGAGGAGGGAGCTGAGATTCGTGTCAGTAGGTTCGCCGCGGTGGTCTGGAGCAGTCATACGCTCGCTAGTCTCCTGCCACCACTTGTCTCTCTCTCTCAGCAACATTACGTGCTGAAATTGCCACTCGACCTATGTCGAGCGCCGCCACATAGTCCAGCTTTATTAAATACGACTTATGTGGTGAGCCGCTTTTTAAGGGTTAATGGCTGGTGGCCATTTTAATATTGAATTAAATCTCGTCTAATACTAGCCAGAATAGAATTAAATAGACCTCGCCGGTACAGAAGGGGGGATGTTAAGATGTTTGCCCCATTAGTTAGTCGATTTTAAGACCTTTCACCCAATTTCTTCGTCAATATTTAGACCTTTCGTGCTATTTAACAGGGTTCGAATATTCTTAATAAACTCTTTTTACTACCACAGATCCTTCTTAAACTGCGCGAAATCGTCTAAATATAGCAAGACTAAAATTAAAAAGACTTCACTGGTGCAGAGAGAGTTAACCCTTTCGGTACCGGTGACGTCTTTTGTATCTGATTTCCGCTACATTTAGACGATTTCATGAAGCTTATGAAAGATATATGTTAGCTAAGAGGACAAATTGAGGTATTTTGTAACCTTTTAATAGGTACACGTCCTTCCTAAGCTGCTTAAAATCGGTTTAATAGTTGCCAGAATATACTGAAAAGACAGCACTGGTACATAAGGGGTTAATATTGTTTATATAAATACATAGCAAGGCAGCGTCACCCATTTCTGCCAGGTTAGCATGAATACACTGTAGACGCCGCATTGTTTGGATTCCAGCTAATGTCACGGGAATTTGGTAAGGGGGTAAGGGTTTATTTATTGGTTGAATCATTATCTTATTCGTTTCCTCTATAAGCCTCTATCAAGCTTAAAAAAAAAAAAAAAAAAAAAAAAAAAAAAAATAT
Source organism: Paralithodes platypus (assembly GCA_032716605.1). NCBI lineage: Eukaryota > Metazoa > Arthropoda > Malacostraca > Decapoda > Lithodidae > Paralithodes > Paralithodes platypus. The sequence goes on along the minus strand of CM064546.1, from coordinate 20,950,717 downwards.
CATCCCCAAGATCCCTCTTCTAGATAAAGTTGTACATTTGTCGGCAGACAAATGTCCCAGCACAAAGGCCGGTTTCTCCTAAATTAAAGGCTGGCTATCGCTCGCCAGGAATATTTTACACCTAAATGGCACGAAAGGTCTAAATATTGAAAACAAAAATAAGGGCGAAAGGTCTTCAAATAGCCAAACTAATGAGCTGACCGTCTTATAATCTGAAAGCTAAATGGACTAAACATGAGGGAAAAGGGGGTTCAGAAAAAAAACTACCATCCCCCCTTGAGGTCAGAAATAATCTCGAGGAGTTAATGGGATATCAAACCATTTGTGTTACTCTGGGGTAGAAACTAAACTACAGTGTACGATAACGCTATTTTCACATTGTATTATTCTCGATAACAATAGCAGAATTTAGGGGAGATTATAAATTTTAAGTGTTTTTTTCTGGAACCCTTTCCCTCTCATGTTTAGCCTCATTAGCTTTTATATTTTAAGAAGTTCGTCTCATTAGCTTGGTGTTTAAAAGACCTTTCGTCTCATTTGTTAATTTTAAGACATTTTGTGCCATATAGGTGCTGAGTTTTTCCTGGCGAGCCTGTAATTTTGGAGGAATCGGTCTTCAGCCGGGACATTTTTTTTACCGAAAAATGGAAAAATGTATTCCAGGAGGGTATTTTCTTAAGCTTGATGGAGATCTAGGGAACAAACTAAAAAGCTCCCCTTAATCTCACTCCGTTTACTTCCGGGGATAACCGGTAAGTATAATATGGCTATGCCCGGATACAAAACAAAATAACTAATATAATTTATATTCTGGGTCTCTACAGTATATACTGTAATGAGGCTGGTTTACTTTCAGGCCCATGTTGTCTATGCGGGCATGATCGTTCCTTCATAACTTTAAGAGGGTAGAGGTTACTGTTTGGTGTATTTATCTATTTATTCATATATTTTCTAGTTTCCTCGCTAGACCTCCATCAAATTTAAACAAAAACACACCCCTAGAACCCATTTCAATGTATACAGTATATATATATATAATATTATATATATAATTATATATATATATATAATTTTGTAGATGAAGAGTAGGACAAGAGCCACAACAGTATACATGTTGAGAATGATTTATTTGCAAATTTTCGGATGTATCACACATCCATCATCAGGCTATATTTCAACATACGATCCTAAAAAGAAAGTAACCTAGTATAAATATATGTTAATTACAAAGCTTGTGAGGATCTCTTAACTTTTTCCAAAAGTAATTATACATAATATACACACAATAGAAAAACTTCATCCTTTTAACCAATAAATATGTTTTAAGTTTAAAGCTTGGGAGGATCTGTTTTTTTTTTTTTTTTTTTTTATGTTATATCCAACCATATAATAAAGAATATTACTGCACACTTGACAGTGGCTACAATAATATTATGCAAAAAAACTAATGATTTTTGCGAAAATTATTGGAAAATGTTATCATTAAAAAGTTAAATTACATTATTATGTTGACTAACGCACCAAAAAAAGAGAAAAAATATATATATATGTATATATATATACAGTATATATATATATATATATATATATATATATATATATATGCCAAGCACACTTTCATCAATAATATATACACTGAACTATCAAACTCTAGCTCTTCCCAAGCTTTCTGGCATATAGCCAAAAACCTCTCCAACAACTTTTATTCCTCGTCTTTCCCTCTCCTTTTCCACTCAGATGGCAAAACCATCACTTCTTCCTCCAACAAAGCTGAACTCTTTGCTCAAACTTTTGCCAGAAACTCTACCTTGGATGATTCCAGTGCTATTCCTCCCTCTCCACCCCCCTCTCTCCTACTTATGCCTAATATCCTAATCTCTTCTAAAGATGTACTTTCTACCCACTCTGGGCTTAATATTAAGAACGCGTACGGTCCGGACGGTGTTCCTCCTGTTGTACTTAAAAACTGTGCTTCCGTGCTGACCCCCTGCCTTGGCAAACTCTTTCGTCTCTGTCTCTCCTCTAACATCTTTCCTTCTTGCTGGAGGTTTGCTCTAATTCATCCTGTCCCAAAGAAGGGTGACCTCTCTCAACCCTCCAACTATCGTCCAATGACTCTCATCTCTTGTATCTCTAAAGTTTTTGAAACTATTCTTGCTTCCAAATTTCTTAAGCAATTCTCTTCTCATAATCTGCTCTCAGATCGCCAGTATGGCTTCCTTAACCTGACAAGCGTGGTATAGACCTAGGTGCTATGGTAGTTATTTGTGCATTTCTAGCCCTGGATTCTGACAGAATTCGTTATATTTACAATATAAAGCATTATTTGTTTTCGGTATGCTTTTATTTTACATATATGATGTATATATGAACCTTCAAGAGTGCTAAAATAAGTGGGAAAAGCATTTGGGTGGTGAAAAACGAAGATATTGGCCACCCGGTCATAATCTGGCGAGAGAGAGCCACAGGCAGCCCTCCCCTCTCGCTGTCTGGGAGTCAACTGAGACGAGCGTGGCGGTGTGTGCCGGTGTCTGGGTGTTGCATAACGATATTTTATGCAACCCACTTGTGCTACATTATCGCGGGAGAGAAAAATAACCGATAAATGATGATAATAAGAGGAAAAATAGGTGATAATTGAGGAGGGGGGGAGGGGGGAATAAGGTGTGGAAGGAGGGTAGGGGGAGGGGTGAGAAACACATGGATGAGTACTAGAGGGGAATTATCTCACCTAGAGACAAAATCCTTTGTTTTGATAGGCCCTTTTTTTTTTGGAAGGCTTTTTTTATGGTCTTGCTTCCGTGAGGCCTATCGCGTTCCCTATAGGAAGCCTTCTGTGAGGCCTATCGCGCTTGCCGGGTTAAGGGTTGCTCTACTGATGATCTTCTTTCATATCTTACTAACTCTTGGTCATCCTCCTTTCGGGACTTTGGTGAGACTTTTTCTGTTGCGCTAGACATATCGAAGGCCTTCGATAGAGTCTGGCACAAATCTTTAATTTCCAAACTGCCCTCCTTCGATTTCTGTCCCTCCATCTGTGCATTTGTCTCTAATTTCCTTTCCGGCCGTTCCATAGCTGCGGTTGTGGACGGCCATCGCTCATTTCCTCATCCTATCAACTCCGGTGTTCCTCAGGGTTCTGTCGTATCTCCTATTCTCTTTCTAATTTTCATAAATGATCTTCTCAACTGTACATCCAGTCCCATCCATTCATATGCAGACGACTCTACTTTACACCACTCAATTAGTTATCCAGAACGCCCCAGCCAGCAGTCCCTCAAAAGTAAACATAATGAAGCCATAAAATGCTTATCTTCTGATCTAGCTACTATTTCCAATTGCAGTAGAGAAAACCTTGTTGCATTTAATGCTTCCAAAACTCACTGTATCCATCTTACTACCTGTCAGGAACCTCCAGAGGACTATCCCATATTCTTCAACAATACAAAAATCAACCCTTCATCTTCCCTCAATGTTCTCGGTGTCTCTTTTTCTTCTGCTCTCAATTGAAAAGACCATATTACCGGTGTCGCTAAGGCAGTCTCCCAGAAGCTGGGTGTGCTCAACCGCCTTAAGGGGTTCTTTACCACTGCACAGCTTCTTGCTCTGTACAGGGGCACAGTGCATCCTTGTATTGAGTATTGTTCACATGTATGGGGGGGATCCTCTCACACCTGCACTCCTAGATAAAGTAGAAAGGAAAGCCTTTCGTATAATTAACTCCCGTCCACTCACCAATTCTCTGCAATCTCTCTCTCTTCGCCGCAATGTTGCATCTCTCTCACTATTCTATCGCTACTACAATAATCAGTGTTCCTCGGAGCTTTCCCAGTGTATACCACCTCCTCTACGTAGGGTACGTAGTACCAGCCTTGCAACACAATCCCACCCCTACTCTGTGCAACTCTCCAACCCAAGAGTGAAGTGCTATTCTCAGACTTTCATCTATTCAACTGCTGAGCTCGGGAACTCTCTCCCAGAATCAGTCTTTCCCTCTTCCTATGACTTAAATTGCTTCAAACTCCGTGTGCCCAGGCATTTTAGCTCGAACGTCCCTTGATTTCGGCTCTGTCACTCTTTGAAATCTGGGGGAGGCACTCGCTGCAGGCAGTTATGCCTTTTGTCTCCCTCATTCACATAGAAACAAAAATAATAATATATATATATATATATATACTGTATATATATATATATATATAATGTGTGTGTGTGTGTGTGTGTGTAAATTAATGATATTGCAATTACCTACTACACTATTTTTGACTTCGATAATTCCGCCAAAAACGGAGCTCGTATGACACCACCATACCCACACTCAGCCACAACGAACACACCCCAACACAATCTCCACCTACCAGTTGTGTGAGTGTGGCGGCAGGAACGGGTAGATGTCTAGTAGTGAGGCAAGCAAGCAGGGGCAGTCCAGCAGTGAGAGGTGCAAAGAACAGGCTGCTGTATTTATTGATGACTACACACACACGCGCACTCTCTCTCTCTCTCTCTCTCAAGCACTTGTTTAAAGTAACTAGGTTTGCGCGTTCGTTGTTACGCACTGCATCATTAATTATTACCTTCAATATCACAGGGCAGGAAATATTACCCCCTAGCAGGCTTTCCCTGACGAACAGTTGGATTATATATTTAGTTTTTCACCAACCATCTTTACTTCTAAACTCAATTAATGAAATCAACAAATACATGTGGCACTCCAAGGACTCGAACCTAGGATACTTACATCGAAATTCTGCGCGTTTATGCATTTCGCTATCAAGACAGTTATATTAGGAAAATACATCACTTCCGCTTCACATTATATATACAGTATATACCGTATACCTCAATTAACCCTCTTACTTCCACATAACCTTCATAATACATCACTTCCGCTTCACATTATATATACAGTATATACCGTATACCTCAACAAACCCTCTTACTTCCACATAACCTTCATAATACATCACTTCCGCTTCACATTATATATACAGTATATACCGTATACCTCAACAAACCCTCTTACTTCCACATAACCTTCATAATACATCACTTCCGCTTCACATTATATATACAGTATATACCGTATACCTCAACAAACCCTCTTACTTCCACATAACCTTCATAATACATCACTTCCGCTTCACATTATATATACAGTATATACCGTATACCTCAACAAACCCTCTTACTTCCACATAACCTTCATAATACATCACTTCCGCTTCACATTATATATACAGTATATACCGTATACCTCAACAAACCCTCTTACTTCCACATAACCTTCATAATACATCACTTCCGCTTCACATTATATATACAGTATATACCGTATACCTCAACAAACCCTCTTACTTCCACATAACCTTCATAATACATCACTTCCGCTTCACATTATATATACAGTATATACCGTATACCTCAACAAACCCTCTTACTTCCACATAACCTTCATAATACATCACTTCCGCTTCACATTATATATACAGTATATACCGTATACCTCAACAAACCCTCTTACTTCCACATAACCTTCATAATACATCACTTCCGCTTCACATTATATATACAGTATATACCGTATACCTCAACAAACCCTCTTACTTCCACATAACCTTCATAATACATCACTTCCGCTTCACATTATATATACAGTATATACCGTATACCTCAACAAACCCTCTTACTTCCACATAACCTTCATAATACATCACTTCCGCTTCACATTATATATACAGTATATACCGTATACCTCAATTAACCCTCTTACTTCCACATAACCTTCATAATACATCACTTCCGCTTCACATTATATATACAGTATATACCGTATACCTCAACAAACCCTCTTACTTCCACATAACCTTCATAATACATCACTTCCGCTTCACATTATATATACAGTATATACCGTATACCTCAACAAACCCTCTTACTTCCACATAACCTTCATAATACATCACTTCCGCTTCACATTATATACAGTATATACCGTATACCTCAACAAACCCTCTTACTTCCACATAACCTTCATAATACATCACTTCCGCTTCACATTATATATACAGTATATACCGTATACCTCAACAAACCCTCTTACTTCCACATAACCTTCATAATACATCACTTCCGCTTCACATTATATATACAGTATATACCGTATACCTCAACAAACATCCTTACTTCCACATAACCTTCATAATACATCACTTCCGCTTCACATTATATATACAGTATATACCGTATACCTCAACAAACCCTCTTACTTCCACATAACCTTCATAATACATCACTTCCGCTTCACATTATATATACAGTATATACCGTATACCTCAATTAACCCTCTTACTTCCACATACCCTTCATAATCTGTATAAAATCGACTAATAATAGCCAGAATAAACTGCCAAAACGCATCATAATCAAATAGGGGTAAATCCAGTTCCTTCCTAGGCTGAACCAAATGTCGCCTAATAATTATAAGCAGTGTAAACGACAAAACGGCTTCATCCTACTGACGGGGTTATGGGGATGTACTAGGTTTTTCTGGCCCCCCTTCTTCCTCATGTTTAGCTCCATTAGTTATGAAAGGTTAAGACGTTTGCCCCACTAGTTTGGCTATATTAGGACCTTTCGCCCCATTTCCCCGTCAATATTAAGACCTTTCGTGCCATTAGGTGTCTATGTTTTCCTTGCGAGCGAGGGCGAGCCTGTAATTTAGTAGGAATCGGCCTTCGGCCAGGACATTTTTCTACCAAATAATGTACAACTTTATCTCGAAGGGGGATTTTGGGGGTGTTTCTTAAATCTATAAGAGGTCTAAGCAGCAAACTAATATATATGTACAGTATGTACAGAGTATATAGTTATACAGTACAGTATATATCTATTAATATATATGTACAGTATGTACAGAGTATATAGTTATACAGTACAGTATATATCTATTAATATATATGTACAGTATGTACAGAGTATATAGTTATACAGTACAGTATATATCTATTAATATATATGTACAGTATGTACAGAGTATATAGTTATACAGTACAGTATATATCTATTAATATATATGTACAGTATGTACAGAGTATATAGTTATACAGTACAGTATATATCTATTAATATATATGTACAGTATGTACAGAGTATATAGTTATACAGTACAGTATATATCTATTAATCGTCTAATAATAGCCCGAAAAAACTGTCAAAATGCCTCTTAATCTTCAAAGGGTTGATACAAATATACTTAGAAAAGTAGACCAAATTAATATGATACCATGTGAGGAGAAACACTTTATTGACAACGTTTCGCATCAACATTTTTCATCAGGCCAATCATTGGCCTGATGAAACTATATTCGAAACGTTGTCAATAAAGTGTTCCGCCTCACATGGTCCTCAATGGGTTTTCAATCGGTCAAACGGCAATAACTGTATGACCAGTGGATTCAGTTATGTTAAGTAAAACTATCTTGATCAGTCATGTGTTTTATTCATTCTATATTTCATCGAAAGGCAGTCATTTTTGTTTGTGTTCATCTCCAAGAGTAGATATGTTCTAGGCAGAACACAAGACTGCTAACCAAGACTCCACCGGCCAGAACCACAAACATACCCTGTGGAAAGATAGGTAATGCATTACACCACTCGGCTCATTATAAACGTATAATAAACTCAATCATCTAGTACCTGATGTCCTAACACCTATTTGCGTAATAAGAAACCACAAAATCATATCAATAGTTTGCTTCATAATATGGGTGATGGCTGGTCCTATCCAGAGTGAGGTTCGGCATCTCTACCCAACCTTAGCCGTTTATGTCTGGCTTTTGTACTGTCCTACTTTTTCCTTCTGGGGGCAGGGGCTAGGGATCCTCCTCCCCTTGTAAAATTCACCTACTAGACGAGACAAAGTAAGGGGCGAGGGAACGCAATAGTGGTACTGGACCCTAAGGACTGAAATATTAAAAAAAATGGTTTCTGTTCGAGCACTGTTTCGATTCGGCCACCCCAAGCGATGGGGTATGTGCCTGAATATAAACTGTACATACATACTGGAGGCAATATTATTCAAGGATGCAATGACCTCTTGGAATAAAGGAGGTAAAATAAATATATAAATATATACGGTATATAATATATATATATATATATATATATATATATATATATATATATATATATATATATATATATATATATATATAGTATATATATATATATATATATATATATATATATATATATATATATATATATATATATATATATATATATATATATATATATACCTGTATATATTATATATATGTGTGCAAACAAAAGTGCAGTAAGACAACCGCAAATACCAATGGAAGAACAAAATATGACTAACAATATTAGTAGCAAAGAAAAATAAAACTTTATCATAAAAAATATACTGTTAGAATGTTTGAAACATTCCAAATATGCGTGCTTATTAAAATACAGACCCTCCAAACGGTTGGTGTCTGCAAGCAGGAGCCAGGAACATTTATAACAAGGTTGAAACTTCTTGCGAAGATTTAAGTGCTTACAATAAAAATATAGGAATACAAAATAACTTAAAAATGTCTGACAGGAACATACATTAAAAGACAAACTTCTTGCGAAGATTTCAGTGCTTAAAAACAGAGGAATAAAAAGAAAACTATAAAAAATGCTTTTAGAATGAAGTCCCTTAATGAGAACTCCAATCTGTGGTCATAATTATTAAAAGAATGCTGCCACTATTTAAATAATGACGGCATTTTTTTAATAATTATGACCACAGATTGGAGTTCTCATTAAGGGACTTCATTCTAAAAGCAAATTTTATAATTTTCTTTTTTATTCCTGTTTTTAACCCTTAACTGGCGGTGCGCAACATATGCCGAGTGAAATAAATTTGGACTAAGTGGCGGTGCACGACAGCTGTCGAGCGCCATTTTCAGCACGTAATGTTGCCGAGAGAGAGAGCTGAGCGGTGGGACGAGCGTAGTAACTTTATGATCGCTCCCCACGACCACCGTGGACATACTGAACTGTATTCTACTTTCCTCACCCCTTTCTCACTCGCTACACAGGGAATTATGTAAGGAAATTACCTTATTTCAGGGTTTTTGCACTCGTGTTGCACGATCGTTGCAAGAGAACCAGTGGTCGTACAAGGATGGTTAGGGTGTCATAGGAAAGCTCTGTTTATGCCCTTTCAGCGATAGATATTTATTTTACGCTCTGAGTCTTATTTAAGCATGAAAATGATCACGTAAACAACCCTATTTAGGGTAAAAAAAAAACGCTGTGCGGTACGGTCAAATAGACCGCCTAGCCCGCCAATAAGGTGTTGAACACTGAAATTTATGTTCCTGGCAGACATTTCTAAGTTATTTTGTATTCCTATATTTTTATTGTAAGCACTTACATTTTCACAAGAAGTTTACATTTTGGTATTAATGTTCCTGGCTCCTGCTTGCAGACACCAACCGTGTGGAGGGTCTGTATTTTAATAAGCACGCATATTTAGAATGTTTCAAACATTCTAACAGTATTTTATGATAAAGATAAAGTTTAATTAATATATATATATATATAGAGAGAGAGAGAGATACAAATATTCATGATCCCTACACTGCAAAATTACTGCAGCGACATAAAGAACCCATATAGTAGGCAGTCTCAACCATTAGGCCTACATCTCAACCATTACCAAATTACTATTAATTTTACGGTAGGGTAAGCTACAACTGGTTGAAATAACTGTTGAAGGGGGTAATGCTTGTGTTTTTGTCTATATATTTATTTATTTATTTATTTTTGAGCTTCCTCGCTAGACCTCCATCAAGCTTAAAAAATTACCTCCTAAACTCTCTTTCAATATAAATGTGTACATTTTTCGGTAGGAAAATGGTCCAGCCGAAGGCCGGTTCCTTCTAAAATTACAGGCTCGCTATCGCTCTCCATGAAAAAATCGACACCTAAATGACACGAAGTCTTAATATTGACAAAGATATGAGGCGAAAGGTATAAACACCGCCTAACTAACGGAACGAACGTCTTAAAATCTCAAAACTATTATGCTCAACATGAGGGAGAAGGGGGTCAAGAAAAAGCGACTACCTCCCCCTTTAAGGTAATTATTTCTTATTGTTATGCAGTTAAAACCTATATTTATCAAGGTATCCAATATCTTTGGCCATTTTGGTTCGCTGGCCTTCTTGTTTGTTATATTTTAACTACACTCTGTATTATTCCAGGTGACGGTAAATTGCCATGTCTTCAGCTTGATTATTCCGCTATTACGCAGGTTTGGTTGCGAAATGTGTTGTTAATTATGAAAACTTGGCACTAATGTGAAGCAGAGACATAGCAGTTTCTTAAGTTCCTGTTAGTTATCGACAAATCAGTTGCTAAGGAATTCAATTTACTGTCAGCTGAAAATTTGAAACCGAGTATAATATTAGTAATTTTTTAGACTTACCAGTTTACAGAATATGTCAATAATGTAATTAACGTAGAGTGCATTGCTTTCAAAACTATTACTATACAATTGCATTTAAGGGACGATGGACTGGTTTTTCAGGCCCCCCTTCTCTCTCATGTTTAGCATATTCTTTTTGGCCTATTAGTTTGCCGATTTTAAGACCTAACGCCCAATTTTTTTGTCAATTTAAAACCTTTCATGTCATTTAGGTGTCGTCTTTTTCCTGGCGAACGAGAGAGAGCCTGTTATTTTCGGGAAATGTTTCTACCGAAAAATGTATACATTTATCTTGAAAGGGGGTCTAGGGCGTGATATTATAAGCTTGATGGAGGTCTAGGGAGGAAACTAATAAAAATAGTCAAAAGATACATAAAGGAGCAAATAAATACGCCCATCGCCTCTTAATGTATCTTAGGAAGGGACACTCATGGTCATTAAAACTACTCCTGGCAAGAGGTAGACTATCTATCTATCTATCTCTATACTCGGGTCCAATCCCCACTATTCCTATTTTGTATTATTGTTTATTTTTATTTTATTGTATTGTGTTTTTGTATTTATTTATTTGTTTGTGTGTGTGGGGGGGGGGGGGACTCAAGACAGAGCTAGAATAGGGACAACACAAAACATAACAAAACACTATGAACACACAAAAACAAAATACAAATTCACACACATCTAGAGGTAGACACTTGCTATAAACTGCTGTAAATAAAGGCATAGGCAACAGGAAGGGGTTGGCTGTTATTGGGGATACATTCAAGGCCAGATCTTCACTGTATTTTTTTCTTCTAGCCCCCCTTCTCCCTCATGTTTAGCCCTATTACTTTTGAGATGTTAAGATCTTCGTTCCATTAGTTTGAGGATTTTAAGACCTTTCACCCAATTGCTGTCAATTTTAAGAGCTTTCGTGCCATTAAGGTGATGATTTTTTACTGGCAAGCGATAGCGAGCCTGTATTTTAGGAGGAACCGGCCTTTGGCCGCAGTATTTTTACCATGAAATGTAGACATTTATCTTGAAAGGGGGTCTTTGGGGGTGATAATTTAAGCCTGATAGAGGTCTACTGAACAAACTAAAAACCTGCCCTTAACATACTGGGTTTCACTACAGGCTATTTATTTTCAACTAACGGTCAATTGCAAAGTTCCTATCAATATCAACCAATTTGTAGAGGATTGTCCAGATAGTATAGACGTAGAGGTTGAGCCATTGGAGAGAGTGTTTATTGGGTCATATGATTAGTGCTGAAGTGGTTCTACTGCTTCTTCCATTAATTAAGTTAAAAGTGTCAAGAAAATTTTTACAATAATGTTACCGTTACTTTTAATTGGGGAACATTTGTGTTAGATGAACATATAAATGTATTCTGGATGCGTGGAAATAATAATGCATATTACTAGTGAAATTTTTGCAGTACAGAAGAACTATAGTTATGTAAACGTAACAATATGAGTATTATGCTTCCATGGAATATATAATTGTGAGCAAAGTACACCTAGAAGCTTAGCGTATTAAGTGAATATTATTGTATTTATTTAGTTAAGTTTTAGTATTACCGGTATATATATATATATCTGTTTTAGTTTGATTCCCAGACCTCTATCCAGCTTAAAACATAATACCCCCCAAAAAACCATTCAAGACGATTTGTTTACATGTTTCGGTAGACAAATGTTCCGACCAAAGGCTGGTTCCTCCTAAATTACAGGCTCGCTATCGCTCGTCAGGAAACAAATAGACACCTAATTAGGGCGAAAGGTCTTTAAATCGCCAAACTAATATGGCAAACGTCTTAAAAGATCTTACCGTACCTAATGGGGTTAAACATGAGGGAGAAGGAGTTTCCGAAACCAAATACATTCCCTTAATGTCAATATGTGTCAAGTGGTTTGGTATTGTGAGCGATATTGAAATGAACAACTGGGTGAAGAAAAACATGTGTGTGAATGAGGAGAGCAGTGCATGTAGAGATAAGCTGAAGTCTGCTGTAGATGAGGTAATGTCTTTCAAAGGGACCTAAGGGGTAATGGGAGTGAATCGAGGCACAACACTACAATTGCAAGCATAACTAGTTTCCATATTGTAGCTTCAAAGGATAAATTTTACTGTAGTTACCCAGATATTCCTGATAGCCAGAGCCGAGTTGATGGCGAATTTTGTGGGCGCGTTGAGACAGCTGGTGAGGTTGGGGTAGAAGGAGCGGTACCAGTAGTCGTAGATACCTGCTTCGGCAACTTGCATTACCCTGGGGAAAAATACATACAGTAGTGATCGTGACCCGAAAAATTTAGTTAAGGGAGGATGGTTGTTTTTTCTGGACCCCCTTCTCCCTTGTGTTTAGCCCCATTAGTTCTGAGATGTTAAGACGTTCGGCCCATTAGCTTAGCGAGCTTAACACCTTCCGCCCCATTTCTTTGTCAATATTAAGACATTTCGTGCCATTTAGGTGTCGATTTTTGTTCATGGCAAGCGATAGCGAGCCTGTAATTCAAAGAGGAACAGGGCTTCGGCCGGGACAATTTTCTACCGATTTTTTTTACAAATGTATTATGAAAGGGGATATAGAGGGTGTTTTTTCTTTTAAGCTTGATGGAGGTATAGCGAGGAAACTTAATAATACATTAATGAATATTTTAACAGACCAAAAAAATAAAATAAAACATCATTCCCCACTAAGGTGTGATATAATAACGTTGCTATACTACTTGCATTCTTGTTACACTGGGTATCTATAATATGACATACCGAACGATGGCAAGTGATGTACTCTGTGTATGAGGATTGGATTGCAAGTATTTTACAAATACCTTTGTCTGTTGCATATAGTAAATCGCTAAAAGATGTACTTGTATTCGAAGGAGTGTACAATAGCCTGCACAGGTAGTTGGTACAATACTATATGTTATTGGGTGAGGGCTGGTCCTGTCCAGAGTGAGGTTTGGCATCCTTTACTCAACCGTAGCTGTTTCTGTCTGTCTTTTCCTGTACTACTTTGCCTATTTTGGGAGAGGTAGGCTAAGAATCCTCTTCTCCTTGTAAAATTCACCTACTAGACGAGACAGAGAAAGTGGTGAGGGAACGGAAAAGTGGTCCCGAACCCTAAATATTGGAACTGTAAATGTTGTTTCTGTTCGGGCTCTGTCTCGAGTCGGCCTCCAACAGCTATGGGGTATGTGCCTGAGTATATACATACTGTACAATCGCGCTAAGAAGTCATGTCTCGATTCCCAGTACCTTTCGTTCAGAAAGTGCTATCTGGCAACAATTGTGGCTCTACTATAAACATTTATTACACACCAGGGAGAACTGTAGTTGAGGAAAACATACCAAAAACACGATATATAAGTATTGTAACAATATGTTTATCTCATGATTTGAGAGGAAAACAAATAATATGAAAGTTGAGAGTGAGCCGAACGAAAGAATGTAAAACTCGTAGTATTTCGCTCACTAGATTCAGGATTAAAATGCGGAGGAAGTCTCTTAATGCTTGTATTTCTTTTTACACAAACAATACTGGTGGAAAAGTATCTCATAAAATTAAAATCAACAGTTAAAAGTTATATTCAAATCATGAGTGTCAATAAATCATGTAAATAAACATATAACAGTGTTTGTTTCCACATTTAATTTTCTTAGCGATAAGACATTCTGCCTGGAAAACAGAACCATCTCCAGTATATTTTGTGAGAAAGTTTGAATTCTCGTGAACAGCTTTTAATTTGTATAGACAGACGATGAAATTTAACTTATAAAATATATGATAACCCCTAGGGACTGCCATATAAGAACGGAAGATGGAAAAGCAGGTAGTAAAGGACAAAGGTGGATATAAAAGCAGAAGAGACACATTCTCCCTCATATCCTGGCAGTGATTGACTGTCTTGCAGCAAGTTGCAGGTGGGCGCGGTAGGACTCCAGGCCCTGGGAATGTAACATGCTATACTCTATGCAACTCAACTTTGCCGCCGGCCTCTACAGCAGATACGAGACGCGCCAGTGATTGGCTATCTGGCCAATAGGAGAGGCAGAGCTGATAATTTATTCATTATCTTTATTATTCCTTATTTATTAATTAAACTAGCTACGTTTAAGAAATGTTAATTATTATTTAATAAATTACAGTGCTATCCGATTCTAAAGAGCTATTACATATCACATGAAACACAATAATAACGTATATATCATAAAGTAAAAACAAGGAGATAAAGAAATGAATAACAGGGGAAGTAAACGAGAAGGAAGGCTGACTGGCTCGGGCCCGAGCGGATTAGCGAATCACAGGCCGTGCTTGACTTCGTAGACATTTAAAGTAGACAGTGACGGCAATTCTTACCTTGCTAGTGTTTACAGTATTATATCTTACGATTTCATGTGTTCCATGTGTTCCATGTGGTATTTTATAGCTCTTAAGGTTCGGTTATCATTTATCACACCATTAGAATGACTAAAACCTATCTAATATAATTGATATATTTAATAGTGGCCCCGGAATCATTGACAATGTTGCCTATTAGTATAATAGTCTCCATTCAACACCCACGTCGGTCGTTTGAATCAACCGCCGCAAGGAAAAAAAAGAGTCATCTTCATAAGTGCAACGCTACTTCTCTTATGGTATCGTCATAGATCGGGGGTACCCACTACGAAAACACTTTCGTAAAAAATAGGAGTATAAAAAAGGAAAAATTAAACACTTAAACACTGTTATCAACAAGCTTCCCACATTCGGTGGATTTTCAGGTGTTGTGGCTTCTTACCGCCTTTCGCCAAGCGCACAATTCGTCCTTCTCTTCCTCGCGGGCCTACTGTCTACACGTGTGCCCCCACGCTCCGGCTTCATTTGACATTTGCTCTCCTCTAGTGAGTCTTTACTCATTTGTATATATTTGGGAGATAGTGAGCAGGGTTTAGACTAGCTAGCACGGGTTGTGTTATTGTTGGCCCGCAGGAAGTGTTAAAATTAGGGTACGTTCAGGCGCTTACTCGTTGTGTTCATTTTTGTCACCACGCGCGTGGTGTTACTTGTTGCTATGCGCCTTAATTTTTGCTTTCTCTTTAGTTAGGAGGCTTTCTTTCAGTTTTCGATAGCTGTTCCTTAGTTCAGCTTAGGGTCGTGGGACCCTGTCTTTGTTTTTTGTAGACGCGCCAGGTTAGATTGTCACACGTGGCTGTGGGATCTTCTGGCGTCCGAGCCTGCTGAGAGACCCCATTCAGGGGCGATCTCTTCGCCCTTTTTGGCTCGATTCTCATGGTTCATTCGTGTTGTCTGTCGACAAATTTTTCGGGGTTAAGCCTGTAGGTTATCTAGTGTTAGGGGGTAGCATTATGTTTCTCTTGTTGTGAATTATTTATGTCCCCTTTTGTTTCTTGGGTCTACCTGTTTGTTAGTGTTCCACTTTCCGGGAGTCCTGGGAGACGTCCTACGTCTGAGAGTGCTTGAGAGTGGGGTGGTTTCTCTCGTTGTTGTGCTTTTCTCCAAGCGTTCCCCTCTTGACCCGCCGGCCTCTGTTCTGCAGCCCATGGTCCGGTCCGCCGTGCCGGCGTATGCTGGGTTTCTCTCCTTTCCCTTGTCGTGGCTTTGCCGGGGGGAAGTAGGTCTCCTCTACCTCTCCATTCCGGCGACCTCGCAGGTCCGGCGGAACCTGTTTGTTTTCCGTGTAACACATGTTTGCGGCGTGCTGGCTGGCCCTTCTGAAGTTTACTCCGTCATTCCCGGCGGCTTAGTGTTTAAACGTTCTGACGGCGGGTGGCGATGGTTTCTAATAGCACGCCGATACTCGCCGCCAGGGGGCCTACTTCACCTAAGACCTAGGTCATAAGCTGGCGCTCTCACATTGTGTCGTTTACCCCGTGTTGCTAACAGCCCAGTTTGTAAACGCACCAGCGGCTGCTAGTGTGTTTGTTATAGCACATGGCTACCCGCCGCCAGTTGGCTTACTCAACTATGACCCATGTCATAGGTTAGCCCTCTGCAGTATAAACCTCTTCTCATGTTTTACAAGGGGCATGGGAGGAGGCGTTTCATAACCTCTCATGGGTAGGAATAAGGGGGGAGGCCGTGGCCTACTTTTTTTCCTGCCCCGGGAGTATAGGATGAGTGAGGCTCTCTCTATATATCCTTATGAGCTCTGATTCCTGGAAATTTTCTCTTTCCAGGCAACCCCCAGGACATCCTGCCTCTGCGACGTTCCCGCCGGGGAGGGGAGCCTCTGTAATCATGCTCTTGTTCACAATCTGCTCAACTCCAACATGCCTTCTTGTACCGGTGCCAGCGCATAGACTGTGTATCAGGTGTGTAAAATGCTTAGACAGAGCTTCTTTCATGTGGACATCTCGCACATGTCCAGTCTGTTCAGACCTTTTTGAGGAATGGCTCGCTGGCCAAGATACGTCTTGTTTGCTCACTCTAATTGAAATTAAGACCAAGTTTACGGCATATGCTCCTCGAGTAGCTAACATAGAGTTATTATGTGATAATCCGGAATTGTTAAGGGTGGTCAAGTTATATTCATTTGATGAACACATAGCTCCCCAGTCACAAAACCCCCCAATACCCTTGTTGACCCTTGCGTCTCCCAATTCCTCCACAACATCGGCTCAGAGCTCCTCTCCCCCATCCAAGAGGAGCCGCTCTGTGTCACCGGAATGTCCTGGACCTGTCCACCCGGATCCACCAGCGGGCAGCCTGCGGAGAACGGCCAGCTCAGAGTTTCTGCCGGACAAAATCCTCAAACTCTCTAGCCCACCACGGAGTATTAAGATAACTAGAGAGATCCCTGCTTCTTCACAAGTAGATCTTACGGTGACACGGCCGGTGGCTCCGGCGCCCGCCTCGGGAACGCCAGGTTTTTCCCCGGCCTCCTCGGGGCGGACGCCGACCACCCTCAAGCTGCCACCAGAATAAGGAAATTTGTACAAGTTAGGCTGCAGGGTTTTAACTAACAGACACATTCCTAAGGACGATAAAGCTCATAATCCTACTCAGTCTCCTTGTTCCTCTATATCAGACACGGTTACGACCACTAAGCCTTACGCGGCAGCCCATCCACCATCTAGGGTACAGCCAGGGTTCGCTTCCATCCCTAGTAACACAGAGTCTCAACCTAAGGAGGTCGCTCAGGAACCACCGACGCCGCGCAACCAAGAGTCACCGGCCATTAGTTCGAGCCAACCATCCACAGCTAGTACCAGTCAGACATTAGATCTCAGTTCTAGTTCACACACAGCAAATCTAGTACAAACAGACCAACAAGTTAAGCCCCAAAAACATCCTAAACCCCCTGGTTTTACGACTGAACAACTAAATGACTTGTTACAGAATGTGATCCGTTAGTGAGCTATAAAACCCCCACTCAGGCACTGGGACCACCTATAAGTTTACCTATGCCTCACCCTACTCAGGTCACTGAAGGCGTTCCCCATCAGTCTACCTCCTCCGCCGGGGCAGAGACTGAACGAGTAATCATCCGCCCGTTGACTATGAGCCCTACGCCGGTTATTCCAGTAATCCCTCTCACTACGGTAAAGGAGATTTGGCCTCAGACCTTAGATGCTACCCCAGGTTCGTTGCCGGAACAAATAGTAGTCCGCCCTTTGTCCCCAACTCAAACCCTAGTGTTAATGAACCCAGAGTTCACAGATGTTGTGCAGTCCTCTAACGTAACTCCCCCTTCCGCCGGTCGGCCCACTCAGGGATTGCCGGCGGATGATTTGTTACTTGCCTCTGCCTCCCATAGGTCCCCCTACACTAGAATTGACACTAGTTTGGTTTCCCGGACTGACGGCCTACGACAGGATAGTTCTATCAGTTCCGATGACACTCAACCATATATGTCCCCTTCTTTGGCCAGTAACCAACGGTCCAGTAGTCCGCCGGAATCTATTTTTCCCCCAACCCCGCACTCCTCTGCTATGCCCCCCCCCCCCTCAGTTTTCCCGCAATTACTTACACAATCCCAAGTCCCAAAAGCACCGGGAAGGCTCTGGCTTCCGGTGACAGCTTTGTCAAAAGGGGAAGGGCATAGGTCGACACAAGGGGAGGTCCCAGTGCCGGTGGAGTGGGCAATAGAAGTCAACAGACGACAGGTCTTTAGAGCAAAAAATGCTCAGGGTAAAGTGTTACAGGTCCCTATCTATGCTAGACCTGATCCTGCTAATTATCGGTATTTTGTATATAATCCTGGCCAACTGACTCCCTTTCCGCCGGATATCCCGGTCCAGGACCCTCCTTACCCAGACATCCCTCTCTGCCCTGATTGTAATGAACATTGTGGCATTAATGGATGTCATTCTCTTTATCAGTGGAGAGAGCCTTCTCTCAAGTTTAACAGATGTGGTCCCCACCGAGACCAGAGGGAGCTGAATCTGGGTGAGGTGGGCGATGGCCCATGGGTAACGTGGGATCGGGAACTTTAGCAATTTGCGATAGATATTACATCCAACCCTTTGTCCCCAGTTCCACCTCCCCCTACTACCGAGTTTGACTGGCTGCATCAACAACCGGGTGGGGTCCCGCTACCTATTTTTGATTTCCTCATAGCCCCTCAGTTAACAGCAGAGGATTTTCCCCTGCCCTTTATTGCTCCGGAACCTATTGAACTCCAACGGGAATTTCTGGTAAGAGATAAAGCCCATGAAAAGTGTATTAGTTTCCTGTTAACTAGGGATACGGCCCTGGCTATTGCTAGACCCATGCCAGACCCCCCACGGCGGAAGGAGGAATTAGTCAAAGTTTTCAACAGTATCTCCTCCCTTCCCCGGCTCGAACTATCACAGAGATCCGAGCAGCCTTATTTGAGGCAGTCAGATCAAGACAGCTACTCAGACTCGGTATGGCTCAGGGATTACCTAAGAATGCTTATTATAGAATTTTGTTCTCTCCGGTCTTGACCGCAAAGCTTTTTGATGACCAGACAGAGAGAGATGTTAAGGTGATGTTTAAATTTAATGTAGAGACCCCGCAATAAGTCTCCCCATATGGTGCAGCTGCCGGCGGACGATTGGTCAACGCCCCAGCTACGAGAATTTTGTTAGAGTGTTTTTATGACTTGTAGTAGCAGTCTTTTTCTACCACCCTACGTCCTCCTCTCTCTCTCAGCCGTGCTAGTGCAATAGGGTTCCGAGGTTGGACTTAGTGTTTGTTCCCAAGGCTGGCAGCGCCACCTTATGTCTTCTGCACGACCGGACTGCGCCGGTATACGCAAGCACACGCCGGAAAAACGAGTCGCGAAGCTCTGCCTCTCCCGGCGCTGTGTACAGAATGATACAACCTTCTGGATAAGGGATGGGATACGACGAAACCTAGTAGAAACGTGATCTCCAGTCATGGGGAAGTATGCGAACACCGCTAACCCCGGGGCGGGCACACAAAGGAAAAGGCTTCTCACTAACATTGACTTTATTTCAGACAAATTATGATCGAATACAACCGTCTGCCGGCAGGCGGCTACCCTGGTATCTTCGGTAGGATGTATTACTATTCAGCGAATATGTGTGCTCTAGTTTGAGGGCGGCTACATCTCTGGGGTTTTTTCCTTTCAGTTACACTTGTTGATTCCACAGGGTGTCCCCAGTGTACGTTACGTGTGGCGCAACACGAACAAGTATTGGTTCTCTCTAGTTCAAATGTTTTTAGGCATCTGAAGCTCTGCCGGGTCTTGCAATTTCTGGTTGAGTTCCCGCTGTCAGAGGAGATGATTCGTCCTGGCGGGTGGGTTCACCCCCAACAAAGTATTACAGGAGATTTTGCCTCTCTCCATATGCTCAATCGAGTTGTGCCCACGTAACAGAATCATTTTTAATGTAGCCCAATTACTCGAGTCAGGGGCAGCTCAGCTGCAGGCCCATGCTCTAATGACAGTCCTCGGGGACGGAACAGTTATTCTACTCCCCCCCCCCCCTGTTTTTTAGCGTGATAGACTCATTCTCCCTTTGGTCCCCGGATGATAGGTTAACACCATAAAGGACGCTTTCATCCCTTTTCTTTCAATTCAGTTTCTTCAAAATTTAGAATTCACCACTCATTACTACCACGTTCTCCTCGTGCATGTGGACTATCGCGGCCTAGGTCGATCTGACAGAGGCTAAAGCATTCAGCCAATCAGTTTCATACTTTATGTAGGACTCCAGACAAATTAGTGCTGGTAGCAATCCTCAAGACTTATAGGGCTCTCTCTGACCTGCTGTCTGTCTCGCCCACAGCTTTCCAAACGTGTCAGCTCCCCCCCCCCCCCTTTCTCTGTAGTTCCGACAAAATCAGTAACGAGGGGAAACCGGAGTCACTTTCAGTTCCTTTTCGGTCACTGGTTACTCCTGCTTCCTGCCGGCTTCGACTAGAGGCTTCCGATCCTTAATGTAGTTTGGCCAGCCGCGCTGACCCTGAGCTATCTCTGACCTCGAAGTGGTAGTAAACGGTTTATTTAAGTTGTAAAGGTTTAAGTTCAGAATGATCTTACATGTACAGTCTAGGACGCCGGTGGAGGGGACATGGTCAAGGCCAATCATGGCTACCGTACAAGTGGTTGCATGGGTCTTGCGTGATCCTCTTAAGCTAGAAACACTTTATGGCATCCCCCCTCCCCCGGCGGACAAACTGGTATAGCCGGCTGATTAACTGGTGCTATGAAGTTAATCTGTGTACATACATTGTGTTTAGTCTACGCCAATTTGGCTGGAGTCGGTGGTGATCAGCATAGGTGCCCTCTTTGCAGACATTAATTGCATGTGGTTATCTCTTTTAGAAATTCGGTTTTCAGTTTATTCCCAACCTCTTTTTCTCGAGATCCGAATGAAGGCACTCTCTCTTTTTTTGTTTTACTTGTATTCCAGACGTTAGGCATTGGTACTGTGATGTGTACGCCCATTTTGGCTTAAGAAAAAGGGGGGGGGGGATATGTGGATCTCAGTACATGAGAAGAACCCCCTTCCGCAGGATTACAAGTTAATGCAGTGCAAGCTAGGCATGGCTTACGCCGGGCCAAGCCCAAGTATATGTGTAAGAGCTAAGAAGCTCGAGGGAAAAAATTGTTTAGTTATTAAAACTAGTTTAATCATTATATGTTTTTGAAAGCTTATTTAAAGCTCATGTATTTTATGAATAATACAAATTGTTTACACTAATTGTATATGTAAAATTAAGGTTTCTATTGTAGTTTGCACTAGATTGAGAAGTATTGGTATTGGTCGAAGTGACTCAATAGATGGACCTAAGGAACAAGCTGAGATCAGCCCAGGTTCCGGGTTAAAGTGATATGGGGATGTGGTATCACGTTTTACAACAAACACCTCATGTAAGAGGACTATGTTGTTGGAGCAGGCTTCTTTGAAGCAACGCACTGCTCACACTCTATCATATTTTATATCTTTTATATTGTATGCATAAAACAATAAAATATATTTTCCTGTTATAAAGATTCTTGACTTAAATCTGCGGTTACTGAGGATACGATATTATTGCGAATGTCCCCCTCCAGTCTTGGAATTCAGGCAACATCGTCAATGATGAAGGGGCCACTATTAAATTATAGGTTTGATTCCCGAAGGGAAGTAGAGAAAACCTAATACTTAGTAGGGGCGCCGGAATCATTGACGACGAGGGCCCTCCCAGCCATCCCCTTCCCATTCGCGTAATATTTTGAGGTTTTTATCTTGATATATCAGTGAAGGACGAATTGTGCGCTTGGCGAGAGGCGGTAAGAAGCCACAACACAAGAAAATCCACCGAATGTGGGAAGCTTGTTGATAACAGTGTTTAAGTGTTTAATTTTTTTCCTTTTTTATTCTCTAATTTTTATGAAAGTTTTTTCGTAGTGGGTACCCGATCTATGACGACACCATAAGGGAAGTAGCGTTGCACTTATGAAGATGACTCTTTTTCTTTCTCGCGGCGGTTGATTCAAACAACCGACGTGGGTGTTGAATGGAGACTATTATACTAATGGGCAACATCGTCAATGATTCCGGGGCCCCTACTAAATATTAGGTTTTCTCTACTTCCCTTCGGGAATCAAACCTATAATATGGAATATAAAAGAAAAGTTTAATTAATTCATACGATAATGTGATAATATACAGTGATATCCTCATGTTCCGTAATAGGCTATATTTTATATTTTTTTCTTTTGCTTACCATACTCTGCAACCTTATGAACAATAGCTCGAAGGTAACGAAAGTTAAACATGAATAGATAATGGTTATATCTGCACATACAGACACAAATAAGATAATATTTGCGAATATAAAAGACGCCGGGCCAGTGCAGTGTTGCCAGGAGGTGGTTTGTTTTATATTTATACACTCAAATAATACAAACTCTGGAAATTCTGGAACCTTCTTTAATGCCTAGGGAGTGATGTCATTCCCAGCCAATCACGGGCCCAGTCTCGTATCTGCTGTAGAGGCCGGCAGCAAAGATGAGTTACATAGAGTATAGATAGCGCATGGAAAATAACTACCTGCATTATTCTATTTAAAAATTGAAAACAAACCTTACTTATAGTTATTCAAACTACAACATAAATATAATTTAGAGGGCATACATAGGTTAATTTTGTCAGTACACCAATTATTGGGAATATCCAGAGACCTACAGATATAAATTAGGAAAAGACCAGGCTCCGAGTGGCAGTGGCGAGCTGCCAGCAGTAGCCAGATTTGGAGACTTTTGTCTGATCATTAGAAAAAGCGAGTCATCACTTCTTAGCGCGATTGTACATACACATATACAACATGAGATGGTAAACATTTATTGAGGGAAGACATCGACTCTGTTTCAAGCAAATGTTTCAAAATATTACCTGAACATGCCAGTATCCTTCAAGGGAAGAGTTTCAAAGGAATACAAAGGAAGGCAAGCGACAACAAACCTAATGGTCCTTACTAGGCTGCTTGTAAAAAATAAACATAAAAATAAATAATAATAATATCGCCACAGCCATCAACTGAAGGGCTTCTGCTCCAGAAAGACTGGTCAGGAAACAAAATTACGGTACTATGTACGATACTGAAACGGTCACATTACTCAGGCACAAACGCCGTCAGTCGGGGGTTCATGGCAAGATATTTGTCAAGGCGACATTTGAATGTTTGAACTGTATGACACTCTACAGCACTTCTAGTCAATTTATTAACGGGAGATGGTTGATTTTTTTGAATCCCTTTCTCCCTCATGTTTAACCCCATTATGTGTTTTAAATGTTAAGACCTTTTCCATTAGTTTGGTGATTATAAGGCCTTTCACCTCATGTCTTTGTCTATACTGGAACATTTCGTGCCATTTAAGTGTCGATGTTATCCTGGCGAGTGATAGCGATCCTGTAATCCTGTAATTTTAGGAGAAACATGCCTTCGGTCGGGACATTATTCTACCTAATAAATGTACACATTTATCTAGAAGGGGGTCTAATTTTTTTTTTTTTTTTAAAGCTTGATGGGTGTCTAGCGAAGAAACTAAACAAATTTATAAATAAATAGAAAAAGAAACCCCCCCCCCCATTAATACATACTTGCGACTGATTATGGGAAGCAGAGAACTTCCTTTGGCTACAGCTACGGATTCCAAGGAGGCCAGATACTCCCCTCGTCCCATGTAGAACTTGCATTTACCTGGTTGAAATGGAGAGGGGGCTGACATACCCTGTTCCAAAATGGTAGGCCAAAAATCGTGAACCCTAACCTCTATAACTCATAAAATGGGCAAGAGCAAATGGGCTGTAAATTTCTACACCTATCCCCTGGCTGACCCTTCCCAAATGGCTGAAATATTAGCTCGATTACTCTTGTCGTTTGCGAACTATAGAGGATAATGTTCAATAGTTTCGGCATACGTATTTGGAACAGGGTATAGCCGGTTTTAATCAGCTTAGGAAGGACTACTAAAAATCACAAGAGTAGAATAATCTTGGGGATTCTCTCGACTCTAATTCTATGCTAAATACAATTTTCTAATGATAACCAGAAGAATGTGAACAATTGTGCCGTCATATATATATATATGTGTGTGTTTATTGGAAGACAAATATAGCTGACAGGGCTAAGATTCGAACCATACAGGCAGGAGGTCCAGTCACCTACACCACCCCGAGAGTTAAAAGAAGGAATTTGATACTTCTATCTGTATTCCTTCCCAATTCGACTCTGATGGGGGGACAGACTGTCTTTTAATCGAAATCCGGCTGCCCTAAGCATGACAAGTTGGGAAGGAATACAGATAGAAGTATCAAAATTCCTTATTTTAACTCTCGTGGTGGTGTAGGTGACTGGACATCCTGCCTGTATGGTTCGAATCTTAGCCCTGTCAGCTATATTTGTCATCCAATAAACAACTTGTCATGCTTAGGGCAGCCGGATTTCGATTAAAAGACAGTCTGTCCCCCCATCAGAGTCGAGTTGGGAAGGAATACAGATAGAAGATAAGTGTAGGTGAATGGACCTTCTGCCTGTATGGTTCGAATCTTAGCCCTGTCAGCTATATGTTTATATATTTATATATATATATACTGTATATATATAAAAAAAAAAAAAAAAAAAAAAAAAAATATATATATATATATATATATATATATATATATATATATATATATATATATATATGTATATGTTTCTAATCTCTCAGTGGGGTTCGAACCGTCGACCGTCAGGATGATAGCCGACGCTTTAATCAACTACACCACGGAAGTGGCTATCGTCCTGACGGTCGACGGTTCGAACCCCACTGAGAGATTAGAAACATTTAGTGGCTCACTTGTATTTGTGATATATACTCAATATACTGTATATATATATATATATTCTTTAATACATACGAGGTTGAAAGAAATGGATTCTGCGTTGGAAATTTTATTATTCAAAGTTTCCAGGTCTCTGATGAGTTTTCGCTGGGTGGCAGGAAGTAGATGAAGGAGATGAGCAAAATTCATGGTGGTACAGGGTAACATTAAAGTACATGAAGATACAGGATATATGACGCGCTTCACTGGACAACCAGCATTATCAAGTTAGGAAGGAATGATATAAAAGGTAAACAGGAAGGGTATATATAGAGGGTGGAGAATCAGAGGAGGCGAAAGACAGGGGGCAAAAGTCTGCTATTGGTGGAGGGGTAATCTAGGAGAGAGAAAGGGGGGAACCGCTTCACGCATGCGCACTGGATGCGGGATGGTGGTCGGTAGGTGGGGTCGAAGCTGATTGGCTGCGTGTCGAGGGGCGTGGCCTAAGTTGTGTGGCGCCTGCGGAAGACGAAGCTGAAGGCGCCCCCCGGTGCCCTTGACGCAGCCCCCCGCGCTACCTCCTTCAGCTTCGTCTTCCGCAGGCGCCACACAACTTAGGCCACGCCCCTCGACACGCAGCCAATCAGCTTCGACCCAACCTACCGACCACCATCCCGCATCCAGTGCGCATGCGTGAAGCGGTTCCCCCCTTTCTCTCTCCTAGATTACCCCTCCACCAATAGCAGACTTTTGCCCCCTGTCTTTCGCCTCCTCTGATCCTCCACCCTCTATATATACCCTTCCTGTTTACCTTTTATATCATTCCTTTCTTACTTGATAATGCTGGTTGTCCAGTGAAACGCGTCGTATATCCTGTATCTTCATGTACTTTAATGTTACCCTGTACCACCATGAATTTTGCTCATCTCCTTCATCTATTTCCTGCCACCCAGCGAAAACTCATCAGAGACCTGGAAACTTTGAATAACAAAATTTCCAACGCAGAAATTGCCATTTCTTTCAACCTCGTATGTATTAAAGAAAATGTATTACCTGGCTTTACCAACATATATATATATATATATATATATATATGGTATATATATATATATAAACATGTATATTAATATTTATATATATATATATATATACCGGTATATATATATATATATATATATATATATATATATATACTGTATATGCTGTATATATATATATATATATATATATATATACAAATATACTGTATATTTACAAAATATATATTTTTAAATTATTAATCCACTGGACCCTAATCGATTTAATACAAAAGTACACTCCAGGACCAGCAACTTGTCAATTTATATGTTTTTTCCTGAAAACACATGGGATTGGTTAGTAATGAAAGAAAGACAACATAAAACCGCTCACCTAGGTCATTTGGGAGTCCTGGGGGCTCGCCCCCCAGGAAAGTCACAATTAGCATGGGGTGCTGGGTAGTCAATATACTGGAAAATCACTGCCGCGCACGCCCACACACACACAGATGGAGTTAGAGGGTTGCCAAACATCGGTATTGTTCCTTGGGATCCTAAAGTAGTTGTCATACAAATCTGAACCCTTTATGTGCCATAGGACAAGAGTAATTAAGGCGGATGCAGCCGTTGCGTCGCTGGTCCTGTGCATCACGTACATAGGCGACGAATAACGTGCATCCCTGGGGTCAAACGGGTAAATATATATATAGATACCTGACTCGGAGAACTGGCGCGACATCTCCATCAGAAAGGATATGTCAATATTAACGTGCACTTTGTCTCCCTTCCTCACAATGTCCGGCATTATAGGCAGGTCTCTCGCATACAGCAGCTCCATCCGAC
The DNA here is from genome assembly GCA_032716605.1 of Paralithodes platypus. NCBI lineage: Eukaryota > Metazoa > Arthropoda > Malacostraca > Decapoda > Lithodidae > Paralithodes > Paralithodes platypus. Next base: position 20,923,663 of record CM064546.1, on the reverse strand, counting down.
CCACCTCTTGCAGTTCCCAGATCTCTCGGTAGATGCCTCCATTGGCTGTCTGTATGGAGGAGTATCAATTTTAATTCAACCAGTAGACCATTTCAACCAGTCCACAACCAGTGTTAACTCGACCAGGGCCAGCTAAATCAGTACCAACTATAATACTTAACATAACCAATCCTAGTAGTACTAATTATGCTGGCACTGTTTGAGATGCACTGGTTGAAATGGTCTACTGAGTTATCTTATCGCTTTCACTTTAAGTTGTAATGGTATATACATATATGGCAATTCAGTCTATATGTAAAAGATTACATAACTAAATACTAGGCTAGTTTGTTTTACCCTGAAGGCCTGTTCATCCGACGTTCCCTCAGCAATAAGGATGATAAGATCGCTGTCCCGAAGGTCCTCCAGGGTCTGCAGGGGTTCAGGGACGTATCTGACAGCCAACTGGGACATAAGGTTCCCGGCGTAGCTCCTTGTCAGCACCAACGTCGTCAACATCCACACCCCCACCACCACACGCTCAAACCACCACCAACCCTCGTTTGCTGTCACGTCTAATCACAAGCATGTCATTATTTAACTAAGCATCAATTATGTACATTATATATTGCATCATTCACGTGGATTACGTAGTTGCTCTCAGAAATGCATATGCAACCTTGATGTGAAAGTGTGCAAGCTCATCCATTAATCAATAATATGGGACCTACACTTGTTGCCACTTAGCTGTACTCAATTTCAGCACTCACTACTGGTGATTTTTTCAAGCAAGGCCCTATCCAGCAACTCTTCCTATTCCAAGTAGTTTGGGTTCGATTGATCAACTTGCCATTGCATTGAGTCAAATGGTATTTATTAGGTCTTCTCCACTTGGGGTTGTCACCCAGTTCAGCCACCATTATAAGCAGTGCTAACTTCTTGGGGACAAGCCATATACACAGAGAGTCGAAGTGGGACTCTTAACCCGGGAGCTGCGGGTAGACTCTTAAGAGTTCCCCCGGCGCACTGCGGGTAGACTCTTAAGAGCAGAGACTTTGAACACGTACCAAAACCGCGCGTTTATAGCCAGGCGGCTGAAAATTGGTGTGGGTATTGTACTACATGTCAACTCTCGATACCACCCCGCCAAACGCTCGCCCCGCACTCGTGCAAGCACCACCGCGCCAGTAACCACGCACTAGTCATGGAGCCTACACGTCCCTCACGCTCGCTCCCTGATGACACAACCAGCCCTCCTTCTGGTGGTGTTAGCCGCCGTGGAAGGCAGAGGGTGGCTGCCAAAGACCCTAGCTACCAGTACGACACGCCCTACAGCTCAGAGGACGAATCACCAGCACCAAAAGCACGTCAAACACGTGCAAGCAGGGCAATGGCACAGAGGTCATTGGTCTTTCGGGACACTGCCACCACGACCCAGGCCACTGCAACAACCACTACCACCACCACTGCCACCACTGCCACCCCTGCCACCCCTGCCACCGGTACCAGCGACGCAGGAGGCCGCCCTAGGGCTGCATTACCTGCGGGGGCAGGAAAAATGAAAGGCACGGGCGTAGGGAAGAGAACCCGTACGCCAGCCACAGTGCCCCTACCACCACCACCACCAGCCGCCCCTGGCCCAGCTGCCCCTGCCGCCCCTGCCGCCCCTGCCGCCCCTGCCGCCCCTGCTGCCCCTGCCGCCCCTGCCGCCGCCCCTGCCCAAGGAACAGGGAAGGGGAAGGGGAAAGGGAGAGGGAAAGTGACTGGGAAAGCGACTGCTGGCCCTGGTGTCCCTGCCGGCCCTGCTGCCCCTGCCGCCCCTGCTGCCCCTGCCGCCCCTGCCGCCCCTGCCGCCCCTGCCCAAGGAACAGGGAAGGGGAAGGGGAAAGGGAGAGGGAAAGCGACTGGGAAAGCGACTGCTGGCCCTGGTGTCCCTGCCGGCCCTGCTGCCCCTGCCGCCCCTGCCGCCCCTGCTGCCCCTGCCGCCCCTGCCGCCCCTGCCCAAGGAACAGAGAGAAGGGCGACAGGCACCACCATCATCTTGCCATCAAGGCCACGCACCACTGCTGCCCCTGCCGCCGCCGCCCCTGCCGCCGCCGCCGCCCCTGCCGCCGCCCCTGCCACCACCTCTGCTGTCCCTGTCCATAAGACTCCCGCACGTGCCAAAGTGACCCGGAAACATCTTACACCATCTAAGTATGCCGCCCTGCTGTTTGATGGTGATTCGCAGGACATTGGCAGCCCGGGTTTCGACGACGAAGCCCTAGCACGGGACCAAGGGTGGGGGGATTTGGGAGTGGACAGTGGGAGTGAGTCCGACGTCGGTGACGAAAACGAGGAAGGGCATCGTCTGTCGAGTGAAGAGGAGGGTAATGATGATGAAGTGCTGTATCGCGACCATGGAAGCGATATTTCAGACGCAGAAGAAGACGCAGACGACATTCCGATCCCTGGCATGCCTTCGTTCGATTGGTCTGACGGGGTCAATTTTGTACCTGACGTGCCCCAGTTCAATCCTGGGACGTCAGGAACAACTGACAACTGGCCCTGTGATGATCAAGCGAACGAAAGCGACTTCTTCCTCGCTTTTTTCGACATGGAGGTAATGACGTACATCGTTGCCCAAACAAACGCCTACTACAGGTGGGTGTTTGGCAGATTGGACGTCCTTTCTCCAAAAGCGAGAATACGAGGCTGGGTGGATACGACTGTGGCAGAATTTCTGACGTTCTTTGCCTTGTTGTTCCTCATGCCTCTGATCAAGAAGCATGTGTTGCAACACTACTGGAAGCACGACCCTCTCATCGCCACCCCAACTTTCAATAAGTTCATGACTCGTGACAGATTTTTGTTGCTGCTAAGATTTATGCACTTTGCAGACAACGAAAATCCTAACAGGATTGACAGGATATGGAAAGTTCGGGAGGTGTTCACCATGTTGTTGGAGAGGTATAGGAAATACTTTTACCCCTTCCTCAATTTGGTGATTGATGAGTCGCTCGTGCTCTTCAAAGGACGTCTTGTTTTCAAGCAGTATATCCCCTTGAAGAGGCATAGGTTCGGAATCAAGCTCTTCGTGTTGTGCGACTGTGAAACTGGAATAGTGCTTGACATGATCGTGTATACAGGCACTGACATTGACATACCGAAAGCCGCTGCCAATGACCCCATGGGCATGTCAGGTGCCATCGTCAGGAAAATGTTGGCACCTTACCTGGGCAAAGGCCACATCATCTACACTGACAACTGGTATACTTCTCCTGCTCTCTGCCAGTTTCTTTATGACAACCAAACGGGGTCATGTGGGACTGTCAGAAAGACAAGAAAGTTTATGCCAAAGTTCACAGGTGATGTCATTCCTCTCACAGATGCCTCCTCCAGTGACACACCTTCAGAAGACGACCTGGCCCAGGAACACCGCGAGAGGCATGTGCGAAGAAGGCGACGAAAGGGGCAGAAATACAAGCAGCTCGAGAAGTGTGGGAAACTGATAGCCCTGAAGTGGAAGGATAAGCGAGACGTCCACCTGCTTTCCACCGTCCACACAGGTGCCCAGGTGGATTCTGGCAAAATCCACTACCGAACCAGGAAGACAATCTACAAGCCCGACATGGTAGTGGACTACACCAAAAACATGCGCCTGGTGGACAAGTCTGACTGTCAGCTGTCAGGTGTTGAGTGTCTGAGGAAGACTGTGAAGTGGTATCACAAGCTCTTCCTCCACCTAGTTGACATAACGATGCTGAACGCCTACAACTTGTGGTTGGTGAAGAAGGATATGGCCCCAAACCAGAAGCTGAAATTCCGGGAGTTCGTGTACAACGTCTCCTACCAACTCCTGGAGAAGTATGCCACCACCACTCACAGACGTACGGCATGGCGTGGGGATCACGTTCCTGACCGCATCCAGCTGGGTGTCGAAAGACACGACAACCAACACCGAGCTGATTGGCACTCGTCACAGGCAGGTGCAGTGCACCGTCTGCAGCTCCAGTGTGAGGAAACCCCATGTGACCAAAAGAGTCACCTCAATGTGCGCCGAGTGCAAAGTTGCACTCTGCCTGGGTGACTGCTTCAGGGACTACCACACCTTCAAGAACTACTGAGTGTCGGCCCCTGCCCTGCCCTGCCCTGCCCTGGACTCGCCCCGTGCCCTGCCCTGGACTCGCCTCCTGCCCTGCCCTGCCCTGGACTCCCGCCCTACCTTACCTGACCTGACCTAATTGATCACGCTACCTCATAATGTAACATATATATTATATAATGTATAAGTTCCAAAGATGTCCCTGTGATATAGCTTTTACATTATATAATTGTATGTTTCATTATTTAGTTTATAAGTTTCAAAGATTTACATGTAATATGCCTTATTTTTTTAGTATATCAATATATATGTTTGTTATTAGCCTAAGTAATGTGTATATAATTATTTTCTTACCTCAAATGAATTGTACAAAAATAAATATGTTTCAATAAATCATGTCAAACCTACTATGATAATAAAATAAAACAATAAAAAAAGAAAAAAAGAAAACAAGGTCATGTCATTGTATTCTTACAATATGATATATTCTATGAATATTTCATATTGTTTGAAATACAATGGCATGATCTTGTAAAAAAAAAAATTTATAAAATTTTTTTCTAGACAATATAAAACCTTCCCCATAACCCCCTCCTGGATTCGATCCCACTACCCTACGACACTTTGAGTTTTCCAGTCCGCGACCTTACCAACCATGCCACAGGAGCTCATACCAAATATCACTCAAAACTTCGTGTGTACAATCGAAATGACAATATACAAAAAAAAATGAATTATCCCACCAATTTACGTTTGTAAATTGATGGGATTATCAATTATATCATGCCAAGGTTTATAATAGTTTGTCTCTGTCAAGAATTAGTAATTATATAACTTTATTCTGTCAAAAATTGCCCAAACACTCAGCAAAATTGCCCCTCTCAGTGTGACTCCACTCATTTTCACACGGTCAGGCGGTCACGAGGTGACCCTTGCCGCTCCTTGATTCTCCAGCTACAGCAGCTCTGTCTGGGAACAAAATTGGTATAAATACAATAATGGATAAAATACTCTTCACAAATACATTTGTATTGTATAATATTGTAAATAAAAATGAATAATAACTGTGTGGGTGTCGAAAATTGCTCAACCAGCTTTCTTATGTCTCGCCTACGCGCGTATATTGGATTATACATAGTCATGACTGTCATACAAATAATTGCAGTAGGTCTCGAATATACATTTAGATTGCATATTACTTCGAAATAAATAAGTAAACGTTTCTCTGGTGGCAATCTACCCTTTCGCAGGTGTAAGGAGACACCAGTCTATATTTAGCCCTCTATCACAACAGGCAATCTGCCTGTGTTGACTCAGCACCGTCGCTGGTGGTCTATAAATATAGTACTTTATTTACAGTCAATGGCCTACATGTTTCTGTGGTACTTCACATGTGTCTAAAATGCAATGTCTGCTTGCATAAAAATGCAATTCTGAAGTCCATTTATATGTACGACATACGCATGTCTCAGTTTCTCTCTCTCTCTCTCTCTCTCTCTCTCTCCATTCCTGACTCATGTTATTGTAGACCTGTTGATGGCAACGAACACCAGCCATCTGGTAGACATAAGGGTCAAAATACCAAACATCAATACGCCTGGGGCGCCTCCACAATTATCACTAAGCTGGTTATCTATCTAGAGATCTGCCTGACTTCCATCTCTCCACGACTCACTCACTCACTGCACCCCTGCATGCCTCCCTCCCACCCACCCACCCACCCCCAACCCCCCCTTTCAGGCTTCCGTCTGCTAGAAACACATTCACAATTTGCGTAAATATCGCATCAATTGGGCTATATGCGGTATATTCCTTGTTATATGGGACGCCTACATATGTACACGTCTTTATTATAGCATGAGAGTGCTCTAAATACAAGATTGACGTGATATTTATGGCGTAACACACCCTCTCCCCCTTTCATTCCCACCACAACTCACTCACACCTTGGTTCACGCATAGAAACTCATTGATAATGTGCGTAAATATCGCATGAATTGGTTTATATGCGGTATATATTTTGATATATGGCACGTATACATACGTACAAGTCTGTATTATAGCGTGACAGTGCTCTACGTACAAGATATACGTGATATGTATGGCGTAAACCACACTCTCAGCTCATAAATTGCCGCCAAACCTCCAACACATCTTCATTCCCGCCTAAATATTCTCTTATAATTCCCTTATATATTGCAATTTTTGGTCACTATGAGGCATATTCATTGTTATATGGGTGCCCTACACATGTATACATACTCTAAATAGCCTAAAAGGGCTCGAAAAAGGAGATATACGTGATAATACGCGGTAACCCACCCCCTCCTCCCTCTCCTTCTATCCCCTGCGCGCGTAAATATTCGGCAGGGAAATCTCGCCGCTCGATGACAATCTAGCCGCGCGGTGCCATTCGCTCCACATTTTTCAACTACGGACCGTTCCCCTACCCCCCCCAGACATTTTTTGGGGGGTCAAATATATATGGGCCGATGCACGCAAACATTCCCTACACGATGATGTACTTTTTATCGAAATTGGCAATAGGTCCCAAAATCATCATAGGTGCGCACAGTCTTACCCTGTAGAAAACCCCCTGTGCGCCGCGGAGAGGTTAAGCCATACATATGATATGTCTCGAATAATTTTCAAAAAGTAGGCTCTGGTTCAATTTGGGGTCATATCAACAACATCTTACGATCCGCCAAGCATAATAGGTACCAAAGTATTTGAAGCATCTTTCTGAGTCATTAATAAGTGTTCATATTTTGAAATTATATATATAACAAGGTCGGGAGACGAGATGTTTTGCAGGTACGAAGCTTTGGTTCTTCCATACAATTTGGCCCGATCTATCACTGTTATGATCTCTCTACCAAGTTAAAGATACCTATCTAAGACCTCGATGGCATCACCAGATGCATAATTAGCAATACAATAACTCAACAAATGCTTAAACTTTGGCCAAAAAAAGTCCAAAAACCCTTTATATCCAATGGCTCTGACTACTAAAATAGTATCCCAAAAGCCAGTAGTAGATTCCCAAGAGACTCAGGATGTCAGTATGATCTGCAAATCAAAGACAATATTCCTGAGTTTACCAATATAAGCTCCACAGTAACTATATATGTCCGTTTGTTCGGCTCATAAACCAGTTCATCCAAAGGTTGAAATGTGAGGGTGCTAAAATACATGTCTTACTCCACAATCCACAGGGAAACTAAAGATATTGTCCCATCTAACTTCACAGTATTTTCTTTGTATGAATGAAAATAAAATTAATAATTTCCATGAAGATGCAAAAGTTGCAACAGAGGTTCATGATCCACATAACCAATATCATTTCTTTAAGATCGACATGATAGAAAAAGGTCCTATCAATCTTTAAGTTTGCAAACCAAAACAACCGTGTAGTAAAGTGCATAATTTACATGGATTACATAATGCAATTGCTTGCAGAAATATGGCTTCAACTTTGATACGTAAATATGTGAGGTTAAGGTGATATCTTGATAACAAACTCATATCCTTTACAACTCTTCATATGCATATAATATATTTAAATTATGCATACATAGCCTATCATTTTAAAAACATTAATATGACTGAAAGACAAGAAAATATAACCTCACCTTGCTGCAACAAAACACGAATGAAGTTCCCCGAGGTGGCTTGCAGCTTATCCCATCCCCCCCTATCAGAAGGCATACAGGATAACAAGATTCCCGAGACAGTGACCACCCCCAGCAGTGCCATCAGGAGGGACACCCACATCAGGGGTGTAAGTGGCAGGAGGAAGCTCCAGGGGTCCACTTCGGGACTCCCTCGAGCAGCAAAAGTCCGTACGAAGAAAATTGTAGCGGGGTGGGTCAAGTCAACAGCTTCGTATCGTGTCGGGGTCATTGTAAATAGTCCCAGACCTATGTCAGTCTCCTAGAAAGTAGAACAAAAGTAATTATTTGATCATTGCCTTCGCAGTATAATGGAGTCGCTCTACTTTCATTCTGGCTACCCTAAGACGATTATACAGTTTTTTTGAAAAATGTGGGTTGGCCTGTGGTGTAGTCGATAGCACGCTCACTTCCTAACCCAGAGGTCCAGGTTTGAATAGTGCCAGATGGATATGGGTGGGCAATCACTTCACACCCCTTGCCTTTGTTCTGATTGCCTAACAATAAAATAGGTATATGACAGGGTGAAAAGGGCCAGTTTCCTTGTCCCTTAATTACTAAAATAAAGGGGAAAAATGGTGAGAGTGTCAAAGGGATAATCAAGATTCACAAAGGCAGTGAGGGTTGGTGAAATCAGCTGCTTCGTAACGCATTGGAATTATAGTGAACAGACCCAGGCCGATATAAAGTAGACAAGGAGCAGTACTCTTTGTCATAACCCTTTTTGTAAAATGGAGTTCCTTTAATTTCATTCTGGCTAACCTTAGATGATTTCGTGCAACATTGGAAAGTTATGGTGAATGTCAAAGAAATATTCGCGAGTAGTAAAGTTCCGCACGCAGATTGGTTAAGTCAACCTTTTTGTGACGTTTTGGGATCATTGTCTACAGTCTAAGGCCAATGTTATTTTCCTGATGTGACAGATTTCTAATTTGAAAAACTATTTTAACACAATAAGAGCGGGTGGTGGAGTATATTTCACCGTGCCGCCCAGCGTTCTTTTTTTTTTACCATAAATGGCCTTGTTTCCGTGCTCTTTTTCATGCATAAACAAGAGCCAGAGTGTAATACAATTATGTATCCCTGAAAGGGCGTAAATTGAGCTTTCCAATGACATCAGAACCATCCTTCTACGATCACTGGTTGTCTTGCAACGATCGTGCAACCGAAGGGCAAAATCGCTAACATACGGTTATTTTGTTACATAATTACGTGTGTAGCGAGGGAGGGAGGGTGGAGTAGTGTGGAGTACATGTCAGTAGGCCCACGGCGGCCGTGGCGAGCGGTCATGAGGTAACATACACTCCTCCCGTCGCTCGTCTCTCTCAGAGCCAATATTGCGCCAAAATTGCACACAGACTTAAGTCAGGCCCCGCCACATAGTCCAGATTTTTAGAGACGGACTTAAGTCCGGCGCCGCTAAACAAGTGTTAAAATACATTCTGCATAGTTTGTCTGTCGCTCACTATGTTTGTAATCATTATATGCTTCAGAAACTTGCTGCATTTATTCAATATTGTAGCCATTGTTCCATATATAATCTTAGTGACTAGTTGTGCAATGACTATTAAACTCCATATGGAAATAAGCATAGCACATTTGTCATTCTTAAAACAGATAGAGCTATAAAAGAGACACATAGAAAGTGAACCGATTTCCCAGTCTTTCTTATACTCAACAAGTAAACTCCTGAACTATCTCCCTTAATCTATCTTTCTCTCATCCTATTATTAATACAGCTTCAAGGTTTGTGTGTTCAGACATTTTGACTATAACGTATCTTGAATTTGTCTCCCTATCACTCTCTCAATTTTGAAGGAGATGCTTGTTCAGACAACATTGTCATTTGTCTCCTTCATACACTTATGAATATAATAGAGAGATGCAATGTTAGAAGCATTAGTATATGTTCAGACAGATAGATAGACAAACAAATGACTGAGATACAAGAAGCTAAATGCATGGATGATATATATATATATATATATATATATATATATATATATATATATATATATATATACAATTATATACAATTATATACATACTATATATATATATATATATATATATATATATATATATATATATAGTTATGAGAACCTCAGCAGGTGATCTTGGACACCGCAACTTCCAAATTAGTAGGGCAATGAGAAGAAATACGTTGTGGAACATCATGATTTATTATAATTTTCGGCGACGTCTCGCAACCATCCTCAGGAAAGGGTTACCAACAGATCCTAAAAATTGAGTATAACTCTGTATATATTGCTAAAACAGGATCACTAAAATGTAATGCATTGTTAAACACGTGGCAATTTGCCTATCTAAAAAACAATTAAAAAACATAATTTTGGCCAACTAGGCAAGGTTTAAATATAAAATAAATCTACGGCTAGACATCATCTAATTCAAAATTGCTAAATCTCAATGCAACAAAAGAAATCAAAACGCATAAGATATCAAATTTACTGAACTGTAAAGGCTAAAATCTATTAAACAAAATTTAACCTACCGCTAAACAGCGTCCAAAGTATTACGCTAATATCCAACCATGTGAGGACAAGACTTAGCAAAAGCAATCATAATAGACGAGAATATTAAAATGAGAGACTCTACAAAACATTTCAAATTATCTAGTAAAATTAGAAGCAAATCATAGTAATCCTAATCACATCGAACCGCAACATAAAGCAAAAAAGTACATTTGAATTACTTGACTCTAAGAAACAAAAGATAAGTGTTGAAAATTCACATAAAGGAAAATTGTCACAAACAAATCGGAATTCACCATGATACCACCAGTCTCCAATGAAAGACGATGAGGGACTGATTAACTGAACACATTTGAACTCTATATGTAAACTTAATATAGGGTGAAAATTAAACGAAATAAAATGAAAAACCAAACTACATGAACACCCAAAAAGCAACCAATTGTACCTAATAATGAACCTTCAACTATTATTGACAAAATTTATTTCTGGTTTGTGCTTATTTATCAACATGTTTTCGCCTATTAAAGCCTCATTCGTGCTTCTAAACCTGCCGATGTTTTCAAAATCCCTGTCCGAAAAAGGGTGATCTTCATTACGGGAGTGTTCCCTTACTGCAGAAAATGACATACTCCTCAAAATATTCCAGACCTGAAGCTTTTCCCCAAATGCTCATATATTCTCATTTTGAATGATCTACTCGAACATCCAATGTACCCAGCCTGACAACTGGGACAAGTGAATTTATACACGATATTTGAGCATAAAGAGTCCGGCACCCGATCTTTGAAGTTGAAGAAGGTTCCTATCCTGAAATCATTGGTGAAAACAATTCTGAAATGTATTGCAGGAAAACTTTCCCGGAGTACGTTATTAAGTAACTTGCGAAAATCATAGCTCACTCTCCCATAGAAAGGCATTTTGACATACTTAACAAGTTTAGGCACATCGTAAGTTACCGATCTGCTGTGTAACACTTTATTATACATAAATTGTTTTAGCACTCTGTAAAACAAATCCATCCTATAATTATTTTTCAAAAAATACTCTCTTAGTTTGCAAAATTCTTCATGAAGTGTGAAATAGTTAGAACAAATCCCGTAGGCTCTCTCAAGAAGTGTTTTGATGGAATTAAGTTTATATATTTCAGGGCAATAACTAAACCAACTTAAACAAGGAGGTTCAGTGGCTTGAGAGTTGTCCACCAGATTGTAAGCCTATCTTATATAGGCGGTATGTAGATGATACATTTTTAATATTCAAAAATAGGGATGATAATGATGGATTTTTCAGTTACATGAACAAGCAGCATAAAAACATAAGATTTACCTGTGAAAACGAGGATAATAATACTTTAGCATTTTTGGATGTTTTAATCACTAAATCATGTAATCGGTTAACCACTGGAGTTTATAGAAAGCCCACTTTCACTGGCTTGGGTTTAAGTTGGTTTAGTTATTGCCCTGAAATATATAAACTTAATTCCATCAAAACACTTCTTTAGAGAGCCTACGGGATTTGTTCTAACTATTTCACACTTCATGAAGAATTTTGCAAACTAAGAGAGTATTTTTTGAAAAATAATTATAGGATGGATTTGTTTTACAGAGTGCTAAAACAATTTATGTATAATAAAGTGTTACACAGCAGATCGGTAACTTACGATGTGCCTAAACTTGTTAAGTATGTCAAAATGCCTTTCTATGGGAGAGTGAGCTATGATTTTCGCAAGTTACTTAATAACGTACTCCGGGAAAGTTTTCCTGCAATACATTTCAGAATTGTTTTCACCAATGATTTCAGGATAGGAACCTTCTTCAACTTCAAAGATCGGGTGCCGGACTCTTTATGCTCAAATATCGTGTATAAATTCACTTGTCCCAGTTGTCAGGCTGGGTACATTGGATGTTCGAGTAGATCATTCAAAATGAGAATATATGAGCATTTGGGGAAAAGCTTCAGGTCTGGAATATTTTTGAGGAGTATGTCATTTTCTGCAGTAAGGGAACACTCCCGTAATGAAGATCACCCTTTTTCGGACAGGGATTTTGAAATCATCGGCAGGTTTAGAAGCACGTATGAGGCTTTAATAGGCGAAAACATGTTGATAAATAAGCACAAACCAGAAATAAATCTTGTCAATAATAGTTGAAGGTTCATTATTAGGTACAATTGGTTGCTTTTTGGGTGTTCATGTAGTTTGGTTTTTCATTTTATTTCGTTTAATTTTCACCATATATTGAGTTTACATATAGAGTTCAAATGTGTTCAGTTAATCAGTCCCTCATCGTCTTTCATTGGAGACTGGTGGTATCATGGTGAGTTCCGATTTGTTTGTGAACATTTTCCTTTATGTGAATTTTCAACACTTATCTTTTGTTTCTTAGAGTCAAGTAATTCAAATGTACTTTTTTGCTTTATGTTGCGGTTCGATGTGATTAGGATTACTATGATTTGCTTCTAATTTTACTAGATAATTTGAAATGTTTTGTAGAGTCTCTCATTTTAATATTCTCGTCTATTATGATTGCTTTTGCTAAGTCTTGTCCTCACATGGTTGGATATTAGCGTAATACTTTGGACGCTGTTTAGCGGTAGGTTAAATTTTGTTTAATAGATTGTAGCCTTTACAGTTCAGAATAATATTTGAATTGAAAAAGAAATGATAACATAAATTTGATATCTTATGCGTTTTGATTTCTTTTGTTGCATTGAGATTTAGCAATTTTGAATTAGATGATGTCTACCCGTGGATTTATTTTTTATTCAAACCTTGCCTAGTTGACCAAAATTATGTTTTTTAATTGTTTTTTAGATAGGCAAATTGCCACGTGTTTAACAAGCATTACATTTTAGTGATCCTGTTTTAGCAATATATACAGAGTTATACTCAATTTTTAGGATCTGTTGGTAACCCTTTCCTGAGGATGGCTGCGAGACGTCGCCGAAAATTAGAATAAATCATGATGTTCCACAACGTATTTCTTCTCATTGCCCTACTAATATATATATATATATATATATATATATATATATATATATATATATATATATATACTGTATATATATATATTTTTTTTTTCTTTTCTTTAATACATACGAGGTTGAAAAAACCACCGTCTACACTAAACCAACTAACACAGGACAATGCCTCAACGGCGATAGTGAATGCCCCCGCCGTTATCTTCTATCTTCCATCTCCGCCTATGTAAGGAGAGCCCTCACGCACTGCTCTACCTGGGCCGACACCCACCAGGAACTAGAAAGATCCCAAGTTTTAGTGAATAATGAATACTCCAACTCCGACATCTCCAGCACCATCAACCACCATCTTGAAAATGGTACACCCAAAGCCCTCCCAACATTGACCCCCCCAATGAAATTAAGATCTTCTACCGCAATTACATGTCCTCTGAACACAAAAATGACCAGGCCATCTTAAAAGAAATAATCTCCAAGCATATCCACCCAACCAACCCGTAAAACAAAATCAAATTAATAATTTATTACAAATCCCCCAAGACCTCCAACCTCGTTCTCCGCAACAAACCAGCTTCCACCAAGATAAAGAGCCCGATGACCGACGATCACGTCATTTACCAACATACCTGTAATTATGAGGACTGTGCACCTCATTCCTATATTGGCATGACGCAGACTCGTCTTTCACATCGGTTAACTCTTCACCTTCAGGCTGGAGCCATCAAAGGCCACTATCTCACCCCCAACCACCCCCCCCTCACACGCAACAAGTTAGAGAAACACACCACCATACTCGATAAAGAAAGTGACCCAAGGAGATTACCTATACTCGAAGCGTTATATATCCAAGCCTTACATCCTAACATCAACAACCAAACTCTAGACCTTCAGATCCTTCCTTCTGCCAAAAGGCACTACCCTACAGGACCTAACGCCCCTCCTCGCCCCCCGGTGCCCTTGACGCAGCCCCCTGCGCTACCTCCTTCAGCTTCGTCTTCTGCCGGTGCCACACGGACCACACAACTTAGGCCACGCCCCTCGACACGCAGCCAATCAGCTTTGACCCCGCCACCCGACCAACACCATCCCGCATCCAGTGCGCCTGCGTGAAGCGGTTCCCCCTTTTGCACTCCTAGAATACCCCTCCACCAATAGGAGACTTTTGCCCCCTGATTTTCGCCTCCTCTGATCTTCCACCCTCTATATATACCCTTCCTGTTTACCTTTTATATCAATCTACCCTTACTTGATAATGCTGGTTGTCCAGTGAAACGCGTCATATATCCTGTATCATCATGTACATTTATGTAACCCTGTACCACCACAAATTTTTTTCATCTCATTCATCTACTTCCTGCCACCCAGCGAAAACTCATCAGAGACCTGGAAACTTTGAATAATAAAATTTCCAACGCAGAAATTGCCATTTCTTTCAACCTCGTATGTATTAAAGAAAATGTATTACCTGGCTTTACTAACATATATATATATATATATATATATATATATATATATATATACTATATATATATATATATATATATATATATATATATATTTTGTTATGTAATCCAGAATTAATATTGATTATATAAGCCAGATTAGTATAATATTTTAGTTTCCCCGTTATTTGCTTGCTTCTCGAAAGTTCTAGACTTGTCAGGCTCTAGCCTGTCTCTCCCAGCATTACGTCATTTCATTATCAAGAGTAATAGAACATTCCAGATTCACTGGTGATATCATTATATATACCCCCTGAGTCCTTGCAGTTTGGGCTCCAGATTCAACTGACCAGCTGATAGCATCACACCTCTCTCTCTTGCCTGCACATACTGATATATACCTTGTGAAGTGATACAATTATACCTCTGGCCTCCATTAAGATATAGTAACCTTCAATCATTACCTGTGTTCCCAAGTGTTGAGTACATTGAATATAATAGTGTATTTAGCATTACTATTGTTAGCCTATATTTCAGTGCCGTTTCAATGTAGGCTAATTGCTAAATAATTCATAATTCTAGTGATCATTTTATAATTAATAATCATTGGGTTTTCTATAAATTCATATTTTATTATTTCCTTTTGATTGCATGTTTTAATGTTATAAGTGTAAAGCATTTAATTAATTTGTGATTAGTTTCCAAGTTTGTGAATTTGATCAGATTAATTTAGTTACCCCTTATCATTGTGATTTTCAGAAGGAATATTCTCTCAAGTGTTAAATAGGTGTATTCATTACTTGTATTGCTTTTAGTAACATATTGTGCATTTCCTTAAGCTATTAAACATATATTAACGATTTCCAGTGGTCTTGAGAAAATATTAATTCTTATGTAATATAGCTATGTTTACCTTGCATTGCTTCAGTAAAGGTATATAGTTATTTATTTTTTCACTTGCATATTCCCTGATAATCTTAGTGCATTATATATTCTTTTGCTCGTCCTAAAGAAATTGATTTTATTGTTACATTATAATAATTACTTTAATTAAACTAAGAATTGTTAATCTAGTTTCCTTGAACCTGGATATTTTGAATGTGTTCTGGCATTAGTTTTGAATTTCATATTTAATCTATTGTTTGTGTCATTTCACCTCGCCCATAAACTTAAAACTTAACAATATATATATATATATATATATATATATATATATATATATATACCAACCTGTCTATACACCATACCAACCATGCCCGTCCACGTCCCATCTGGCAGCAACATACCCCAGTGGTCATCAGCGGGCGCCACGAACTTGATGCTGGTAGAGATATTTCAGTAGGTTAGTTATATAGATATCGTCAATAATCACATTCTTTTCCGGTTAAAGGGGAGGTAGTTGCTTTTTCTCCCTCATGTATAGTCCCATTAGCTTTGAGAATTCAAGACGTTCGTTTTATTAGTCTGGCGATTTTAAGACCTTTCGCCCCATTTGTTTGACAATATAAAGACCTTTCGTGCCATTTAGGTGTCGATTTTATCTTGGCAAGCGATAGCGAGCCTGTAATTTTAAGAGGAACCAGCCTTCGGCCAGGACATTTTTCTACCGAAACATTTATAAATTTATCTTGAAGGGGGATCTAAGCTTGATGGAGATCTAGCGAGGTTATTCTAAATCTAATAATTAAATAAATAAATATACCAACAAATAACCATTACCCCCTTAACCTATTGGAAACGTAACCTTCTCAGTACATCATGATGCATTATATTGTTTCATTTATCCTAGCTTAAGGTATTTTTATTCAGCTTAGGAAGGAAATATGTTAGTCAGAGAGTTAATTGAGATGGAATATATCCTCTTTGATTACATGAGGGCCTTAGAAAGCTGAATATAATAATGTAAGATAAACAGCTTAATATGGAGGGATGTGTTCAAATACTGAACAGGTTAACACCTTGAGGATTATGACGCATTTTTGACAACTTATTCCGCCTTTCATTATGTGATTTTATACAGCTTAGGAAGGATCTTTGGGTAATATAAGTGCCAAAACTATATATTTTATATACATTTTATAATCTAAATAACATTGTTTCATAATAGTCAAACTAAAATGGCAGGAAGAAAGTTATGAGGGATATTTTTGTGGTTCAGTTGTTGCGTCTTTCAATGACCTATGCTTTGATTTGACTCACAGTTAAGGGGAGGTATTTGTGTCTTCTCCTTCATGTTCAGCCCCATTAATTATGAGATCTTAGAATGTTTCCCGATTATTGTAGAGATTATAAGACCTTTCGCCTAATTTTTCTGTCAAAATTAAGACCTTTTGTGTCATTTAGGTGTCAATTTTTTCCTGGCGATCGATAGCGAGCCTGTATTCTTCCGAAAAAAATGAACACATTTATCTCGAAGGGGGGTCTTGGGGGTATGTTCTAAAGCTTGATGGAGGTCTTGAGAGGGAACTAAATATAATAAATCATTGAATAATTAAATCAACAAATAAATACAAATTAATACAACAAATCTCCCCTTAAGGTCACACGAGCGCATTTTCCGGCAATTTTCCATGAGCAAGTTTTTTCTCGTACAATTTTGAGGCTCTCTGACATTGGAATTAGAAACTAGATCGCAGGTATATTATGTTAGCTAGTTTAATCCTTATGGAACTTATATTTGGATCAGCCAGACTATAATTACCCTTAAAAATTGACGGAAATGTCGCTCGTGTGACACTGCCTTTAACGTTGGAAAACCCTGTCCTCGACTATAGTCTACAACATTCATTAGTTTGCAACAACCTTTGACAAAATATTATAAACGGAGATAAACTATTATATTTGAAATTCATGTTGTATAGTCATTCATGAAAATTCAATAATCACTCGTATTTTTCACTGTGAAAGTGCAACTATAGGGACAATTTATGATCGTTTGGAAAACATTACACCTGAGAAGTGGGAATCCATCCGGGAAAAGTCTTTACAATGGAAAGAACTTGACAAGTTTCAACATATACATGAAAATGTGGATTGGGAGAAGGGACCAAAGGGTCACCACATGCATAGCACTTGTTACGCATCATTATCCAGCAAGCACAAGCTCTCTAAAGCCGAAAAACGCAAACACAAATCCGAGGAACGTCTTGAAAGAGATGAAGCATCAGATCAACAAGACCCTTCCCCAGAGGCCAGTGCACCTAAAAGGCTCCGCTCCAGTATGGGTGTCCTTCACGATAAGACTCTATGTGTGTGGTGCATGAAGGGGCATACAAGAGTAGTGATCGTGATAAGCAGATTTTACTCCTATCAACAGTAGATGCCTGGACTAAATTCAAGTTACATATTGTCCGTCTGGAAGATGAGGTCATGAGATTGAGACTTGACACTCTGATTGCATCCATCCCAGATAGTCAAACAGCATTTGGGTTGGAAATCCGCTACCATCGTGCGTGCTGGCGCAAATATGTAAGCGACCACAAGCCCCTTTCAGATGAAAGCACTCAACATCTGCAGCGTGTAAACCTCCGAGAGGCCCAAGCTCTCTTCTTTCATCATATTCGTCAAGTCATCTTCAAAGACCATGAAATTCGCACACTGCAAGGCCTGCTGCAGGACTATAAGCGAATTATCTCAAATCACGGACATAACTCAGTAGTAAAATCCAGCTACTTAAAGGAAATTCTCGTCAATGAATTTGGGGAAGACATCGGATTTCATGAACGCATTCAAAAGAATGTGAGTGAACTGGTATATGATACAACAGCAGGAGGTACATACATCGAGGCGGCAATATCTTCATTGGGTGTCAGCAATGATCAGTTGGTGATGAATGTTGCGGCACGACTCAAAGAGCAAGTCATCAGGACATATACTATTCCCTGGCTCCCATATATACACGAGTTGGAGAGAGAAGAAGACCTCAGTGAGCTCCTGCTGAAGCTGCTTGGGCTGAAACGCCCAAATAAGTCTGCAATTGATGACAGTCCATCCGTCTGATCGATTGCATCTATCCTCACAAGCTACATCAATGGAAAACGCACTGCATTTGAGATAAATCTCTGTCTTGCTACATGGACTGACCAAGAGTAGGAAGATAGTCGACATAATGCAAAAAGATGGACTGGGCATCAGTTACAATGACGTACTTATGCTGCGAGATTTTTGGGTGATCAATGACCTCAAGTGCTCATCTGATTGCCCCTTCGAACTAGCTGAGCGTAAGCCTGCTATCGCTATAGTCGACAACGATGACTTCAAGAGTGACACACTGACCGGTGCTGGCCAGTCACACCGCACTAATGTCATGTTTTTGCAGCCAGAATCATTTGATACAGAACTTCCTTCCGAGAATCACGAGGATAGACCAGTTCCCGGTGCCAACTTTGCATCAAACCTCTCGACAACTCTCAAAGAGCTCGGAAGTGAAATTCAAAAAGTCAACCCATACAAGACAGCGAAGCGTGGGGAACCACCTCTCAGGAAGCCACCAGCTGATCAAAGTACTCCTCCTCCTGACACATCGGTGCAAAGAATTCGTGGTGTGATCCATGCATTGGCCAGGGCTCAAGATGACCGAACGAGACCTAAGCCAGAAGAACAGACTGTGCCTGGGTTTTCAGGGTTTCACGCCAGCATGTCAAATGCAGATGAGAAGAGTCGAGCAATATACTACATGACCTATCCCAACCCACCCAGTAAGACAAATCTCAATGATGTGATGTGTAAGCTTTCAAAATCAATCGAAGAAAAAAAGATGCCTTTTGCAATTATTGTTGGTGATCATCCTGTCTACATGCTCATGCTAGAGTTGAAAAGTGAGAATGCTGAGCTATTCAGCAAAATCTTACTATTCATGGCAGCCTTCCACATCCAAATGTCGTTCATCTACACTATATACAAGAGGTTTAAGGGATCTGGCATCTCAGATGTGTTGGTGGCAGCTGGTGTTATAGCAGACGGGTCTGTTGATCAGGCCCTTCGTGGAAAACATGTTAAGCGTGGGGTTCGCTGCTTGCGACTATTCTACGAGACTCTGGTCCACCATGTCATAGACAAACGTTTGGAAGATTCCCCTCTCTCTGAAGAAGTAAAGGCACCCCTTGCCAAGCTTCGACATCCGATTGATGCACAGGAACTTGCAGATGAACATGAAGAGCTAGAGAGAAATGCTGAGCTGAAGGACCTGGTTGATGCTCTCTTCAAGAACTTTGAGGGTGCCCCACACGCAGAATACTGGATGTCATTCATGGAAATGGTTGAGGTTCTAACTCAAAATATCCATGCAATCAGAACAAGCAACTGGACTGAGTTCAAGTCCTCACTCAAGCTCATGCTTCCTTTGATGCAAATCTATGATAATGACAAGTATGGTCGGCATCTCCCCGATTTCACCGCAGTGCTTGATACCCTTCCTGTCGATCAGGCTGCATTCATGGAGAGTGGTATGTTTGCACAGTCAATGACAGGAAAACCATATTCGTATGTCGCCCTCGACATATGGATAGAGTCAACAATGAATAAGGGCTCTAAGCTGAAGTCTGGTTGGTTGGCCATTCTGAACAATGAAAAGCAGCTCCTTCCAAACACTCGGAATGTGAATAACATCAATCGGGTGAGAACAAAGGTCCATGACCATGCTAATCGCAAGAAACAAGGAAAAGGGAAGCATGCTGATTGCTCGTCGAGTAAAATGAAGAAGATGAACAAGCTGTACAGGATATAAGCACATGTCTCACTGAATTCAAGTGTGATCCATTTAACCATACAAACAAGACACTTCGATCCCTACAGTCAGGAATCCCAGCCTCAGACGTTCTCGCTGCCAACTTGAAATCGGCAAAGGAGGATGGCACAAGCAAACTGAAGCAGTTCTGAATGAGAGAGTGTATTCCAAGACCAAGTCTCTCAACGACAGAGTTCCCCGTAGCAAGCGTTTGAACTTTTCAACTCAGGAATTGAAGAAAGCAGATGATGAGAACCTGAAGAGAAAGACTGAGGAAATGGAGCGTAATGCCTTGGCCTCTGTTCTCGGACTGGTTGAAACGAGTGGTGCCCTCAAACTTCAAGAAGTCCTGCAGCATCGTGTTACAGCCGAGTGCCTTTCCATCTTCAACGTCAATGGAACCATCCGTAAGGCACAGAAAAGCAACCTTCAACAAAAACTAACTATGACTGTCAATCCAGAGCCTGATGTATACACGTCTATTATTGATATGGGCCTCATCTGGCGCCTAACTACTCCTACCATTGAAGACAGAGAGAAGGGAGATGGTACCAAGTATACCTGGGGAGATTATGCAGAGAAGTTGGTGCACTTCGTTCTAACGAGACACAAACATGCTGAGCGCATCATTTGCGTCAATGATTCATATGATCAGAATTACACGATCAAAGACAGTGAGAGAATACTGCGCCAAAATAACCTGCCAATCAGCAATGTCTTCATGAAGACAGAAGATAATTTCCTTCTAGTAAAGTTGTCCATGCTCTCCTGGGTAAACCTGAGAACAAAATCCACCTTCAGGCATTTCTTCAAACGGAATTCCAGAGAACAGCAGCAACAACTAGCACCGAGATCATCTACTGTGTAGTTGGCAGCACTGCAAAGAATCTCACCACAGGCAAGCTTGTGCCAGAGCTCACATGCTCCCATGCAGAGGCAGATACGGCAATGCTCACCAGATATAGTTTGCTCCGGTCAGACAGCTACACAGCAGCTGTCGTTCTTGACACAGAGGACACAGACAACTACGTGCAAGCAGCATATGTTGCTCAGAAGACAACAGGAATCCTGTGTGTGAAACGCAAACGTCAGCTTATCGATGCCCGATGTTTATGCAGTGAGGCAATGGCTGCATCCATCATACCACTTCATGTCCTCACTGGGTGTGACCACAACTCTGGCTTCTATGGAGCAAGCAAGAAGCTCATCACAGATCGTCTGGAGAAGTCTAAAGAGGCACACGACCTGCTAGCAGCATGTGGTACACAGCTCCTAGTCACAGAACGGGTCATCAGTGATTTGGAGCGGTTTGTCATTCGATATGTCTATGGTGATACCAAAGCAAGACCCTGGGAGATGCGAGGGCAGCGGAGTGGTGAGCTCAGAAGAAAAAAAGCACTATCCGACTTGTGCCTGACTTGGACAGTCTCCGTCCACACTTGGAGCGTGCAAACTATCTTGCATATTTGCAAAAGCATTACCAGCTCCAAAGTCACCCCTCACCGATCGGCCATGGATGGCATCTTGTAAATGGCCTATGTCTGCCTGTCCGTTCAACCCAGCCCCCACTTCCCCCATCCATACCACTACCTACAAATCCGCAGGCACATAACAACAGTGATGATATTAGCGAAAGTTGAGGACAGTGATTCTGATAGTGGCTCATACAGTGAATCATGTAGTGACAGTGAAGTGGCAGATTAGTATGTACAATTAGAATAATACAATACAATAACAATACAATATACAATACAATACAATACAATAACCATGCCAGTGGATTTGTAATGCCAGAATTAGTGAAAAAGGACACCTCATTCGTCCTTGTAGCTCATCTGATGCCAGAGATATTACATTTCATGTTTTTCAAGATGGCGTTGGAGGCCATTTTGAATATTGGGCTCTAGCAGAGTTAGCCGTCATTTTTCAGAGGGGCATAGGAGCTAATTTTCCTTTAAAATGGTTCAGGTTGTCAAATCCATCGAGAGAAAAAGGTAGGAACAAAATGGTCACGGATTCCAAGCAAATGACCCTACTATAGTTTATCCTTGCTACCATTAGAACATTATAAAGAGCTTAAAGGTGGGGGCTCAGGGGTTGAGATAAACATGGAATGATAATCGCCAAGCTGTACATAATTATCTTGCAAAATGCAATGGCACTGACAAAATTATTAACAATGGTATAAAGGATTTTGTGGATCGTCTATACCAGGCCTGTGACGTCATAGTGACGTCACACCAGTATCCTTATCCTAGACTGAATGGTGGACTTACACCCTTGTGACGTCACAGGCCCGGTATAGACGATCCATAAAATCCTTTATACCATTGTTAATAATTATTTCAGTGCCATTGCATTTTTCAAGATAATTATGCACAGCTTGGCAATTATCATTCCATGTTTATCTCAACCCATGAGCCCCCACCTTTAAGGAGGATCTGTGGGAAATAAAAGGGAAATGGCTATCTCAAATAAGCCTCTGACTTCCATATACCCTTCCTAATCTGAATAAAATCGTCTAATAATATCCAGAAGTATAGAAACCAATTACATCTTAGTTCCTCAAGGGTTTTACCATATAATCAACTATTACTTCAAGACAGACAATTGAAATACATACGTGAAGTTCATATCCGTGGCGATGGTTTCTATTAAGGCATTCTCTGGGTTGTACACAATGGTCTTCTCAACTCCTGGTTCCTCAGGGTCTTCAATTGTCAGGGACTCATCCATCTCCAGTATCACCCGCGCTACTTTCAGTCGCGGGCCGTTGGAGAGCCTAGTAAAATCAATCCAGCAATCATTCAATATTAATCAATTCGTAAATAGCAATGTACTAATCAATATAATATTAATCCATTGCAATCAGTCAAATGTAGCCTATAGCTGCACTCATATTCTAACTTCACTCCTGTGGATTTCTTTTACCCATTCAGCTCCGTGGAGCCTTTTTACCTTTGATTTTGACTGATATTAGATATGTTATACCGTTTAGAAAGGAGCTATATAATCATCTACTGATAGCCAGTATAATCTGTCAAAACGCACCATGCTCCTGGAAGGGTTAATGGTATTAATTGACATTGGTTGAGAGCTACTGGTTGAAATGGCCTACTGGTTGGCTTGCCCAGTAACCGTTTTTTAGCTTACTTGGAAAACTTATCCGGGTAGAGTGAAGTAGAAGCCTTTATCC
The DNA here is from genome assembly GCA_032716605.1 of Paralithodes platypus. Taxonomy (NCBI): domain Eukaryota; kingdom Metazoa; phylum Arthropoda; class Malacostraca; order Decapoda; family Lithodidae; genus Paralithodes; species Paralithodes platypus. The sequence goes on along the minus strand of CM064546.1, from coordinate 20,900,089 downwards.
TAAGTCCTCTCTGTGGCGACCAGGAACCTAATAGAATCAATGGTGACCTGAAGGAGCTGTAGGGCAGGTCGGTGTAGATACTGACTCTGAAAGCAGGGTTATCATATCAAGTCCGCTAGATAGTTTATAAATGCAAATATCGCTAGAATAATGTCACAATCTCTACAATATCGCTTTAACAATCGATAGAATAATGCCACATTGTCTTTAATATCGCTCTAAAAATCGATAGAATAATGGCACAATCTCCACAATATCGCATTAAATGGTTCAAATCTACAGCATATCGCTAGAATTCATGTCGCTAGATCTAAGAATTGATCTAAGAATCTAGATCGAAGTAAATACCTCTAGCAAAGAAATAGCTAAATTGGCTACACTGTCTGAAACACAAAGAAAAGACTCTTACAATATAGTATACGTACTCACTTCCTCTTACTATATCCCTTCAAGCTCTCTCTACACGCTGCAATGTTGTATCTCTCTGTTACAAAAACCAGTGTTCTTTAGAGTTTTCTCACCCACCCCTATTCTATCCAACTCTCAAGACTGAACCAAGAGTGAACCGATTTTCCCAGTCTTTATTCTACTCAACAAACAAGCTTTGGAACTCTCTCGCTCACCCAACGTTTAGTCCCATTAGCTTTTAGATTTTAAGACGTTCGTTCCATTAGTTTGGCGATTTTAAGTTCTTTCACCCAGTTCTGTTTTTCAATATACAAACCTTTGTGTCATTAAGTGTCGATATTTTTCCAGGTAGGCGATAGAGACCCTGTAATTCTAGGAGGAATCGGCCTTTGTGTGGGTCATCTTTCAACCGAAAAATTTACAAATTTATCTAGATGGGAGATCTTGGGGGTGTTTTTTAAGCTTGATGGAGGTCTAGAAAGGAAACTAATTAAACAATAAATCAATCAATAAAATCACTATAAATGTACCCTTCAGTACCAAGCATTGTGGCCAAAATGGCTTCAGAGTCAAGAGAGAGCATTCTCTCACCCCGAAAATTGGAGGATTACTGAGCCAGCTAACCTGTGAGAGCTTAGATACAAGCTGAGAAGTGTTGCCAATGTCTCTGAGTAGTGTGTACAAGTCAGGATACCAGGTACCGCTCGATACAGGCAGTTACAAGGACCGGAAGTCCTCCGTCTCTGGTACTAACAAGTTACTTTTTTCACTGACGGCAAACCACCGTCACTGGTACAGTAAGGATTAATCAATGACATTACTATAAATCAATCCAACTTACCTCAATGATGGCGTGTCACTAATAACCAGCAACATCGAGTTGGTCATAGCGAGGGTGTTGCGGAGTTGATGATTGTGGAGGTTTTGTAGTGGTAGGTGGGTGAGGACCAGGAGCCTGGTAGAAGCTACTAAGAGGCGGCCTTTGAGGGACCAATGGGTGAAGGTGGTGAGGAAGGCGGGGTCGTCACTCATCACTACCACTGTCACTGATTTGGACACCTCCCGCAGCTAGGGACATAATCAGTGTTTACTTTGTGGATTACTTTTTTTACACAGTTTACATACATTATTAAATAATGTTAGGAAGATACAAGCTAACATTTTTATTTACCCAATCAGTGAGGGACACTTTCCACTATATTTGGGCTCATTCAGGCAGTCCTGATTACTTAAACATGTGCCTGAATGAAATTAAATGCTTGCAGCCAAAATCTAGAAGATAAGAGCTTTCAAATGCCACCAGAACGAGTTTGCTAGCTTACATAGTTCAGCCACTTCTTTACAGCAGATTTTGGCAATATTCACTAAAAATTTGCAGCATTTTGATATATTTGCCTTTGATAACACTGAATATGTCTCGCGAGATGTGGCGGAAGAGATTCAGTGCCATGGTTAACCTTGCTGAGTGAACGGGGACCTACCGTGCTCCTGATCATTCACGCTCGTCTCCACAGGCTTTAATGGGCTAATAATTCCAGGACATACAACTATGGTAACCGCAGTGACAGGGTTAATTGATAGTAGATTATTTCGTAGTAAGGATGAGCTTAGTAGAAGTAATAAGGGTGGAGTAAGTGAATTATATGCAGTACAAGCATGATAACTAAGGAGGGTAGGGTTTATTTATTAGTCTATTTATTTTTTATATTTATTATTGTTTTAGTTTCCTCACGCGACCTCCATCAAGACACGACATATTATTACCTTTGATTCTGGCTAAAATTAGAAGATTTTATGCCATCTAAGAACGACCTATGTTATTCAGAAGGTTTATTGAGATCGTATTTATCCCATCATGCCCTAGAGGCAGATTATAAGCGAAAGGAAATCGTCTAATGATAACTAGTATATGATGAAAATTACATCATTGTGCTGAAGGGGTTAAGCAAGCTATATCTTCGCAACCATTACATACATTGCTTTGTATAATACATAATAAAGCGCAGAATAGGTAGTAGAAACTACTGATATTGTTTTTAGATGCTACAAAAAATACTTGTATAAATAATGCTGACAATAACAACTACGCAGACAGCGTTGCCAATGTCAGCCAGGTGGGAAGCCAAATGTTGCATCATCCTGTACAGCGCCTCCCTAAAAGGTTCTTTATATCATATTTGTCTTCACTGATAAGTTATTAGAAGTACGGTAGCTAGCGCTAATAAGTCATGGCTCAGCTGTAATTACGTTTGACTCGCTCTAATCAGTATTAATTTATGTCAGATGTTGGATAGGGTGGATAAGTGTAGGGTCATGCTTGTATATTTCACTCTAAATGAATATATTAAGTTTTAGATATCTCTGATACCAAATATTGATCAAAACATACTTGGCACTGAGACATCACTTATTACGCCAACTGTACTTACTTCTCCTGCTAGACGCCCAGCATAGGGTAGGTTAGCCTGCGTCCCATTTGTGTGTTGTCCGCGAGCACTAGCAACCCCCACCAGGAAAACCCCGATACCCTGAGGCGCTCGCACCTCACCCACTTCGCATACCTGAGGGAACAACGCTTGCATTATTATTACTATTATTGCTACTACGGCCGGTTTTTATTAGCTTAGCCCCGTTTGTACCGGCGGTATCGTTTATATTTTGTTCTGGCTACTACTATTCTATATTATTCAGTTTAGGAAGGATCTCTAGCAAATATAAGGCTTAAAACTATCTCGATCCACCTTTTTTACTAACCCCAATGATTCTTAAACTGCAAACAATTGTCAATGTATAGCTAGAATAAAATGTAAAGACATCGCCGGTACAGTAGTGGTTCATAACAAAATATAGGAAAATTTTCTTTTTCATTTGGATGAAAATGCAATCCCTAAACAGCTAATTTCTCGATTCCTTCTACCCCACCTTCTGAACCCTGAGGGAGGATTTTTTTTAATATGATGTATATTTGTCTTATCTACAGACAATATTAGTTAGGTTAGCAATAAAATACACACATTTAATTATGAAACGCTTGCAATATATGCTATAGTCTATATCTTTCACTTGGTGGCATTGAATCCCTTGGCACCTTGTTTATCAATATTTACTGGAAGGACCTGAAACTACTGTGGCTCTGCAGTACTTAGCCCTTTCTCTGCGAGCATATTTCCGCCATATTAGGGCTCATTCAGGCACTCCTGATTGATTAAGAAAGTGTCTGAATGAAAAGAAAAATATTCAGAAGAAAAATAGAAGCAAATTGCTTAAAAATTACATCAAAACGGGCTTTGTAGCTAGCGGGGTTCACCCGCAGCGCTATCATAGACATTCGCTAAAATTAGCAATTCTTGCGAATTTTGCCTTTGGCAGCACTGTATATCTTGCGAGACTCTGACTAAAAGCCTTCAGTGCCGCGGCCGCCTGGCTGGGAGAAGAACGTGTGGCCTGCCGCACTCCCGGTCCCTAGAACTCAATTCTACAGGCTTTAAGAGGCTTTAAAAGCCTGTAAATTGCTGTAAATTGCCATGGCGTTCCGGAACGTCTCCCACAGCGAAAGGGTTAATTTATTAGTGGCCCCTTCATCATTGACGATGCGCCTTAACGTAGGTAATGGCCAATCTTTGAACTCAAGCTTATCTTTCAAACTTCCCGCCCGGGAGAGATCAAAATACGATTGCCACACATCATGAGCGAAACGTTCTTAAAAAAACACTCACAGACTCGTCCTATATGATGTGGAGACCACTACTAGAAAAAACTAGCAAAAAATAAGAAAAACAAAATTAAACTTTAATCTTAGAATTGCGCTTCTCATACGTCTGCTGATTGTGTACGCTTCGCCTCGATTATCGAAGCGCTATCTCGCTCTTAATTCTCCCGGGCTTGCGTGGAAAGGACGTGTGTCCTGGCGCTCCTGCCCTTTCTCGTTCGTCACCTCCCCTCGTTTATGGTGAGTCTTTGCTCATTTGTATATGATATGTGCTGAGGACAGGTAGCTTATCGACTTGTATAGGGTGTGAAGTGTTAAATGCGGGCCCTGGAGACTGTTTTTCAGGGTCTATAGTAAACGTGTTAGGCGGAGTCCTTGTTGTGATAAGGCAAGGCTCCCACGTGTTGTTTTATTATCCTAGCTCATTGTTAGTTCACTGAGTGGCCATGAGGCTTCATTTAGGGTGAACCGGGGCCTGTTGCTCGGTCCATTATGGGTGTGCAACAAGTATGCTTCGTGGGATAATGCTCGTGGATTGTCTCACTTAGCTGAGGGGTCCTGCACGGAGCCATGCTGCTCTTCAACCTACTCTTCGTGGTTCTACGTGTTTGTGAGGTCTTCAGTGGTTCGCAGGTTTGTGCTATAGTGATTAACTCATCGCCATCTGCCCCCGTCTAGTTGTCCTCATGTAGGTTATTATTATTATTATTATATGAGATGCCGAAGTCTCCAACCAGGGTGCAGAAACACCATCAAGATCAATCCACACAAAACACCCGGAGGCACTGGAGAGAGACTATGGCAACTTAGGAAAAAATTAAAACATACACTGTATACTGTACCGTACACATACACATATTAAACACAGATAACATTTTATGCAGTGGAGGATATCAAGCTTAAATATAATACAATAAAATAGAATAAAATAATTTTAAAAATTAGAATTAATGCTGCAAAAAAGCATTAACTCTAGACTAAAAAATGGAGATATTAGCTGAATTGACTAGCTCATTTGGCAACTTATTCCACAAGTCAACCATGGCCGGCACAAAACACCGTGAAAACTGTGTAGTAGAAAAATTAACACGGCTCATGGCAAGATAATTAAGATTGCTTGTGAATCTAGTTGCACGAGCCCGGACATAGGGCCCAGGCAGAACCCCATGTAAGGGATGCTGAGGGTTGTTAAAAACTTTAAATAAAAGACTAAGGGCACCAACTTTACGTCGATGACACAGATCAAGAGACAAATTAGGTAGAATAAAACTGATGGAATTTAGCGACCTGTCAAGCAACTTGAGATGGCAGTCAGCTGCTGACAACCAGACAGGTGAGCAGTACTCGAAATGTGGCAAAATAAAAGCATAAAAAGACTTGATAACTGTGGCGTCACAAGCAAATGTTTTATAAACCTTGCGAAGCAGACCAATTTTTGGGGAAATGGAAGAGGAGAAAGAACGAATATACTTTTCAAAAGTAAGTTTGGGATCAAGAGTAACTCCTAACAAACGCAGAGTATCCACATTCTCAATTTGCTCGCCAGAAACTTGTAGATAAGGAAGGGGAGGATCCAAGGTACGAGATCTGCTGATGATAATGGAGTGTGTTTTACTAGCATTAAGTTTCATGCCCCAAAGTTCACACCATGATGTAATTTTGGCTAAATCCCTATTCAGAGCAGTAGCAATTACGTGTCGATCTATTGGTGATGCAATTGACGCATATAAAGTTGTATCATCAGCATAGAAGATTAGTTTATTTTCAAGCTCGGAACACAGGTCAGCAGTAAAAATAATAAAAAGCAAAGGCCCAAGGACACTGCCTTGTGGAACACCAGAAACAACAGTAACAGAAGGGGAATGACACCCATCAATGACCACAGACTGAGATCTTTTCGTCAAATAATCTTCAAAGATCCTTAAAAAATTGCCACCAATACCAATGAGCTGTAACTTAAACAGAAGTGCTTTATGGTTGACTAAATCAAAAGCAGAACTAAAGTCAATAGCCACAACGCGAGACTCATGTCCCTGGTCCAATGAAGATTGCAAGTCATGGGTGAGTGTCAGAAGTGCATCACATGTACCCAGTCCCTTACGAAAACCAAACTGTGAGTTTGGTATCAAATTATGACTATTACAATAAGAGGAAAGGCGTCTGGACAAAAGCTTCTCATAGAGCTTGGATAGGATAGGTGTAATGGTTATTATATATATATATGGTTAGGGTGTGTTATTATTGATGTATTGATTACTATTCATGTATAACCATGCCATGTATGTTTCACGTTGTTCATGCCACATAATGGAGGGTTGGTCCTTCCGGCGGGATTTATAAAGTAAGACTTAATAACAACGTGCCTCTAGTTGTTTCGCGTGGTTTTTCCGCTGGGAAACATCTGCGAGTATGTTAAAATTCAAAACATCCGCCGTCTGGTACAGGATTGTCATGGATTTTTGTCTGTTTTGATTCACGGCGTATAGTTTGATTTCGGCTGAGCCGACATGTAACTAAAATTGTGTTCCGGAGGTCCGGCTAAGCCTTCTCCTTTATCATAAAGTAATTTCCGCCGCAAATAACTTAACACATAAAAACGTTCGTTGCTTGGTACATTCGAACGTTTATCCTGGGGGTGCATCGTGGGGAGCCACATCCGCCTGGATATTAACGGCTGAGCCGAGAAACGAACTCACCCATTTCGATCTTGTAGCTTTCAGTTAAACTGTTTTGCTTTAATTTTTGTGCGGCTGGTCCGCCGGGGCAAAGAATTAATATCCATAGCAGCGCTGGTCGCTGGGGTTAGTTCTTGCATCACAAGACGAGATAAGGTCAGTGTTGGTCACTTGGATAAAAAGTTATATCATTTAAGTAGAACATGGGGCTACTAACTACTCACTTACATTCTTGGGGAATGTACTTAACCCATAAACAGCGAGCTGGGTGTATTGAACACCACTGTTCTAGGCGAGCATATTAGGCTCCATTCCTGCCTATAATCGTCATTTTACGATAAATATCGTTATTACTTATTCATATGTGCCTATTTTACCTTCACTAAGAAGATAGTAACCTGTAACAACAATAAAACAAGTGGGAATAAGGTTTTTATGGTCAAAATCGCGAATAAACATGGAGCAGCCCATTCATGAATTGTGGAGAAAATTCAGGCAACCCCTCCCTTCACGAGGCCTTAAGCCAGACTGACTCACTCACACTCTCCCTGGCCTTACGCAACACACTCGCTAGTCACAAGACCGCACCATAGAACCGGCTTGGAGATGTTTACACGAAAATATACCAACGAATTAGGGAATAATAGGGAAAATGGGTAATAATTGAAGGGGGGGACGGGAAAGGGGGGAAGGAGGGGATGTGGAGGAGTGATATGAAGTATAGATCAAAAAAGAAAAAACAAAATTGAGTGCTACTGGGGCCTAAAAACATGTTTTTTTTTTAGGCCTTCCCTCTTAAGAGCTTTGCCGCCGTTGCCCAGTAAAACTTCTTAAGAGCTTTCTCTCCGTTGCCAGGTTAACGTAAGGGGAACTAAGATTGCGTAGTGTTATTCAACTTCTTTCTCTTTTTACGGTGGAGATTTATTGCTATTTTTAGCTTTGCCAGCCTAGCGTGTCCTTATGAGCATTGATTCTTGAAATGTTCTCACACCAGGTTCGCATGGGGGACACCTAGGAGAATTCTGCAATCTCCCTGGCAGGAGGAGGTTATCATGGATAAGAGTGCTTTCTCTTTTTGCAAGGATTTGGGTTTTAATCAATTAGCTGTTACCGGACACAACATATCAAACATATCAAACTACAGCTATTCACACAACACAATACCAGACATTTGGAAGCATGGTATCATCATCACTTTCCCCAAACCCAACAAAGACCCCACGCTACCCTCCTCGCACCGCCCCATCACACTCCTTTGCTCCCCCTCCAAAGTCATGGAACGCCTAGTATTACAACTAATTACACCTGACCTACCCCTAGCTCCAACACAACATGGCTTTAGGCCACTGCACTCCACAAACACTCTTCTCACAGACCTTACACAAAGAGCTTTCGACGGCATCAATTCAGCTAGACCACCACACAGATCACTATTAGCCACACTCGACATTAGTAAAGCCTTCGATGCCATCCCCCGCCACAACCTAACAAACAAAATCTACAACACAAACATGCACAACAACACAAAACGGTGGCTGGCCAACTTCCTAGCAGGCAGATGTGCACACGTATCTTTTGCCGGTCAGTCATCTAAAATCAGAAACTTTCCAAACGGAGTCCCACAAGGATCCGTCCTATCGCCCGCACTCTTCAATCTGTACATGCACGATATAACTACACCCAATACGCCCCAAATAAACTTAGCCTCCTATGCAGATGACATAACACTCACATGCACACACCATGACCCAAAAAGAGCAACAGATCTCCTTCAACCCTATCTCAACACACTACATGGCTGGTGCACTACAAACAGACTTAATCTAGCCCCAGCCAAATCCACCGCAACCCTGCTCACAAGTTGGACAGGAGAACACGAATACATCCCTCAACTCACCATAAACAACACACCCCTAACACATACACACACACCCAAAATCCTAGGAGTAACATATGATACTCATATGACATTCAAACAGCACACCACAAACATTAAAAAGAAACTGACACCCAGACTTAACGCCCTCAGGTCACTTGCTCACACAAAATTTGGACACAACAAAGAAACTACCACCACAGTATATAAACAATACATAAGATCAGTGATGGAATACGCAAGCCCAGCCTGGGCTTCTAACCTAGCTGAAACACATCATAAGACCTTACAGACTATTCAAAACAAAGCCCTGAAGATCATTACAGGCTGCACAGCTACTGCACCCACAGATCACCTACATCAAGAAACCAAAATCCTCAAAGTCAAAGACCATCTGGACATGAGAGGCACTCAATTCCTGGCAGCAGCCTCCACGAACCAAGACCACCCACTAAACTACATGGCAACACACCCACAGACACCAAGAAATATCAAAACAACACCCAGCACACGTTATCACACACAATTATTGTCCTCTCTCCCTCCCTGCCCACCCCGAACCAACTTCCAGAAGCACATCCATACTCATATCTCTCACCGATCCATCCACTCACTCACAGACAACACACAGCTGCATGCACGACCTCCCGAAATCCATCCTTCCGAATCCTCCCTTCCTCGCGAGGACAGAGTCCACCTGGCCAGGCTGAGATGCGGACACCATCCAGCTCTCCTGAGCTATCAGAAGAGACTGGATGACTCCGTTGTCGACGCCTGCCCGGGATGTAACACAGCACCCCATACCATTAAACACATCATAGAAGACTGCATTTCACACAACCACTTACGCCAACAACACAATCTACACTCAATGAGAGCTCTGTGGGAAAGCCCGATCGTGGCCATGGCCTTTCTCAGGGACTCGGGGCTGTTCGGCCAGGCAGCTTAGGGAACAACAACAACAACAACAACAACCGGACACAACCTTTGTTTACGGTGTGTTCCTTGTCTTGACCGTTCACAGGGCCGTTGGCTTTCCCAAGCGTGCCCCCACTGTTCAGCCTTCCGCAATGCCTATTTGACCCATGGTGACACTCAATGTAAAACTATTTTACTGCACATTAGGTCTGATTTTGTAACTTACTGTAAGACGGTCCCCCATAAATCTCTCCAGCTGGATGACCAGATTTTAGATGACTTATTAAAAGGGGCTTTAGTTACTTCATCCTCTGTGGGTTCTCGTGAAACTTCCTCCCGCCAAACTAAGCGACCAAGGACCGCTGATCTGCCGGAAGTCAAAGCTTCGTCTAGCCGGCGAGAAAGGTCCCGCTCTCCTCTACCGACTTCCAAGCCGCCTTCTGATGAACAGACGACTAAACGGAAACGGCCTGACTTTGACGCTGCAGTTGATGCCGGCGATGACAAGTCTAAGAAGAGCAAATCTAGGACGTCCTCCAAATCGAAGAAGGCAGCTAAGCCGTCATCCACGCCGGTTAAATCTTCGACACACAGAGAAACGCCAAGAGACACATCCAGTCATGTCTCAGGCCATCCTCACCAGTTCACAATTCCCCACAACCCGCAGCCAGAACCTAAGGTATTGACAGTTTTGGGAATTGAAAGGAGTAGCAGTGTGTGTTCTAGCCGGTGGAGCTATGAGAGCTCTATTGACCAGCAGCCCTCAGGATATGACCCACTCTTGTATGACATCCCGGATCTGAACCTGAAAGACGTCTCTGAGTCCGACGTTCTTGAAACATTTACAGAAACACACGACACCGCTGCCCAGGTCGGCGAGTCTCGGTTGGAGGCTGAGCCGGCCCCCCCGACCCGGTCACCGGGTCCTCATCTACACCAAGATGGAGTATACAACGAGGAGCTGGCGTCTGGCCAACGCCCAGCTTCTCGCCAATCTGGAACGCAGGAGTCAGAGACGTCCCGTTCTGCGTCCCAGTCTGACCGAGAAAGTGGGATCTTTGTAGCCAAGGAACAATTGCAAGAGTTATTTGACTTTATGAGACAAGTGAAGGGTGAGCGTCAGGTAGTGGTGCCAGTACCCATAGCCCCGGTGGTGTGACCTCTAGGGCAAGTACCAGTGCAACCGCAAGTTATAGTAACTTTACCTCCCCCTACTGTCACTACTCAAGCTCCCACTTTGGGTGCCACAGCTTTGTTACCATCTAATTTGAAACTGCCTTCAGATTTGCTACCACCCCCCCCCCCCCCCCCCCCCCCCCCCCCACCCGCTTGATAAATCTATTCCTGGAAAGAAAGGCCCTATGCCTCTCCTATATGGACCAGATACATCTTGGTCAGTTGTTAAGCCGCTACACCCCGGGGTCGCACAACCCACGGTTACAGGGGAGGTACCTGTGCCGGAACATTGGGTTATCGAGGCTAGTGAGCCTAGAAAGTTGCGGGCCAAGAACCAGGTGGGTGAGGTACTTGATGTCGTCAGGGCCATTCCCACATTTTATAATCCTGATTACTTTGTGCACATGCAATCCCCTGCCTTGCCTCTCGCATCTGCCGGGATATTGTTTTCCTACTGGACTAAGTCAGATGGGTTCAAGGATCTTAAGCTTTTACAGGGTTTGACCCCTGAACTTAATGCTGTACCCTTCAGGGACTCTCATGGGTCATCTTTAGTTCATCTTCAGGGTGGGGAATCTGGGCCGTGGGTTGCGTGGGCACAGGAGTCCCAGCTTTTTGCCAGCACCATTACCAGTAAGAGCAGTCACCAGCTCCCGTCGGAAGACAATCATTGGTTTTCCATGCCGGTAGGCAAGGCGGATGGGATACCTCAGTATGTTTTTTGGATTTTTAGGTGCCCCTAAATTATCTTTATGCCAGTTGCCTGAACGTTTTTGTTCCCCTACACAGGTCCAGATAGATAAAGATTTCAAAATGAGGCAGAAAACCTGGAGAACGGCGTCTCAGTACCTACTCAGCCGCCAATTTGGGGCCTCTCTGGCCAGGACGACTGAGTCGGCAACTGACGCCGGGACCCAGAAGGCTTTTTCTCTGACCAGGCGTCTTCTTCTCCAAAATTCAATTCAATCACTGGGCGACCGCTCTCTTTGAGGCGGTACGGGTCCGCCTATATCTGAGTGTTCACTTGGTGAGGAAGCTCCCGTTGGAGATTGGTAGGAGACTTATTTTGTCTAATGTATTCACCAAAACTATTGCCTCTGACGATGCCTGGCGCACCGTAAATTTCCTACTTGACTCACAGACTGCTACCACTTCTAAGTCTAAGGGTGAACAGTCAGCTAAACCTCATTTCAAAGCTAAGAGTTCCTTTCGTGGGCAAGCTCAGTCACATCAGTCATCAAAGACTTTCACCACCCCTGCAAATAACGGGACGCCTCGAGGGCGAGGTCAATTTTGTTTTTTTCTCTATTTTCCAACTACTCCTTCTCGGGCATAGGCTGATAGCCTTTACACTCTACCGCTGAACACAGTGAGGCCCGTGAGGTCCTGCTCCAGTGTAGGGAGTGAGACATGCGAAGCACCCCGGCTCGAAGCAATCCCATCTCTGAAGCCGCCTCGCCTCTGCGCTTCACAGTCTCATCCCCCACACTTGGACCCTCACTCTCAGAACGCCACCTATTGAGCAATTAACTCACTAGGCATTGCCCCCCTGTAGCATATTTTTTAATATGGGAATATTCATACAATGCTATTTTAATCAGGGAACAATGAGGGTATTTTTTTGGCATTTCGGTGTGCTGTGGTAATGCTCTGATACTAGGTACAGCACATATTCCATCCCAATAATATCTTCCCATTGACATATTGTGATTCGAACCCGGGTCCATTGGATTACCAGTCCAGTGGCAAGACCACTCCACCACACCTCCCCTATATTCAGGGGTAGAGGGCGTTGGTTCAGGGGTACTTCTCGGGGTAAACCCGTAGCGATGGTAGCAAGGCCTCTCATCCCCCCACACCAAAATCAGAGTCACTTCCCTCCTCTTCAAAAAACTGATAGCTTACTACAAGGCTCTCTCACTCCCAGTGCCACGGCAAGGTGAGACGGAAACGAGAGTAGTACTGCCGGACAACACCAGTTATGCAACTGGCAACTTCCGAGATTGTTTTCGGGCATGGCTCCGGCGAGCATGGGCAAGGACAGTGGTCCGCAAAGGCCTCTCCTGGCGGTGGTCCCGGCGACCCCGTCTACGTATCCCTACAGAATTCAATCTTGTTTCATTGGAGGTGGGATCAATCGTCAAAGAGATGGCCCAAAAGCAGATCATTATCCCCAGTCCTGCGTCAATGCCCGTGTTCATATCCAGGTTGTTTTTGGTGCCAAAACGGGACAGTGTTCAGATGAAGCCGGTGATCGACCTATCATATCTCAACACACACATTCACAACCAGTCATTCAGGATGCTCACAGTGAATCAGATCAGATTGGCACTCCCGCCGCAGGGCTGGATGTGCTCAATAGATCTAACAGATGCCTACTGGCGTGTCCCAATAAATTTGTTTTTCAAAAGTATCTAGCTTTACGCAACGGAGACCAAACGTTTGTCTTTCAGAGAATGCCCTTTGAATTAAATCTAGCACCCCGAGTTTTCACAAAATTAGTCCGACAGGCTTTGCTACCATTGCTCGAACTGGGGATCATGGTGTTATGGTACCTAGACGACTGGCTAGTGGTAGCACAATCCAAAATAATATGCCTTCAACATGTTCAACAGGTGGTAGATCATGTAGCTGCTTTGGGGTTCAAGGTGAATTTAGCAAAATCCTCCTTGATCCCCACCAGGAAAATTCAATGGGTGGGCCTTATTTGGGATACCGAGTTACTCACTCTGAGTCAGACCGAAGACAACCGTCAGAGATTTCGGAAGAAACTCTTTCGGTTTCTTCGGTTTCTGACAACAACGAGGAGGATCTGGGAATCTCTGGTAGGCTCACTCAATTGGATACAGCTGACGGTCCCGTTAGATCGTCTGAAGGTCAAAAGAATTATTTGGGAAGGAAAATTCCAAATTTAATCCACAACCTCCTGGCAGCTTGGGTGAAGCCAGAAGTAATACACTCCTCCTTAACTTGGACAGCTCTGCCTCCAACGGTCTGGATCGACACAGACGCGGCAGGAACCCTGGGATGGGGTTACCAGTCAAACCTAGGACATCAGGGTCAGGGTCTATGGTCAATATCAAATCATCTTCATATCAATGCCAAGGAGTTGCTAGTCCCACTATTCTTTTTACAGGAGCACAGCATGAGCCAGGCGGGAAAGTCTCTTGCCTTCAGAATGGACAATTTTACTGCAGTGACATGTATTCAAAAGCAAGGGTCAGCAAGATCTTGAGTGTTACAAGGGTTGTCGGAAAACATCTTTCACCTAGCTGCGAAGCTAGAGATTTATCTTCATGCAACGTATCTGCCCGGCGTGGCGAACTTATGGGCAGATGTTCTGTCTCGGAGACAGAGCACCAAAGTAGAATGGGCTCTCAAGCAAACCATCTTTCAAAAGATGATTGGAGAACCCTACCATTCACAAGTGGACTTGTTTTCGTCAGAGGCAACACACAAGCTACCTCTGTACCTCACACGGCGGAGTCAGACTCCGGCGGGGGTCCAGACGCATTTCTGGTAGAGTGGAACAAATGGAGCTTCATTTATCTCTTTCCACCGCCAGACGCATCCTTAATGTGCAAAGTAGTTCACAAACTCCGGGATTATCGGGGCATGTTCTCGATGATCGCGCCAATGTGGCCGGCTCAAGTTTGGTACAATCAATTGATGACGTGGTGCGAGAACCCGGTGTCGCTCCCGATCTCGTACTTCCACATAGACACAATTGGAAACCTCAAGACTCGCTGACTTTTGCCTTATGGACATTCAGACGGCCAAGGGGCTAGGCCAGTTTGGGGAATCAGTGACTCACAAATTGATTAATCAGTATGCTAAATCAACTCAAAGACAGTACCAATCGCACTGGAAGTCGTTTACTACATGGATAGTAGAAACTGATCAACAACAGTCCTTGGTGGCTCTGGTTTTTAATTATTTAAATTACCTCTTTGATATTAAAAAGTTATCAGTTGTTACATTAAGGAATCACCTCACAGCAATTCAGACACCGTTTTTTTATTTAACAGGCATGTCCGTGCCGGAGGTGGAGGAAAAGGGTTTTATGCGGTCTTGCTTCCGGGTTCGCCCCCGTCCTCGTCAACTCACACCCACCTGGTCACTTGATCTGGCCCTTGAAATGCTTCAATCACGTAAATATTGCCATGATCTGCCTTTTGAATTAAAACTTAAAAAGGCTATTTTTTTGATGGCATTGGCAACAGGTGACAGGGTTTCTGAGTTGGCGGCGAAGAGTTCGGAGCCGACCTGTTTACGGTTCTCGAGGCGCAGCATGAGTGTCCATATTGCCCCTGCTCCTAACTTCAATGCGAAGCATTGTTACGACCGGGACTACGAATAAAACAAGGTCACTTAATGATTGGACTAGTAATAGGGCACTATGCAACAACGGTACGCTAGATCCAAACCCTCGAACTTATATGCCGGCGAACAAAACACCTATACCCTCCAGAGTTTATCTGCGATAGCGGGGTATCCTTAACTGGGCATAAATGTACTCCACTTCAGGCTAACCGGCACTGGTATAGCCTGATAACAAACAAGATGCAAGTTACGTTAAAATGTATAAAAAGGAATCTATGGAAAGATCAATTAAATCACTGCAAGATTTAATACAATAAAAAGATGCTTTAATACAGTTACTCTAAACAACAATAAACTCTTCACTCCTATCTGAAAGAAAGTGAAGTATAGTCCTACAGCATAGACCTGGAAACTTCTGAAGAAAGTCTGATGCTCATAAGATGCTCGTATTAGAACTATATAAAGGCAGGAGGCAGGACACCACACGTGTAAATCGAATACACTAAAAGATAGGACCTATAATGTTAACTGACACGAGAATACTATAAATGCGCAACGGTAGCAATGCTCGACACTAAAAGAAGTACTTCCTCATCAACGAAACAGTCTGCTATGGTTCTGCGGCTCTGCAACAACCTAGACTAATAAATGCAGTGAATAATAATGCGCACATATCAAAGAGCTTATATTAAATACTAAAAGTGTCTACTCGATTAATAATGTCTAGCTGGGATACTCTAGGTAAGGAACTGGGGTTGAGCAAGACAGGCTCGTGGCCTAGCGATGTCCTTAAGACTGCATCCTTTAAGTTACGTTAATTGACTAGGGGGCTCTCTTGATTGATCCAGATCACAAGTATCTGGTTCTATCCTGGCGACCCTCTAAAGACAAGCAAAGAGGCAGCAAAGTGTGGAACTGGTACAGGCCAAAACCCTCAGTCAACACAATGCTGCACTCGCAAAGAACGCAACCGAAAAGACAACCCAGGCTACCACAGGACCGGTCGAAGTCGTGTAGGTATAGGCAAACCGTACACACATCGGAGACAACGACTACAGTTACCTTATCCCAGTCTAGCATTAAATAAAAGAGCAGAAACACTAAATCAATAACGGAGACACACTAAGTTCTTAACCTATACTAACTAAGAACCCTCAAACCTATTCTAAGTACATGTAAATATCTCTGAGGACGGCGCATGCAATACAATGGGCCGGCTATGAAAACCGTATGCAGAACCCAAGGGGAGTGTTGTGCAGTTAATAAAGGTTAGAGTATGGAGAGAGAGAATCGAGCGAGAGAAACAGTGGTAAAGAGGGGTGATCGGGAGAGAGTATGCAAAGGGATGTTAGACGCATGCGCGCCAAGCCTGTCCTGATGAGGACAGCTCCTGGGGACCCTCATGGAGGAGGTAAGTTACACAGGAGCCCGCAAAGGCGCGATGGTCGGCCAATCACGGGCCGATACGTCACAAGACAGCAGGTGTCACGTGACACAGCAAGACACGCCGGCCAATGGCGAGCGAGAGGCAGGAATGCACCCGTGACTCAAACACTTACTACCTCCTCGCTCTGAAAGTCTTTCTCATTCCCACGCTGGTACTATTATCACTACTGTTGATATAAAATATAACCCGTTGTCACAGACGAAAACAAAGACCACCACTGGACTGTCTGTGACAATGCGATTACGAGGAAAGAAAGAACAACATTCTCGGATAATTGTAGCCCATTTCGATGTCCCTGGCGAGCGCTAGTGGCTAACGAGAGGCGATTCTGCCAACGCTGGTAGACGTCACAGCATGAACATTGTAATCATGTATTTACAGAGTTTGAAGTTCCAGCTCTGAAACAGGGCGATCGACACCATTTGCTATGTCCGGTCCAAGCCCTTATGTCATTTATGCGGGGGTCCCGGCCGTCACAGGCGGGCTCCCTCTGGGTTTCGCGGATAGGTAAACGTCTTCAAAAACGCCGGCTAGCTGCGTTATTAGTAGAGGTGATTCGGGAGAGTAATCCAGGCGTGTTGGCTAGGGCTCATGATATTTGGAAGTGGGCGGCATCACTCAGATTCCTCCACAATTACTCGCTCGATGATATTCAACAGACACAGTTGTGGTCTTCTAATCATACATTTCTAACACGTTACCTGTCCGTGAATCTCATGAAACCTTCTCGTACATGTGTAGCATTAAGGCAGAAAGTCTAGTTTTAAGCTATGTTTGTAAAGAAAGGGGGGGGGGGGGGCAGTATCCTTGCTAAGGACTCTGACCTGCCTATTATGTGATACAAAATATGACGAGAATGAAAGGTCATGTGACAACCCATGCCTTAGACTCAAATAAGTCTAGTCAGGAAATGTTTATGTTTACTTTATGGATGCAATAGAGTTCACTATATATACTCATTAATCTAAAGGGCTAGGATTAACAGAGAGAATACAAATATTTTGTAATATAGTACCTAGGGCCATAAATATATAGGCCAACTTATTATCACCATTGATAAATGTTTTATTTTATTTTTTGTATTATAAGCTATTTGTATAGTTTATGTGTTTCACCAACTGTTCTGTCAAACGTATAGGTGACAGCAACGCAGGCTACCTACACCTTAAGAGCGGCCTATGCGGTTTATTTATATGTACCGCCCAGCGGGGTGTTTTTAGCCAAAATAGGGCTGTTTACGTGATCATTTTCATGCCTAAATAAGACCCAGAACGTAAAACAAGTATCTATCCCTGAAAGGGCATAAACAGAGCTTTTGAATGACACCATAACGATCCTTTTATGATGGTTAGTTTTCTTGCAATAACCGTGCAACGCGAGTGCAAAAAGCATGTAATTAGCCACTTTCCCGATACAATTCCTTATATAGCGAGTGAGAGAGGGAGGAGGGAGCTGGGATTCATGTCAGTATGTTCGCCGCGGTGGTCTGGAGCAGTCATACGCTCGCTACTCTCCTGCCACCACTTGTCTCTCTCTCTCAGCAACATTACGTGCTGAAATTGCCACTCGACCTATGTCGAGCGCCGCCACATAGTCCAGCTTTATTAAATACGACTTATGTGGTGAGCCGCTAATTAAGGGTTAAGGAACGCAGCCTGTACAATACTTTATTATTTGTATTACACTGATCTTTTTAGTACGTGTCTCCTTGGACCTCCTTGATTTATTTGTGGTTTTTGATGTTCATGATGAATGTCCCCCTCCAGTCTTGAGATATCAGGCGCATCGTCAATGATGGAGGGGCCACTAATAAATTATAGGTTTGAGTCCCGAAGGGAAGAAGGAAAACCTAATATTTAGTAGTGGCCCCGGAATCATTGATGATTTTGGCCCTCCCTTCCATCCCCTTCCCATTCATCTGCTATGGATCAGATAGTGGTCAAGGGAGATGGCCTGTTTTTGTGGCCCGTCTTCTCCCTCATGCTTAGCCCCATTAGTTTCCGATTTTAAGACGTTCGGCCCATTACTTTGGCGACATTAAGACCTTTCGCCTCTTTTGTGTCAATTTTTAGATTTTTTGTGTCACATAGGTGTCGATGTTTTCCTGGCGAGCGATAGCGAGCCTATAGTTTAGGAGGAACCGGCCTTCGACCGGGACATGTTTCTGCCGAAAAAATTACAAATATATCTTGAAGGGGGTCCTGGGGTTGTTATTTAAAGTTTGATGAAGGTCTAGGGAGGACACTAAACACATACTACATAAATGAAAACAAAAAGAACCAAGCAATGAACCAAAATGCCTTAAATGTACAGTACCAGCGAAATCCATATATTAGGTAAAGAATTGATGAGAATATTCGAATCCGTTCGGGACAGTTATGTCCCTGAGTGTACTGTGCTATTCTTTCCTTCCACTTTTCATTATTTGGGCCTCTACTACAATGAAGTCCGGTAGCCTTCGATTAAATCGCGGGGTCTGTGTGGTCGGTTTGAAAGGTTTGAAAGGTTTTATTTAACTCAGGTGACCCCTGCTGGGGTATATGAGCACGTAAGTTACAATATATTTAGAGCTATGCAAACGACAAGACAGAGTTATGTCTTTGATTCTACTAACCAATCCAATAAATCTCTGGTATCGTGTAGAGTGCCTTTCTATTGAATATATAAGTACTGTACCTTAGTGTTGTGTATTGGCCGTAAATTACTTGAGTCTATTGCTACCGTGCATGACTGTCACTAAGCACGCAACGTTATGTGTTATATGCATTCTATAAACATCATTGATTCGTCCTCAATTGGAATATTGTATTCAATTTTGGTCTCCATACTACCAATGGACTGGAGTTAGCGAACAGGGGCTCCAGCTATGACGCTATTCTTGACTTACAGTGTGCAGGCTTAATAATTCAGATGGGTTGATAGTCTGAAGTATTTTAACTAACTTTATGCAAATATAGCCATTAACATAAATTTTCAGAAAAAATCAGCTAAATTTTATTTAATACATATTATGACTGCCACATGTGTTTGTTAATTTCATTGATCGAGTTTAGGAGTAAAGTTGGTTAGTGGAGAAAACATAATAATATATTACTAATGAGCTGATTTGACCAGAATGGATATATAAACGGATATATTCACAGGAAGAAAATCGCAGGAGCTCGCAAACACCTGTCATTACCTGTACAGTTGTAAAAACTTACCGGAACAGCCGCCTCGTCCATCATGAGCAGGATGGTGCCACTGTGTTGCGGGGTGGCACTTAGGATGGCATTCAGGGCGCTCGTGACTCCCTTTCCTTCATCACCTTTGTACTCCTTTGTACCACCTGAAATATTTTATCCGGCCTCAGTCGAGAAATTGTATCGGCTATATACAGTATATCGGAGACTTGAATCAGCTACAAGTTATCGTCTTATTTGGATTACTGTTGCTGTTTATTCGTATAATATATTGAACTGTACACGATTAGGAGCTCTTAAGATACACAATACAGTCAAAATGAAACACAAAATTGTAAGCTAGAAGACTCGATTTTAGCTACTTTTGATGCTCATGACTCCCTTTCCTCCATTAATACCCCCCTGCAATATTAAACCCATGACGTGTATTAATAGTTCATTTTGACTATCATTAAGGGGGTGTTATTTCTAGCCCCCTCTTCTACCTCAGCTAGAGTATTATATTAGCTGGCTACGAAGACGACAATATTTTAGTAATTACTACTACTGTTGTTGTTGTTGTTGTTGTACCCCAGGCTGTCTGGCCGAACAGCCCCAAGGTCTCGAGCAAGGCCAAGGCCATAAACGAGCGCCCCCACAAAATCCTCCCTGCTTACCACTAACAAAGCCCGGGGACCGAAGCCACTCCAAGGCAGGGAGCTGAGGAGGGTGCGGAAACGCCCGGGAAACCAAAGCCCCACCCAAGGCCCTGTGCCCCTCAGCAATTATGAAGGAAAAGTTGAGGGGTAAGGGAAAAATGTGACACTTTGGCTCCCAATCTGCCAACTTCCAGGTTGGCAGTAGGGAGGTCAATCCACGGAAAAGACGCCGCCACTTGAGATCTAGAAGATATATAAGTAAAAGGAACTGTCAGAGTAAGCTATGGGTATGGCAGAGATCGCTCAGTTCTCACTCGGATAGACCAGCCCATCACCACATGACTAGAACCCAATCCTCTCAGCATTAGCTAGGAAAGGCCCTAGAAAGGCGCCTTTGGCGGAGGGATAGCTCCCCTATTTCAACTCCTTTCGGGGTTGGGCACCCGCCCAATTACTACTACTTGCCCCCTACAGTGACGGGCTTTGCTAAGTAATATACGTCTTAGATGATCAGCCTTGAAACATTATTATCATTACAAATACAGTAACTACACGGTAAACATTGTGTGTCATTAATAACACATATTACTCTAACATAATTGGTAGGCTACACATCTTAACCCTTTGAGTACCAGCGATGCGTTATATTTTATTCTAGCTATATTTAGACGTTACTATGCAGCCTACCAAGGATCGGTGGTAGTTAAAAGAGTTGGCTGAAATAGTTTGAAGCCATAATATTGATAGACGTCCTTCCTAAGCTGAAAAAGACCGTCTAATAGTTGCTAGAATATGATGAAAAGAACGTCCCTTGTACTGAATGGGTTAAGAGTAGATTTTATTATTTTGTTTTACTCCCTAGACCTCTAAGAAGCTTAAATGATATCCTGAGACCCCACTTCGAGATAAATGTGTGCATTTTCGGTAGAAGAATGACTCGGCCAATGGCTGCTACCACTCGCACGGAAACAACTCGAAACCTTATGGCACAAAAGGTTTTAACATGTGGAAAGAAATGGGGCAAAGGGTCTTAAAGCCGCCAAACTAATGATGCGAACGTCTTTGAATCTCAAAACTAACGGGGATAAACATGAAGGAGGAGGGGTCCACAAAAAACACCCCTTTAAACGTTTTAATCGGAATAAATTTTAGAAACTTTCACTTTGTTGCCGTTCATAATAGAACACATTTTTAAAAACAATCTTAGATGTGTTCTGTACCTTAAACATTTCAGCACCATGACGCCTTTTCACCTTCGAATCTGGCTAAAAGTAGATGATCTTCGGTAGTTTACGAAGGACCTATATTACTAAGAGAGTTTATTGAGGTCGTACTTACTCATTTGAGTCATAGAAGTACTGTAGATTATAAACTAAAGACAATGGTAACCAGAATATGATGAAAATAACGTAATGGTGGTGAAGTGTTCAATCTGTAACACAAACACGATTATTGCAATCATCAGGCAGTGCCACACGAGCGCTTTTTACGTCAATATATACGAGCAATTGTAGTCTGGCACCTTTAATATCTCAGCTATATCAGAATTTAGCCACCGAGCGTAATCTACCTTCAGTCTAGTTTCCGATTCCAATGTGAAAAAGCCTCAAAATATCACACGAAGATATTTGTTCATCGAAAATTGTCGGAAAAAGCGCTTGTGTGACACCGGCTTTATTGACTCCTTCTGTACCGGCGACGTCTTTTATATTTTATTGTAGCTAATTTTAGACGATTTCGTACAATTAAAGAAGGGTCTGACTCTGTGGTAATAAAATGGGTTTAGTGAGATAGTTAGAAGCCTGTTAATTGCGGGAAACTCTTTTTGAACTGAATACAATCGTCCAATAGAACCAGATTTTTTATTTTTGTTTAAATACAGCTCCGGTACTGAAGGGGTTAAGCGTATTATTTGTGTTACAGTTTTGTGTTAAATAATGCACGCCTGATATTTACAGTGCATCTTAAAATGTTAATATGTTAATGCTAAATGACCCGCCTGTTAGTGTTGATTTCGACAGTGCAACGCTGGAGGGTGTGAATAAGTTCTCCTACCTGGGCGATACGGTTTCCGTCGGAGGTAGCGCTGAAACTGGCTCCATTCCTAGAGCTAGAAGTGGCTGGGGAAAGTATAGAGAGCTGCTGCCACTTCTGACCATGAGTGGGCTCCCACCCGACCTTAAAGGGAAGGTGTATACCGCCCTTGACAGGGCCGCCTGGAAAGCCGCCATTTAGGACGTGAGACTATAACCACATTCCTTGTGGACAAAATGGTCTTTAAACTTGTATGTATATATGTATGTATCATATAATATTGACTGGCTAGGAATACGGCGATACTAAGGAAAGTACAGTCGGCCTAATAAGTTATATTTTTAAAGTATGTTTTTATCAATAATTGGTATTAGCAATATCTATACTTGATTTATTCATTTCGAGTGAAACATACAAACAAATTCCTACACTTACCCACCTTATTCAACATCTGACAGACATTTATACAACACAGAACGAGCCAAACGCAATGACAGCAGAAATATGACTTATTAGCGTTACCGTACCACCAACACTAATAAGATACCTTTGAAAGTTTATTTTGGATAATAGTGGACGATTGTATTCACTTTAGGAAGGAATTTAGGTACCTGCAGAGTCAATTCAGATATTTGTTACCACTTTGATTCCTAGAGATCCCTCCTAGATTGATTGAAATTGTCTAATGATAGCCGTTATAATGTTACCCCATTGAATCCCAGTTATCCCTCCTAGATTGTATAAAATCGTCTAATATGGTGCTTACCCCTTTGAATCCTAGTGGTCCCTCTAAGACTGTATAACATCGTCTAAAATTAATCATAATAATGTTTACCCCTTTGTTTTCTGAAAATCCCTCCTAGATTGCAAACAAATCGTCTAATGATAGCGAGAATCATCCGTAAAGCTGCGTCCACAAACACCGAAAGAGCTATACCCTGTTCCAAATAAGTAGGCCAACACTCATGAACATTAACCTTTATAACCCATAAATGAGTAATCGAGTGAATATTTCTACCATTTGAGGAGGGTCAGCCAGTGAAGAGGTGTGGAAATTTAAAACCCATTTGCTCTAGCCGTTTTTTGAGCTACAGAGATTAGGGATTCACGATTTCTGGCCTACCTATTTGGAACAGGGTAAATTAACTGACCTGGAACGTTTAGCATGCCACAAACACTTATCAAGAGGCTGCACGTGATGATTCTCCACATCATCATCAGCACTTTGTATATCACTTACTGTAAGTCAGGTGGAAGCTGAAAGAATACAATAAATTACTATAATACGGAAAATATATTTAATATATTAGTATTACAATGAAATAAACAAACATAATAATGTACTATGGCAATTAAAAGATGCAATGTGAATTACTGTAACAATGAAAACAAAACAGTAAATTACTAAACAAAAAAAAAATACAATAAATGACTAAACAATGAAAAACTACTATAAATTACTGTAACAAAGAAACATTATAACACGTTACTATACCAATGAAAAAATACACTATCTTACTATAGCAATGAAAACTAATTTAAATTATCATAACAATGAACACAAAATATAAATTACTATAACAGTGAAAAAATACAATAAATTATTATGCCAATATAAAATAAAAACAATAAATGTTTATATTTATGAAACAAATAGACATGAAGTCACACAGTAAACAAATAGATCCGTAAATAGATACAGTAAGTACCTGTATCGTCACTATCGAAACCTTCATTCAGATTTACGTATTTTTAGCTGTAGTTTGCCTGTCAAGTACGTTAATGAGACCCTAAAGACAATCATTAGTTTATTCGAATATTACTTTAGGTACCGGTATGTGACCGTTGACATTGCGGTTTTATGTTAAAGGGGATAATTTTTGTTTTGTTTTTATCTTTCTCTTCTTTTCTCTCTTTCCCTGGCTTGTATCCATTTGGCCCATTTCAGCCAACTGCTTTAAGACGGTTATCCCCATCCAGGTGTCGATTTCTTCCTGGCGAGCGATAGCGAGCCAGCATTGTATGGAGAAATCCGGCTTCGCCGGAGTAATTTTTCTATCAAAATATGTACAAATTTAGCTTGCTGTCAAAACAAAAATATATATATTTTTGTTGTTTTGTTTTAAGAGACAATGAACGGAGGAAGGAAAAACACAGATAAAACAAAAAGGTCCATGTGCCTAGAGGCATCCTCCATTAATAAAATGATTGTAACAACTGGATTTAAACATTTGTAGATTGTAAGTTTGTGGAAAGCAATTCGAGGGAAGTGAATTGCAAAGAGTAGTAGTTCTAGGGATAAATGAATTTTGATAAGCAGAAGTTCTGCATTGTGGAGGAGAAAGTGTAAATTCATGGGCGCTCTCAGCTGCCCTAGTTCTACGGGGAAAGATGTGGAGAGGCGGCACAATTGAATCAAGTTCCTCGGAACAATTGCTGTGAAAATATCTGTAGAATAATGCAAGGGATGCAACGTTTCTTCGTATGGATAATGTAGGAAGGTCCTGTGTGATTGCAGGGTTATTGATTTATCTAATAGCTTTATTTTGAATTTTGTCCAACTGCCTCAATGCAACCACTCCACTTCCACTCCACAGAGGTGAACAGTAATCCATCTGAGAACGCACATGACTTTTATATATTACGGCCAACTGCTCGTCAGTGAAGAATTCTCGAACTCTGTACAGGAGTCCCAGTTTTTAGAGGCATTTTTAGCAATGCTTCTAACATAATGTGTGCTCAAGTTAGGTGGAATATTAGGAATATGGTGGCTCGCTACCGCTCGCCAGGAAAATATTGACACCTGAATGGGGGTAAGCGTCTTAAAACAGTAGGCTGAATGGGGCTGAATGGATACAAGCCAAAGAGAGAGGGAGAAAAAGAGAAACAAATCAAAGTGGGCCCCCTTATCAGTAGTACTATAGGAAGACAGGAGCTGGATACTCAAAACACTTACGGCACCTTATCTCACTCTGGCGTCAATCCTAAATGGCGGACACTCATTTACGGCACCTTATTATCACTGTGACCGTCATATTCTAAATGCCGGACCCTCATTTACGGCACCTTATCTCACTCTGACCGTCATATCCTGAATACCGGACACTCATTTAAGGCACCTTACCTCACTCTGACCGTCATATTCTAAATGCCGGACCCTCATCTCACTCTGGCCGTCATATCCTAAAAGCGAATATCGTAATTCTACCGCTATTACTACTCAAAATCAAGTCATTACTGTGTATTCAAACTTAAAATAATATATTTTTCCTGAGTATGAGAATGTTATGACGTTTTGGACAAGGAATCAGCTATTAATTAATTGGTTTGTTCTGTTTCTGAATTGCCTTAGCTTATGCCATCTCTACGTATCGTATCGGGGCCATTTTAAGAGGGTTTTCCGGCGTTTTATTTTTACTCTATCTGCACCTGTTGAGCTTTGAAAAATATGAATATCTCTCTGAAGATATTCTAGACATGTTATGCCGATGTCTATTTTAGCTATTCAATGTATTATCCAAGTCTAATTGATGTATTTGCATTATAAACATGCTTAAGAGGTTTAGTCGTCTAGTTTAAGGGGACAATTATGCATATATTGATTAAAATATGTTTTGTCTCCCCTAGACCTCGATCAAGCTTCAAAAATACGTGGGGTGAACGTCTTAAAATGTCATAACTAATGGAGCTAAACATGAGGGAGAAGAGGGTCCATCTGAATCCCTTCTCCCTCATGTTTAGCCATATTAGTTTGGCGATATTAACTCCTTTTACGCCATTTAGATGTCATTTTTTTCCCTGGCGAACGATAGCCAGCCTGTAATTTAGAAGGAATCGACCTTTGGCCAGGACATATTTCTACCGAAAAACTTACAAATTTATCTCGATGGTGGATCTTAATAGTATATATATGTTAGTATAGCCAGGTAATAGATTCTCTTTTAAACAGACGAGGTTAAAAGCAATAGCGGTTTCAGCAGTCAGGATTTTATTGTTACAGCTTTCAATAGTTCTAACAATTTTCCTCTGGGGTTCAGAGATGAGGTACTAAAGGTTAGCAAAATTCATGTTGGATCCAACGTTTCACAAGTAAACATCTTGCATCTTCAGGGAATGGAGAGGTAATGGTTAGAATAGGGACAATGCATCTTATTTATACAAAATTCGAGGATCAGGAAGAGGGAAGTGGGCGGAGCTACTGGGTGTGTGGTGGCTGTTCATTGGTGGAAGGTAGCCTGTTCGCGAGACAGGCACTAAATCTTATCGGTGGTTGGTTGTTGGCTGTGGGTGGCTGTGATTGGTTGGTGTGGTCAGTAGTGTGCTGAGCGCGGAGGCGTAAGGAAGGGGAGCGTGGGGCGGGAGGCTGGGGGGCAGCATGCCTGTAGCGTTTGCATGAAGGAAGAATTTGAAGGTCTTGTGTTTGGTTGTTGATGCTGGGGTTGAGTGTTTGGATGTATAGAGCTTCTAGGATAGCTAGTCTTTGGGGTCTGATTCTTTGTCGAGTATGGTGGTTTGTTTGTCTAGGTCGGCGAGAGTTAGGGCAAGGTGGTGGGGGGCTTGATAGTGATCTTTTATAGCGCCAGATTCAAGGTGGAGGGTTAGTCGACGGGAAAGGCGAGTCTGTGTCATTCCACCATAGGATAGGGGTCCACAGTCCCCAGAGGTGCAAATATGCTGGTATATCACATGATCGTCTTTCGTTTGGTTGTTGGTGGAAAGGGGGTGGTTACGGAGGACAAGGTTGGAGGTCTTAGGAGATTTGTAGTAAATAATAAGTTTGATTTTATTGTCCGGGTTGGTGGGGAGGACGTTTTTGTTAATTATTTCTTTCATAATGGATTCGTCTGTTGTGTGGTCGGAAGACATGTAGTTTCTGTAAACAAAATTAATGTCATTGGCTGGGTTGGTGCTAGGGGGGTCTTGTTCGTATCATTTTTCTAGGTGGTGGTTGATAGCATTGGTGACGTCAGTGTTGGAATACCCATTGTTGACTAGGACCTGGGTGAGCCTTTCCAGTTCATTGTGTGTGTCATTCCAGGTGGTGCAATGGGTGAGGGCTCTCCTGACATAGGCGGTGATGGTGGACTGTAGGTATCGTTTAGGGCATTCACTTTCCCCATTAAGACATTGGCCATTGTTTGTAGGTTTGGTGTACATGTTAGTTTTGAAGCCGTGGTCGTGGAGGGAGACAAGAAGGTCGAGGAAGGGTAGATGTCCATCGGTGGTTTCTTCGTAGGTGAAGTTGAGTCCGGAGGCGGCCATGAAGCGCTGCTGGAGGTCCCTGAGTTCGCCCAGGTCCTTCACCCGCACGAAGATGTCGTCGATGTACCTACAGTAGACAGTGGGCCGGTGGGCAGCCAGGAGTTCCTCTTCGATAGTTCCCATGAAGAAATTGGCGAACAGGGGAAAGTGAATGCCCTAAATGATACCTACAGTCCACCATCGCCGCCTATGTCAGGAGAGCCCTCACCCATTGCATCACCTGGAATGACACACACAATGAACAGGAAAGGCTCACCCAGGTCCTAGTCAACAATGGATATTCCAACACTGACGTCACCAATGCCATCAACCACCACCTAGAAAAATGGTACAAACAAGACCCCCCTAGCACCAACCCGGCCAATGACATTAATTTTGTTTACAGAAACTACATGTCTTCCGACCACACAACAGACGAATCTATTATGAAAGAAATAATTAACAAAAACGTCCTCCCCACCAACCCTGACAATAAAATCAAACTTATTATTTACTACAAATCTCCTAAGACCTCCAACATTGTCCTCCGTAACCGCCCCATTTCCACCAACAACCAAACAAAAGACGATCATGTGATATACCAGCATATTTGCACCTCTGGGGACTGTGGACCCCTATCCTATGTTGGAATGACACAGACTCGCCTTTCCCGTCGACTAACCCTCCACCTTCAATCTGGCGCTATAAAAGATCACTATCAAGCCCCCCACCACCTTGCCCTAACTAGCGCAGACCTAGACAAACAAACCACCATACTCGACAAAGATTCAGACCCCAGAAGACTTGCTATCCTAGAAGCTCTATACATCCAAACACTCAACCCCAGCATCAACAACCAAACACAAGACCTTCAAATTCTTCCTTCAGGCAAATGCTACAGGCATGCTGCCCCCCCAGCCTCCCGCCCCACGCTCCCCTTCCTTACGCCTCCACGCTCAGCACACTACTGACAACTCCAACCAATCACAGCCACCCACAGCCAACAACCAACCACCGATAAGATTTAGTGCCCGTCTCGCGAACAGGCTACCTTCCACCAATGAACAGCCACCACACACCCAGTAGCTCCACCCACCTCCCTCTTCCTGATCCTCAAATTTTGTATAAATAAGATGCATTGTCCCTATTCTAACCATTACCTCTCCATTCCCTGAAGATGCAAGATGTTTACTTGTGAAACGTTGGATCCACCATGAATTTTGCTAACCTCTTGTACCTCATCTCTGAACCCCAGAGGAAAATTGTTAGAACTATTGAAAGCTGTAACAATAAAATCCTGAATGCTGAAACCGCTATTGCTTTTAACCTCGTCTGTTTAAAAGAGAATCTATTACCGGGCTATACTAACATAAAACTCCACAACGAGAATGCCAGATATCGTACTTGCACCTGCCAGTTTCGTGAAGAACTGATACGAGAAGAATTAGCTGAGAAACGAGAGACCGCCACCAATCTCCGATATGAGCGTGATGCCCTGCTACAGAAATGGGAAGCAGAAGAAACCACCCCTAACCACATCAAAACAGAAATCGACCAAAATCTCCAACAACTCAACGAACAACACAGACGACAAGCAGAGAAAACTACCTTCCAAAAACTCTCCCGTCTATACGGTGGAAACATAAAACTTCCCAAGCCAACATAAGGATATATTAACCTCACCAATACCACCCTAACGCCGGACCAAGAAGACCTCCTGAACAAAGGCTTAAATTGCCACTCCAAGCCGGGACCCCACCGAAAACGCCTTGAAATTGAAGTCCTACTGGAGGACATCCAACGACTCCAGAAAGACGGCAAGATCACCACCATCCCAGCCCTACAACCCCCCCTACTAGCAGAAGCTGCCAAAACCAGGGGATCCCACCAAAGCAAGCTCCTCAACAAACACCACTTCAAAGCCGCTAAACAACTAAAAGAGAACCCTAACATCATCATCCGACGAGCTGATAAGGCCTCCTGCCTTGTGATACACGGAAAAGAAGAATACCTACGGAAAATGGACGACATTCTTAGTGATAAGAACAAATTCAAAAGGATCACTCGCAATCCTACTGACGAAATAAACAGGAAAGCCAACACCACCATCACTGCTATCAACGCCAAAGCCGGTGGCGTACACCTGAAGAAACTCATCGGCGAATTCACCCCAGGTTATGCTTACGGTACTATAAAAAAAAACACAAACCCGGGAACCCCCTCTGCCCCATCATATCACAGATCCCTACTGCTACCTACCAGACCGCCAAGGCCATGAACAACCTCCTCACCTCTTTTGTTCCACGGCAATACAACCTCAACTCTGCTTATGACTTCCTAGAAATTCTACGAGATGCCCCCCCAGCTAACGACCACATCATCGCCTCCCTCGACGTAGAGAGTCTGTTTACCAACGTGCTCCTTGACAAGACCATTGATTTTATCCTACATCGAGTTTACCACTGCCCTAAAACGCCCCCTCTGGACATCCCGGAGAAGGCCCTGAAGACGCTCTTGGAACTATGTACCAAGGAGTCCCCTTTCCTCTGCCCCCGCGGGAATATGTACCAGCAAATCGACGGTGTAGCGATGGGAAGCCCCCTGAGGGTCCCGTTCGCCAATTTATTGATGGGAACTATCGAAGAGGAACTCCTGGCTGCCCACCGGCCCGCTGTCTACTGCAGGTACATCGACGACATCTTCGTGCGGGTGAAGGACCTGGGTGAACTCAGGGACCTCCAGCAGCGCTTCATGGCCGCCTCCGGACTCAACTTCACCTACGAAGGAACCACCGTTGGACATCTACCCTTCCTCGACCTCCTTGTCTCCCTCCACGACCACGGCTTCAAAACTACCATGTACACCAAACCTACAAACAATGGCAAATGTCTTAATGGGGAAAGTGAATGCCCTAAACGATACCTACAGTCCACCATCGCCGCCTATGTCAGGAGAGCCCTCACCCATTGCACCACCTGGAATGACACACACAATGAACTGGAAAGGCTCACCCAGGTCCTAGTCAACAATGGGTATTCCAACACTGACGTCACCAATGCCATCAACCACCACCTAGAAAAATGGTACAAACAAGACCCCCCTAGCACCAACCCGGCCAATGACATTAATATTTTTTACAGAAACTACATGTCTTCCGACCACACAACACGCGAATCCATTATGAAAGAAATAATTAACAAAAACGTCCTCCCCACCAACCCTGACAATAAAATCAAACTTATTATTTACTACAAATCTCCTAAGACCTCCAACCTTGTCCTCCGTAACCGCCCAATTTCCACCAACAACCAAACGAAAGACGATCATGTGATATACCAGCATATTTGCACCTCTGGGGACTGTGGACCCCTATCCTATGTTGGAATGACACAGACTCGCCTTTCCCGTCGACTAACCCTCCACCTTCAATCTGGCGCTATAAAAGATCACTATCAAGCCCCCCACCACCTTGCCCTAACTCGCGCCGACCTAGACAAACAAACCACCATTCTTGATAAAGAATCAGACCCCAGAAGACTAGCTATCCTAGAAGCTCTATACATCCAAACACTCAACCCCAGCATCAACAACCAAAAACAAGACCTTCAAATTATTCCTTCAGGCAAACGCTACAGGCATGCTGCCCCCCAGCCTCCCGCCCCGCGCTCCCCTTCCTTACGCCTCCACACTCAGCACACTACTGACAACACCGACCAATCACAGCCACCCACAGCCAACAACCAACCACCGATAAGATTTAGTGCCCGTCTCACGAACAAGCTACCTTCCACCAATGAACAGCCACCACACACCCAGTAGCTCCACCCACCTCCCTCTTCCTGATCCTCGAATGTTGTATAAATAAGATGCATTGTCCCTATTCTAATGGTGGGGTCACACATTCATGTATATTGCTCCCGTCAGCTCCCGTCCGGCGTAATCGCCAATTTATGTAAAGACGCGAGTAGTTCCTGCCGTGAACGCCCGTTCTTACCACGACTATTGCACTTCCCGTCAGACGTACCGTAACGGGGCCAGTGTTACGTCAGACGTAATGGAGTCGTATTGAACTACGTACGTGTTTGCGACGTGCGTAAGCATAGCCCCGTTCGACCGCATGGGCTGCCCAATTTGCGGGAACACAGGCCACGCCCATGCCACACCCCCACAAGACCGGCGTAGCTGAAACCGCACGTCTTGGGATTTGTTAGGTTGTACCTGGACCGGTTCCGGCCAATCGTAGGCACACTCCATCTGACCAAACACAGACAAAGACAGTCTTTGTCAACCACGTCTGTCGGGATTGCAAGTACAAAAGGGCAGGACTGGCCACACCTTTCCCATTCCCACTCATTCCTCTGCACCATGAACAACATCACGGAATTCATCCTGGAGGAGTTCAAATTTGTGAACTCCTTAATCAAACCGGAGATTAGGCATAACACGCGGCTCATACAATGCATCCTTGCCTACATAGAAGTCTTAAAACTACTTGCAATAGCAAACTCCATCCATCAAGAGGAACAAGAGAAGAAGAAGGAAAGGACCAAGAGGACAGTGTGGGTGTGGCCATATCTACAACGGAGGCCTGAACATGGCCATTATGAGAATCTCATGCAAGAGTTGGCCAGAGAATGTCCACTACTGTACAAGAACTTCACCCGGGTAGACAAACAACTATTTGATGAGATTGTGGAACGTGTCACCCCCATCATTCAGAGGTTCCAGACGACGAGGGGACAGCCGGTGAGGTTGCAGAGTTCGAGGGGAGAGCCGGTGAGGTTGCAGAGTTCGAGGGGCCAGGCGGTGATGAGGTTGCAGGCGTCAAGGGGACAGGCGGTGAGGTTGCAGACGTCTTCTTCACGCTTCTCTTGGTAGCCTTGGTAGCCATGGTGACAGGGCAGGTCAGGGCAGCGTGCAGAGGGTGGCAGCAGAGGGTGGCAGGGTGGCAGAGTAGCAGGGATGGTGGTGGTCGTCGTGGTGTGGTGAGAGGTATGACGGCAGTACCTCCCGTTGTCCCTATATACCCCTACGTACGACGTTGCCGCGTCTTCCCGGCAAAACGCAGTGCGGCGGTGTTGCCAAACGAACGTAAACTTCCACATTCAACTGGAACTTTCCACGATGGATGGGAGCAGCTCACGTCTGACGGGCGAGCGGCTACGTCTGACGGGTGAGCTGCTACGTCTGACGGGGCTGCTCCCGTCAGACGGCCGTGGTGGCCCGGTCGGTCGTAAGCTTTCCCGTCTTTTGACATACGTGAGGGCGAGCCATGTATTTGATTCCACTCGAATCAACAACCGCGCGGCCTCGGCCGCACCCACAACATTCCCGACCCCCGTGGGCTACTCGTTTCTACTCTCGCCATGCGTGAGTACCCCCCCGACTGGCCACAATTTCATTTATGTTTTGCGTATTATGCCCTTACGTTTTACGTAATCGGTTGCCAACTACCAATATACCTTCGTTTACAAAAGACGGGAGCTGACGGGAGCAATATACGTGAATGTGTGACCCCACCATAACCATTACCTCTCCATTCCCTGAAGATGCAAGATGTTTACTTGTGAAACATTGGATCCACCATGAATTTTGCTAAACTTTTGTACCTCATCTCTGAACCCCAGAGGAAAATTGTTAGAACTATTGAAAGCTGTAACAATAAAATCCTGAATGCTGAAACCGCTATTGCTTTTAACCTCGTCTGTTTAAAAGAGAATATATATATATATATATATATACCTTGGTGACCCTGGTCTCTGGGTATTCTCCTGGGTGACCTAGATGTGTGTGAATTTGTGTTTTGTCTGTGTTTGTTCGTTGTTTTGTCTTGTGATTGTGTTGGCCACCCCCAAGAAAAAAAAGAAAAAACATATAGGAAAATAAAAAAAAAAAAAAAAAAAGGAAAAGTGGGGATTGGGCCTGAGCATATATATATATATATATATATATATATATATATATATATATATATTAGAGATGGAACGAATATCAATTTTCACTATTTGCGAATACGAATACGAATACGAATATTTTGTTGCAAAATTCGCGAATACGAATACGAATAGCGAATATTTCAATCCTTATTTCATCCTTCAAGAATTGGTAATTATTTTTGTCATCAACAAACGTTAATTAAATTACTATGAAATTAATTACCAGAATTTAATGACGTTGTGAATGTGTAATTTCTTAAATATCATAAATGAACTGTATGAATTAATGTTTAATATTATTGTAAGAGTCCAGCCATAGAAAATTTAATAATTAAAATTAAATCCATTCAATGTTCTATGTTTCCAGTCCTCAGTCCCAATGTTGCCACTTTTTTGGTACTAAAGTACCAGATTTGGTACATTTGACTCTCTCAAGTACATGTTATACATTTTCCAATAAAATAGTCCATATCTGGTACTAATACGAATACAGTGAGGAAATATGATGGAATATATTTTAGTGACATGCTATTCCATTGGATATGTCTGAAATGGCAATATTGCGACGGTTCAAATGCCCAGGTCCAGCACACGTTCGTTTACCGGGCAGTGATCCCACTTTAGAATAATTTGGTACTTTTCACTAGTTTGATCTGGTACTATTAAATACAGTTAAGTAGCAACACTGATCAGTCCTCCTTCATTCCACTATAGCGGCCCCAACGCACATCTACACAGTTATTTATACGTTTGTATTAACTTTGAAAATTAATATTTAAAAAATGTGTATATATTTATTGGTTTCGTGAACATATTCGCATATTTGCAAATAGCTATGAATGGAAATGCGAATACGAATACTAATACGAATATTGAAAAACATAGCGAATATTCGGACATACGAATACGAAACGAATATTCGGTCCATCTCTAATATATACAGTATATATATATAATATATATATATATATATATATATATATATATATATATATATATATATATATATACAGTACTGTATATATATATATACAGCTGTATATATATATATATTTTTTTTTTTTTTTTCACATAAAAAAAATAAAAATAGGTCCCACCCCTTTTCCCATTCTTAAGTAAGCCATTTTAGATTTACAGAAGAGTGACCATTACTTGCATTACTGCATGTCCACAAACATTTCAGTAATGTAAGCATGTTTCCTTCTATTTTTTTTTTTTTTTTTTTTTTTTTTAAGGTGACAGTTACAAAGTGGTGTACACTCTATCTAATTCTAGTTACATTGTAGTTTATCTTATTGTACCAGTACCTCCCTACAATCAACCTAGTTGTTCCCCAATTCGTCCCTCCGCCACAACCATTTCAAAGTCCAAGTCTCTCACTCTTGTCCTCTGTAGCGGGGAGGACCTTGTACCCCTGAGACATAGGAGTGCAGACCTGAGAAGAGAGAAAGAGAGCCGGTATCTCATCCAAGTTATGACTTGGCTTCTATGCTGGCGCTTTTTCTCCGATATTTGTTCAGCTAATCTGGCATAGATGACACTTGCAGAAGGTCCCATACCTCCCGACGATGAGAAGACCAGAGGAGTAAAGCTTCCTTGATCCCTGTTCAAAATTCTTTCTTCATAAGCGCGTTTTTTCTCACTTTCGTTTCTCAAGTATGCCGCCTTGTGTCCTCGCTCACGATATGTTTGTGCTCTTGGGTTGAAGATTCTGACGTCGAAAAAAGCCCGTTGTCCCCTCGTCCAAAAACCTCAAGCACTTACGTCCACTCTTGCTTCATTTGAAGTATTTGCAGTATTGTGGGCCAAGCGCTGTCCGTCCATAGGCAGAAGTTCCGGTTCGATTCTGACATAATGGCACACCTCGTCCAGCATTTGTGCAGTGATGTCTCGTACTTCATCATGCCGGATACAGATGAATCCTCCTTTCTTACAGGTCATACAGTGGTCTGGGTTGTTTATTTCACCGCATGCACATTTCAGCGGCAGGTTCGAAACTGGCCACCCATACCTCAAAGCTATGGCATCATTGAATTTTTGTTTATTTAAGCTGAAGCCTTTCTCCTTTATTGGTAATGATGTGAGCCAATTTGAAGCCCCCGTGTCTTGTGCCATCTCAACTCTCATTTTCAGTTCTTCCCTACATCTGGTCTTAATTTGTTCTAGGCTATGTTTCTGTCTCTCTTCTCTGCTCTTTGTAATTTCCTGTCTTGCATTTCGTTGTTCCTCTTCGTCCACCTCATCATTTTAATTTTGCTCCCGCATTTTTTCTGTCAGAGACGTAGTAAGTTTAAGGGAATTTTGGTACTCATGTGGTGCTGCCTCCACTGGGTTTATGATCCCCATACCTCCGAACCTTGGCGGAAGAGCTAATAGATCTCTTAGCTCTTGCGTGACGCCTTCCATCTCTGTTAAGGCCGGTATGAATGTTCCTCTGATTGCTTCTTCCAGCGGTTGGAGCATCTGTCTAATGCCAGGCACTGTTCTCATAAGAAAGGTCCATCTGTGCTTAACACCATATGTGAAGGCAGTATATGCAGCATGTGGTTCAGATTTCGCAATGTCTGCCAGGGTTTTCACTTCCTTTACCCACTCCGCTACCTTTTTTCGCACATAGTCTCTCTTGCATTCTACTGTGCCTATTACTGCTCCCAAATGGCGTTGACCCTCCTTTGTAATCTTCACTCCTGTCCCATCAAAAGTCCGCACCGCTTCTTCATACTTGTTTTCTTTCACTATTAGTACAGATTTACTAGCATTCGGATGGTACCCAATGACTTCGCCTACCGATTGTACTCTCCGCCACCATTCTTTGAGATCCCCTATTTTTCCTGCACCTGTGAGGTCATCTGCATACGCCACTTGTTTCACTCGGGTTACCTCATGTTTTATTTTCTGCTTCAGAATTGATAGTGCCAGTGCGTACATTGCCATTGCCACTGGATCTCCTTGCGTTGGTCCTTCATTTGATTTGAGAATTTTCATTTCTTCCTTCTTTGTGCTTCCAACTATATACAGGTTAGCTGGCTTCTTATAAGTATTTTCTATGTACTTTGCGATGCTCGGGCATTTGATCTTGATGTTGTGAATAGCTGCCTCCCTATTAATGGTGTTAAAGGCATTTGTTGCATCCACTAGCAGTACCGCTTCACAATCTTCCTCATGATACACTTCCCCATTGCATGTATTGCTGCTTCTCCTTCGGCTTGCTGTCCTGCACATACTTGTAAGTTGCCCACTGCTCTTTGTACATCTTTTCCAAATACGGACATGATTGCTTTTCCTATAATCCTTCTAAGAACTTCCCCAACGCCTACTGGTCTAACTCCTGGATTCTTATTTAGAGGTATCAGGCGACATGCTGTCAGAGCTTCTATGTTCACGTATGGTGATGATGCAAGTTTCTTTGCCAGCATTGCTATTGTTTCACAAAGGTCACCCGCGGCTGAACCAAACTTGTTTTGACTTAGGAAGATCCTCCAAGTCTTAGCATCTACTCCTGATGGACCTGCTCCTCCCTGTGTTTTCAGCGCCTTTCTCCATATGAGGTCTCCAGTTATATTCTCATATATCACCGGGTCTGGAGGAACATATTCCCCGTCTAGTTTGGCCTTATCACTTGCTGGTTTTGCTTCTGGGTGTTTCTCCTTCAGCTGGTCCAAGATGCGTCGATTCACTTCGTGCACCCCACTTGAGGCTTCCCCAGTGACCATTCTGACTGCCTGTGCCACTTTACCAATCCTCATGCTATTTCCCACTGATCGTGTCATATCATCTGGCTTCCTCTTTCTTCGTTGTTTTGTTTTCAGTCTTTGCTGGATTGCTCGTACTTGGCTAAGAATTTTGTCTAACTCCCCATTTTTCCCCCACTCCATTCTCTGTTTCAGCGCTTTAATGTTCTCATTCAGTTTTCCCTTTGGTCTTTTTCTTTGAAGGAACAACTGAGGAATGAAAGAAGCTATCTTGATTGCCATGTGTGCCAAAGGGGCATCCCGAAAATACTTTAGGATCATACGTCCGAGTTCCCCCAGCATGTCTTTTGGGGCTTCACAAATCGGTAGTTCAAACTTATTATGTTGCCATTGTATCACTTCTGTATAGATTTCATTCACTAATGTTGTGAGTCCGTCACCAGAATGTCCCATCCATTCTCCACCATATATGTTTACGTTACGAGGTCGTTCGTTCTGTTCACGATTTTCGATTATTTCTCTCTCATTATCTTCGTTTAGGCCTACACTATTTTCATTATTTTATTCCACACCTCTGTTGTCTTGCGAATTATTGATTCCTGCATTTTCTTCTGCGGGCTGCAGTTGTGGATTGTTATTTTCTGCATTTTCTCTAACAGGGTTTGCTTGTACATCTCCATTAACTACATTGTCTGTTTCACGGTTCATTTGTACTGCATCTCTCACTGCGTTTTGTCTGTCATCAGGATTATTCCTCGACTGGGACCGAGTTAAAATCATCTTGTCTTATTATCATAATTTCCTACCTATTCCCTAATACTGAGTCTATCTATCATTTCTTCCTAAGGGACGAGCCTCTGCCCGATAAAGGTGAAAATGTAAACATCCTATGAGTAGCGTTAGAGATAGAAAGAGTAAGATAAGTGATTTAACTCACCTAGTATGATGCAAGGCTACAGAAGATCAGGCTATATTACAAGACAGTGAGTGCAAAAGAAAATAGAAAAATAAAGTAAAATAAAAGTAGTGTTTAAAAATACGCACAAAGAATAAACACGGGAAAACAAATATATATATATATATAATACAAAACGATTAATGTAGTGAGAAAGGAAATACACTAATTAAGAGAGTAAAATGATTAAAAAGACAAGTGTCAAAATAGTGCTAAGGATTAAGAAGGATGTTGTTAGAAATCTACCATTAGTTTGAGAAAAAGGTCATGGTTTTCAGTATGCACACAATATATCAGCGAATTATACCTTATTTAAAATAGTATACTTAGTTACTAGTTCGTTAGAGATAACTCTCACATGAAATATACCACTTCAAGTCTGATTTCCTGACTCTGCCATAAATCATATAGAACCTTATCTAATATAATCGGCATGTTTCCTCAAAGCTAAATGACTCTATTCAAAGCTAAAGAAACCTTGGCAATTTGAGCCGCTTTACATTCTAAATATGCCTAACTTTAAATGGAAACCATATATATATACTGTATATATACTGTATATATATATATACCGTATACATTATGAACAAATGAATGTTAATAAATACAAGTCTCCCCTTAATGCCACCAATTGGGGATCTCATTCACTAGGTACACCCCCCCAAGACAAAATATGCACGGAAGGGGTCGGGGGGCACCCCTTCCCTGCATATTTTGTCTTGTATGGCCTGTTGGTGGGCTTATTGGCAATGTACTCCTCATATTCATTTAACTACACTTAATAAGCACACCACACTTCCTTCCAACACACCTAAATTACCTGTAACGTACCTTGATTTTGGCTCTCTATCAATCTTTCAATCTTAGGAGAGAGGGGGGGGGGGGGCCACTTGTTACACGCAGCTTTGCTTTTTGTCTCCTTCATTTGCATAACATAATATGAAAGAGGTACAGTACAAATCCCATCCTAATAATATTCTTCTCCATGACACATTGGGATATGAACTCGGTAGCTACGATCAATCCACCACAATTACATATAGTGGTACAATATGATAGACATCGTATTATTAGCAATGCTGGATTTGTCTCGTTGTAGTAAAGTATGGATTATAGATTTACAGAAATATACGTAGATAGATATATAGATAGATAATACGTAAAGTAAGGATTCTAGATTTACAGACGGATAAGTAAATAGATTTATTATGTTTTTTACACCAGCCAACTTCACATCTAAACTCAATTTAACTGTCTTCGCGGTGCGATGCATAAGGTGTTGATTTTTGGTGTGAGCATCCTGGATTCGAATCCACGGACTGCCACATGTGTTTGTAAAATTTCATTAATCGATTTTAGGAGTATAGTTGGTTGTTGGAAGGAACATAATAATTAATGAAATCAACAAATACATATGGCACTCCGAGGACTCGAATCCAGGATACTCACATCAAAATTCCGCGCACTATGCATTACGCTATCAAGACAGTTAGATAGATAGATTGTACGTTAAGTAAGGATTATACATTTACAGACAGACACGTAGATAGATAGAATAATTAATAGATAGTATGTAAAGTAAGGATTATAGATTTACAGACAGATACCTAGATAGCTAGATAGATTGTACGTAAAGTAAGGATTATAGATTTACAGACAGATACCTAGATAGCTAGATAGATTGTACGTAAAGTAAGGATTATAGATTTAGAGATAGATACCTAAATATATAGATAATTATGGATTATATACTTACGGATACATACGTAGATAGATAGATAGATAGTAAAGTAAGGATTATATACTTACGGATACATACGTAGATAGATAGATAGATAGTAAAGTAAGGATTATATACTTACGGATACATACGTAGATAGATAGATAGATAGTAAAGTAAGGATTATATACTTACGGATACATACGTAGATAGATAGATAGATAGTAAAGTAAGGATTATATACTTACGGATACATACGTAGATAGATAGATAGATAGTAAAGTAAGGATTATATACTTACGGATACATACGTAGATAGATAGATAGTACGTAAAGTAAGGATTATATTCTTACGGATACATACGTAGATAGATAGATAGTACGTAAAGTAAGGATTATATACTTACGGATACATACGTAGATAGATAGATAGATAGTAAAGTAAGGATTATATACTTACGGATACATACGTAGATAGATAGATAGATAGTAAAGTAAGGATTATATACTTACGGATACATACGTAGATAGATAGATAGATAGTAAAGTAAGGATTATATACTTACGGATACATACGTAGATAGATAGATAGTACGTAAAGTAAGGATTATATTCTTACGGATACATACGTAGATAGATAGATAGTACGTAAAGTAAGGATTATATACTTACGGATACATACGTAGATAGATAGATAGATAGTAAAGTAAGGATTATATTCTTACGGATACATACGTAGATAGATAGATAGTACGTAAAGTAAGGATTATATACTTACGGATACATAAGTAGATAGATAGATAGTACGTAAAGTAAGGTTTGTAGATTAATAGGAAGATGCGTAGATAGATAGATAGTACGTAAAGTATGGATTTTAGATGTATAGTTAGATACGTAGATAAACAGATAGATACAGAGTGTTTCATAATGGGAATTCGATGTATATCATCAATGTATCATTCATCTTACTATATTCATAATAAATAGTGTTATTCTCCCAGTACTTTTAATTAATTGATCTCAACAGGGGCAGATTATCAGGTAAGCGGGGAAAATAGGTGCTGGTTTTGAGAACATTTACTGTACATGTATAGACCGATACATTGATGAATATACAGTATAAATGATAGGTAGCTAGATAGCTCGTAAGGAAAGAAAACTAACTTCACATTTTGTAAATTGTATTCAGCAATAACAACTGAAGAATACAAGGCGTTGCAATTCGATATTAACATACGGTGACTTCACAATCTTGTATGAATGTCTACGCAATTATTATTATCAATCTGTTGACACTTTTGAAAGAGCCACATTAAGTGCATATATTTCATCCAGTATAGAGAACTAAGGGGGTAGTGCTTGTTTTGTGGTCTATTTATTGATCTGTTTTTATATATTTTTGAGTTTCCCCGCAAGACCTCCATCAAGCTTAAACAAAAATCCCCCTAGACCCCCTTTCAAAGGTAAATTTGGCAAATTTGTCGTTAGAAAAATGTCCTGGTCGAAACCCGGTTCCTTCTAAAATTACAGGTTCTCTATTGCCTGCCAAGACAAAATCGACACTAAAATGGCACGAAAGGTCTCAATATTGACAAAGTAATAAGGCGAAAGGTTTCAAAATTTATCAATTTAAAGGAACGACCGTCTTAAAATCTCAAAACTAATATGCTAACTATGAGGGAGCATGGGGTCCAGAAAAAGCGACATTAGGTGCATATATTTCATCCAGTACAGCGTATTTATGTCCGCAGGAAGCACTGTCCACCTCTTGGAAGGGTTGATGCTAGGTGTGTAGTACTGGGGAGGGAACTTGTACTTGGTTCGATCCTTCTTGGAGCAGAGGTGGCCGTGTTGCTTCCAGCGTCTGATCCACCTGCAGAGTGTGTCTATTATATTCCTAGTATCACCAACCCAATTAACTTACAAATAAACCTAATTAATGAAATTAAAATCATATTAATTAAATAATATAAATAATATGTATGAAGTAGAAGAACTCGCAGGCTATAACACAACTTTAGTTAACCCCTTCTGTACCAACGACGTATTTATTATTTGATTTTATCTACATTTAGACGATTTTATGTAATGATATATAGAACACATACGCTGTAACACAGCTTTAAGGGCACGTTATTTTATATATTTAGTTAGTATGTATTATTAATTAACACACAGTTCTTAACATTAATAATTAACTACAAACCCCAATGCACTTGAATAAACTAATCGGGATAGATAATATCTGGAGTTTGCTCCCTAAACCTCTATTAAGCTTTAAAAAAACACACCCCGAACACCTCCTTCGAAATAAATGTGTACATTTTTCGGTAAAATCATGTTCCGGCCGAAGGCCGATTTCTCCTATATTAAAGGCTCGCTATCGCTCGCCAGGAAAAAATCAAACCTAAATAAAGAGAAAGGTCTTAAAATCGCCAAGCTAATGGAGCAAACGTTTTAAAATCTTATAACTAATTGAGCTAAACATGAGGGAGAAGGGGTTCCTGAAAATAAAAATACTTCCCCTTAAGTCTGTTTATTATCAGCTGATGGTAAATTGGCATGTTCTCATCCTGTTTACTCAGCTATTATGCTAAATTTGAAGCGAAATGTGTTGCTAATCACAAAAACGTGGTATTCAGAGACATAGTAGATCTATATTTGTTCATAAAGAATCGATAAATTAGTGGCTTAGGGAATCAGCTGAAAGAAAACCCGACTAAAACCAAATTCATCATGCTTTCTATCCATCAGAAGTCTACTGTACATTATTAT
Organism: Paralithodes platypus; assembly: GCA_032716605.1. Taxonomy (NCBI): domain Eukaryota; kingdom Metazoa; phylum Arthropoda; class Malacostraca; order Decapoda; family Lithodidae; genus Paralithodes; species Paralithodes platypus. The sequence continues at coordinate 20,857,384 of CM064546.1, read as the reverse complement.
TGCATTTCTGATTGATATCGATGTTTACGGTTCCAACTTTGTTATTTCTCGCAAGTGATCAATTCTAGCACACATCTTCCTGGGTGACGGCTTGTCCTATCCAGAGTGAGGTTTGGCATCCTCTACACAACCTTAGCCGTTTCTGTCGGTTTCTTATACTATCCTACTTTTCCTTCTAGGGGCAAGTGGCTAGGAATCCTCCTCCCCTCGTAAAATTCACCTACTAGGCGAGATAGCGTAAGGGGCGAGGGATCGCGAAAAGTGGTCCTGGACGCTAACAATTGGGACTTTATATGTTGTTTCTGTTCGGGTTCTGTCTCGAGTTGGCCACCCATAGCTATGGGGTTTGTGCCTCAGTATATACATACATACATACCTTCCAACAGTGGTAGAAGTGCTGCCCATCAGTTTTGCTATGGCTCTTAGTGACAGACCCTCCGACCACAGCGACACGAATTGTTTACGTTCCGATAATATGGTGTTGCTGTACGGCGAGCGAGTCCTCATGGTTCCTTCCTGCCCTTGTTCAAAATAAGCATATGCGTTATGTTAGAGTCTCAACATTCAGATGATATTTAATTGTTTCCATTAACTTGTATGCGCTTGTTATATGCATTATGCTATAGTCTTTACATTCAGTTGATATTTAATGTTTTCCAGTAATTTGTATGGCTTCTTCACTCAGTGGAACAAATTAACCCTCTGAAGATTACAACACATTTTGACGGTTTATAACCCACTGATTTATATTTAATAGTGGCCACTCCATCATTGACGATATGCCTATTAGTATAATAGTCTCCCATCAAACGCCGCGGTCGCCAGTTTGAAACTAGCCGCGGGAGGACAGGAGTACTATACGTCATAAGGTTAACGCGTATTCTCTTATGGAATCGTCTTATGATTGGGTACTCACTACGAAAAAACTTCGTAAAAAAGAAAAAAGAAAAGTCACTTTAAAAATTGTTATACTACAGCTTTCCAATGCGTGGATTTCTTGCGAGTGGATTCCTGACGCTGACCCCCTAGCGGCCATACGTCCTTCCTCCTCCCGCGTCCGTACCGTGAGGGTTGGTCGCGCTGTGCTCCTGCTTCATTCTTCGTTCCCTCGCTTCTAGTGAGTCCCTGCTCATTTGTATACATCTGAGTTATATTGGACAGAGTTGAGATTAGCTAGCTAATTTAAAAACTTCCTGCGGACGTACCAATGGGGCAGCCTGCCCCCTTGGTACGTCCGCAGGAAGTGTTTAAATTAGGGTACTATTGTAACAGGCACCTACGTGTCCAAGGACCTTCGTGCCAGGTTTGTTATTTGTGTTTTATTTTTGCGCCTTAGCTCTCTGATAGTTATTTAGGAGGCTACCATTCCGCAAGTTTATGCTTCAGGCCATCACTATGAGGCAGTTGCATAGTTATTTTTGCAGATGCTCTAGTTCAAGGGTTACCACACGTGGTGTGGAAACTTCTGGAGTCCGTATCTGCACGTGGGCCACTATCGTGGGCCTCTTCCTCCTCGTGCTGCTGCTGCTAGGTCTTCGGAGCGTCTGGATGCAGCCACCTTCATGTTTCGTCGTTACCTCATGGCCAGCCTCATTAGGGGTCTCCAATGTAGGCTAGGGGTTATTTATTTGTATAAATTATGCTCTATGTAATATTTAAGCCTAATGTTTCCCCTATGTGTGTTTTTTGCATGTGTGCTTTACATGCTCTAGGGGTTGTGGGAGACGTCACGTTTTTATGAGGGGGGGGGGGGGGGTTGACTTTCCCATGTTAGTCCTCATCTCTGAACATTTTGGTTCGTTTTTCCGGCAGCTTTCTCAGCAGAGCCGCCGTTTTCTCGTCTCAGACAATAAACCAACCAAATATCCCGGCGTGGTGTGCTGAACCACGAACCTTCCGGCGGAATATGCTAAATTCTCTAGGGAGTCAACTCGGCCCGCTGAGTGAACTCGCCCTGACTGATAGCCTCATGCAGTAAGACTTCTCTCGCCCGACGTAACAGTCAAGTGGGCTTAACTATGACTCAAGTCATAAAGGTAGTTAACCATCTATCTAGTGCAAATAGTCAATGATAGTAAAATGCTTAAGGTCGATTGGCCCAGTGACGTTTTGTCACAGGTAAGCAGTTCATATGTATATGAAAAGAAAAACCCCAGGTTTTTCTGTCGGGTCCAGCGGAAGGTTAGAGTAGCAGTGGCTATAGCTAATTTTCCGGCGGACTTGAGGTAGGATGTATTAACACCTCTCAGGTTATCCATATGAGTATTGATTCCTAGAAATTTTATTTCCAAATCTCTTCACATTGTGAGCAGCACGGCAAAGGACGAAACCGTTCCCGGCGGGGGGTTCTGTTCCATCTTGCATGTTTTCACTTTTTATGCCACACCTACCTGTTGTTACGACCGGCACTACGAAATAAACAAGGGCACTTAATATTGGACTAGATGATAGGCTATATCTGCAACAACGGTACGCTAATTCCAAACCCTCAAACTATTACGCCGGTGAACAAAACACTTAAACCCTCCAGAGTTAATCGACTGGATAATGGGGTATCAATTAACTGGGTTTTAGTGCATTTCTACAAAGGCTTTCCGGTGACGGCAAAGCCTACAGGAGTACTTTACGTTAATAAAATGCTGTCAAGTAATAACAATGCTTAAATAAACTATAACAAGATTTAATAAAGGAGTATATGCTTCCGTTAACTTTAGTGTGTGACGCTCCTGCATAGTAGCCACGTGCGGGCATGCGCGAGTGTCGGCTGCCCAGCCGTTTAGAAACCGGCTGGCGGCAGCCGGCTGGCCGGCTTTTCCTTAGTATATATCCTACGACAATGTAACTAATGTCTGGGATATTCTTATGTTGTTTCACAGCTTGAAGCTGCCCTTATTCTTAACCAACACATCTTAGTATATTTTATTCTCGATAGTTGATTGTTTCATTATTATATATAAGATGTAAGTCTAGTGAGATTGGGAGGAGACGAGCGGGAGAGAGAGAGCGAGCGAGCAGGGTGGGGGAGTGAGTGTTGCTTTTCCTCCTCCTCCCTCCTCCCTCCCGGAGGAGTTGCTCGCCCGCGTGGCCTTTTCTCTCGGTTTTGATTGGCTGGTGGTTCCTGGCGCCTTCTGCAGGTCTGCTGCCGGGTGACGTAGCGGCCTGTGATTGGCTGACCACCGTGCCTTTGTGTGGGATCCTGGAGGGGTCCAGAGGAGCTATTCTCCTCAGAGCTCACCTCACTGTCGTACCCTTCGGACCCCCTTGATATCTATCCCTCTCAACCCCACTTAGAAACTTTCTCTCTTACTTTGTATACCTTCTTTCCACTACTTCACCAATCTATTTAATTATCCCATCCCCTTGATAGACCTTATATCTATCATTGTATTAACGACGAGCTCTCAGATAACTAGATAGGATTTTGGGCCTTATGCAGAGATATAATTGTTAATGAGACCTAGGAAGCTTTTTTGTTGTCTCATATTTGGTGGTTTCATGCTTGCTAGTGTGTTCTTGTGGCAGGTGAGCAGGGGCTAGACCGGAGGGGAGGTTTTTTGCGATCCTTTAAGTAAAGTCTGCTGGTGCGAGTCCTGTGGACCTGCACGACTTTACTAGGATACCCGTGGGAGTCTGGGGGCATTTTCTTGTCTGTGTGCCTGTGTGTCTAGTGTTGTGTTGTGTGAGGGCCCTTGCCTAGTTCACTCAGCACTGCGCTAGCACGTCTTGCTTTTGTTTTAGAGTCGCCAGGAGAGAGTCAGATACTCGGGATCTGAGTCTCTCAAGAGAGCACCCTTTCAATTAGAGTAATTTGGGGCACAGACTTGGGAACGTCCCTAGGCTAGAGCAGGTGGCTCAGCCCGGGTATCCGAAGCCTATATCATTCCGGCTAGACCTCTGCCACCTGGCAGATTAACAGCTAGCGGTTTATTATATCTGTATGCTTGTTATTGTGCCACAGTTTACCGTCTTTGTGAGCATTGTGAGTCAGGGTGTGGCTTAGAGACTCTGTCCGAGCAGGCTTGCCTGACTAAGAGTGAGAAGCACACCTGTATGTGGTTATGTTGCGAGTTACTGCCTTTATTTAATTATACCTATGCCATTATACACTGTAGGTCCTATCACTAGTATTTATTCCTGCTTATTAGTTAAGAGTTCTCTAAATCCGTAACGTACTTTCTTTGCTAAGCATCAGATCCTACAGTAGCCGCATGCAGTTTAGAAACCTGCATCTTGTCTACCTGTACGATGTTTTGAGGACTGTTTGCTCTCACCTTCTTTCACGCAGGGGTGATTAGTTGTATTAATTAACGTAACGTTAAATGTACTTTCTTCTAGTTTGTTATTAAATTGTTTCTGCAATTTAATTCCGTTATCTATCTTTTCCTTGAAGCTTTAAGTCAACTTAATTGTGTGATCTTTTATATAGCCTGCTTGACTATCAGCAGTCTATAGTGCGTGCACCCTGTAACCGAGTCATAGGATACCTCGTTGTCCAGGCAGGACTCTTGACGGTTTAGGGTGGTTTGTTGCCTGGGTTTATAGATAAGGGTTGGATCTAGCGTTTTCCTTTGTTGCTTGTTGCCGCATACCTAGTCCAATAGAAAGAGCCCAGTGTTTATATATCCCAGGACGTAACAAATGGCGACCTTGCATAGGATTTACTGAACAGAGGAATATAGTGGTCATTTGTTTTGAGATTCCTTATGATTAGAGGAATACAGTGGACATAGTTTTTTTTTGGAGCAACCAATATAACACATTAAAGACTTTAAATAACATTAGTATATACATATTTGCATAGGAGATAAGGCACATTCTATAACCGTGATAATTACTGCAGTGCACAAACATGTCTAATACATCAGAACACAGTGGTGGGTCAGGTCACGATACGGGCTCGGAGGGAGAAAGACCTGTGGAGTGGCTAGTCGATAGCGAGGAGGGTGCTAGAAGATTTTTAGAGGTGCCCCTTACCGCTGCCAGGGTGTTGAAGCTGAATAAGTATGGCTTAAAGTGTGTGGCAGGTCTTCAAGGTCACCAGGGTTTAAGTGGCATGAGGAAAGATCAGCTGAGGACTTTGATATTGGGTTTAGAAGGGAGAGACCTGGGTGGAGAGGCGACTGGGGGCCCGGTCCCCAGCTCCCCCTCCACTCTACCCCCGTATCAAACGTCAGGGTGCCTGAATTTAGTACATACCCCCAAGTTGATGGTCAATGGCAGCGTGGAATTCAATCACAGGGACCCTCCCCATTAAATGCACCTTCCCCTCCTCAAGGGTTGACTCCAGATTTGTTGTTTCGGCTTGAGATGGCCAAGGTTGAGGCCGCCGAAAGACAGGTTAGTGTGCAGGCTGAGGTTGCTAGAGCTCAGGTTGAGGCTGCCGAGAGACAGGCTAGTGTGCAGGCTGAGGTTGCTAGAGCTCAGGCTGAGGCCGCAGAGAGAACAGCTATACGAGAGGCTGAACTGCAGGCAGAGTCTACTAGGTATCGGGCTGACAGGGAGCTGGAGAGATCTCGAGTGGAGGTAACAGGGCGAAATATTGGGGGAGGTAACAGACATCGGGACCAATCATTGTCGCACCTGCTTAAACTAGTTCCTGTGTTCGATGAGTTATGTGTGACTGAGTTTTTTATGCGATTTGAGAAGAAGTGTCAGGAACACCAGTGGCCTCAGGAAAAGTGGGCAGCATTAGTTTCATCAAGACTCCTAGGAAAGGGGCTAAAAGCGTATGATGCACTACCTTTAGAGTCCTGTGTAGTTTATGATGAGCTAAAGAAGGCTGTGCTACGGGCCTATGAGTTACAACCAGAAACTTACCGCTTGAAGTTTCGGGGTGTTACTAAGGGCAAGGATAGTACCTTCCTAGAACACGCCCGGGACTTGTCTGATGCACTACGACATTGGCTGCATTCTGAGAGGGCAGCTACTTTTGAGGAGTTGAGGGAGCTGGTTCTCTTGGAGCAGTTCTTTAAGTGCACAGGTGGGGACTTAACATTAAATATAAAGGGAAAAAAATCCTAGAACTCTCCAGGAGGCAGCAGAAATGGCTGACCTCCGACTGTCATTAATTCGAGGGTGTGGAGCAGCAGCTAGGAGTGAGTCGGGTGCAAAAGATCGTACCCCTCCCCCTCCCAAGAATTTTGATACACATCAATACACAAAACCATGTAGCACTGACAATAAAACTGAACATAAACCAAATACCATCCCGTATAAGAAGTCTAATGGTACCTTCCACTCTCAAGGGAAACCAAAGAGTAAAGAGTGCTTTGCATGTCACCATGAGGGTCACTTTGCAAATGCTTGTCCGAACAAGCCACCAAACAAGGTTGTGTCATTGGTCCGCAGCATAGGGGTGTCGCCTATATCTTCTGAGTTTGCCAAGGGTAGTTCGTCAGAGGTTGGGACACAGCCTGTGTACAAGAGTCCGGAAGGCTCGAACCCTGTCCGCGACGTCTTTGGGGGTCATAGAGGGCATGGTTTTGTGAGGTGGGCTGGCGAAAGGCGAGGAGTTAAGCTATTGCGTGATACTGGGGCTTCTCAGACCTTGTTAAGGAACTTTACTGGTGGACCGATTAACGCTGCTCGGGTGGTGGTAGTTCAGGGGATCAATGCTACGAAGTCCTACCCGCTGGTGCGGATGGAGCTGGAGGTGGGTGGTGTGGCGAAGGAACTGGATGGCGGAATTGTAGAGAACTTGCCTGTTGGGGGCGTCGACCTCCTCCTCGGCAACGACTTTGCGGTGCCTGCTCCTAAGGTTTCACCCTTGGTCGTTGCCGAGAAGGCGGCCGACGTTAGTAGGGAGGAACAGGAGTGGGTTGAGAAGTGTAGCGTACAAACCATGGCGGGTGATGTGACGCGTTCTCAGACATCCGGAGCCTTGCAGCCACCACCCCAGTCTATCAAACCGCGGAGGAAAGGTCACAAGAAAACGGGAAGTGTTGGTCAATTGGAGAGTTTTGAGCCGGCAGTGTTTCTTGGTGACTCATTATTGGCACCTATGTCAGAGTCTGGAGAGGCCCCAGGACCTGTCACAGCTAGTGAGGAGGTAGGGTAGCAAGAGACTCCGAGGCAGCAACGTTACACACAGAGAGAAAAAAGGGTTGCTCAGTTTGATATTGGGGGAGGACTTGGGTTGCTTCGGAAGCATCTAGGCAGGTTGGTTCCCTCAGATATTTGTAAACTGCAGTTGGAGGATCCGGAAGTTCAGAAGTGTGGTAATGGTGCTGTCGAGATCAAACACGAGGACGGGGAAACATGTCATGTGAACCTGTTGGAGGAGTTTGTGAGGCAACCACCTGAGCAGCCTACTGTCCCTGCGTTGGTCTGCAGCGGCCAAGGTGGAGAAGGAGAGGGGGGCAGTAGGGCACAGGTGGAGGAGAGTAGGGATTATCATGTCTCGGCGGAGCAGTGGGCGGGGGACACGAGTCTGGTGACTGTGGAAGCGCTAGAGCACCTGCCTGAGCAGCAGTGTGCAGCGCTCCAGCACCAGCTCGGTTCATACCCCACTGGTCGTGCCGAGCCCCTGAGTCTCACAACTCGGGCGGTGCAAGATGTTCCGCGGGCAGGTCACGTGAATGTTGAAAGACCGTTAGCCTCGTGGTTTCGGTGGTTCAAGGTGGGCGAAGAGGCTTTGGCATGGTTGCCAGGTCAGGGGCGACCCATGGCTGGCAAGGGTGGTGGTCAAAAGGAGGACATTGAGCAGATTGGTGAGATTGGCTGTGGAGTGGCTGTGCCCGGTCGTCGCATAGCCTCCCAATGCTGCTCTAGTCAATTGCAACAGCCCTACCATAGACCGACTGTATCTGGCCATGTCGCTAAAAGCGGTGATCCTGCTCAGGCAGATGTCGTCACAAGGTATGCGGGGGTGCGCATGTACGGTATCGGCGGGGAAGCCTTAGCAATAATGAGCTATGGGAGTGACTGCACAGGTGGTACTGATTGTCCCTCTCATGACCTGGCTGTTCTAGGGACGAAGGTGGAGAAGGAGGGAGACTACAGGTTAGAAGCTGCGGTCTCGGATGGGTTGTGGAAGGGCACTAGGATTGTTATTCTGCGAGATAAGTTGTTTACTAGGCTATGGCAGTGCATCCGCATGTTTGTTGCTTCTCCAGGCCTGATGTACGGGGTAGAATCCGACATGCAGGCTGGAGATAGTGCAAGGCTCAGTTTAATTCCCTACCGAATAAATCCTGCTCGACAGCCTGTGGTGCAAGCAGAGCTGGATTACTTGTTGACGAAGGGTCTGAGGGATAAGGAATGTCGTGAGTGGTCGTTGCCTGTATCTATGCAACCTGTGTTAAGTGGCAAGATCAGTGAGTGTGTTGATTGCGAGAGTGTGTGTGCATTATCCCTGACAGACGCCTATACCTTATCGAGAGTTGACGACACCATAGACCGCCTCGGGGCTGCATCGCCTATCACGAAGGTAGAACTAGTGAAAGGTTATTGGCAGGCCCCGTTGCCGGAAAGAGCGAAGAGAAATGCCAGTCTTGTGATGAACTGGGCAGTTTATCAGTGCCAGGTGTTGTTTTGCTGCCGGGACACAAGTTGGATATGTGGCATGCTAAGGGCACTTATAATGTTTTGGCTGATTGCTTGTCACGGGAGGGTTTGGTTGCAGGAGAACCCTCGCCGTTCAGTCATTGTGTGTTGAGTGTGGAGGAAAATAGGCTGTCACTGTAGTTCAGCCGAAAAAAAATAAAATAAAATAAGCAAAAAACCTTATAAAAACTCTTTATTTTTATAACGTGTAGGATTTTGTATAAGATGTTGTGGCAGTATCTAAGTTGAATGTTTTCGCTTATTGTCGCTAAGTTAGTTGAACTTGCTCGGTGGAGTGCAACAGTCTTTATTTTTTTTATATATAGTGCCTTGTGTCGCAACAGTGTGTGGTACTATGAGAAGCTTTCTGTTAGATATGAAGAACTTAGTCAAGTGTCTTATATCTTGGGGGAGGTGTGACGCTCCTGCATAGTAGCCACGTGCGGGCATGCGCGAGTGTCGGCTGCCCAGCCGTTTAGAAACCGGCTGGCGGCAGCCGGCTGGCCGGCTTTTCCTTAGTATATATCCTACGACAATGTAACTAATGTCTGGGATATTCTTATGTTGTTTCACAGCTTGAAGCTGCCCTTATTCTTAACCAACACATCTTAGTATATTTTATTCTCGATAGTTGATTGTTTCATTATTATATGTAAGATGTAAGTCTAGTGAGAGTGGGAGGAGACGAGCGGGAGAGAGAGAGCGAGCGAGCAGGGTGTTGGAGGTGAGTGTTGCTTTTCCTCCTCCTCCCTCCTCCCTCCCGGAGGAGTTGCTCGCCCGCGTGGCCTTTTCTCTCGGTTTTGATTGGCTGGTGGTTCCTGGCGCCTTCTGCAGGCCTGCTGCCGGGTGACGTAGCGGCCTGTGATTGGCTGACCACCGTGCCTTTGTGTGGGATCCTGGAGGGGTCCAGAGGAGCTATTCTCCTCAGAGCTCACCTCACTGTCGTACCCTTCGGACCCCCTTGATATCTATCCCTCTCAACCCCACTTAGAAACTTTCTCTCTTACTTTGTATACCTTCTTTCCACTACTTCACCAGTCTATTTAATTATCCCATCCCCTTGATAGACCTTATATCTATCATTGTATTAACGACGAGCTCTCAGATAACTAGATAGGATTTTGGGCCTTATGCAGAGATATAATTGTTAATGAGACCTAGGAAGCTTTTTTGTTGTCTCATATTTGGTGGTTTCATGCTTGCTAGTGTGTTCTTGTGGCAGGTGAGCAGGGGCTAGACCGGAGGGGAGGTTTTTTGCGATCCTTTAAGTAAAGTCTGCTGGTGCGAGTCCTGTGGACCTGCACGACTTTACTAGGATACCCGTGGGAGTCTGGGGGCATTTTCTTGTCTGTGTGCCTGTGTGTCTAGTGTTGTGTTGTGTGAGAGCCCTTGCCTAGTCCACTCAGCACTGCGCTAGCACGTCTTGCTTTTGTTTTAGGGTCGCCAGGAGAGAGTCAGATACTCGGGATCTGAGTCTCTCAAGAGAGCACCCTTTCAATTAGAGTAATTTGGCGCACAGACTTGGGAACGTCCCTAGGCTAGAGCAGGTGGCTCAGCCCGGGTATCCGAAGCCTATATCATTCCGGCTAGACCTCTGCCACCTGGCAGATTAACAGCTAGCGGTTTATTATATCTGTATGCTTGTTATTGTGCCACAGTTTACCGTCTTTGTGAGCATTGTGAGTCAGGGTGTGGCTTAGAGACTCTGTCCGAGCAGGCTTGCCTGACTAAGAGTGAGAAGCACACCTGTATGTGGTTATGTTGCGAGTTGCTGCCTTTATTTAATTATACCTATGCCATTATACACAGTAGGTCCTATCACTAGTATTTATTCCTGCTTATTAGTTAAGAGTTCTCTAAATCCGTAACGTACTTTCTTTGCTAAGCATCAGATCCTACAGTAGCCGCATGCAGTTTAGAAATCTGCATCTTGTCTACCTGTACGATGTTTTGAGGACTGTTTGCTCTCACCTTCTTTCACGCAGGGGTGATTAGTTGTATTAATTAACGTAACGTTAAATGTACTTTCTTCTAGTTTGTTATTAAATTGTTTCTGCAATTTAATTCCGTTATCTATCTTTTCCTTGAAGCTTTAAGTCAACTTAATTGTGTGATCTTTTATATAGCCTGCTTGACTATCAGCAGTCTATAGTGCGTGCACTCTGTAACCGAGTCATAGGATACCTCGTTGTCCAGGCAGGACTCTTGACGGCTTAGGGTGGTTTGTTGCCTGGGTTTATAGATAAGGGTTGGATCTAGCGTTTTCCGTTGTTGCTTGTTGCCGCATACCTAGTCCAATAGAAAGAGCCCAGTGTTTATATATCCCAGGACGTAACAAGTGTGAGTCTGTACTCATCACTAAACTCTTCAATGCTCTATGAAAACACTGGAAGTCTAGTCCTACAGCAAACAGATAGGGAATCTTCTGAAAACGTCTGATGCTCGAAGATGCTCGTCGAATATAGAACAGAAATAATGCAGGGGCAGGACACCAAAGCGTGTATCTTAAATACACCAACAAGTAGGATACATATATATAAAACAAGGGAGTGCAACAACTCTGTGACAGCATTAATAATAGCCACCCAAAACAGTACTTCCTTAGCCAAAGTAACAGCCATACTGGGTTGTGCACCAAGCATCAACCTAGGCTAAAATAATACGTGAATAATTCCTAAAGCATACACAGTTAAAGTTAATAAACACAATGCTGTGTTTATTACTAATAAAGTCTAGCAGCGGCATAAAAGGTACAAGGAGGCTAGGCAGAGCGCAAGCATGCTCGTAGCCTACTGTCTCCCCTTGAACAGATTTCCCTTATGTTACGTTAAGTGACTAGGAGGCTCTCTTGGTAAGTCCAGATCTCAAGTATCTGGTCTTACCCTGGCGCTCCACAAAGGTCAACAAAATGAGGTAGCAAGCATACAAGTAAGAGTAGGCAAAAGCCCTTCGCTTGTATACTGCTACACTCGCAAAGGAAAAATATGCACAAGTGTTACAGGCTACCTAGCTCCGTCGAAGTCGTACAGGCTCTGACTTGCCATATACATAACTCAGACAACGACCAAAGATACCCTCCACTGTCTAGCATTAAATAGTAACAAAGGACAACTCAATAATTAGAAGCCCCCAATGATAATATGACTCCATGTGACTATGACTAATAATCCCTAAAGCTAGTGCAAAACATATACGTGAGAACTGGTGCTGGTAATACGACTGGCCGACTATGGAAGTCGTATGCAGAACCAGAAGGGATAAGTAATTGAATAAAGACAAGAAGTATGAAAAAGAAGAAGTTCAGAGAGAGAAACAGTAGTACAGAGGGTTAGATTGGGGACAGATTGCAAGGGACGTCTAGGACCAAGCACAACATACCAAGCTCTAAGGAGACACGCAGGTAGGAGCCCCCCAGCACTAAACTGAGACAGCGGCACCTAATCACAGACCATTACATCATGAAGAGCAGGCGTCATGTGACGCGCCAGGCCCGCCGGCCATTCACGAGCGTGGGAAACTCCGCCCGAGCGAGGAAGGCACACGTACATACACACGCACATAATACCACCTCGCTGCCTCCTTCGTTCTCTCTCACCTTGCAATTCACACTACATATCTTATACTCTATCACTGATATAAAATACTTCCAAGTGTCACAGACAAGAATAAAGACAACCACTGATCTGTCTGTGACATCATGAATACTAAGAAAAAAAGAACATTGTTCTACGATTATTATAGCCCATTTCACTGCCGTGGCGAGCGCTAGTGAGTACGAGCACGTTCTGGCGAGCTGGCCAGCGTATCACCCAGCCCAAGATGTGGGACGTTTTAACCTCAGATAAACGCCACATCTGATCAGACAGAATGCCCACAAACCCCGCCTCACCCAGTTCCTCCCCCAAGTTGTGAAAACAAGGTACAATCACAAACATAAAACATTTCATTATATAACAAAAATCTACACAACACTTCCCCAAAATAATAGTATCACTTAACAATATTACGCTCAACGAGCAGGCTTCACCAAGCCTAGCCTAGTAAGACAAAAACTCAGAATGTCTTAGATTCTTGCTGTAACATACTGCACTTATATACTATCACAAAGAAAGAGTGAGGTTTTTATATTATTTTAGTAGTGTTTTTGGCGGCTTTGCACTACAGGGGCAAGCCTAATTTTTCTCCACTCTCAAACAAACACTGACTGAACGGCGAGGGTTCTCCTTAAAACATACCCTCCCGTGACAAACAATCAGCCAAAGCATTATCAGTGCCCTTAACATGCCACACATCCAACTTGTGTTCCGGCAGCAAAACAACACCTGACACTGATAAACTGCCCAGTTCATCACAAGACTGGCACTTCTCTTCGCTCTCTCCGGCAACGGGGCCTGCCAAAAACCATTCACTATTTCTACTTTAGTGATAAACGAGGCAGCCCCGATGCGGTCTATGGGGTCGTCAACTCTGGATAAGGTATAGGCGTCTGTCAGGGATGATGCACCAACACTCTTGCAAGCAACACAACCACGGATCTTGCCACTTAACTCAGGTTGCAAAGTTACTGGCAACGACCACTCACGATATCCCTTATCCCTCAGACCCTTCTCCAACATGTAGTCCAGCTCTGCTTTCACAACAGGCTGTCGAGCAGGATTTATACGGTAGGGAGCCAACTTGAGCCTTGCACTGTCTCCAGCCTCCATGTCGGGTGCCACCCCATACCTCAGGGCTGGAGAATCAACAAACATGTGGACGTACTGCCACACCCTAGTAAACAACTTCTCTTGACGCTTAGGAACAAGAGGTTGCAACTTATCTCGAAGAACAACATGCTTAGTGCCCTCCCACAACCCAGCTGGGACCGCAGTTTCTACACTATAGTCTCCCTCCTTCTCCACCTTTGTCCCTAGAACAGCCAGGTCATGAGAGGGACAATCTGTACCACCTGTGCAGTCACTCCCACAGTTCATAATTGCCATTGCTTCCCCGCCGATACCGTACATGCGCACCCCCACATTCCTTGCAACTACATCTGCCTGCGCAGCATCACCGCCTTCAGCGCCACGGCCAGATAAAGTCGGTACATGGTAGGGCTGTTGCATTCTACTAGAGCAGCATTGGGAGGCTATGCGACGACCGGGCGCATCCACTCCGCATCCAACCTCACCAATCTGCTCAATGTCCTGATTCTGACCACCACCCTTAGCAGCCATGGGTCGACCCTGACCTGACAACCATGCCAAAGCCTCGTCGCCCACCTTGAACAACTGAAACAACGAGCCCAACGGTTTACTTACACTCAAGTGACCTGCCAGCGGAACATCATGCACCGCATGAGTTGTGAGGCCTGGGAGCTCGGCACAAACAGTGGGGTATGAACCGAGCAGGTGCTGGATCGCTGCACACTGCTCCTCAGGCAGGTGTTCAAGCGCTTCCACAGCCACCTGACTTGTGTTCCCCGCCCACTGCTCCGCCAAGACATGACAATCTCAACTTTTCACCACCTGTGCCTCACTGCCCCCCTCTCCTTCTCCACCTTGGCCGCTGCAGACTAACACAGGGACAGTAGGCTGCTCAGGTGGTTGCCTCACAAACTCCTTTAACAGGTTCACATGACATGCTTCCCCGTCCTCATCGAGTTCAATAGCCCCGTTCCCACAACTCTCAAGCCCAGGATCTTTTATTTGCAACCGACATAATTTATATCCGAGGGTGCCAACCTGTCTAAATGCTCCTGAAGCAACTTGTGGCCACGCCCGATACTGGGCTGCTCAAACCTTGCCTGCTTCGCCTAGGAACGTTTCTGTCACGGAGTGCTAACACGCCCTACCATGTCACTAGGGGGGACAGGTTCTGGGGCCACTCCGAACCTCATAATGGGTGCAAGTACCGAGTCATCAAGGACTGTCGCTGGGTCCAAACTCTCAACCCGACCAGCCTTGACTTTCTCCTTCCGACCCTTCCGACGCTGGTCTGAAACTTGGGTACTAGGCTGTGACACCTGAGCGGACTGAGACCTGGTGACAGCACACGACATCTGCGGCATCTGGCACCTCTCGACCCACTCTTGCCCCTCCCTACTCGTGTCGGCCGCACTCTCGGCAACGACTAAGGGTGGAACCTCGGAAGTGAGCACCGCAAGGTCGTTACCGAGAAAGAAGTCGACCCCCTCAACTGGCAATTTCTCCACAACACCCACATCCAACTCTCGTGTCACACCGTCCACCTCAAGCTCCACTCTGACCAGCAGGTAAGACCGCGTAGCATTGATGCCTTGAACCACCACAACCCGAGCCGCGTTAATAGGCTTGCCAGTGAAGTTCTTAACAAGTGTCTGGGAAGCGCCCGTATCACGCAGCAACTCAAGCCTATGCTCCACACCAACCCACCTCACAGTGCCGTGCCCCCTATGACCACAAAAAACATCTCGGACGGGTGATGAGTCCTCCTGCTGCTTCTGCACTGGCTGTGATTTCGCAACCGACTGTTTACCCCGGGCAAAACCGGAAGACCTCAAAGACACACCGATGTTGCTCACTAGTGACACCACTGCTGTAGGTGGTGTGCTCGGACATGAGCGCGCAATATGCCCCTTCTTATGACACTTGAAACACTCCACTTCACTCTTGGACTTCCCCTGAGGTTGGGTAAGGGCCCTGGCCTTTCTTTAACGTGAAGGGTTTCGACTTGGGATCAATATTGGCAACAGTACTCTTAAATGGGTAATTATTTGTGTCATTAATTCGGGGGGGTGGAGTGGTACGCCCCTTGTTACCTGCCTCAGCTCTCTGTGCAGACCCGCACCCACGAATCAATGACAACCTGAGGTCAGCCAGCTCAGCCACCTCCTGCAGAGTTTTTGGTTGTTTTTCTTTCAGGTTAAGAGTCAAGTCACTGCCAGTACATTTAAAAAATTGCTCCAACAACACTAATTGCTTCACTGCATCAAAAGTAGTTGCCTTCTCCGACCTTAACCAATTCTGAAATGCATCTGACAGCTCTCTAGCGTGTTCCTGGAAAGTACTCTCCTTTCTCTTGGGGAACAGCCCTAAATTTCAGCCTATAGGTCTCTGGCTGCAACTCATACGCCCTCAGGACAGCCTCTTTCAATGCCTCATAATTCACACAGGAATCTAGGGGCAAAGCATCGTATGCCTTGAGTGCTTTCCCCGTCAATCGTGACGAAACAAGGGCTGCCCACTTCTTCTCGGGCCATTGGTGCTCCTGGCACTTTTTCTCAAAACGGAGAAAGAATTCGGTAACTCCTAACTCATCAAACACTGGAACCAACCATAGTAGATGCAACAGGGACTGGTCATGGGTTCGATCCCCCTGGAATACCCGGTTCCTCGTCACCTCTAAGCGAGTTTTCTTTAGGTCAACATCGGCACAATTCCTTGCAGACTCATACTTGAGCTCAGCCTCATGCTTTTGCTGCTCGAGCGACAGCTCAGCCTCTCGCTGTCTGAGCTCAGCCTCATGCATTCGCTGCTCGAGCTCAGCCTCATGCTTTCGCTGCTCGAGCTCAGCCTCATGCTTAGCCTGTCGCTCCTGCTGCTGAAGTATGGCGAGCTCGAGCTGAAACAACATCTCGGAAGACAAACCCTGAGAAGGGGGTGCTACTATTGGGGACCCACCCAGTGAATCACCTAGAGGCATACCCAACCGCCAGCAGGCATCGGCCTGCGGAAACGTACTCGGCTCCGGAACCCGAGTGGGGGCCATGATAGGAGTTGAGTGGAATGGGGGCTGGGACGAAGGTGCCCCAGCTTCTGCTCCACCCGAACCCCCTGCACCCCACCCAGCACATAGGTAACCAGCTCACCTCTTGACAAACCGCTAGTACCAGAAAACCCTAAAACCGT
Source organism: Paralithodes platypus (assembly GCA_032716605.1). Lineage (NCBI taxonomy): Eukaryota > Metazoa > Arthropoda > Malacostraca > Decapoda > Lithodidae > Paralithodes > Paralithodes platypus. The sequence continues at coordinate 20,840,972 of CM064546.1, read as the reverse complement.
GGCTACACACTGTAGTCCGTACCGGTAAAGTCCCGACACCCGGTCCACCGTCACAGGCTCCTCCAAAAAAATCCGAGCATCCTCCTCATTGTTCACCACCCGAACGCCGTTAACCAACTCCACCTTCTCTACCTCCTCGCCTGTCTCTCGCACTGTGCCCTCACTATACTCAGACCCGTCCAGTGACATGATGGAGTCAACAAAACAAAATTCTCAAGTCAAGACAAAAGTAGCCAAACTCTCGCGTAGCTTTATTCACAAAAAATATTCGAAGATGTTTTTGAGTGCAATACTAGGTCACCAATAAACTCCAACAAGTTCCATATATCCTCAAAACAATGTCCACTGCCAACACTGCGAGAAATAAATTTAACCCCAAATGGCAATAAGATTTCTCCCCCCAAAAAGCTGCAATATTCAGTTCACTATATCCTGGCGAGGTCGCCATTTGTTACGACCGGCACTACGAAATAAACAAGGGCACTAATATTGGACTAGATGATAGGCTATATCTGCAACAACGGTACGCTAATTCCAAACCCTCGAACTATTACGCCGGTGAACAAAACACTTAAACCCTCCAGAGTTAATCTACTGGATAACTGGGTATCAATTAACTGAGTTTTAGTGCACTTCTACAAAGGCTTTCCGGTGACGGCAAAGCCTACTCACAACAGGAGTACTTTACGTTAATAAAATGCTCTCAAGTAATAACAATGCTTAAATAAACTATAACAAGATTTAATAAAGGAGTATATGCTTACGTTAACTTTAGTGTGCGTCTGTACTCAACACTAAACTCTTCAATGCTATATGAAAACACTGGAAGTCTAGTCCTACAGCAAACAGATAGGGAATCTTCTGAAAACATCTGATGCTCTAAGATGCTCGTCGAATATAGAACAGAAATAATGCAGGGGCAGGACACCAAAGCGTGTATCTTAAATACACCAACAAGTAGGATACATATATATAAAACAAGGGAGTGCAACAACTCTGTGACAGCACTAATAATAGCCACTCAAAACAGTACTTCCTTAGCCAAAGTAACAGCCATACTGGGTTGTGCACCAAGCATCAACCTAGGCTAAAATAATACGTGAATAATTCCTAAAGCATACACAGTTAAAGTTAATAAACACAATGCTGTGTTTATTACTAATAAAGTCTAGCAGCGGCATAAAAGGTACAAGGAGGCTAGGCAGAGCGCAAGCATGCTCGTAGCCTACTGTCTCCCCTTGAACAGATTTCCCTTATGTTACGTTAAGTGACTAGGAGGCTCTCTTGGTAAGTCCAGATCTCAAGTATCTGGTCTTACCCTGGCGCTCCACAAAGGTCAACAAAATGAGGTAGCAAGCATACAAGTAAGAGTAGGCAAAAGCCCTTCGCTTGTATACTGCTACACTCGCAAAGGAAAAATATGCACAAGGGTTACAGGCTACCTAGCTCCGTCGAAGTCGTACAGGCTCTGACTTGCCATATACATAACTCAGACAACGACCAAAGATACCCTCCACTGTCTAGCTTTAAACAGTAACAAAGAACAACTCAATAATTAGAAGCCCCCAATGATAATATGACTCCATGACTGTGACTATGACTAATAATCCCTAAAGCTAGTGCAAAACATATATGTGAGAACTGGTGCTGGTAATACGACTGGCCGACTTTGGAAGTCGTATGCAGAACCAGAAGGGATAAGTAATTGAATAAAGACAAGAAGTATGAAAAAGAAGAAGTTCAAAGAGAGAAACGGTAGTACAGAGGGTTAGATTGGGGACAGATTGCAAGGGACGTCTAGGACAAAGCACAACATACAAAGCTCTAAGGAGACACGCGGGTAGGAGCCCCCCAGCACCAAACTGAGACAGCGGCACCCAATCACAGACCATTACATCATGAAGAGCAGGCGTCATATGACGCGCCAGGCCCGCCGGCCAATCACGAGCGTGGGAAACTCCGCCCGAGCGAGGAAGGCACACGTACATACACACGCACATAATACCACCTCGCTGCCTCCTTCGTTCTCTCTCTCCTTGCAATTCACACTACATATCTTATACTCTATCACTGATATAAAATACTTCCAAGTGTCACAGACAAGAATAAAGACCACCACTGATCTGTCTGTGACAACATGAATACTAAGAAAGAAAGAACACCGTTCTACGATTATTATGGCCCATTTCACTGCCCTGGCGAGCGCTAGTGAGTACGAGCACATTCTGGCAAGCTGGCCAGCGTAACACTGTTTTCTCTAGTTCCGATAATTGCACACTAGGATATGTGCATGGATGGGTCTAAGTTTCTCTGGACCTCCCAGAAATGCCCGGTGGGCGTAGATCTTTATACGGAATGGATGAGTTTTTCTAGATCATCCGTGCCTAGCGGCCTTGATCGATATATAACAAAATTTACCTCCTAGGACACAAGAGTGGCGATTGATTGTATAGTTAACATTCGAGGTCGCAGACCTGTTGCAGCTCTTTCTGCTCTACTCGTTCAATAATAATTCCCCAGTGTCACAGTCATCGCTTTGCTATGCAACCAATACTCAACACTTAGTTGAGTAATTAGCCATTAGCAGTGACCAGGAATACATTGAGGTAAACCCCTCCCCCCCCCCCCCCCCATACAAAAGAACCCACCCGACATCGCCAGACTCCGTCTAGATTGATACCCCGGCGGCAGGTCGGCCAGCTTCCAGCCAGGGCCCCCGCTCTCCCAAGTGACAGTATGGAGCCGATGTCGCACAAAAAAGGGTAAGTTGGTTTTCACGACCGCTCCCCTCGGTTTCTGCCCCAAAGGTGCCGGAGTTTTTTCCCGGATTCCTCAGGGCAGTAGCTGGGGAGATTGAGTCAGTTCTCCAAGCTAGGTCTAAAGTAAGGGTGGTTCAACTAGTATCTCATTCAATGATTCCTAAAGTTATTGTGCCTTGCCTCAAGGAGGAACGGTTAATCAAGCCGGTGAAACGGCTCATAAATTTTATCGTAAGGTAAGCCAGGGAAACGGCTCAAAATTCTTCAGCTGAAACCAAGCCGGGAAGACGGCTTGCCTTTTTATCCTATCCTAAGTAAAGCCGGTGAGACGGCTCAACATTTTATCTTATTTTAGATATCTATCATAGTTACAACTATAGGATATTACAGATAACTTGTATGAAGTAGGATGTGTACAACTGTAAATTAGGGACATAAGTCTTACAGGCAAAGGTTCGATTTGTGCTTTCATTATGTGGAACAAATAGCAAGAATATTCGTAGACACGAATTTCATTGTATCAACAGGTTGTATTCTTTACACAGGTACCTGGAAGTCTCCAAGCCTAAGTTCTACAAACTGGAAAGGTTCAGGTTCACTACCTCGCACGCCCCCGACACTACGTTTACGGTAACAACTCGGATTGGATAATCCCTGTTAGATCCTTCTCGGCGGACAACCGGGCTTTGAAGACCCGGGACAGCAATCATAATTCAAATTCTTTGGTTTAAATTGACGCTGTTCTTCGCCGGTAGTGGAATAAGTTCTACAAACTGGAAAGTTTCAGGCTCACTACCTTGCACGCCCCTGACAATACATTTACGGTAACAACTCGGATTTGATAATCCCTGTTAGATCCGTCTCGGCGGACAACCGGGCTTTGAAGAACCGGGACAGCAATCAGAATTCATATTCTTTGGTATAAATAGACGCTATTCTTCGCCGGTAGTTGGAGATGTGACAGACACATTAGTTGCTTTTTCCTACCCCACATCAGCTTATGACGGCGGGGTCTAGTGTCAAATCCTTGTCTAGCCTCTCGGACATTTAGGCACCATTTGTGAACACATGGCATATCCAACGGATCTATCGCTCTTCTCCGGCCACCAAACTCCACTGGAGTCCTGTAATTTAGGGGTCACGTTCCGTCAGGCGCGTTCGCTCCTGTTTGGTGGAGTAAAACAGTACATCACGAACTCGGCATGGCAGACTTAGGATTCAAGTCACGGACACAGGTTTAGTAAATCAGTGACCTCTAGCTTCAGTTCCTTCCCTTCCCCTGAGGATGGGCATGGATCAAGGAAAGTGACATAGACACGTTTTTTGGAAAACTTACACCGGGTAAAGTTGTGGGGCGCTCACCCACAATAAACTCTAGGGATATGGCCCGCCGGGTTTCACTATCTCCCAGCCGGAACACCACTACGTCGCATCGGTTCCCGGGTTTCGAATGTCGACCTGTTTTCGGTAATGAGTTCAAGCGATCATCTGGTGCATTAACCAGATTTTCCTAAACCAAGATGTCTCACCATAATTGACTTACATATGCCGCATGTCGCGGTAGAAATGTCACGAAGCCGGGAAAGATAATCCGAGGAATTTTCGCTTTAAGGTTAGTTTTTCGGATTCATAACACAGAGTTGATGCAGGACGGCATTAACCCGTGATCCCCTCCGGAAGAGCGGTCAGGTGAATTGCCTCTGGTATGTTTCCCAGCTCACTCACTAATATAGTACAAGTGCTAGTCGGGACTACTTAAGCCTTTACTAAAACATTAACACTGCATAGGGCTTGCCCCCCGGGGATAGATGATTAGCTGGCGCAGACTTCAAATTGATATCTGACTGAGGATATAGTTTTATACCCTTGGGTAGACTAAGTGTAGCCCAGTAGAATCGGACACTGTCTGCCTCCCCAACACAATAAAAGTCACGGGTTGTTTGCTCCAATCTTACCATCGAATCTTTCGGGTCAGGATTTCGGTTAGAAGGATTGTAACCTAGTAGAGTTTAAAACTGACTGCCTCCCTAGTACAGGAGAAGTCACAAAACTTAATAAGCCCCCTCTCTAAATCTGCGAATTTAGTCGTAAGAGTCACCTCAGCTGAGATATTTTGTCCGGTTTTACTAGACTCAATCTCACGGTCCAAAACAGTATTTCTATCCATGATCCGGTAGGAGTAGAATGATTTTAGAAATGTTCATTCCGACGTATGCACCCTGTTGTATAACAATGCTCCCTCGGCCGTGTCACCAGACTTTAGCACAATTAGTGGAAAGTAGTGACTTCCCTTCAAGGTTGACTCCGACTACCGAGTACAAGACTCCTCATGCCGTAGTGGGTTACTGGTCCACTGCACCAGGGCGTTGCTCAATCTCACCGGGTTAACTCCGTTCATAACACATGTAAAGACATTAGAGGACTCAGATCAGGTTTACGTATCCACCACATAGTGGAAAACGTTTCTGTCCTGACAGAAGCCTTTTTTGCATGTCTCAATATCCCTAACACTTCAGTGCTTTAGGGTTCGTTTTCTTCTTTGATTAAGATCACAAAAATTACAAGAACGGAGTCCCTCGCCGTTTGGCTCTTGAAGGTGGCACAACTAAAGTTTCTATACCTCAAGTACGCTTACTGATCTGGATTCACCGTCCGTGATAACCGGACAGATAGATGTCCTAGAAGTAGACTCTTGGGGGGTAAAGGAGCGTTTTATCACTAGTTATAACGGAACACTCGTAACAAGTATGAAATTGCTTTGCCGCTTATTAAAAGCGCTAAGGTTGAACCGGCACCACGGTTTTCTGTCGCGTTCTTATCCTCTGTCTCCGATAGGTGTAATACCGAGGCTTCACTAACGGGTGTTCATTGGGGTTTATTCAGCCCCGGATTCGAATTTTTTGGGTTCCACTCCACGGAGATGCACTTCAACCGAGGTCTAGAGGTAATGGTCTGTACAGTTTTGCGACACCGGCAGACTATCTGGTCTACCAGACCCCGGCAGAGCAATTCCAATCATTCGATTGGGGGGGCTCTAACATGCAATTTGTCAAGGACTCTAAAGGACTTCGATGTTGATAGTTAACACCTGCTTTGGCCGACCCTTCGGGGCTGGCGCGCCGCCCGTCTCTATCTCACTACAGGGATAGCGACTTGGCTATTGTACAAGTCCACGGTGGGAGTCCGCCTGGTTTCACTATGTCCCGGCGACCCACCCTTAAACATTTAGTATGAACTGACTTCTGGCAGTTGGACCTCAAATGTTTACTTTCCCGGCGTGGCCTAAAACGTTGGGATGACAGTATCTCTTCCACCCCGGCCTTACCCTACGCTCACAGTGTCACACCTTATGTAACTACGTCCGGTTGGGGCTGGACCTCGTAGTTGGCACTTAATCCCGACGTTCGCCTAAACGGGTGAATGAACATATCTCCGGTGTTTCACCCAAGTATTTTCCCGACATCGACAGTGGTGCACCTATCACTAGTTTCGGGTGTTAATCGATCCTTGGGCAAGACCCAATTTGGATGCAAGATGGTAGCTAGCTCCTCGGTGGCTAACTAACCTCGGCATTAAAAAATTCTGAGATAAGACACTTTGTAGACTCGCCTTACCTTTATCAGTCAGGCTAGTCTTTTGTGTTTATAGAAATAGAGGAATCCGATCGAACTGAAACTTCAAAATCGCTCACATGCCCTTTTTCGGTATTACTATTCAAACTAATTCAATCATGAATTTACAGAATCACGCGGCAACAATCTGAGACTCCTCCCTCTTTTGGGGTCCTCGTTTCCGAAGATGAAGGAACAAGACTTTTGGGTCGAGTGTTCACACTTCAGCCCACCCCGTTAGCGTAGGGTTACCCAGTCAAAACTGGTATCCCATCGGGAAGCGTCGAACCTGGATCTTTCCAGGAACAAACGACACGTTACCATCGGCCTTAGGGCGTCTTCCTCTACCTTCACGGCCACTAACGAGCCATGTGTTTGCCTAAATTTGTTCAGGCTCCTGGTGTTTACAAACACTGAGCTAGCCACCGGCGTGTATACCCGGTGCCAGATCTATGGCAAGTTGATGGGATTATCCCGGCTGAGCCAGCCGGGTCCTCTCACGGGTTATCATCTCTCTCTCTCTCGCTCAACCAAATCAATCTAGTGGCCCGGTACGGCAACGGGTCTGAAGGCAGGATACTTTAGTTTTAAGTTGCTCTACGAGTTAGAGAAAAGGAGGGGGGAGGGAGGGTACTGGAAGACCAAGACCATCAACCCTGCCGGACAGGTGGGGCGTAGGCAAGCAACGGACACAAGCACAGAACGAGAACATTTTAAGCAACGACGAAAATTTTCTTTGCTGATTTTCCAGGACTGAATGGACAATCCAGGAAGATGATGTGTCCTCTATAGTACGTTAGAGACAGAGACATATACTTCCGATGATCAGTAATGTTCCTTAGTTGCTTAGCCAATGGCAAGGAATCAGGAATCCTAGTTATTCCTATCCTGTTGACATGTAACGCAGAGGTTGGGATATACATCTACTCACCTCGGCTCAGGGACTAGGCAAAAGTCACGAGTTAGAGTTTTGGCCTCTCAGATTTTGCAAAATCTTCTATTGATGGCATAGCTAACAATAAGTTGTGGGCTCCCAACCGTTCTTTCTTGACACGATGCCTGTCTATGGCTCTGGATAAGCCAAAACTGCCCTGTGCGGCATCACGGCAGCGGGTCTAGTAGTCCATGTGCTTCTCATTAAGGTTGATCTTACAAGGAAAAAAAGGGGGGGGGGGGGGCCCCCCCCCCCCCGCCGGTAAGCCCAAAGAACCCTAGAACCCCTCCGCCGGATAATATGATGAATTCACGAGCTGTGATATTAATAAGTCGAGCTGATTCTACAGCTCGCTAATAAATTTTTCTTTTGAGTATGAATCTCAATGTGAGATCTGACCATTTGTACCTAGTCGGTCAAATATAACAAGGGGTACAGAAACCCTTCGCCAGCGAGTTTGATGAAATCACGAATTACGAGCTGTGATATGAATCGAACTGGTTATACAGTTCAATCAAAATGTTACTTTAAACATTTACTTTTAAGAAATCTATCATAGTCGCAACTATATAGTTTTAACAGAATGTACAAACATATACAATTGTACAAATAATGTTTAAGGCCAGAACATAATCCAAAGGATTATGGGTCGAAGAATGGGAGTACAAGAGTGTTCCCATTAAACATGTGAGGGATCTCAAGTGTAGATCCAGTCATGTACAAGCAGATCTTCTTTGAAGTAACGCACTGCTTGACCTCTTTTCTATTTTTAAACTATTGTATGTACACAATAGACACTTGAAATGTTATACAGATTTTTGTTTGTACCTTTGGTATTTAGGTTGGTGGTTTGATATTGTCACGAATGTCCCCCTCCAGTCTTAGATATCAGGTATATCGTCAATGATGGAGGGGCCACTATTAAATTATAGGTTTTATTCCCGGAGAGAAGTAGTGAAAACCTAGTATTTAGTAGGGCCCCATAATCATTGACGATGTAGGGCCCTCCCTGCCATCCCTTTCCCATTCGCTTGATTTCTTAAGTTTTATCTTGATATGTCAGTGAAAGAAGTATGGCCGCTAGGGGACCAGCGTCAGGAATCCACTCACTCGCAAAAAATCCATGCATTGGAAAGCTGTAGTATAACAATTTTTAAAGTTACATTTATTTTTTATTTTTTACGAAGTTTTTTCGTAGTGAGTAGGATACCCGATCATAAGACGATTCCATAAGAGAATACGCGTTACCCTTATGACGTACAGTACTCCTGTCCTCCCGTGGCTAGTTTCAAACTGGCGACCGCGGCGTTTGATGGGAGACTATTATACTAATAGGCATATCGTCAATGATTACGGGGCCCTACTAAATATTAGGTTTCCATTACTTCCCTCCGTGAATCAAACCTATAATTTGCCCTTCCTAATCTAAATAAAATCCTCTAATAATAGACAGAGAACAGAAAAGAAATGCATCATCGGACCTTCTAAGGGTTCATATAGTACGTGGAGTTGGTATCACCCTACTACAATGAGCTCTTTATCTGAACGTGGACAATTCTTGTGTGTTACTATGATATTTTGTTAAATAATTGTTATTGAGGATTTTGCTTGCTTCTATCATTTTCGACCAATGTATTTTAGTTTGTCCTATAAACTAACAAAAATGACTTCCATGATTTCCTTCAAACAGAAAAAAGCCCACTCAGACCTCCTTCAAGCTAATATGTTCATTTTTCAATCGAAAAAAATCCCAGCTGAAGGCCGATCTCTTCTTAATTACAGGCTCTCTTTCGCTCGCTCAGAACAAAAAATGGACAACCGAATGGGGTGAAGCGTCTTATTATCACCAAACTAATGAAGTGAAACGCCTTAAAATATCCAACTAATGAAGCAAAACTTAATGAGAGAGGGAGACAAAAGGCAGAACTGCCTGTAGCGAGTGCCTCCCCAGAGTTGAAAAAAATGACAGGGCCAAAATCAAGGGACGTTCAAGCCAAAATGCCTAGTCCAGCCCAGCGTAGTCTAAACTAGCAGATCATATACTGAGAGTGTAGGCTATACTGAATATATATATATATATATATATTCTCTTTTAAACAGACGAGGTTAAAGGCAACAGCAGTTTCAGCATTCAGTATTTTATTGTTACAGCTTTCAATAGTTCTAACAATTTTCCTCTGGGGTTCAGATATGAGGTACAACAGGTTAGCAAAATTCATGGTGGATCCAACGTTTCACAAGTAAACATCTTGCATCTTCAGTGAATGGGCAGGTAATGATTAGAATAAGGACAAAGCAACATATTTATACAAAATTCGAGGATCAAGAATAGGTAGGTGGGCGGAGCTACTGGGTGTGGGGTGGCTGTTCATTGGTGGAAGGCAGTCTATTCGCGAGACGGGCACTAAATCTTATCGGTGGTTGGTTGTTGGCTGTGGGTGGCTGTGATTGGTTGGTGTTGTCAGTTGTGTGCTGAGGGCGGAAAGGTAAAGGAGGGGGGCACAGGGCGAGAGGAACGAGGGCAGTATGCCTGTAGCGCTTGCCTGAAGGAAGAATTTGAAGGTCTTGTGTTTGGTTGTTGATGCTGGGGTTGAGCGTTTGGATATATAGAGCTTCTAAAATAGCTAGTCTTCTGGGGTCTGATTCTTTGTCGAGTATGGTAGTTTGTTTGTCTAGGTCGGCGCGAGTTAGGGCAAGATGGTGGGGGGCTTGATAGTGATCTTTTATAGCGCCAGATTGAAGGTGGAGGGTTAGTCGACGGGAAAGGCGAGTCTGTGTCATTCCAACATAGGATAGGGGTCCACATTCCCCAGAGGTGCAAATATGCTGGTATATCACATGATCGTCTTTCGGTTGGTTGGTGGAAATGGGGTGGTTACGGAGGACAAGGTTGGAGGTCTTAGGAGATTTGTAGTAAATAATGAGTTTTATTTTATTGTCAGGGTTGGTGGGGAGGACGTTTTTGTGAATTATTTCTTTCATAATGGATTCGTCTGTTGTGTGGTCGGAAGATATGTAGTTTCTGTAGAAAAATGTAATGTCATTGGCCGGGTTGGTGCTAGGGGGGTCTTGTTTGTACCATTTTTCTAGGTGGTGGTTGATGGCATTGGTGACGTCGTGTTGGAATACCCATTGTTGACTAGGACCTGGGTGAGCCTTTCCAATTCATTGTGTGTGTCATTCCAGGTGGTGCAATGGGTGAAGGCTCTCCTGACATAGGCGGCGATGGTGGACTGATGGTATCGTTTAGGGCATTCACTTTCCCCATTAAGACATTGGCCATTGTTAGTAGGTTTGGTGTACACTGTAGTTTTGAAGCCGTGGTCGTGGAGGGAGACAAGGAGGTCGAGGAAGGGTAGATGACCATCGGTGGTTTCTTCGTATGTGAAGTTGAGTCCGGAGGCGGCCATGAAGCGCTGCTGGAGGTCCCTGAGTTCGTCCAGGTCCTTCACCCGCACGAAGATATCATCGATGTACCTGCAGTAGACAGTGGGCCGGTGGGCAGCCAGGAGTTCCTCTTCGATAGTTCCAATTGGCGAACAGGACCCCCAGGGGGCTTCCCATCGCTACACCGTCGATTTACTGGTACATATTCCCGCGGGGGCAGAGGAAAGGGGACTCCTTGGTACATAGTTCCAAGAGCGTCTTCAGGGCCTTCTCTGGGATGTCCAGGGGGGGCGTATTAGGGCAGTGGTAAACTCGACGTAGGATAAAATCTATTGTCTTGTCAACGGGCACGTTGGTAAACAAACTCTCTACGTCGAGGGAGGCGATGATGTGGTCGTTAGCAGGGGGGGCATCTCGTAGAATTTCTAGGAAGTCATAAGCAGAGTTGAGGTTGTATTGCCGAGGAACAAAAGGGGTGAGGAGTTTGTTCAGGGCCTTGGCGGTCTGGTAGGTAGCAGTAGGGATCTGTGATATGATGGGGCGGAGGGGGTTCCCGGGTTTGTGGGTTTTTATAGTACCGTAAGCATAACCTGGGGTGAATTCGCCGATGAGTTTCTTCAGGTGTACGCCATCGGCTTTGGCGTTGATAGCAGTGATGGTGGTGTTGGCTTTCCTTTTTATTTCGTCAGTAGGATTGCGAGTGATCCTTTTAAATTTGTTTTTATCACTAAGAATGTCGTCCATTTTCCGTAGGTATTCTTCTTTTCCGTGTATCACAAGGCAGGAGGCCTTATCAGCTCGTCGGATGATGATGTTGGGGTTCTCTTTAAGTTGTTTAGCGGCTTTGAAGTGGTGTTTGTTGAGGAGCTTGCTTTGGTTGGATCCCCTGGTTTTGGCGGCTTCTGCTAGTAGGGTGGGTTGTAGGGCTGGGGTGGTGGTGATCTTGCCGTCTTTCTGGGATCGTAGGATGTCATCCAGTAGGATTTCAAATTCAAGGCGTTTTCGGTGGGGTCCCGGCTTGGAAATGTAGTGGCAATTTAAGCCTTTGTTCAGTAGGTCTTCTTGGTCCGGCGTTATGGTGGTGTTGGTGAGGTTAATATATCCTTTTGTTGGCTTGGGAAGTTTTATGTTTCCACCATATAGACGGGAGAGTTTTTGGATGGTAGTGTTCTCTGTTTGTCGTCTGTGTTGTTCGTTGAGTTGTTGGGGGTTTTTGGTTGATTTCTGTTTTGATGTGGTTAGGGGTGGTTTCTTCTTCATCCCATTTCTGTAGCAGGGCGTCACGTTCATATCGGAGATTGGTGGTGGTCTCTCGTTTCTCAGCTAATTCTTCTCGTATCAATTCTTCACGAAACTGGCGGTGTAGCGATGGGAAGCCCCCTGGGGGTCCTGTTCGCCAATTTCTTCATGGGAACTATCGAAGAGGAACTCCTGGCTGTCCACCGGCCCACTGTCTACTGCAGGTACATCGATGATATCTTCGTGCGGGTGAAGGACCTGGACGAACTCAGGGACCTCCAGCAGCGCTTCATGGCCGCCTCCGGACTCAACTTCACATACGAAGAAACCACCGATGGTCATCTACCCTTCCTCGACCTCCTTGTCTCCCTCCACGACCACGGCTTCAAAACTACAGTGTACACCAAACCTACTAACAATGGCCAATGTCTTAATGGGGAAAGTGAATGCCCTAAACGATACCATCAGTCCACCATCGCCGCCTATGTCAGGAGAGCCCTCACCCATTGCACCACCTGGAATGACACACACAATAAATTGGAAAGGCTCACCCAGGTCCTAGTCAACAATGGGTATTCCAACACCGACGTCACCAATGCCATCAACCACCACCTAGAAAAATGGTACAAACAAGACCCCCCTAGCACCAACCCGGCCAATGACATTACATTTTTCTACAGAAACTACATATCTTCCGACCACACAACAGACGCATCCATTATGAAAGAAATAATTCACAAAAACGTCCTCCCCACCAACCCTGACAATAAAATAAAACTCATTATTTACTACAAATCTCCTAAGACCTCCAACCTTGTCCTCCGTAACCGCCCCATTTCCACCAACCAACCGAAAGACGATCATGTGATATACCAGCATATTTGCACCTCTGGGGACTGTGGACCCCTATCCTATATTGGAATGACACAGACTCGCCTTTCCCGTCGACTAACCCTCCACCTTCAATCTGGCGCTATAAAAGATCACTATCAAGCCCCCCACCATCTTGCCCTAACTCGCGCCGACCTAGACAAACAAACTACCATACTCGACAAAGAATCAGACCCCAGAAGACTAGCTATTTTAGAAGCTCTATATATCCAAACGCTCAACCCCAGCATCAACAACCAAACACAAGACCTTCAAATTCTTCCTTCAGGCAAGCGCTACAGGCATACTGCCCTCGTTCCTCTCGCCCTGTGCCCCCCTCCCTTACCTCTCCGCCCTCAGCACACAACTGACAACACCAACCAATCACAGCCACCCACAGCCAACAACCAACCACCGATAAGATTTAGTGCCCTTCTCGCGAATAGACTGCTTTCCACCAATGAACAGCCACCCCACACCCAGTAGCTCCGCCCACCTACCTATTCTTGATCCTCGAATTTTGTATAAATATGTTGCTTTGTCCTTATTCTAATCATTACCTGCCCATTCCCTGAAGATGCAAGATGTTTACTTGTGAAACGTTGGATCCACCATGAATTTTGCTAACCTGTTGTAACCTCATATCTGAACCCCAGAGGAAAATTGTTAGAACTATTGAAAGCTGTAACAATAAAATACTGAATGCTGAAACTGCTGTTGCCTTTAACCTCGTCTGTTTAAAAGAGAATCTATTACCTAGCTATACTAACATATATATATATATATATATATATATATATATATATATATATATATGAGTGGATGGATCGGTGGGGGATTTGAGTATGGATATGCTTCATGAGGCTGGCTTGAGGTGGACAAGGGGGGAGTGAAGACAATATGTGTGTATGATAACGAAATTATGATAGGTGTTGTTTTGATGTTTCCTGGTGTGTGTGGATGTTCTGCCATGTAGTGTAGTGGGTGGAGTTGGTTTGTGGAGGCTGCGGCGATAAATTGTGTTCCACTCATATCAAGGTAATCCTTGATTTTTCCTGGTGTACGGTATGGTAGCTGTGCAGCTAGTGATTATTTTAGAACATAAGAACATAGGGGAGGTGTGGTGGAGTGGTCTTGCCACTGGCCTGGTAATCCAAAGGTCCCGGGTTCAAATCCCGATGTATCAATGGGAAGATATTATTGGGATGGAATTTGTGCTGTACCTGGTATCAGTGCATTACCACAAGCCCACCGAAACGTCAATAAAATACCCTCATTGTTCCCTGATTAAATAGCACTGTATGAATATTCCCATATTCAAAATATGCTATAGGGGTGCAATGCCTGGTGAGTTATCTGCTCAACAGGTGGCGTTGTGTGTGTGTGTAAGTTTGAGAGTCTGAGTGTAGGGGGTGAGACAGTGAAGCACGGGAACGAGGTGGCTTCAGAGATGGGGTCGTTTCGAGCCATGAGTGAGCACCGTGCCTCATGTGAAGGCAAGATGGCAGGTGCTCGTTGTACTCTACGTGCTTCACATGTCTCACTCCCTACACTGGAACAAGACCTCACGGGCTTCACTGTTCATTGTAAAGCGGTGAATGTTAAGGCTCTCAGCCTATGCCCGAGAGGAAGTAAGTTGGAATATATAAAAAAAAAAAAAAAAAAAAAATGGGAGTCTGCAAAAAGCCGATCGGCCCACACAAGGCAGATCCCTGATACACCCAACCCCAATTACATAACAACATAAGGTCATAAGATCGCGAGAAACTGTATATGGCCATGCGGCCCACATGAAGCAGCTCCCATTCACACCCAGCCCATATCACCCATATGGGAATCCAACTTATGCTTAAAGCTTTCAACTGTTTCTGAGCTAATTACTGTTCTGGGCAGTGCATTCCACATGTTAACATCTCTATTTCCAAACCAGTGCTTTCCTATATCTTTCCTAAATCTAAACTTATCTAACTTGAAACCATTTGAGCGGGTTATGTCGCCGTTCTTTAGCTTTAATACCTCATCTATATCGCCCTTATTTAAACCTGTTATCCATTTAAATACCTCTATCATGTCTCCCCTACATCTTCGTCTCTCTAGTGAATGCAGGCCTAAGACTTTCAACCTCTCCTCATACGATAAATTTATAATATTATGTATCTTTTTGGTCATTTTTCTTTGGACTGCCTCTAAAGGGTCGATATCCATTCTATAATAAGGGCACCAAAATTGAACAGCATAGTCTAAATGGGGTCTTACTAGAGCTAAGTATAGTTTTAAGAAAACTTCAGAAGTCCTGTTGCTAACACTCCTAGATATGAATCCTAGAATTATATTTGCCATATTCCTAACACTTATACACTGTTTTCTGGGTTTCAGATCATTACTAACGAGCACCCCCAGATCCTTCTCACACTCTGAGTTATCCAATTATACATTGTCTAGTTTGTATTTAGCATCTAAATTACGATTTCCAATCCTTAATACCTTACATTTGTCTACATTGAAACTCATCTGCCAATTTATGGACCACTCGTGCAAGTGATCGAGATCATTTTGAAGACATTCCCTGTCGCTAGCTGACTCTATTATCCTACCTATTTTAGTATCATCAGCAAATTTTCTGATCCTACTCTTTATGCCTGAGTCAAGATCATTTATGTAGATAATGAACAGAAGGGGCCCCAAAACCGACCCTTGGGGGACTCCACTTTTAACTAATCCCCAGTCCGATTTTACACCATTTATACTAACTCTCTGTTTCCTACCAATCAGCCATGACTTAATCCACTTGAGTAACATCCCCCCAATACCATGTCCTTCTATCTTCCTTAACAGCCTTTCATGTGGAAATTTATCAAAGGCCTTACTGAAATCTAAGTAAACTATATCATATGATTTGTCGTTATCTACCGCTTCATAATCCTCGGAGAAAAAACTGAGTATATTTGTTAGGCAGGATCGTCCTGGAGTGAAACCATGTTGAGAGGATTTTATTAACTTGAACATATCTAAGTGATTTCTAATTTTCCTGGCAATAATTGATTCTAGCAATTTCCCTATAATTGATGTGAGACTAATAGGACGGTAATTTGATGCTATGAACTTATCACCTTTTTTAAATATCGGAATTTTATTTGCGACCTTCCATGAATCAGGAACTAAGCCTAAAGCTAGTGAATTATTAAATAGGTGAGTTAATGGGTAACTTAATTCGTCCTTGCATTCTGTTAATACCCTAGCATACACCTCATCTGGACCTGGAGATTTCTAGGGTGTTAGTCTATCTATTTCCTTAATTACTTCGTCATTAGTGACCTGAACTGTGCTTAATATTTCGTCTATACTACTGTTAAAAACTTGGTTGACTACTGGAACTTGATCTAAATTTTCGTTTGTAAAAACAGAAAGGAAATGACTATTTAGAGTATTGCACATTTCTAACTCATCATCTGTAATCTCACCTATCACATTCTTAACCCACTGAGCCCCAGCGACGACACGTCGTCGCCGCCAATGTATGTAACGCTAGACCCCAGCGACGACAACGTGTTGGCAGCCACTAAAACCACTATTATTCGGCTCGTATGGTAGGAAATGGCTTGAGAATTGGAGGGGAGGTACCGTAGAGTGTTGGCGAACAGGGACGGTATGCGTGAACCGGCCAGCCAGGCCGCGCGGGTGGTGGTGGTGGGATTAGTGGCGCCACTTTACCCACTTATTTCACCGCGACTTTGGACCTTATCTACTCCTGTCGTATGGGAGCTAGAGGCTTGAGATTTGTGTGAGACACACCTTAGGATGTACACATTACTTGACCATGCTCAGCTATCCCCCAAGTCCTGCCGGGCGGGTGGTCATGCGGGGGAGGTGATGAAAGACACTGTACCCACTTATCTCCCAACAACTTTCGACCTCATTCACTCTTGTCCTATGGTAGCTATTGGCTGGATATTTGTATGGGATATTCCTTAGGATGTAGGCAATGTATGGCAACCCACAAATCTCGGTTTGTTGGGACAAGGGACGTGCGTGACAAAGGAAAGTCAGTTTACCCATACATCTCGCGAGTGCAACACCATGTCGGATTTACCACGCCGTTACCCACGCAGGGGAATATCCCTGGCCGATGCCTTGGCCATAATTGAGGAGAGTGATGTGCCTGATAGTGACACTGGATCATCAAATGACGATTCAGAGGACGAATATAGTCCCACTGTGGCCGAGTATGATGAAATGCATATGGAGGAACCCTATCTCCCCATCGCTGAACGGTACGCCAGGTTACAACAAAGGGAGGCGAGTAGCTATCGTTCCCCTGCTCCCCCCCGTGACATAGTGGAGTCCCCAGCAAGTGGGAAAGAGCATAATGAGGAGCAGGAAGATGACCCAGACCCCATGGCCTTCATCAACATTCCACTTTCTCATCGTAGGGCTGACAAGAGAAGAGGTGAGGATGATGAGGAGGAGGAGGTTGGTCAAGCTCCGACACCATACGTGCCTCGCCGCGGTGATGCTCCCCCGCGTTTGCCTTCCCCACCACCCCCCATTCCCTCTCCACTAAAAGCACCAACCCCTCACACTTTCTATGGCTTGCGCAGGGGTGCAGCCATATTAGCAGCGCAGCCATTGACTTCTTCTTCAGAAGCAATAGATGAGGATATGCCTGCTCTAGAATCATCTCCACCACGCCTCCCACGCCGCCACCCACGCCCTCCCGCACGCCGCCTGTTTCCCTCATCACCCCGGATTGACTCGCCCCCACCATCACCTCCTGGACCACTACCATACTCAGCTGTACCTTCTCCTCAGCCTGGGACCTCCCACAGACACAACACTCAGACACCATCACCGCCTGCGTCGCCACAACGCCCTGATCGTGCGCAACGCCCTATTAACGTACGTGGGCGTGCCCGTGGTCCTGTGCGTGGACGTGGACGAAGGGTGTCTAAGGTGACCCTAATACGCCCCACACCTGGCGGTGCGAGAGCAAGGGCTGGGTCGGCTCGACCAAGGCCGAGGGCAGGGGCAAGAGGGGCAAGAGTGGCAAGAGGGACAAGAGGGGCAAGAGGCCGGGCAGGGCCCTCCTGCCGCCCTGATGGTGACTCCCCTCCTGACGACTCTGACGACGAAGTTGCCGCTCAACCCGACGTGTGGGATTGGGTGGTTGGAGACAACTTTGTGCCCACCGACTACAACTTTGTGGGCGCTGGGATTGCCGGCCCTACGCTCTCAAACCAGTGGCGGCAGACCACGAGGCTTGAAATCTTCAGGCAGTTCTTCACTACCAATCTCGTGGCTCTAATTGTTGACCAGATCAACTGGTACAATTATTATTTCATGGCTTGGAAGGAGCAGTCAAAATACTCTTCAAGGCTGTCATGGTCCTCCCTTGATGTCCCGGAGTTTTACACATTCTTGGCCGTTTTCATGCTGATGGGCGTCACAAGGAAATCCTCCATAAAAAAGTACTGGTCCTGGGCTCCTCTCGTCCGAACCCCTAATTTTGGCCAAATAATGAGCAGAAATAGGTTCACAGCCATAATGGGGAACCTACATTTTATTGACAGCCTGGCATCCCACACCAGAAATCAGAATCAACCCAGAACTATGAAGGACCCAATGGAGAGAATAAGACCCATATTTGAGTACCTGAAGCTGAAGCTTGCTGCCGCCTTCAAACCCCATCAGAAGCTCATTATTGATGAAAGTTTGCTGCTGTGGAGGGGAAATATTGGCATCCGGCAGTACATGCCCAGCAAACGACTTCGATATGGCCTGAAGACCTTCGTGATGTGTGACTGTCAATCCGGTTACATCCAGGACCTAATTCTGTATATGGGCAAGAAAACAGAATTGGTGGAAACGAGGACATACGGAATTTCTGGGGCCGTCGTCATCACCATGCTGCAGGGCTACCTGGACAAGGGCCACATACTGTACCTGGACAACTGGTACACCAGCCCCTCCCTTGCCAAGTTCCTGCATAGCCCCACTACAGGAGTCTGTGGCACCGTCAGGAGGAATCGGATCTCTATGCCCGAACTACCACCCAGGCGGGAAAAGGGCTCCATCATCCACAAGCAGGCTAACAATGTCCTCATGTTGTCCTGGATGGATAACCGGGATGTGAACCTCCTCACAACAGTCCACCGTCCCATCTTCCAAGACAGCAGACGTCGTGACAGAGCAACAGGCGAAACTATCAAGAAACCTTTGGCCATCTGTGATTATAACATCAACATGCGGCTGGTGGAGAAATCAGATGCTGTCATCTCGTCATGTGAGTGTGCGAGGAAGACGATAAGGTGGTATAAGAAGTTATTCTTCCTCCTACTCGATCTCACCCTCTATAACAGCCATATCCTCTACTCAACAATCACCGGCAAGCAGGAAACGATGGAGAACATCTGCATCGAGTTGTCCAGGGAGATGTTGAGGGAATACATGACTGCCCCCCACAACTGGCAACACCCCGCCCATTGAAGGCCAGCAGCAGAAGGGATTGCCAGGCTGACACAACGCCACTTCCCTGAATATGTGCCACCCACAGAACACAAGGACAAACCCCGAAGAAGGTGTCATGTGCGCCGCAACACGACACAGAGGGAGCCTTAGAGATTAGATAGCAGGTGGATGTGCAGGGAATGTGATGTTGGACTGTGTCTCCCGGACTGCTTCAGGGAGTGTCACACCCTTGAGTATTTCTAAACGAGTGTACTCAAAGACTGCGATAAAAGACGCTATGAAGTGTGTGTGTATATAAACCTAGTGTAAATATAAATATATACAAAGTGCCGAACACAATATGTAAGTGAGATTGACACTCAAATATACGTAACACAGTGACGGACACCAATGAGTGTAAATATATACTATTTCTAAGTCTAACGTGCGTAAACAAGGTGTGAAACTAATATTCTATCACTATAAAACATATGATAAAGTAATAAACTGAATAAAGACAGGAAGTGACATGAAAACTGAATAAAGGAGGGGAGTAAGACAGAAACGCAAGAAAAGGGAGCATAAAACAATGTGTGAAACTCATACTCTATAACTATATAACATATGATAAAGTAATACACTGAATAAAGAGAGGAAGTGACATGAAAACTGAATAAAGGATGGGAGTAGGACAGAAACGCAAGAAAAGTGAAAGTATTCGTGGCGCGTGTCAGTCAGCTGGGTGTGTCGGTTTGTGCGTTCTGTTATTGTCCTAGACCATGATGGCCGCCAGTCTCCATGGCAACGGAGACGCGCCGAGGTCTTGCCACTCGTATTCACTTTACAAGACTTATATCTATGCACTTATCAGACTGTAACTTCACTTACAATGACATTATGTGATACATGTTAGTATTATATGAACTATGAAGGCACACATGATGCTCGGGTGGTGTAAATAACCGTCACTCGAAAACTGGCCGCATCGTACATCTGCCATGCTGCCGCGCTCAACTATGGCTGGCCGGGCGGGAAGTTTGAAGGAAGCTGAGGCGGTGCGCCTCAGCTGATGTATGAGGCTGCCAACCCTCCCCCCCCCCCCCATACGACCCCCAAATGACCGAGGTGAGTAAACAAATTTGTTTCTTCATTTCTCACCTTTCTCTTCCATTTTAGAAAAAAATAAAAAAAATTGCCAAATTGGCCGGTCCCTCGATGTACTTTAATTTATATTTAGCTGGTGCTCAGTGGGTTAAGAGGCCCTACTGTATCCTTTACCTTACATTTATAAAATTGATAAAATGCTTTAAGGTTGTTTTTAGATTAATTTGCTACCTTGATTTCGTAGTTTCTTTTTTCCTTCCTAATATCCTTCTTTACCTGTCTCGACAAGTTATGGTGATATTTTATATGGTGGATTTCGCCTTTCTGTATTTTTCTGTATACACCTCTCTTTCTACCTATAAGATCTACTAATTTATTTGTCATCCATTTTGGTTGGTTTGTATATCATCTAAATTTTCTTTTTGGTATATATTTATCTTGTTCGCTCTGTAAGGCAGAGATGAACTGATTATACACACTATTTAAATTTGCAGTAGGTTGTCTAACTGTCTCAGCTGTGTTACCCCCCTGGCCATGACCTCTCGGTTCTGCTGGAACTAATCGGCTTACTTGACCTAAATCTCCTGCCTCCCCTTTAATTCTGAGTGATCGTTTTAATCCCCTAAAATTGGTTTTTCTAAAGTCAGGGATAAGAACCTTATTTTCCTTTGGTTTATGATTTAATTCTATAGATAAATATATTGATTTATGGTCACTGTTCCCAAGCTGGTCGCCCACTTCTAAATTTGTTATCCAATTGTCTCTGTTGCTAAGGACTAGGTCAAGAATAGTATATCCTCTAGTTGGCGAATTTACAAATTGAAAGAGAAAGTTGTCTAGTACTACTTCAAGAAAATCTTCGGATTCGTTATTGCTAGTTTGATTAACCCAGTCTATACCTGGAAGATTAAAGTCGCCTAAAATGCAAACATTATTGTTCTGAGATGCCTACTGATTTCTTCCCATAATAATTTGCCTAAATTTCGACAAAGACAGGGTGCCCTATATATGGTTCCCAAAATAATTGTCTCACCTTCCCCGCTAATCTCTACCAACATACTTTCATTTTCGCTATTTGTTTTAATATCTGATCTAAGGCAACATTTTAAAGTATCCCTGACATAAATTGCAACTCCACCTCCCCTTCTGTCTGTTCTGTTATATTTAAATAAATTGTATCCTGGCATATGAAATTCTGCTAATAGATGTCTAGAGTCAGTATTTATCCAGGTTTCTGTAATCGCTACAATGTCTATATTTTATTTGCTAACAATTGCCCTAAGCTGATCCATTTTGTTACATAAACTTCTACAATTTGTATAATATACCCTCAACTTATTACTATTTTGTGTAACTAATTGTCTATCGTTTTTAACTAACTTATTATTTTCTTCGATTTCACTGCAGTCAATGCTATCATAATAGCATTGTCTAATGACATTTCCATCTTCCGTTGCACCATCACTACTATCATTAGCAATATAGTCATCATTTTTAGCATGAGACTGAATATCCTTATCGCTTTCGCCTGACGCTAAAATTGTTCCATTTAACCTCTCATTTACACTCTCAGTATTTCTGTTCAAAACCCCACAACCACCCTATCTAAAGAACTAGCTAATGTGGAAACCCCTAACCGTGAAAGATGAACCCCATCCCTTGCGTACATCATATCTCTCCCATAGAAACTATCCCAGTTATCAATGAATGGTATTGCTTTTTCTTTTTATCTGCAATATTTCTCCAACCGGCAATTGACACCAATCGCCCTGGATGTCCATTCCTTGGGAACTCCTCTTCTGGGTAGGATACAATGTACTACAGGGATCCCTCCCTTCATCCTAACCTTATCTAACACATCCCGATACTGCTGCAGCAGTTCCTCACTTCTACCCTTACCAACATCGTTACTCCCGGCACTGAGACAGATAATTGGGTTATCTCCACTATCTTCCAAGATGTGGCCCATCTTCTCTAAAACCCTCCCAACTCCATGGCCAGGCAGACACACAACCTTCCTAAGTTTAGTGCGGGTAGCCCTAACTAAATGTCTTACCATGGAGTCGCCCACAATCGACACAGACTTACCTTCTCGGGACACAGACTTATCTTTCCCTTGGGAGGATCCAGCAGCAGCAGTTGGAGAACCCCTGGTGGTGGGAGAAGCTCCCTTTTGAGGGCTTTGTTCTGTATGGTCTGTAGGGTGTTGTGTTTCAGAGAAGTTAGAGGCCCAAGCAGGTGTAGCTTAATTATTCCATCACTGAATTTGCTATGTAGTTTAGATTGGAAGCGTAAACACATCTTTATCTTACACTATAAACAAAATATAGATAATTCACGAAAAACCTAATCATTATCTGAGCGGGAAATAAATAATGTGTACGACTAACTTAACAGTCGTAGAAACGAGCCATGAAGATTCACTCGCCGCACAACACTATACTGTATGAACTTAAACAATTTGTGTCGCTGTGGTCGGAAGGTCTGTCTTTAACACCTTACGAGCGGCCTAGGCGGTAATTTATATGTACCGCCCAGCGGGGTGTTTTTACCCTAAATAGGGTTGTTTACGTGATCATTTTCATGCCTAAATAAGACCCAGAGCGTAAAACAAGTATCTATCCCTGAAAGGGCATAAACAGAGCTTTCCAATGACACCCCAACCATCCTTGTACGACCACTGGTTTTCTTGCAACGATCGTGCAACACGAGTGCAAAAACCATGTAATTAGGTACTTTCCCTACATAATTCCCTGTGTAGCGAGTGTGAGGGGGGATGGAAGGGTGGTTTTCACTTCAGTTGGCCCACCGCGGTGGTGCGCGGCGGTCATAGCCTTACTACGCTCCTCACACCGCTCAGCTCTCTCTCTCTGCAACATTACGTGCTGAAAATGGCACACGACATAAGTTGTGAACCGCCACTTAGTCCAAATTTCTTTCACACAACATAAGTTGCGCGCCGCCAATAAACGGTTAAGGGAACCCACCTCGCTTTGTTCTCTCTCTCTCTTTCCCTCTTTCTCTGGTTTGTATCCATTCGGCCCCATTCAGCCTACTGGTTTAAAACGCTTACCCCCATCCAGGTGTCAATATTTTCCTGGCGAGCGGAAGCGAGCCAGCATGTATATATACTGTATATATATTTGTTTTGACAGCAAGTTAAATTTGTAGATTTTTCGATACGAAAATATCGCCGGCGAAGCCGGATTTCCCCATACAATGCTAGCTCGCTATCGTTCGCCAGGATGAAATCGACACCTGGATGGGGATAAACGTCTTAAAACAGTTGGCTGAATGGGGCCGAATGGATACAAGCCAGGGAAAGAGAGAAAAGAAGATAGAGATAAAAAAAAAAGCCGGTGACCCCCCTTAATCCCAAAGGGCATTAGTTGGATTATGTGACTGACTTCGGTGCTTCTATTCAGTTATTGGCTATAGTCGGTTTATTTTCCGCTGATGGTAAATTGAATCCCTTATCATCTGATTTCTCAATTCATAATGGAAAAATATGATACTGCTATGTCTCTGAGTCCCATTATTGCCAAGTGTTCATAATAAACAACATATGTCGCTACAAAATATGATACTGCTATGTCTCTGCGTCCCATTATATGATACTGCTATGTCTCTGCGTCCCATTATATGATACTGCTATGTCTCTGCGTCCCATTATATGATACTGCTGTGTCTCTGCGTCCCATTATATGATACTGCTATGTCTCTGCGTACCATTATATGATACTGCTATGTCTCTGCGTCCCATTATATGATACTGCTATGTCTCTGTGTCCCATTATATGATACTGCTATGTCTCTGCGTCCCATTATATGATACTGCTATGTCTCCGCGTCTCATTATATGATACTGCTGTGTCTCTGCGTCCCATTATATGATACTGCTATGTCTCTGCGTACCATTATATGATACTGCTGTGTCTCTGCGTACCATTATATGATACTGCTATGTTTCTGTGTCCCATTATATGATACTGCTGTGTCTCTGCGTCCCATTATATGATACTGCTATGTCTCTGCGTACCATTATATGATACTGCTATGTCTCTGCGTCCCATTATATGATACTGCTATGTCTCTGCGTACCATTATATGATACTGCTGTGTCTCTGCGTCCCATTATATGATACTGCTATGTCTCTGCGTCCCATTATATGATACTGCTGTGTCTCTGCGTATCATTATATGATACTGCTATGTCTCTGCGTCCCATTATATGATACTGCTATGTCTCTGCGTCCCATTATATGATACTGCTGTGTCTCTGCGTACCATTATATGATACTGCTATGTCTCTGCATACCATTATATGATACTGCTATGTCTCTGCGTCCCATTATATGATACTGCTATGTCTCTGCGTCCCATTATATGATACTGCTGTGTCTCTGCGTACCATTATATGATACTGCTATGTCTCTGCGTCCCATTATATGATACTGCTGTGTCTCTGCGTACCATTATATGATACTGCTATGTCTCTGCGTCCCATTATATGATACTGCTGTGTCTCTGCGTCCCATTATATGATACTGCTATGTCTCTGCGTCCCATTATATGATACTGCTGTGTCTCTGCGTCCCATTATATGATACTGCTATGTCTCTGCGTCCCATTATATGATACTGCTATGTCTCTGCGTCCCATTATATGATACTGCTATATCTCTGCGTCCCATTATATGATACTGCTGTGTCTCTGCGTCCCATTATATGATACTGCTGTGTCTCTGCGTCCCATTATATGATACTGCTGTGTCTCTGCGTCCCATTATATGATACTGCTATATCTCTGCGTCCCATTATATGATACTGCTATGTCTCTGCGTCCCATTATATGATACTGCTATATCTCTGCGTCCCATTATTGCCAAGTGTTCATAATTAACAACATATGTCGCTACAAAATCATGGTAATAGCCGAGTAATCAAGATGGCGAGATAACAATATACCATTAGCTGGAAAAAACCCCAAACTATAGTAATATCACAGGAAAATAGTCAGCGTGACACCACCTTATAGTTGACAGAACAAGCGTTGCAAAGCACGGAAGGCCTCCGTCGATCTTTGACAATCACCCAACTCTTCCAATTTCTTTTCCTTCTTATTCTCCCCCTCCCACCCTGAAAACTCCTTCGGCAGATCTAGTCTAACAAGAAGAACACAACAAAAAATACGGGGCTGTTCGGCCAGGCAGCTTAGGGAACAACAACAATATAAAAAGAGTGAGGCGAGCGGTAATAAGCCTCTCGTTGATTCCCGTATGAGGCAATACATCGCTCTGAAGACTTATATTTGTATTCTTATACAGTTCTTTCCCTTCGCATTGCTTGATACCGAACGAATTATTATGTTCTCTCCACCAACCAACTTTACTCCTAAACTCGATTAATGAAATTAACAAACACATGTGGCAGTCCGGGGATTCGAACCTAGGATGCTCACATCGAAAATCAACACACTTATGCATTGCACCACGAAGACATATAATATTGTGGGTATGACTGTTGTTTATGGAGATTAGACGGATTAGCACTCCTATTTCTGAAAGTAACATCATTCTTCAAGCTATTTCGTCCATTAACGTCGCAACGAAGGGATTTTTTTTTTTAATATATCAGCCTTACTCTTGTTTTTGGTGAAGTAGCGGAGAGATATGAAAGGTCCTCTTGCAAGGCTAGAATGACACTGAGGCAAGTCGGCCGGAGTGACTGATTTATATGTTCTGTAGAGCGCGCCCAGTGGTTCTCCGTTACTTACATGTGCACACAAATACACACACACTTGCATGCTTACATACTGCACGTACTACTGAATATTTACCCATGCAATACCAGTGACGTCTTCTTTATTTTAATCTGGCAAATATTAGATGGTTTTTTTCAGCTTAAAAATGGTGTGCAACAATTATTAGAGTTCGAACTGTTTCACTTAACCTTTTTTGCTACCTCAGATCCTTCTTAAACTGCACAAAATCATCTAAAAATAGCAAGAATAATATTATCACTTGGGAAGAATCAGCTAGGGAACAGCTGTGGACATTTTGGCGCCCTTTTGCTTCAGCCCTTTTTTGGTTCACGATTTCTGGCCTACCTATTTGGAACAGGGTTTAGTAATTCTGCTAAATATCGGTACTTATATATTTCCAACTTCCTTATAGCCCGAAAATCGCAAGTGGTCAGTTGAATCCCTTACCAACTGATGTAGCTATGCTTAATTGCCGACTTGCGAGTTTCGTTCTATAAGGAAGTTGGAGCTGTAGACATCGATATTTAACAGGATTACGAGCTAAAAATACGGTCGTAGTACATTCATAAATACATAAAACCCAATTCAACTTACCTTTTATCCATCAGAAACGTACATTATTATTGTATTTCTGTTTAATATCGATGTTTAAGGCTCCAACTTCCTTATAGCCTGAAACTCGCAAGTGGTCAATTAATGGAATAATATGAAATTAATATGGCTCTGCATCATATTAACCTATAGAAAATGATGACACCTTTTGACAGTTAATTCTGGCTAGCAATAAACAATTGTACCGGTATACAATTTGACAAGGATCTGGGAGAATTATGAGGGTAAAGACTATCTCAATTAACCCTCTGATTCCCCTATGGCATAGGGGAATGCCCTTCTCAAACTGAATAAAATCGTCTAATAATAGCCAGAAAACAGAACAGGAATGCGTCATCATATCTTCTAAGAGTTAAATAAGTTTTCCATAATTAACAACATATTTCGCTACAGCACCATGACACCTGTTTACCTTTGATTCTGGCTAAAATTAGGTGATTTTATACAGTTTAAGAAGGACCTATATATGTTATTCAGAGAGTTTATTGAGATCGTACTTACCCATTTGAGTTGTAGAGATAGATTATAAAATAAAGAAAATCGTCTAATGGTAACCAGAATAGGATGAAAATTACGTAATGGTGGTGTAGAGGTTAATAGCTGATTAAGGGTGGATGGTGTATTTATTTGTTCAGTTATGAATATTTTTATTATTAATTTAATTTCCTCCCTAGACCTCCATCAAGCTTAATAAATCACTCGCCCAAGACCCTCCTTCAAGATAAATTTGTAAAAAAATATAATTTTAAGAGGAACCGGCCCTCGACCGGGACATATTTCTATCGAAAAATGTCCCGGCCTTGGTTACTCTTAAAATGCAGGTTCGCTATCGCTCGACAGACAAAAATCGACACCTAAATGACACAAAAAGTCATAATATTGACAAATAAATAGCGCGACAGGCCTCCCCTGTTTCGCTCAAGAAGTTTGGATATTTTAAGGCGTTCCACCCCATTAGTTTGGCGATAATAAGACTCTTCGTGCCATTCAAGTGTCGATTTTTTTTCTGGGTGAACGATAACGAGCCTGTACGGTACCTTAGATGAAATCACTTTTTAGGCCAGGACAATTTTCAATCGTAAAATGTACAAAATAAGCTAGAGGATGGTCTGGGGAGGCATTATTTATTATGAAGGAAGTCTAGGAAGGTGTTTTTGTTAACTTACAAGATAAACAAAAACACATTATTCGAAAATGGCAATAACAAGCAAACTCCTCAACAATATTATACAAAATATCACAATATCCCACAAGACGTCGGAACAGATAGTGTTAAACTGATGTTACTCCAGCCTAAGCTTACATGGATTTTTGTGTGGATTTTTTTGTTTTGTAATTATTTATTAACATATACAGTGTACACACTTACACAGTTTGAAGCAACTTATAGGAAAGACCTGTAGCGGTTCATGCTAGAGAAGTTGACATACATACATACATACATTCATATATACATACATACATACATACAGTCGGGCACCATTCAGTGTTTCTTTAATGTTTGCAAATATCGAGTCATAAAGTAGAGTAATGGTAAACGAAATAAACAGACTAAACCTACCCACTAGTTTGTTTAGTTATATACTTTGCATGTCTCAGTTATATTTGTGTCGGGAAGGTGTGGTGGAGTGGTCTTGCTTGTGGACTGGTATTCAAGTGGAACCGGGTTCGAATCCTGATACGTCAATGGGAAGATATTATTGGGATGGACTTTGTGCTGTACAGTACCTATAGTAGTATCAGTGCATTACCACAAAGGCCACCGAAACGCCAAATAAATACCCTCATTGTTCCCTGATTAAATAGCACTGTATGAATATTTTCATAATCAAAATATGCTGCAGGGGGACAATGCCTAGTGAGTTCAGTGCTTAATCGGTGGCATTCTGAGAGTGAGGGTCCGAGCCTAAGAGATGAGAAAGTGAAGCACAGGAGCGAGGCAGCTTCAGAGATGTGGCTGCTTCGAGCCGTGAGTGGGCAATTAAGCCCCATGCATCCTGCGAAGGCAATATGGCAGGGGCTGGTTGCAAATGAAAGTGTATCACATGCCTCACCCCCTAGACTGGAACGAGACCTAACGGGCTTCACCGTTCAATGATTAGCGGTTGAATGTACAGGCTTTCAGCCTATGCCCGAGAGGGAGTAGTTGGAATATAGAAGAAAACAAATAATAATAATAATAATAACTTACATAAAAAAGAAGCCCTGGGCCAGGTGGAATGTTGGCCCACATAAGTTCTGTTCCTCGTCATGATCATATGTATGAAAGTAAAATTAATATGAAGGAATTGCAAGTGTGATTTTTAAAATTATCAGTTAAGTAGTCAGATGAGTTGACCACTGTATAAGAAACTACACTCGTAATTCAATCATGCGAGATTGATGAGAAAGGTTGAGGCGCATGGAATAGGTGGGGCGTTGTTGGGATGGTTTAGGTCATGGCTAATTGGTAGGAAGCAGAGAGTCAGCATAAATGGTACAAAGTCAGAATGGGGAGCAGTCAAAAGTGGTGTCCCCCAGGGATCTGTATTAGGTCCTCTGTTGTTTGTTATATACATAAATGACCTTGATTTAGGTATAACTAGTAGGATAAGTAAATTTGCAGACGATACCAAAATGGGGAGAACAATTGATTCAGATAGAGATATAGAGTGCCTCCAAAGGGATCTAGATACCTTACACGAATGGTCAGTAAATTGGCAGATGAAGTTTAACATTGACAAATGCAAGGTATTAAAGATAGGGAAGATGCATACAAATGTTAAATATAAACTAGCTAATGTAGAATTAGAAAACTCGAATTGTGAGAAAGATCTAGGTGTGTTTGTTAGCAATGATTTGAAGCCTAGACAACAGTGTATAAGCGTTCGAAACAAGGCAAACAGGATTCTCGGGTTCATCTCAAGGAGTGTGAGTAACAGAACTGCTGATGTTATCTTAAAACTTTACTTGTCATTAGTGATACCCCATATGGATTATGCTGTTCAATTTTGGTGTCCTTATTACAGAATGGACATAGATTCATTGGAGAGAGTACAACGTAGAATGACAAAAATGATCCATAATATTAGAAATCTTCCGTATAAAGAAAGGTTGAATAAATTAGGCTTACATTCGTTAGAGAGACGCAGAGTTAGAGGGGATATGATAGAGGTGTTCAAGTGGGTTAGTGGGATTAACACAGGGGACATGACAAATGTACTAAAGCTCAGTGATAGCGAAAGAACTCGTACCAATGGTTTCAAATTAGATAAATTTCGTTTCAGAAAAGATATAGGCAAATATTGGTTTGGTAACAGAGTTGTAGATGGGTGGAATGGACTACCAAGTGCTATAGTGGGATTAAAAACGATAGGGAGCTTTAAGATAAAATTGGATAAGCATATGGATGAGAAGGGTTGGGTGTGAAGGGGGATCAGCAGGGTTGGGCCAATCAGCGCTCTGCAGGCCCCCGTAATACTGTGTTAATCTCTAACCGTTTTGGTAAGATGATCCTCAGGGTATTAGAGTGTTGAGCCTATAATTGGGCTTTGTAATTGAGGTTGTGTGGGACAGGGATCTGCCTTGCTTAGGCCAATCGGCTTTCTGCAGACTCTCATTTTCTTATGTTCTTATGTTCTTATGCGCATCATGTATATCCATGTATATAATACCAAAGAGGACTAGAATTTAGGTGGACAACTATATATATATATACATATATATATATATATATATATATATATATATATATATATTGTGACAGACGAGGCAACCAGTCTGGGGACAAACTACCTAGTTGGCGGTACTGAGCCCTCTACACTCACCCCACCATGACCCCCAGGACCCCCTCTGGACATAGAAAGCTGTGGGATGGTTTCGGAGGGGTCAAACAAGTGGGGGTGAAAGCTGTCTGATTAGCGCCGGCAGGACAAGAGTGATGTGATTGGAAGCGGCATGACGAGACCGGAAATTTCCATTACGTCATATGATAATGGGGCTTGGTGATTCGCTAGAGACCAAATAGAATGTGTATTTAAGGGGTAGACCTGGGTGTAGAGATCAGTTGTATTCCTGACTCGGCTGAGATCGTGAGGGTGAGGAGAGGTGATGTAGGAGATAGTTCAGACATGGCAGTAACAGATAAGATTTATATTTTTATATTACTAAAGTGGTAATGGTGTTCAGTTTACCTGAAATTATTTAACTTGACTCAACTTTGAATTGTAACTCTAAGATACCGTACTTAACATGCGTGGTGTGGTCTTGCAATTAAATTATGACAGGTTATAACTACCAGGTGTGTTAAGGTGAGCTTTCGGGCCGTCTTGTGTTAGTGTATTTGTTCTATGAATCTAGAAAGATTAACAATGTGGCGTGACAATGGAGAGGTTTATTGGTGACTTTATTAATGAATAGTTAAATTAATTGTTTATTCGTCAATTTGTGAAGCACCTTATATTTTGATACGTAAATAACTTGCAATGCGTCCTTGTTGTAATTTCTACTTGCCTAAGTATTGCAATAATATAATATTGGGCAAACTAGCGAGCAGTGAACGATCGGACAATCATATACCATACGTCCTGGATCTTATTTATTTTCTTTATTCATTTTTCTTTGTTTTGTACAGTCGTCATGATTAACCATTCTTTGGCGGCGCCCGGCTATAGCCGGGCAAGAGAACCAAGGACTATGTAGAGGGGCCCGGCTATAGTCGCATGCAGTTTTGAGCACGTAATGTGCTCTGAGAGAGAGCGGAGCGGTGGGAGGAGTGTAGGTTACCTCATGACCGCTCGCCACGGTGGCCGTGGAGCTACTGAGATGTACTCCGCCCTACTCCACCCTCCCTCACTCGTTTCACACGTAATAATGTAAGGAAATGACCGTATTTTACCGATTTTGCCCTTCGGTTGCACGATCGTTGCAAGACAACCAGTGATCGTAGAAGGATGGTTCTGGTGTCATTGTAAAGCTTATTTAACGCCCTTTCAGGGAACATACTTGTATTACGCTCTGGTTCTTGTTTATGCATGAAAACGAGCACGGAAACAAGCTCGTTTACGGTAAAACCCCCCCGCTGGGCGGCACAGTCAAATATACTCTTTGAGTGTTAATTCGTTTCATTTTTCCTGTTAGTAGCACTGCACGGTGGAGAGGTATCCCCTCCACCTCCTCTCCTTGTTGTTCCCATACCCCCACCTAAACCCTCCCATTTTCTCTCCGACCCCAGAACTACACCCATCCTCCCTTCTCTCGCTCTCACCTAGCTAGGGAGCTACTTCTTGGACCTCACCGATTAAATTTATTCTGAACAACTAATGAAGGAATGAAGTATTTCACACACATCTCTCGACCACCATCTCCTGCACATTAAACATATGAACTAAACAAAACTTAACCTGAAGCTGCTAATTACTACCGTTACTAGTAGGGTTAACTGTATAATGATATGGATATACCAGGTATGAGAGGTAGAAATACACACTTGTATAATTATATATAAGGTATAATGAGATTATTTGGTTATACACGAAACTGTTATATAGAGTGGAATTGTAGTAGAAGAATTATTGATCAGTTCAATATTATAACTCGTGTAGTTAATCTGGTATTTAATAAACGGGCGTTATATATTTATTTAGTAATTATTCTTAACAGGTGTGAATTCAAATTATCTTGAAAATTATCTCAAGAGAATAAGCTTAAATAGGCGTGAAGCTTTCAATAGTGTTATGTGGAGTAGATACCTTACGTCTTGCCATTACTCAGGGAGTATTTAACGCAATGTTCTATGTTTCAATCCATATAGCTACATAGCCATAGTGAACGCCCCCCTTAATTTAATAAACTCGGTTACAAAACAAGATACCTGATCCAATTATGGCAAGGTGTTAAGGGTAAGGTGACAAAATGAATAAGTCCTTCCCTAATGTATGGGTGAGCGTAAGTGTTGAGGGTATGGGAATTTTAAAATAAGACTCTCCCTAATGGATAGATGAGCGTAAAAGTACCCGAGGGGAGGTTAATTCAAATAGGGCATACGTATTGGTTATCAACCCTCCAGGATTATTAAGCCTGTTTATGTCAAGTAATATTTTCAAGCCTGGAGCCTCTTTTCGAAAACCCCAGTACCTTGCCCGAGGGTAGTTCGTGTCCCGTTTGTATACAGTAGTTTTACATTATGGCCTAATGATTGGGTAGATAGCTCCGTTAAGGGGATGAGTGTTGAGTTAGCGTAATGAAGTCGCATGACTGACTCACTGGGCACATTCTCGGCAATAATTCATAGCATTTATTGGCAAATTAGCTGTTTACACTTAATGAGTCCTGAACTGTCTGGAAGCAGAGAGATTTGTGGTGAATATGATTAAGCAAATGTTTTGTTCTTGTATACGGTGCTAATAAGTAGTAATATTAGTATTTACTAATTGTATAAAATTAAATAATTCAAAATACTTGAATGGTTTACTTTGCGTGTTCATTGATGGGAGAGACTCATGGTGGAATTGACACAGACGGTCCTCGTTGTCTCAAGCTGGTTACGAAGCCCAAACTGAGCCATTACAACGATGAAAATTAAATACAACTTCACGTAGGTTAGTTTGGCAGCTATATTAGAGTATGATACAGTACTAAACCATCAGTACATCGGTATGAACTTTTCAGGGGTCAATGGTAAATGTATCGGTATGAATCACATGTAAGGTTTTCGGCGAACAATCCCCCCCCCCCCCCCGCTCTCTCTCTCTCTTTCTCTCTCTCTCTCTCTTTCTTTCTCTCAAATGTAATAAAGCTAATATTGACTCTGCCTATGATATACTGCATTCCTTCATTAGGTGTTCGGAATACATGCAATTGGTGAGGTCCAGAAGTAGCCCTTAACTGGGTGAGAGCGAGAGAAGAGAGGGTGGGTGTAGTTCTGGGGTTGGAGAGAAAATGGGAGGGTTTCGGTGGGGGTATGGTAACAACAAGGAGAGGAGGTGGAGGGGATACCTCTCCATCGTGCAGTGCTACTAACGCCTGAGACAGGGAAACTGAAACGAATTAATCCTGACGACTGTACATACGTTATCTTTTGTTTATTGGGTTAATAAATATATTTAGTGTTGTTGAATTGGTGACTTTAATATATTCCCTTCTTCGATAGTACTAGTAAAAAATATAATAAGATAATATATACTAATTATGAGGTATAATAAAATAATAAGATGATTACCATAACTATTTATAATAAATGATATATTATTTGAGTAAATAAGAAATGTCCAAATACTAAAAAAATAATACTTTATAATTAATTTCCATCTTGATTAATCTTAACCCGTGGACTGCAAGAACCATTATGATCTTAAAGTTATTCTGGAACTTCTAAGTTATCTAGCTAAGCTTCCTTTATGACTAGTACATAATTCTTTAGCTGTTTGATTTATATGAAGTGAAAGGAAAGCAAGCAATAAGAGACAGCCAAAATTCTACCAAAGACTGGAGAATCATAAAAACTCACTGTTGCTACACTGGTCAAATGAGCCAACTGCTTCGTGGCCGCCAGGGTCATAACAGAAATTGGCGACCTTGCCAGGATAGATTGTTCCGTGGATACGTTTGCTGCTAATTCTTAAATATAGTTACTATCTTTAGCATTTTTATTTAAACTTCATTATACCTATATTAATCAATCAGGAAGATGCACATCATTTTCTAGATTCAAAGCCCACAGCTGAGGAGGTAGACCTTCTATCTAGGGACGAGCTTCGGGTGCTCGCCTCTTATTTAAACTTGCCTTCCTCTGAAAATTTAACAAAGGTCATGATATATTTGGGATGCATGACACTAGCCTGAGACTTGAGGGTGGGTTGGATGAGGCAACTGGTGGTGACTTGCTTGACTGTAGACGGCTGGTTGATGACTTGGATCGGAGTCATGAGGGGATATTTCCCCCTCCTGAGAATATGCCGCCAGGTTTTACTGAAGCAGGATATCTGGAGTTGGCTAGAATAAAAACCCAACAAGCCCAACTAGCTCAGGCAAAGTTACAAGCCCAACTAACTCAAGCTCGAGCATACCAAGACCATGAATATTTCATGGCTCAGTTAGTTGCCACGAGCACCACCAGTTCCTCGGTTTCCTCTCCCCCTTAGGGCTTAACTCTGAGTAGTGTCATTCCCCCATTTACCGATGATGATGTTGATGACTAATTTGTACTGTTCGAGGATGTTGCAAGGGGCATGAATTGGACCAGAGAGCAATGGCCCTTCATGCTCCAAACTGTTTTGACAGGGCGAGCCTGCACCACGTATGTAGCAGAAGAACGGGATGTGAGAAATGACTATGATCGCCTCAAATTAGCCATTCTAAAGGCATACAAACTGAGACCAGAAGCCTATAGGCAAACCTTCCGAAAGGTTCATAAGAATCCCGAAGAGACTCGTGTTGTGTTTTCAAGTCTTTTAATAATTGGCTAAATAGTAAATCTGTCTCTGATTTTGAATGTCTTAAGGACTTGGTCTTGCTGGAAAACTTCTTGTGGAAAATTTAACCACAGGTGGCTTATCATTTGAGAGGTAAGAATGTTAGACAGTCTCACAGCCGCAGCTGCCATGGCTGATGATTATGTTCTGATTAATAAGTAACGTGGTAAAAACTCTTATGATAACTCCAATGGCAATCACTATAATAACTATAATCAAAATAGGAATCATGTTGCAAGTAAATCCACTCACTCTCCCAAGCCTGTTGTACCGTCTTACTCCTGTAACCCTCAGGATGATCCCCGAATCAGGACTGCTGCTCAAACCCATGGTTATGGGAATCAAGGTAATGATTATAGTAACAGAAACTGCCGCTCAGAAAGTGTGTAATTATTGTGGCAAAATTGGCCATTTGGCTTATCAATGTTGGGTCAAGGAGAGAGATGAAGGACAAATGGTAGGTAGTAGAGCTAGGCAGCCCCGCCCAGGGAAGTACTACCGCCAAGGTTTCGGGAGACTCAGGGAATAGCCTGAATTCCATTTTCTCTCCCAGGCCTTGGTAGCCGGATACATATCTTTCTGCCTCACACATCAGGGGTATCAGGAAAACCCTCTTTATATAACATACACATCCAACTTCACGACATTGCCCTACATCGCTATCCTCTATCCATAAAACACTACTCTTCCCACTACATATCATACATGTAACACCATACACTTACCTAATAAATATGGCAGTACAATTGTTAAGAGCAAACCTGGTGGTCCCTCGGATATCCACCCCCGGCAGGGTTGAGTCATTGACACAGGGCCCTCCCGGTCCTCATCATGCGACTGTGTCAAGAGCATTGCAACGTCCCAAAGCTGCTCGTCGGTGCAGCTTTTTCTTTAGTAATATAAGGGGACTTCACTCTAACATCAATTCTGTACACCAATTTCTTCAAGCAGAATCCCCTACTCTCCTTTTTTTGACAGAGACTCAAATAACATCCACATCTGACACGTCTAGATTTAATTTTCCAGGTTATCAACTGCTCCAAAATTTCAGACCTAAAGGAGGTGTATGTTGCTTCGCAAAATCTGAAATTGCCCTGGAGGAGGTTACTAGTTTCAATTGTCCCTATTTTGATTATTCTATATACAAATTAATTTCTGCTGGTAAATTAAAATACATATGTTGCATCTACCGTTCCCCAAATACTCCTCCAGAGCAAAGTCTTTTTGATTCTCTGTCCTCACAACTCAGTGTCCTCAACTTAAATGCTTCCTCTGAAATCACTGTGTTGGGTGATTTTAATGTCCATAATGTTGAATGGCTCACTCATTCAGCCAGGACTGATGATGCTGGTCTTGAATGTGAGCTATTTGCAGACTCATTTAATCTCACTCAACTAGTCAACCAACCCACCCGTGTACCAGATAATCCTAATCATAATTCCCACCTACTGGACTTATTTTTAACAACCAATTCAGAAAATTATGATGTTAC
The DNA here is from genome assembly GCA_032716605.1 of Paralithodes platypus. NCBI lineage: Eukaryota > Metazoa > Arthropoda > Malacostraca > Decapoda > Lithodidae > Paralithodes > Paralithodes platypus. Next base: position 20,804,307 of record CM064546.1, on the reverse strand, counting down.
AGTGAGGTCCCCGCTTGGATCTTCTGATCACTGTCTGATACAGGCCACCTGTCTATCACCTACCACACCTTCCCACTCTGAACCTGTTTTGGTGACTAAATGGCATTACGATAGGGCAGACTGGGAGGGTCTTCAAGGTTTCTTTATTGATATTCCCTGGACCTCTTTCTTTTCTAATGATGCACACTCCACCTTGAGCCACATACAAGATTTTGTAAAAATTGGAATGGAAACTTTTATTCCTAATCAAAAGTACAGTAAAAGATCTAATTCATCTAAATGGTTTGACCATAATTGTGCTAGAGTAACTGAACAAAAAGCAATAGCCTACAATGCATACACAAGATCAAAAACACATGAAGCCTTTAACCCCTAACTGTCGGCGCGCAACATAAGTCGAGTATAATAAATCTGGACTATCTGGCGGCGCGCGACATAGGTCGTGTGGCAATTTCAGCACGTAATGTTGCTGAGAGAGAGAGACAAGTGGTGGCAGGAGAGTAGCGAGCGTATGACTGCTCCAGACCACCGCGGCGAACCTACTGACATGAATCCCACCTCCTCCCTCCCTCTCTCACTCGCTACATACTGAATTTAATGGGGAAAGTACCGAATTACATGTTTTTTACACTCGCGTTGCGCGGTTGTTGCAAGAAAACTAGCCTTCATAAAAGGATCGTTATGGTGTCATTGGAAAGCTCTGTTTATGCCCTTTCAGGGATAGATATTTGTTTTACGCTCTGGGTCTTATTTAGGCATGAAAATGATCACGTAAACAGCCCTATTTTGGCTAAAAACACCCCGCTGGGCGGTACATATAAATAAACCGCTAGCCCGCTAATCTAGTGTTAATTACTTTAGAAACATCAGAAATCATGCCAAAACTGTATTAAACCTAACTAAATCAAACTTTCTCCACAAGCAGGCAAATAAACTTCTAAATAATCCAAATGATAACAAAATATTTTGGTCTACTCTTAACTCATTCAAATCCAACTTCACTACTGCTTCATCCATTCCACCATTAAAATCTCCGACTGGCAATCTTGTAAGTGACCCACGAGGTAAAGCTAACCTTCTTGCGGATATTTTCTCCACCAACTCAACCTTAGATGAAATAAATCAAGATGTCCCTGTACTTAATTTTAATTCGCCTGAAATTCCCTCACTTAACCCGTCCAGCCCCGGCTAGTTTTGTAATGTTTGTTCACCAGAACCCGGCCGGTTTTCAAAAAATGGTTTTATTCCAGAAACAATAGCGAATTGGTTAGGAATGAAGGAAAAACCACGAAAAACCGCTCAAAAAGCTTAAAGAATGGTCCTACAGAGCCCCCGAAAACGTATTTTACAAGAGTACAAAATTGAAGGCAATTACCCCAAAACACCAGGTTATTGCGCGCTCACGCGCACGCACGTGGACTTTGAGAGTTTTCAACCATCGGCACGGTTGCGTGGGATACGTACACAGTTCCCATACAAATCTGAGCCCTCTTGAGTGGCTACACCTGATGTTACGGTCGGCGCAATTAGGGTGACGCGCCAGGCGCGTCTCTGGGGCTGTGCGTTACATACATCGCCGACGCGACAGGCGCATCGCTGGGGCTGTACGGGTTAAGATCCACACCAGACATGTCAAAACTATTTTGCAGAATCTCTCAGTAGATAAGGCTCCTGGTCCAGATGAAATTCCTCCAATAGTACTTAAGAATTGCTCCTTGGTGCTTGCTCCTGTATTGGCAAAAAATTTCCGTCTGTGTACTCATACCTCATGCTTCCCAGTACCCTGGAAAGAAGCAAACATTCATCCAGTTCCTAAGAAAGGTGCCTCTTCAGATCCATCAAACTACAGACCAATAGCTATAACTTCCACTCTTGGTAAAGTCTTTGAAATTATATTAAATAATCACATAATTAAGCATCTTGAGAATAATAAATTAATCAGTGATAGGCAATATGGTTTTAGACGACGTCGATCAACTGCAGATATTCTTTGCCTTCTTACGCATCAAATCAACCAAGCTACAGACCAACATGGTGAAACACATACAATAGCACTGGATATATCAAAGGCATTTGATAGAGTCTGGCATCAATCATTATTGTCGAAGATGTCACACTACGGCCTTGCATCGTTAGTTCCACTAATTTCTTCTTATCTTCATAACAGAAAAATATGTGTAATGGTAGATGGCCTTTATTCTCAATTTCACTCAATAAATGCTGGTGTTCCCCAGGGATCAGTTTTGGCCCCAATTCTGTTCCTCATTCATATCAATGATCTCATATCTACCACTCCTAATCCAATACATTCCTACACAGATGACTCAACACTCCACAGTTCCTTCACATTTACCAATTCTTTCACCCAACCCGATCTTATAAATTCAAAAATAAACACTGCAATTTCTCTGAACCAGGACCTTTCTAGAATTAATGGATGGGGACAAAAAATCTAGTTTCCTTTAATGCACAGAAAACCAAGTACATTCAATTTTCTAACCGACAGAATCTCACTGACTACCTTTTGTAGGTAGTAGGGGTAGGCAGCCCCGCCCAGGGAAGTACTACCGCCAAGGTTTCGGGAGACTCAGGGAATAGCCTGAATTCCATTTTCTCTCCCAGGCCTTGGTAGCTCGATACACATCTTTCTGCCTCACACATCAGGGGTATCAGGAAAACCCTCTTTATATAACATACACATCCAACTTCACGACATTGCCCTACATCGCTATCCTCTATCCATAAAACACTACTCTTCCCACTACATATCATACATGTAACACCATACACCTTACCCAATAAATATGGCAGTACAATTGTTAAGAGCAAACCTGGTGGTCCCTCGGATATCCACCCCCGGCAGGGTTGGGTCATTGACACAGGGCCCTCCCGGTCATCATCATGCGACTGTGTCAAGAGGATTGCAACGTCCCAAAGATGCTCGTCGGTGCAGCTTTTTCTTTAGCAATATAAGGGGACTTCACTCTAACATCAATTCTGTACACCAATTTCTTCAAGCAGAATCCCCTACTCTCCTTTTTTTGACAGAGACTCAAGTAACATCCACATCTGACACGTCTAGATTTAATTTTCCAGGTTATCAACTGCTCCAAAATGTCAGACCTAAAGGAGGTGTATGTTGCTTCGCAAAATCTGAAATTGCCCTGGAGGAGGTTACTAGTTTAAATTGTCCCTATTTTGATTATTCTATATACAAATTAATTTCTGCTGGTAAATTTAAATACATATGTTGCATCTACTGTTCCCCAAATACTCCTCCAGAGCAAAGTTTTTTTGATTCTCTGTCCTCACAACTCAGTGTCCTCAACTTAAATGCTTCTTCTGAAATCACTGTGTTGGGTGATTTTAATGTCCATAATGTTGAATGGCTCACTCATTCAGCCAGGACTGATGATGCTGGTCTTGAATGTGTGCTATTTGCAGACTCATTTAATCTCACTCAACTAGTCAACCAACCCACCCGTGTACCAGATAATCCTAATCATAATTCCCACCTACTGGACTTATTTTTAACAACCAATTCAGAAAATTATGATGTTACAGTGAGGTCCCCGCTTGGATCTTCTGATCACTGTCTGATACAGGCCACCTGTCTATCACCTACCACACCTTCCCACTCTGAACCTGTTTTGGTGACTAAATGGCATTACGATAGGGCAGACTGGGAGGGTCTTCAAGGTTTCTTTATTGATATTCCCTGGACCTCTTTCTTTTCTAATGATGCACACTCCACCTTGAGCCACATACAAGATTTTGTAAAAATTGGAATGGAAACTTTTATTCCTCATCAAAAGTACATTAAAAGATCTAATTCACCTAAATGGTTTGACCATAATTGTGCTAGAGTAACTGAACAAAAAGCAATAGCCTACAATGCATACACAAGATCAAAAACACATGAAGCCTTTTATTACTTTAGAAACATCAGAAATCATGCCAAAACTGTATTAAACCTAACTAAATCAAACTTTCTCCACAAGCAGGCAAATAAACTTCTAAATAATCCAAATGATAACAAAATATTTTGGTCTACTCTTAACTCATTCAAATCCAACTTCACAACAGCTTCATCCATTCCACCATTAAAATCTCCGACTGGCAATCTTGTAAGTGACCCACGAGCTAAAGCTAACCTTCTTGCGGATATTTTCTCCACCAACTCAACTTTAGATGAAATAAATCAAGATGTCCCTGTACTTAATTTTAATTCGCCTGAAATTCCCTCACTTAAGATCCACACCAGATATGTCAAAACTATTTTGAAGAATCTCTCAGTAGATAAGGCTCCTGGTCCAGATGAAATTCCTCCAACAGTACTTAAGAATTGCTCCTTGGTGCTTGCTCCTGTATTGGCAAACATTTTCCGTCTATGTACTCATACCTCATGCTTCCCAGTACCCTGGAAAGAAGCAAACATCCATCCAGTTCCTAAAAAAGGTGCCTCTTCAGATCCATCAAACTACGGACCAATAGCTATAACTTCCACTATTGGTAAAGTCTTTGAAATTATATTAAATAATCACATAATTAAGCATCTTGAGAATAATAAATTAATCAGTGATAGGCAATATGGTTTTAGACAATGTCGATCAACTGCAGACATTCTTTGCCTTCTTACGCATCAAATCAACCAAGCCACAGACCAACATGGTGAAACACATACAATAGCACTGGATATATCAAAGGCATTTGATAGAGTCTGGCATCAATCCTTATTGTCGAAGATGTCACACTACGGCCTTGCATCATTAGTTCCACTAATTTCTTCTTATCTTCATAACAGAAAAAATATGTGTAATGGTAGATGGCCTTTATTCTCAATTTCACTCAATAAATGCTGGTGTTCCCCAGGGATCAGTTTTGGCCCCAACTCTGTTCCTCATTCATATCAATGATCTCATATCTACCACTCATAATCCAATACATTCCTACGCAGATGACTCAACACTCCACAGTTCCTTCACATTTACCAATTCTTTCACCCAACCCGATCTTATAAATTTAAAAATAAGCACTGCAATTTCTCTGAACCAGGACCTTTCTAGAATTGAAGAATGGGGACAAAAGAATCTAGTTTCCTTTAACCCCTCCACCCCGGAAGGGCTCTTGAATGCCCATAACAAACTCGGCCCGCGCAACCCGGAAGGGCTCTTGAACGCCCATTGCTTGCGTGAGTGCTTTCGAATGCCGCGCGTACATTTTTGGTATCGTGGGAGGGTAGGTGGCGCCACCAGGCGTAAACTACGCCACAACAACAGTATCTACCCCGACGCCATCATGGATAGTACGCCAAATAGTGATTCTGCTGTGTCCGATACCGTGCTTCCTACGACGCCCTTGCTAGTTCGTCGCGCCTTACCCCGACGCCATCGCCTAAATGTGTTATCTCCCGGAGGTATTGAGACGACATTGAGACTATATGAGCGTGCTGATGCCAAGTATATTGTTGATGATATAGTCAGTGACGACTCAAGTAATTATAAGTCGAGTGATTATGGCCATGAGAGTGAGAAAGAAGAGCAATTCCTGGGATTTGCGAGAGAACATGACAGTGATGAGAGTGATGAAGGTGATGTACCAGTTGTTGAGGAAGCTGGTTTACCTAAAGACAGTGAACTTGAGAGAGTGACTGAGTGGGAGAGTTCAAGGTCACTCACCAAATTTCGCATAAGTGACACGACGCCAAGCCCTTCCCCAGGTAAATCGCCTTTCAAGCTACACTTATATAAGCAGAAAATACTTGAGAAGGCGTCCGCGGCAGCTAGGGAACAAGCCAAAATACTTGGTGAGGATGAGGCTGTGAGTGAGGGTGAGCGTGGTGACCCTTCTCGCCCGCCATTGTCTCCCTTATCTACCCACGCCACCCAAGATGACCCGGATGCCCCGCATTCTTCCCCACCACCCCCACCACTGCCAAGGGTTGAGGACCCCCCACTTTCGGCCTATTTGCCTCCTAGGTCCCCCGACAGGAGACATACTGCTGCCGAAAAGGGGAAAGGCAGGAAATATACCAAAAAAATTAAGAAAAGTAAGAGAGTTTTGTTCGAGGCTCCCGCGGCGTCCACCCCTGCCGGCCCCAGCCATACGCCCCCGCAACTTTCCCCACGGTCCTCCCCACCTCTTCCGCCTTCAACATGTCTTCCTGAAGAAGTCTTTGAGCTCGCATCACCAATACCTGGGCCTAGTGACAGTGAAGCATTGCTTTCTGTCACTCGTCGCAGGCCAAGGAGCCCAGGACCTCGGGGGGACACAGCCTCACCTGCCACTCCTTCCCCACCTCGGGTAAAACCTGACCCGGTCCTGACGGTCGTCCCTGTTGATGAGCCACTGACTGGTGTGCTTAATAAGGAGATGGTTTTTGCTTTCCCAGTATGTGCGGTAACCAGGCCCACGACGGACCCCTCTGAGCACAATATTCCTCCCGATACTCCTTCCTCTGTAACTTCAACTGGGAGTGAGGAAAAGATGAGTGGGGAGGTAGGGAATGATGCTCCAACCAAGCCTAACGATGTTCCAACCGAACTTGATTTTGTGAATTTGTCCTCTGGCACTTCAACCGAGTATGAGGATAAGGTGGATGACTTGGATAGAACTCCAACTGAGCCTAGTCCTGAAAGTAACCCTTCTGATGTGTTTGTTCATGGCTGATCTTAAAGACTATATCTTTCCTCCAAACTGTTCTAGTGGCCTAGTAGAAATGCAGCATGATGGTGCATGTAATGATTTGTTTGCCAATAGTTTGGATGGGGAAAATATAAATGGAGTTGGCGATTATGGTGATCTGAATGATGTGTTCTGGTGGAGATGGCTACCCCCGCATATGACTGTCAATGATGGCATGTGGAATGTTCATAAAAAGTCTGATGTATGTAAGGAGCCTGAAGGAGAATGGGATAGGGGTGTGCTGAAGCCTTATTATCAGGCCCCTGGCTTTTCTCCTCCCGACTCCCACTCAGTTAATGTAATTAATGTAAGTAACCATGGGCACTCTGCTGTGGGCAATGAGTGTTCATCTGTCCCACACCAGACGGTCCAGTGTCCTGAATGTGCCAGTCTTGATCCCGAGGTTGAGGGTGTCTTTAGTCACTTAACCCTAGGTGATTTAAGTACTTATGGGAATAGTTTTGTTGCCTGGCCTGAATTGCCTAATCACTTTGATCACCTTTACCCTGATAAAGCTAGTCCACTAATCCATGTTATTTCACAGACTCCATGTGTGTTCCAGGATGTCTCAGATCTCACTTCACTGGCTGCTCATGACATGGCTGTAGGGGATGCTACACCCATAAAGCTTCCCCCCTACCGTATCTTCCCTCTACGTCGTGGTATTTTGCAAGTAGAGCTACTGTAGATTACATGCTTGATAATCAATTAGTTACCAGAGCCATGAGTCAGTGGAGTAGCTTGGTCACACTGGCTTTAAAGTCTGGTGAAAAGTAGTTTATGTATAGACCATAGGCATGTCAACTCGGTAACAAAGACTGACACATACCCATTACTGAGAATAGGAGATTGTTGAGGTCAGCTTGCTGAATCTGACCTGGTTGTCAACTAAACTATATGTGACTTTGTTAAGAACACCATGCAGTATCTTGGGTATAGAGAGGGTCAGGTTATACCTCCCACTGCAGAGGTAAATGTCATTCTGGACTTCCCTGCCCCTAGTAATACGAAAGAGATTCAGAGGTATTTGGGCATGATTGGATACTACCGGAGGTTTATAGTTAATTTTTCAAAGCTAACTTCCCCTTTGACTGATCTTCTTAGGAAGGACACTAAATTTAAATGGTCTCCAGAGTGTGATGAGGCATTTAATGCAACTAAGAATATGTTGTCTACTTATCCTGTTCTCCGTGCCCCTGATTTTGATAAACCATTTTCTCTTGCTGCGGATGCCAGTAACACAGGGGCCGGAGCGGTGTTGCTCCAGGAAGATGGGTCACAGGCCTTGCATCCCGTCTGTTATGTTAGTAAGAAATTGAACTCTGCCCAACGTAATTGTTCAGTCATAGAAAAGGAGCTTTTGACTTTGATTTTGTCCCTTCAGTACTTTGGAGTTTATGTTTAATCTGCCCCTGGCCCAATCACGGTATATACTGACCACCATCCACTTAAATTCTTAAATAAATTTAGAGACAAAAACCAACGCTTCACCAGGTGGAGCCTACTGCTACATGAATACGCCCTTGACATTCGCCACATAAAGGATGTACAGAATGTTTGGGCAGATGGTCTGTCGCATTCTTACAATGTTTATCGAATACTCCCCTTTGTCGCATTCTCCTTTTTAGAGGTGGAGGTGTGACAGACGAGGCAACCAGTCTGGAGACAAACTACCTAGTTGGCGGAACTGAGCCCTCTACACTCACCCCACCATGACCCCCAGGACCCCCTCTGGACATAGAAAGCTGTGGGATGGTTTCGGCCCTTATGGAGGGGTCAAACAAGCGGGGGTGAGAGCTGCCTGATTGGCGCCGGCAGGACAAGAGTGATGTGATTGGAAGCGGCATGACGAGACCGGAAATTTCCATCACGTCATATGATAATGGGGCTTGGTGATTCGCTAGAGACCAAATAGAATGTGTATTTAAGGGGTAGACCTGGGTGTAGAGATCAGTTGTATTCCTGACTCGGCTGAGATCGTGAGGGTGAGGAGAGGTGATGTAGGAGATAGTTCAGACATGGCAGTAACAGATAAGATTTATATTTTTATATTACTAAAGTGGTAATGGTGTTCAGTTTACCTGAAATTATTTAACTTGACTCAACTTTGAATTGTAACTCTAAGATACCGTACTTAACATGCGTGGTGTGGTCTTGCAATTAAATTATGACAGGTTATAACTACCAGGTGTGTTAAGGTGAGCTTTCGGGCCGTCTTGTGTTAGTGTATTTGTTCTATGAATCTAGAAAGGTTAACAATGTGGCGTGACAATGGAGAGGTTTATTGGTGACTTTCTTAATGAATAGTTAAAACTAATTGTTTATTCGTCAATTTGTGATGCACCTTATATTTTGATACTTAAATAACTTGCAATGCGTCCTTGTTGTAATATCTACTAGACTAAGCATTGAAATAATTTAATATTGGGGAAACTAGCGAGCAGTGAACGATCGGACAATCATATACCGGTACAGTCACTCATAAAAATTCGTGGACTCTCATGTGAGAGCGTTGATAAAAATGTATTGTGTTTTACTAGGTACAAAGGAGTACAAAGGAAATCAAGCAACAACAGATCTAGTGACCCTTCTAGGTTGCTCGTCCTCCAAAACACTGAGGATCAAGTGTCCAAACAGTGGTTTAGAGTGGGTAAGGGAACATTGGAAAGGGAATTACTGCCCTGGAACTAATGTCCGTGGCAGGATTAGGAAGTTAGTAGGGGACAGGTACCCTGGAGACAGCCTGGGGCTTAGTACAGGGTGGGTAGGGTTGGAGGGAAGGGAGGGTGTGTGTGTGATGGGGTAGTGGAGGAAACTTTCAACCCCTCATTCATACATTCATATGATGTAGCAACATATCAGGTCCAACACTAGCTCTACCTAGTTTTTTCCCTCTCTCTCTCTCTCTCTCTCTCTCTCTTTCAAATTTCATCCTTTCCCCTTCAAGGTGTCTTTCTATCCTTCTTTTAATTTAGTTTCGTAACTTTTTTATTTCTTCCTTATTATACTTCCGTATTTTATTATTAAATGCACTTCATTCTCTTATACTCTATTTTTTTTCCAGTAATCTTTTCTTTGGTAATTATTCGGTTCGAGGTTCGAATATTTCTTAACCCTATATTTTCGCTATGTTTTTGTATTGACTGTATTGTTTAACTTTGTTCTATACAACAGGTCCCACAAACTTGTTTTAGATAATTAGCCTACATATAATTATATAATATTGTCTTTTTTAAATAAAACATGATGTATTGTATAGTTGTATTTTCAAGTTGCCTGTAATTTCTAAACCAGTTTTCAGTCTAAAAGAAGGGGATAGAAAAACAGGTAAATACTGTATTATGAACAAAGGTATCAATACTTCAAATAGACCCCAACAAATTCTCTGTAGTTTTCGTTTTCCTCCCGTTGTGATAAGTTGAATATAAGAGAGAGAACAAAATAAACAGACACAAAACCATTTATTCAACGCATCACCATAGGATGATGAAATAAGCTATAGAGGAATTAGTGGTGACCCTGAATAATATGGCTATGATGCTTCATCATCAATTAATTATGGATGTTCCTATTACTTTTATTTATAAGAAAATGTGGGCTAAGATTATAAAACACACAAATATATTCAGTGTAAAGTGTGACATTTTTGCGTTTCGTTAAATTTGATCCGTATTTAACCTATTCATTACCGGTGACGTCCTTTTAACTTTATTCTGGCTACTATCAGACGAGTTTATTAAATTTAAAAAGGGCCTCCAGCAAGTAATAGGTTTTGAACTATCTCACTTAACCCTTTTAACTACCACAGATCCTTCTTCTATCTATCTATCTATTGCCGGACGCCTTACTCCTCTTTACGAGGGTGGCCACACACAAAACGCCCCCAAGCAGACCTAACCCCTGTGAGAAGGACAATCCGTGCCAGTTTACTGAAGGACTTACAGGATTGAACACTCAGCTTAGGGTTCGTCTGACTCCGAGGCCTTCTATGTATATTTTTAGCACTATTTTTCTACTGTCCATCCACTAACCTGCTTCACCCTTAGGTGAGCAGTACGGATTTGCATAAGGTTTACTCCCCCTTGACAGGTTGCCGACCAAGGCTGACGAGTCCCATCCACCCCGATTTGTATAAGGTTGTCTCCCCTAGATGGGTTCCTGACCAAGGCTAACGAGTCCCATCCACCCGGAGATCCTTCTTAAACTGCACAACATCGTCTAAATATAGCTAGAATATAATTGCAAAGACGTCGCTGGTACAGAAGGGGTTAATCCATATCTAAAGGAAATATTAATGAAAACATCTAAGTAGTGTATGATGAAGTATTTCATCACTCGTTCATTCAGACTTATTAACCCTTCATTGGCGGTGCGCAACTTATGTCGTGTGAAAGAAATTTGGACTAAGTGGCGGTTCACAACTTATGTCGTGTGCCATTTTCAGCACGTAATGTTGCAGAGAGAGAGAGCTGAGCGGTGTGAGGAGCGTAGTAAAGCTATCACCGTCGCACACCACCGCGGTGGGCCAACTGAAGTGAAAACCACCCTCCCTTCCCCCCTCACACTCGCTACACAGGGAATTATGTAGGGAAAGTACCTAATTACATGGTTTTTGCACTCGTGTTGCGCCATCGTTGCAAGAAAATTAGCGGTCGTACAAGGATGGTTGGGGTGTCATTGGAAAGCTCTGTTTATGCCCTTTCAGGGATAGATACTTGTTGTATGCTCTGGGTCTTATTTAGGCATGAAAATGATCATGTAAACAACCCTATTTAGGGTAAAAACACCCCGCTGGGCGGTACATATAAATTACCGCCTAGGCCGCTCGTTAGGTGTTAAAAAACTCATATGTTTTTTGTTATAGTTGACTAATCGCCGAAATGAAAACACACAATTTTGTTTCGCTCAATTTGAAGGAATAATACCAATCTTCAGCATACTCAACTTGTATTTTTAATTAGTCCTTTCCTATAGTGGGTTAAACAGTAAACAAACGCAAACATGTAGACTTTTCGGGGCTATAGCTACCTGAGATGTGCGGATAGCATAAGTTATTTTTTTAATTCAGCAAGACAGAATCTTAATATTTTGGAAAAATTTAAAAAACATCTCACGGGACACCCACTATATGTCGAATTACGCATGTCTTCATTCATCTATCCAAAACACCACCCACATTCACTCGTATATCCGTCAATTTCTCTATCAATCTATTTATCCATACAAGCTATTATAACCCGAAGAGAGCAGCTCAGAGAAAACATAATCCTAATGATATTTCCACTATCCTAGTTCCCACTCACCCGTCCTTCTATCTGCAGGCCTATGTTGCTTATCTATCTTTATGCAATACAGCCCTTACGGAAGTAGTTTGTTTGATGGGAAAATATACATCTATCTATCTATTGCCTGACGCCGTGATCCCCGAAGTGGTGGCCACGAACGAAACACCCCCATGCACCTGTCCCCAGTCAGTCGACGCCCCTCCTCCCAACCAGTAATGCCTGCATTCATATACTTCTTCACTCCATCCTTCCACCTCTTTCTCGGTTTACCTCTCCCTTTGTCATTCCACCTCACTTTCGTACACCCTCTTAGTCATTCTCTCGCTTCCCATACGTTCCATATGGCCGAACCATCTCAAGGTGATCCTTTTCACACTTTCCAGCACATCTACCTCCACACCGCACCTCTCTCTTACTTCCTCATTCGTCTGTATATCCCTCTATGTAACTCCGCACTCACTTCTCAAGTAACTCATTTCCACCCCTCTCACTCTTGGTTTGAGTCTCTCCACCAACGTTCATGCTTCGCTTCCGTAAGTCAATGTCGGGATTACCACACTGTTATGCAAGGATATGTATATTATAAGTTCAACTCTCTTTTCTCCTGTCACAAAGAGTTACAATATTTTACCAAGTTTCACGGTACCAAAAATGGAGGATGCCATTTGGCGCATATATATTGTTTTAATTGATTTTGTATTCCCCTCCAATAGTCTTGTATGCAAACAAATTTAATATAATAAGGAATGTAAGAACTACATAGAAAACATTCAAAAGTTCATTATAACCAAAAAGTAGTTTTACGCTGTGTTAACCCAGATAAGATGAGGATCCTCATAAGAGGTTTGGTAGGCGAAGGCGAGGGTTCTCTTAACCCATACTGTACCGTAGGATACAGTAATAAAAGTCCCCAGCAGTCCCAAGCAATGTGGCAAAAATGGCGGGAGAGACCACCTATCCACCTCCAAAGATGAGGCAACACTGGCTTTGTCACCCTTCAGTGGGTCTCATATAAGCTGAGAAATGTTGCCAACACGGAAGCAGTGCTCAAAAGGTTGTGGTAACTAGTACAGGGTTGCACAGGCAGTTACAAGGAAAGTATATTTCTAACGGATATATACCTCGCTAGGACTGGGGAGTTACTTATCTACTGACGTATATATACGGCGCTGGGATTGGAGGGGTTAAGAGCCAAGGCATAACAACAAAAAATCAAAACACCCCTCTGGAACTCAAAACAAAACAATATGTGATTAGGTGAGGTAATTCCCCTCCATATATTCTATCACTCCTCTACATGTGTGCCAATCCCAAATACCTTCGCCTGGCAGGACCTTTGAACTACCATGGCTTCGCCGATCTTGGGTTAAAATATATAAATACATTTAAACGCTCTTTTCGATTTATCAAGGTTTTAAAAGTTTTCTTTGTCAAAGGCTGAGCCATATAATGGCTGACTAATTATGTTACTATATTATAAAAATATCCATACAGTTAAGCACAAATACCTGAAATGGATACACTAACAAGGTTCCATCACAATGGGATGATGTAATTTACCAGTGCATAAGACTTCTCTTTATACAGGTTTATTGATCACATGCCTCTTAACCCAAGGAATGCAAATTTGTTGTTTCTAAAAAGGATGCATATGCTAATTAATTACCTTTGATTCTGACAGTATTCATAATATTTAGCATATAAAGCATTATTTATGTTCCATGTGCATATATTTTCTTGTATGAAGAACATGTGAACAGTGAAGACCAGAAAATAGGTGTAAACAGCAAATATCTAGTGAAAAAAAGTAGATTTGTGGCGGGAGGAGGTAGCTGGAGATGAGAGAGAGAGAGAGAGAGAGCGACATAGGTGTGCTTCCTGGGCCTGCTTGAGACTGACTGACAGTCCCAGCTGTCTTCCGCATATGTGAAGGGTACGAAGGAGTGTGGAGGACCGTGACTCATCATATTTTGTGCAGAGAAAGGGAGGAATGAAGAAAATACAAGGAATAATAGCCAATAATTGGGAAGGGGAAAAATGGAGGGAGAAAGGGGTGAAGGAGAGAGAGAGAGAGAGAGGGGGGGGGGGGGATGACACATGTGGTGGAGAGAAAGGAGGTAGTGGAGGGGGAATTTACCACCTAATCACATATTGCTTCCATATGAGTGCATGTGGGGCAATTTTGTGTTGTGTTGATAGGCTTTCTTCCAAGAGGCCTATTGCATTCGCTATGCAGACATTTCATACAGTCATTTCCGTGAGGTCTATTGCGCTCCTTGGGTTAATCACATTACTTAATATTAACATTATACAATGGATGGACATACTAATTTCAAACACCATATCGGCTGTTGCTCGGCCTACTCTCCAAAGACTTGCCCTCTCCTTCAGATTCATATCATCTTTACCAACAGTTCAGAACCTTTTCATATATACCTATAATACTTTTGATATGGGATAATGCTATTTCTACTGTTTGTTTTCCGGCGCACGATCTTCAGTCACTCCTTAATAAAACACCTTAATTTGTGAGGTTGGTATGCGTTACTCACCCTAATAAAATCCTTTAGTTTACAACATTACAGGGATTTGACTTGGTCATCTCTGCTCCAAGGGTCACACACACACATGGCTATAATACAATATAAGAAAGGTGAAGCGATAGCTCAATATATAAAGGTATTGCCAAACCCAATTCTGATGAGCAGCACACTCAAACACTTTTAGAATAATACAGAAGGGCATTTTAAGGGTTAATGGATGAAGTTCATTCATTCATGATGTATATATTTCATAATCGAAACATGCTATCTATTATGGATTTCCATGAGGCATCTGCATTATGGACAATATGTTCCGTAAAAGATACAATTATCTTGGGAGGTGACTCACAAACACTCGAGTCTCGGGCAAGTTCGTGCCACATCGTTGTCAGAAGAAAGCATATTCCTAACTCGTAAACCGACTATGGTTCATCGAGTAAATTCTGAAAGAATTAGACAAATCTGTCATAAGTAGCTACTGCACTTGCCTGAATGCGTGATTTGTGTTTCATAATATTTTCACAATAATTTTGAAGCTTGTGTCATTATGTTGAGCTTGAAGAGGCGATTGTGTCTAAGGAAGCGGCATAGTTTGTTGTCAAGAAACTTTCTTAGATAGACACAAACAAATACCTTATTATACTCCCTTTCAATTGATTTCTTTAAAATTAGTCATGTATTTGGTTTGCGGGGTCCAGTCTTCTCAAGTTAAATGCCAAAAATATCCATCAATCTTTGTTAGTAATGTAAACGATGATCCCTTGTCTGGCAAATTCTAGTTAAACCCGTGACCTTACTGCCCGTGTGTGGTCGAAAGCGAAGGGAAGATCGCCAGGTGGATAGATAATGTGGCATAGAAACAATGCTTTATACATGTTGTCAGTCCGAAATAATATTTTCGCATTCATTTTCGACATTCCAGCAAGTTGATAACAGATTTTTCTATAATTTTAAGGTGATTCTCCTTATTTGAATATAACAATTGTGATTAGAAAATGTCCATTCTTTATTACCACATTATAATGAATAGAATCAATATAATTATGACTCAGGTAAAACGTCTCTCAAAAAGCTGGATTGTTGAAATGTAATACAAAAAACGTCATTTCGGAAAAGACAAGAAGTATACTTATTCAAAATCAGTGGTAAATATATTGTGGCTGAGTGAAATGTAATCTATATATATATATATATATATATATATAAATATATATATGGGTGGATAGTCTACAATTTAATGATTATGAAGGTGAAAGGCTAATTATATAGACAGGCGGATACGTGGGTGAATAGTTAGACAAATCAATAGTTTCACAGATGGATATATAACTAGACAAATGGATAGGATAGAACAATAGTTAAAAAAATGGATTGGTTAGTTTATAGTTAGACAAATGGATAGCTAGACAGCAGGGTAGGTGGATAGATAATAAACCCGTAAATGGGTGTTAAATTAAGCATAGTGTATTCTATATACACTAATAAATGGCATACGTTGTCGATTGATTTGGGAAAATGTAGTAAACATCAATCAAATAGTTGTAACTTTACTGTGGTATATTGATTCTTTAGTTAATGCTATAATAAATCAGGAAAATATAAAGAATGTTGCATGAAAGTAATAACAAGAACATTTAGCAACAAACTTTGCAATATCGGTAAAAATATGATAACAAAGAAAACAAAACTAAATTATATACATATCAGCTTATAACTTTCTGGAAGATATAGTGTGTGTGGGTGTGTGTGTGTGTGAGAGAAAGAGAGAGAGAGAGAGAGAGAGAGAGAGAGAGAGAGAGAGAGAGAGAGAGAGAGAGAGAGAGAGAGAGAGAGAGAGAGAGAGAGAGAGAATGTCAGAGAGTGAGTTGAATGAGTTAATAAAGAGAAAGCCAATATAGAGACAGATATACAGTAGGTATGCTCGTATACGGTAGAGTATTATACAGTAATATTAAGTGAACCAACTAGTAATTATATTATAGAGATGGATAAATAGTGAAAGTAATACCTGTAGGCGATTACAATGGTGTGAAATATTTCTATATGTAATAAGAAATTGGCAGTTTGATAGTTTCCTCCACTACCCCATCTCATAAACACCCTCCCTTCCCTCCCTCCCCACCCACCCTGTGCTGAGCCCCAGGCTGTCTCCAGGGTACCTAGTAAAAAACAATCCATCTTTAGATCTGCTCTAACGTGGGGGTCCACGAATTTGTATAAGTGACTGTACGTCCTGGATCTTATATATTTTCTTTATTTATTTTTCTTTGTTTTGTAAATACGTTATCTTTTGTTTATTGGGTTTATAAATATATTTATTGTTGTTGAATTGGTGACTTTAATATATTCCCTTCTTCGATAGTACTAGTACAAAATATGATAAGATAATACTAATGAGGTATAATAAAATAATAAGATGATTACCATAACTATTTATAATAAATTATATATTATTCGAGTAAATAAGAAATGTCTAAATACTTAAAAAATAATACTTTATAATTAATTTCCACCTTGATTAATCTTAACCCGTGGACTATGGGAAGCATTATGATCTTAAAGTTATTCTGGAACTTCTAATTTATCTAGCAAAGCTTCCTTTATGACTAGTACATAATTCTTTAGCTGTTTGATTTATATGAAGTGAAAGGAAAGCAATCAACAACAGACGGTGTTCCTCCTGTTGTTCTCAAAAACTGTGCTTCCGTGCTGACTCCCTGCTTAGGCAAACTCTTTCGTCTCTGTCTATCCTCTAACGTCATCCCTTCGTGATGGAAGTTTGCTCACATTCAACCTGTCCCAAAGAAGGGTGACCGCTCTCAACCCTCCAACTATCGTCCAATTGCTCTCATCTCATGTATTTCTAAAGTTTTTGAAACTATTCTTGCTTCCAAATTTCTTAAGCATTTCTCTTCTCCTAATCTGCTCTCAGATCGCCAGTATGGCTTCCTTAAGGGTCGCTCTACTGGTGATTTTCTTTCATATCTTACTAACTCTTGGTCATCCTCCTTTCGGGACTTCGGTGAGACTTTTTCTATTGCACTAGACATATAGAAAGCCTTTGATAGAGATTGGCACAAATCTTTAATTTCTAAACTACCCTCCTTCGGTTTCTATCCCTCCATCTGTGCTTTTGTCTCTAATTTCCTCTCCGGCCGTTCCATAGCCGCGGTTGTGGACGGCCATTGTTCACTTCCTCACCCTATAAACTCTGGTGTTCCTCAGTGCTCTGTCCTATCTCCTATTCTCTTTCTAATTTTTATAAATGATCTCCTCAACTGTACCTCAATTCCCATCCATTTATACGCAGACGACTCAACCTTACACTACTCCATTAGTTTTTCAGAACGCCCCAGCCAGCAATCCCTCAACGACAAATGTAATGAAGCCATAGAACTCTTAAATTCTGATCTAAATACTATCTCCAATTGGGGCAGAGAAAACCTTGTTACCTTTAATGCTTCCAAAACCCAATTTCTTCATCTATCTACCCGTAAGGAACTCCCAGCGGACTATCCCTTATTCTTCAACAATACAAAAATCAATCTTTCATCTTCTCTCAATATTCTTGGTGTCTATTTTTCTTCTGCTCTCAGTTGGAAGGACCATATTACCAGTCTTGCTAAGGCAGCCTCCCAGAAGCTGGGTGTGCTCAACCGCCTTATGGGGTTCTTTTCCCCTGCACAGGTTCTTGCTCTGTACAGGGGCATAGTGCATCCTTGTATTGTTCACATGTGTGGGGAGGTTCCTCTCACACCGCTCTCCTAGACAAAGTTGAAAGGAAGGCCTTTCGTATCATTAACTCCCGTCCACTCACCAACTCTCTGCAATCTCTCTCTCTCCGCAGCAATGTTGTATCTCTCTCGCTATTCTATCGCTACTATAATAATCAGGGTTCCTCAGAGCTTTCCCAGTGTATACCACCTCCTTTACGTAGGGCACGTGGTACCCGTCTTGCAAATCAATCCCACCCCTACTCTGTGCAACTCTCCAACCCGAGAGTGAAACGTTACTCTCAGTCTTTCTTCTACACAACAGCTGAGCTCTGGAACTCTCTCCCAGAATCAGTCTTTCCCTCTTCCTACGACTTAAATTGCTTCAAACTCTGTGTGTCCAGGCATTTTGGCTCGAGCGTCCCTTGATTTTGGCCCTGTCACTCTTTCAACTATGGGGGAGGCACTCGCTATAGCCAGTTCTGCCTTTTGCCTCCCTCAATCACATAGAAAAAAAGAAAAAAAAAGACAGCCAACATTCTACCAAAGACTGGAGAATCATAAAAACTCACTATTACTACTCCGGTCAAGCGAGCCAACTGCTTTTTGGCCGCCAGGGTCGTAACAATATATATAATTATATATATATATATATATATATATATATATATATATTGAGAATATATCACAAATACACGTGAGCCACTAAATGTTTCTAATCTCTCAGTGGGGATCGAACCGGGATCGAACCGAAGACTGCCGTGGTGTAATTGATTAAAGCGTCGGCTATCGTCCTGATGGTCGACGGTTCGATCCCCACTGAGAGATTAGAAACATATATATATATATTATATATATATATATATATATATATATATATATATATATATATATATATATATATGTATATATATATAAATATGTATATATTTTGTTTTCTATGTCTCAACCTCAGGACTGTAGGCTGTTTGGTAGCCTGTAGCTCTTATGCCCCTTTCCCACTGATGCGATTTCATACAATTTTCATCGCAGACACCAAGAAATGGGCACATTCGTGACATGTCGCAACTAAATCTTGAACCCTCGCATGATAATCGTTTGACTCGCAAGGCCTCGCAAGGGCCCTCGCGGGTCATCGCAAATGTTCGGATTGGTCAAAATTTGGGACGAGGACTTGCGAGGGGTCCGAACCCTCGCAAGCATCGTCGAACATTGCCGAGGGATCGGCGAGGCCCTCGGAGATCCTCGGCGACATCGGCGAGACATCGACGAGGGTGTCGCACAAAAAAAAAGCATCGCCGAGAGTATACCCGCCACGGGTATACTTCGCAGAGGCGTGCAAAGGGCTGTGTGACGTAGATGAATGCTCGGAAAACACCTCGCAGAGGCCAAAGAGCACCTTCGGCGAGGTGGGTAAAAAAAAAGGATTAGGCCTATAGTGAACCTGTCAACCCTTTTTTCTATGCACCTCTCGTAAGGGGGTTCACCTGTTTATTTTTCTCTTTCTCTCCTTTTCTCTCTTTCTCTGATTTATATCCATTCAGACCCATTCAGCCAACTGTTTTGAGACGTTTATCCCCATCCAAGTATCGATATCTTCCTGGCGAGCGATAGCGATCCAGCATTGTATGGAGAAATCCGGTTTCGCCGGAGACATTTTTCTATCAAATAATGTAAAAATTTAACTTGCTCTCAAAACAAAAAATATATATGTTGGCTCGCTACCACTCACCAGGAAAATATTGAAACCTGGATGGGGGTCTATCTATCTATCTATTGCCTGACGCCGCGATCCCCGAAGGGGTGGCCACGAACGAACCGCCCCCATGCACCTCTGTCCCCAGTCAGTCGACGCCCCTCCCCCCAACCAGCACCGCCTTCGTTCATGTAGTTCCTCACTCCATCCTTCCACCTCATATTCGGTCTACCTCTCCCCCTCTGTCCCTCCACCTCGCTCTCGTACACCCTCTTAGTCATTCTCTCGCTTTCCATACGTTCCATATGGCCGAACCATCTCAAGTTGTTCCTTTTCACACTTTCCAGCACATCTACCTCCACACCACACTTCCTTCTTACTTCCTCATTAGTCTGTCTATCCCTCCATGTAACTCCGCACGCACTCCTTAAGTAATTCATTTCCACTGCTCTCACTCTTGGTCTGAGTCTCTCAACCAACGTCCATGCTTCGCTTCCGTAAGTCAGTGTCGGGATTACCACACTGTCATGCAAGGACTTCTTCACTTCCATACTGACCACCCTATTTCTTGTTACTGCTTTTAGCGTAAAGAGAAGCAGAAAAGCGAGAAAGAGAAAACAAAAAAAGCGAGGTGGGCTCAATTAAGCCGTAACGTAAACATTGAGCCCACCTCGCTTTTTTCGTTTTCTCTTTCTCTCCCTCTCTCTTTGCCTTGTATCTGTTCGGCCCCATTCAGCTTACTGTTTTAAGACGTTTACCCCCATCCAGGTTTCAATATTTTCCTGGTGAGCCGTAGCGAGCCAACATATATAATTGTTTGTTTTGAGAGCAAGCTAAATTTGTACATTATTTGATAGAAAAATGTCTCCGGCGAAGCCGGACATTGCCAATCTCCGAATTAAGGGGAGATGGGTCGTTTTTCTGGTCCCCTTTCTTCCTCATGGTTAACCCCATTAGTTTTCATATTTTATGACGTTCGGCCTATTAGTTTGGCGATTTTAAGACATTTCACCCCATTTCGTTGTCAATATTAAGACTTTTCGTGTCATTTAGGCGTCGAGTTTTTCCTGGCTAGCGATAGCGAGCCTGTACTTTTTGAGGAACCGGCCTTCGGCCAGGATATTTTTCTATCGAAAAATGTACAAATTGATCTTGAAGGAGGGTGTTGGGGGGTGCTTTATATGCTTGATGGAGGTCTAGGGATGAAACTAAATAAATCATAAACAAATATATAAATGAGCAAATATTACGCTCATCCCCCCTTAAGGGGAAACGGACCGTTTGTTTGGTCATTCATTCTTTTATTTCTTAGTTTCCTCACTAGACCTCCATCAAACTTAAAACAAAAACTCTAGACCCCCCTTCAAGATAAATTTGTAAATTTTCGACTGGATGGGTTCGGTATCGCTTAATTCGACGAAGACGTCGCAGAACATACGCCGAGGATTCGTTCATCCTTCCGATTATTTCGCAATACTTTATTCAAATGTGACAGTTCTCGCCGAGGTCATCGGCGAACCATCGCTCAATTTTCCGATGACGTCGCATAATGTCGCCAATTACGTCGTATCCATCGACGACATCGTCGCCGAGTGTAAACTTGTCAACAGTTTTTAACGGTCAAAATCGTTGACGTCGCACAAATTTGTTGCGAATTGACAAAACTACGTCCTCGGCGACGAAAATCGTATGAAATCGCATCAGTGGGAAAGGAGCATTACGAGGCCCTGAGATTGTCGATTGAAGCTTTGAGATGTTACGTGCTTCATATGTGTTGCACTAGACGGTCTCAGTGGAGCTTCAAGGTGTTGGTAGTTTCCTTTCTGCCACACTAGATGACGACACCTTATTTATACAAGTCACTTGATTTGGAGAGAGCAGCTATACGGTCGTCCACAGCATCTTCGAATATGCTATGAATTTGTGGCGATATAGGGGATGTTTTGTCGATTTAGACAGGATACATGTAGAACAGCAAGAATGATCAGATCACTCCGAAAAAACAAACCTGACGTTTGACGTGGACTCGATATGAGGTCCTTTTGGTCTGCAGTCCACAACGCTATCCACTGTGCCATCACCTCCCCCTCATTGGGTATAGAAGAGTATAAATGGGTATATATGTCATTGGGTATAAAATAATAAAAAAACGTATATATAATAATTTGCTATATGAGAGTAAAAAACAGGCATATATTATATCATAGGGTATAAAAGATGATGAGAAAAGTATAAACAATCATGAGGTATAACAGAGTAAGAAAAATTGTAATAACGTAATGCATAGTGCACGGAATTTCGATATGAGTATCCTGGGTTCGAGTCCTCGGAGTGCCACATGTATTTGTTAATTTCATTAATTGAGTTTAGATGTGAAGTTGGTTGGTGTAAAAAACATAATAATATCTAATAACTGTCTTCGTGGCACAATGCATAAGTGTGTTGATTTTCGGTGTGAGCGTCCTGGGTTCGAATCCCCGGACTGCCACATGTGTTTGTTAATTTCATTAATCGAGTTTAGGAGTAAAGTTGGTTGGTGGAGAGAACATAATAATTGGGTATGGAAGAGTAGAAACAGGTATATAAAATCTTGAGGCATAACAAAGTAACAAAAAGGTATATAAATTCATGAGGTATAATAGAGTGACACAAAGGTATATATAATCATCGGGTATAACAGTAAAACAAATACAAAATATATATAATCAGGGGTATGGAAAAAGCATGGAAAAAGTATATACATTCATATCGTTAGCAATTTACCTTTTTGATTGGTCTAGAACTATTTCAACAACCAAAGAGCAATTCGACCACTTGGCCAAATTAACCAGACTGTTCGGGTTATACTAAACACTCCGATTAGCTTGACCACTTGACTCAATTCAATTGTGGCCCATGTTATCCCAATTTTCAATGTTTGTCCACTCATAACAATTTGCACGAGCTTAGATGAAACCCAGGAGTACACACATTGCGGAAATACATGTTGTAATGAGCACTCATATCGATAGTGAGATCATTGATAACACTCTTGTGATATTTGTATTTGTTTTATAATAACCCAGGCCACCCAGGTGGCAGGGAATGAATGAAAGTATTGACGAAAATTAGGTTAAAGAAGCAGTGAAACAAATGAGAGCGGGAAAAGCAGAAGGTTTGGATGGTATTGCTGTGGAGCGTATAAAGAAGCGTGGAGATGTTATAATAGATTGGTTGGTGAGACTTTTCAATGTGTGCTTTGCTGTGTCAATGATACCAATAGACTGGAAGAGTGCATGTATTGTGCCGTTGTACAATGGGAAGGGAGATCGGCAGGAGTGTTTAAGTTATAGAGGTATTAGTTTATTGTCAGTAGTTGGAAAGCTGTATGGCAGGGTGTTGATAGAGAGGATAATAAAGTGTACAGAAGTTGCAATAGGAGAAGAACAGTGCGGTTTTAGGAGGGGAAGAAGGTGCGTGGATCAGATGTTTGCAGAAAGACAGTTATGCGAGAAGTATTTAGAGAAGCATAGGGAGATATTTTAGGCTTTTATGAATTTGGAAAAAGCGTATGATCGTGTGGATCGTGAAGCAATGTGGAAGGTGTTAAGGATTTATGAAATTGGAGGAAATTTGTTAGAAGCAGTTAAGAGTTTTTATGAAGGGAGCAGAGCATGTGTTAGAGTAGGAAATGGTGAGTTGAGTGAATGGTTTGAGGCAAAGGTAGGTTTACGACAAGGCTGTGTAATCTCACCATGGCTGTTTAATATGTTTATCGATGGTGTGGTGAGGGAGGTGAAAATGAGAACTATGGGAAGAGGATTGGGTTTAGTAGGAAAGAATGGTAGAGATTGGGAGTTGAATCAGTTGCTGTTCGCTGATGACACAGCGTTGGTGGCGGATTCTGAAGAGAAACTGCAGCGGGTAGTCAAAAAAATGTGGTGTGGTTTGTGAAAGGAGGAAACTGAAGGTGAACGTCAATAAAAGTAAAGTAATGGTGTGTAATAGGGATGATAATAGGGTGAATCTAGATGTGAGGCTGGATGGGGAAATATTGGAACAAGAAGAGTGTTTTAAATATCTAGGAGGAACAATAAGCATGAGTGGAGGTATGGTAATGGAAGTAAAACAGAGAGTGTGTGAAGGAAGGAATGTTTTCGGAGCAATGGGAAGTATGTGGAAGACAAGAAATCTCGGAATGAAAGTAAAAAGTGCAATGTATCAAGGAATTGTTGTGCCAACAGTGATGTATGGGGCTGAGACATTGGCTCTGAAGGAAACTTAGAGAAGAAAGCTTGATGTGATGAAGATGAGCTGCTCGAGAAGTATGTGTGGAGTTACTCGTAGAGACAGATTGAGGAATGAAGAGATACGTAGGAGAGTGGGGCAGCAGGAACATTTGTCAGCCAGAGTGGACAGAAGGTTGCTGAGCTGGTATGGTCATGTTGAACGAATGGGAGATGAAAGGCTTACAAAGAAAATATGTGAGTCAGATACAAAGGGAGAGAGAAGGGCAGGAAGACCCCCATTGAGATGGAGAGACTGTGTAAGACGATCTTTGGATGATAGAGTACAAAGTACAAAGGAGTACAAAGGAAATCAAGCAACAACAGATCTAGTGACCCTTCTAGGTTGCTTGTCCTCCAAAACACTGAGGATCAAGTGTCCAAACAGTGGTTTAGAGTGGGTAAGGGAACATTGGAAAGGGAATTACTGGCCTGAAACTAATGTCCGTGGCAGGATTAGGAAGTTAGTAGGGGACAGATGGGTTAGTAACTGAGGGGGGAATAAAATAAAGTTATTAATTTACAAACGCAGTCAGTCGCGGGTTTGATGCGAGATATTTGTCTAGACGGAGTTTAAATGAATCAACGGTGATGCAGTCTATAACGTTTCGGGGAAGCCCATTCCACAAGTTGACAACTCAATTGAAGAAGAAATTCTTAGATTCGTGTGAGTGAAAAGATTTACCAATAATTTTGCAACCGTTTCCCCGCGTGTAATTAGATTGGTCGATAGTGAAGTACTTACTACAGTTCATATTGTCGATGCCTTTGATGATTTTGAACACTTGAATTAAGTCACCTCTTAATCTGCGCTGGGTTAAAGGAAATAGATTTAATTCTCTAAGACGCTCTTCGTATGGTTTGTTCTTTAGGCTACGTATCATTTTGGTAACTCTACGTTGAACTCGTTCTAGCTTGTTTATATCTTTTTGGTAATAAGGGCACCAGGATTGAACGCAGTATTTCAGAAGAGGGCGGACTAAGGAATTGTAAAAGGTTAGGATAACTTCTTTGGATTTATGCTCAAATGACCTGCCTATAAAGCCAATTATGTTGTTTGCCTTCTTAACAACTTCTGAACATTGTTGACATTGGTTTTAGGTTACTCGATATTGTTACTCCCAGATCGGGTTCTCTGTACATTCTTAAGCTGAGTGCCATTCATCGAATAGTTTGCTTTCTCATTTAGGTATCCGATATGTAGTACTTTACATTTATCCGCATTGAAACTCATTTGCCAAATTTGGGCCCAACATAACAATTTATCTAGATTGTGTTGCATATCGTCAACTTGTTCTTTTGAGAGTACGCTATTTGAAATTTTTGTATCGTCAGCAAATTTTGAGATTGTACAGGTGAGACCCTCATCTATGTCGTTGATGTAAATTAGAAAGATAATTGGTCCTAGTACCGATCCCTGGGGTACCCCGCTACTTACATTGGTCCATTTAGATGCCTTACCGTTTATGACTACTCTTTGCTTTCTGTCGCTGAGCCAATTTTCTATCCATTTCAACACACCGTCTTGTATTCCATGCACTTTTAGTTTTAGCAGTAAACATTTGTGGGGAACTTTGTCAAAGGCCTTTTGAAAATCAAGGTATATAATATCTACAGCTTTACTCTTATCGTAGAGGTTGAGGATATCGTGGAAGAAGTCTAAGAGGTTTGTTAAACAGGAACGTTTTTTTACGAAAGCCGTGTTGAGTATCTTTAACCCTTAATTAGCGGCTCACCACATAAGTCGAGTTAAATAAAGCTGGACTATGTGGCGGCGCTCGACATAACTCGAGTGGCAATTTCAGCACGTAATGTTGCTGAGAGAGAGAGACAAGTGGTGGCAGGAGAGTAGCGAGCGTATGACTGCTCCAGACCACCGCGGCGAACATACTGACACGAATCCCAGCTCCCTCCTCCCTCTCTCACTCGCTATATAAGGAATTGTATCGGGAAAGTGGCTAATTACATGCTTTTTGCACTCGCGTTGCACGGTTATTGCAAGAAAACTAGCCATCATAAAAGGATCGTTATGGTGTCATTCGAAAGCTCTGTTTATGCCCTTTCAGGGATAGGTACTTGTTTTACGTTCTGGGTCTTATTTAGGCATGAAAATGATCACGTATACAGCCCTATTTTGGCTAAAAACACCCCGCTGGGCGGTACATATAAATAAACAGCATAGGCCGCTCGTAAGGTGTTAAGTATGTTATTTTCCTCTAAGTGATTTACGAGTCTGTCTCGTATGACCGTTTCTAGCATTTTACATACAACTGAGGTTAAGCTAATTGGACGATAGTTACTGGGTAGGGATTTGCTGCCTTTTTTGAATATCGGTGTTACGTTGGCTAGCTTCCACTGATCAGGCATAGTTCCAGACTGCAAGGATTTATTGAATAGTAATGTCAGTGGTTTGGAGAGCTCATCCTTAGCTTCCTTTAGAACTCTAGGCGAGATTATATCAGGTCCAGGCGTTTTATTTACCTTGAGTTTATCTAAACAATTCAATACTTCTCTCTTTGTAACGGTGATATTGCTTAGAACATCTGAATTATCAATCTGAATCGGCGATGGTGTAGGGATATCACTGAGGTCTTCTGTTGTAAAAACTGATGCAAAGAAGGTATTGAGGGCATTACTCATTTGTACTTGGTCTTTGGTGTATTCTCCATTTTCATCGACTAACGGTCCAACAGTTGAAGTAACTACTTTTTTCTTTCTGATATAAATATAGAATTATTTCGGGTTTGTTTTACTTTGATTCGCAATATGTAACTCTAAGGTCTTTTTACTTTGCTTAATTTACTTTTTGGCTTTGCGTCGTAGCTCTACATATTTCAGCCGTTCTTCGTCATTTTGTGAGGATTTTAATCTATCATTAGCAAATTTTTTAGCAAGCAGGCAGTTTGAAATATCTTTATTCCACCATTTGGGCTTATTATATAGAGGAATGACTATAGATCAGGCAAAGGAAGTGGTAATAAACAGGAATGAATGGAGAATGCTTGTGAATAGATAAGTGAACACGTGGTCATTTGGGGGGAAGGGGTCGGGCGCAAGTTGGACTAGATAATAGTCCATCAGGCGCCTGGCCAGGAGAGACGATTAATATGAAGGGTGAGCCTGGAAGTGTGGTGGGCAGGCTTGTGGCTTCCGCTCCGCTGCATGTCTGCCTGCCGAGATCGGAACCTCTCGGAATGGTCGGGGGCCAGGGGAGTGCTGGAGGGACCTTGGTGACCCTGGTCTCTGGGTCTTCTCCTGGATGACCTAGATGTGTGTGAATTTGGGTTTTGTCTGTGTGTGTTCGTTGTTTTATGTTGTGTTTTCCCTGTTCTTGCTCTGTCTTGAGTCGGCCACCCCCCAAAAAAGAAAACAAAAAGGAAAACAGAGGGAAAAAGAAAAGAACAAACATAGGAAAACTGGGGATTGGGCCAGATTATATAGATAGATAGATAGATTTTCCTCTAATCCTGATGGCTATAATTGCACAAACAGTATAATTAGATGTCCAAGTATTTCTATAAACGACTGCAACTGCGCAGTATTTGTGAATGCAACTGTACCTCTGATTCACTGTTACCATTCGTATATGACTTAATCTTACAATGTACAGTTGCCCACATAAGTTCTGTTACTCTCCGTGATCATATAAATGGAAATGTAATGCTCAAGACTGAATTACGATATTAGTTTCTTAATTAGTGGTTAACTCATCTGTTTAATCAACTGATGATTAAGATAAACCACCCTTGTAATCCATTCATACCATTTCACTTTCATACAAAAGATCACGATGAGGAACATAACTTATGAGGGTAACTGTACATTATGATATATTCTTATTGTTTTCCAAGGGTACTAAAATACCATATAGAGAGTCATATCTTTATTCAACCTGTGGACAGCTACCTTCTTTACAATATAGCCACCTCAGAGCTAGTACATTTGTCTGTCCTTGTGTTTGCGTTAAATGGCCTTATAATGTTATATAGCCCCACCAGACAGAAATAGTAAACTTACTGACGAGGAGGCGGACGACACGGTACTATCCTACAACTGTCAAAATCTCACTGAGGGACCGTTAGAAGCCGGAGAAACTTGGGGTTTCCACCATTCGACAGATTTTGATCTAACTTACCTAACTTACTGAGCTCAATATGACGCTAGAGCGTAATATAACTTATTAGAGAGATATTAAGATAAGTTCATATGACGCTCTAGCGTCATATGAGATGGAGAGTGATAGTATAGAATGAACAACACTTAAGGGGGTAGGGATATTGATTATTTGTTTGATTTATGTATATATTATTGTTTTAGTTTCCTCCCTAAGACCTCCATCAAGCTGAATAAATTATCCTCAAGATCCCCCTTCGAGATAAATTTGTAAAACATTTCGGCCGAAGGCCGATTGCTCCCAAATTACAGGCTCGCCTTCGCTCCTCCGGAAAATATTGATATCGATATGTCATGAAAGGTCTTGTTATTGGTAACAAAATGAGATGAAAAGTCTTAACATTGGTAAACTAATGGGGCGAACGACTTAACATCTCAAAACTAGTGGGCTAAACATGAGAGAAAGGGGGGTCCAGAAAAAGCCACTACCTCCCCCCCTTAAATTCAATGCAACTGGGTCTACAACACCTTCAGAAGAGCGTTTTGCGGAACATGACCCTATTTCACTAAACAGGCGGGGTTAGGGAAACATTGCACCAACCCGCTACATCGAACCCAAGGACAGCAGAAGTTTTGCCACAATTCTCCTGATGTAATGCTTTACTCCTATAACTGTATTTACCTTATGTGATAATTAGTTTGGTGGTAAACTTCTGCATGCAAACGGTGTACATCTCCACAACATTGAACACTTAGACCACATTTCTTTGCAGAGCCAAAATGAACAAAGTGAACCTAATGGATTTCCGTAATAGGTCGTTTCATTGCGTTTTGCTGTCTCCGGAACATTTGATGTACTACTCCTCCTAAATGGCTGTATTGCTGTCTCCGAAACATTTGATATACTACTCCTCCTAAATGGCTGTTATGCTGTCTCCGGAACATTTGATGTACTGCTCCTCCTAAATGGCTGTTTTGCTGTCTCCAGAACATTTGATGTACTACTCCTCCTAAATGGCTGTTTTGCTGTCTCCGGAACATGTGATGTACTACTCCTCCTAAATGGCTGTTTCGCTGTCTCCGGAACATGTGATGTACTACTCCGCCTAAATGGCTGTTTCGCTGTCTCCGGAACATTTTTTTTTTTTTTTTTTCTATATACCAATTACTCCCTCTCGGGCATAGGCTGAGAGACTTTACACTCTACTGCTGAACACGGTGAGGCCCGTGAGGTCTTGCTCCAGTCTAGGGAGTGAGACATGCGAAGCTTCACGGCTCGAAGCAACTCCATCTCTGAAGCCGCCTCGCCTCTGCGCTTCACAGTCTCACTCCCTCAGACTCAGACCCTCACTCTCAGAATGCCACCTATTGAGCAATTAACTCACTAGGCATTGCCCCCTTGTAGCACATTTTTGAACATGGGAATATTCATACGATGCTATTTAATCAGGGAACAATGAGGGTATTTTTTTGGCATTTCGGTGTGCTGTGGTATTGCACTGATACTAGGATACTAGGTACTATGTACTATGTCAAACAGATTTGAGATCTTGGTAGAGATGGAAGACGAACCAGAAGAGACCAGGCTCGTTGGGGATTCCATCCTACGAGGACAGGTCGAAGAGTTCTGCGACAGAGTCCCAAATCGACGAAAAAGATTTTGCATCCCAGGAGCTGGACTGGACGACATTGTGGAAGCCTTCGAAGATACCACAAAGGATGCAAATGAAAATACCCTTTTTGTCATCCATCCTGGTTCAAATGACGTCATGCGCACCAGATCCGAAGAGTTGATGGAGAAATATCGCAAGATGATCCAGCACTACAAAAACAAGTCAAGGAATATCATAATCTCAGGCATTCTCCCCAAGATCGACGCACCTGACAAATTCTACGACAAGGCCTTCAGCACAAATAGCCGACTAAAATATTTGTGTCTGAAGGAAGAAGTTGAATTCATCAACCTCTGGGACAACTTCTACAACCAGCCTACTCTGTTCCGCAAGGATGGCACTCATCTAAACCCTGTGGTTTCAGCACGCATGGGTCGTCTCCTACACGAAGCAGTCCGCAACCATGGATAAAAAAACGCCATCCGAGAAGAAGCAGCAGTGACATAAATCATCCAACGCCAAGCAAAAACCAGAGGCAACCGAGGACCACCAGCGATAAGGACCGAAGACAACGAGGACCGAGGACAGCCATGAACATATACGTAGATCCGACATGAACCAAAAATATTATTAACCCTTAAAGATCGGGAGCGGACTTAAGTCTGCCTCCAATTTGCAGCAAGTTAGGAGCATTATTAAGGCTTTTAAATGGTTAAAATCGAGTGCAAATGGCCGGGAGCGCAGCGGGCCAGACAGCCGACTCCCAGGGCTTACCGCCGCCCATTAACTCATTTTCCCTGTGTTCTCGAGAGGCCGGCAGTGTAGCCAGTAGTGAGCATAGCTGGGAAAAATATGCCGCTATACGCTAAACTTCCATGTTACTGGTATCACTGTATGAGAACCACGAGTGCTACGTAGATCGTTCTGGTCTCATTTTGAAGCTTTTAGCGCCTAGTTTTTTGCTGAATAAATTTCTTATCATGCAGATACTTGATTTATCATTCAGGAGGGCCGGAATATGCCCAAATAAGCCCCAAAACCCCCGCTAGATAAGGGTTAAAGAGCGTTCCGTGAGATCTAAAATAACAAATTTAAAGGTTTTCTATGCAAATGCTCGTAGCATACGCAATAAATTTTCAGATTTAGAGGAGCTAGTGTTTACAGAAAATTATGATGTGATTGGCATAACAGAATCTTGGCTCAATACCGACGATAGAGACTTTTTAGCAGAGTATTCACTTCCCGGTTATGTAATGTTTGAGGAAAGCCGAATAAATAGAAATGGAGGTGGCGTTTTACTTTATATCAAAGAAACTCTTAACCCTACCCTTTTGTCAAAACCTCAAATTGTGAACGTCGACACATCTTTTGTGCTAATAAAGAATAATAAAGGTACAAAAATAATACTTGCGTTAATATACAGACCTCCAGCTCAATCAGTGCAAACTGACTGAGAAATTTACGAACAAATTGCAGATGTAAGTAACTCACAAGATACCGTAATTTTTGGCGACTTTAATTTACCTGTGATCAAGTGGGGCGATACTCTTACTTCACACTCCAGACATGACTTGTATACGAACTTGCAAGAGAGTTCGCTTTATCAATTTGTTCGAACGCCGACCCGTGGTAATAATGTTCTTGACATTGTACTTGCAACAAAAGAAGAATTAATAGAGAATTTGAATGTTGGTGATGAATTCAGCAACAGCGACCATCGTACGATAACTTTCACTTTAAAGTTTACTAGTAACGAACCAAATAGTAGCATCGAAAAAGTCCCTAATTTCAAGAAAGCAAACTTCCATAAACTTAGAGCTATGTTTAAAGAAACTAACTGGAGCTATTTAATTAACAATAACGACATAAATACATCTTGGAAGTTATTCGAAACCACTTACCTAAAAGCAGTGCAAGACTGCATACCATCGAAAATACGGCGTCCAGGCCATAATAATAAGCCCAAATGGTGGAATAAAGATATTTCAAACTGCCTGCTTGCTAAAAAATTTGCTAATGATAGATTAAAATCCTCACAAAATGACGAAGAATGGGTGAAATTTGTAGAGCTACGACGCAAAGCCAAAAAGTTAATTAAGCAAAGTAAAAAGACCTTAGAGTTCCATATTGCGAATCAAAGTAAAACAAACCCGAAAGAATTCTATAGTTATATCAGAAAGAAAAAAGTAGTTACTTCAACTGTTGGACCGTTAGTCGATGAAAATGGAGAATACACCAAAGACGAAGTACAAATGAGTAATGCCCTCAATACCTTCTTTGCATCAGTTTTTACAACAGAAGACCTCAGTGATATCCCTACACCATCGCCGATTCAGATTGATAATTCAGATGTTCTAAGCAAAATCACCGTTACAGAGAGAGAAGTATTGAATTGTTTAGATAAACTCAAGGTTAATAAAACGCCTGGACCTGATACAATCTCGCCTAGAGTTCTAAAGGAAGCTAAGGATGAGCTCTCCAAACCACTGACATTACTATTCAATAAATCCTTGCAGTCTGGAACTATGCCTGATCAGTGGAAGCTAGCCAACGTAACAAAGATATTCAAAAAAGGCAGCAAATCCCTACCCAGTAACTATCGTCCAATTAGCTTAACCTCAGTTGTATGTAAAATGCTAGAAACGGTCATAAGAGACAGACTCCTATATCACTTAGAGGAAAATAACATACTTAAAGATACTCAACACGGCTTTCGTAAAAAAACGTTCCTGTTTAACAAACCTCTTAGACTTCTTCCACGATATCCTCAACTTCTACGATGAGAGTAAAGCTGTAGATATTATATACCTTGATTTTCAAAAGGCCTTTGACAAAGTTCCCCACAAACGTTTACTGCTAAAACTAAAAGTGCATGGAATACAAGACGGTGTGTTGAAATGGATAGAAAATTTGCTCAGCGACAGAAAGCAAAGAGTAGTCATAAACGGTAAGGCATCTAAATGGACCAATGTAAGTAGCGGGGTACCCCATGGATCGGTACTAGGACCAATTCTCTTTCTAATTTACATCAACGACATAGATGAGAGTCTCACCTGTACAATCTCAAAATTTGCTGACGATACAAAAATTGCAAATAGCGTACTCTCAAAAGAACAAGTTGACGATATGCAACACAACCTTGATAAATTGTCATGTTGGGCCCAAATTTGGCAAATGAGTTTCAATGCAGATAAAATGTGTAAAGTACTACATATCGGATACCTAAATGAGAAAGCAAACTATTCGATGAATGGCACTCAGCTTAAGAATGTAAACAGAGAAACCGATCTGGGAGTAACATTATCGAGTAACCTAAAACCGAGTCAACAATGTTCAGAAGTTGTTAAGAAGGCAAACAAAATAGTTGGCTTTATAGGCAGGTCATTTGAGCATAAATCCAAAGAAGTTATCCTAACCTTTTACAATTCCTTAGTCCGCCCTCTTCTGGAATACTGTGTTCAATCCTGGTGCCCTTATTACCAAAAAGATATAAACAAACTAGAACGAGTTCAACGTAGAGTTACCAAAATGATACCTAGCCTAAAGAACAAACCATACGAAGAGCGTCTTAGAGAATTAAATCTATTTCCTTTAACCCAGCCCAGATTAAGAGGTGACTTAATTCAAGTGTTCAAAATCATCAAAGGCATCGACAGTATGAACTGTAGTAAGTACTTCACTATCGACCAATCTAATTACATGCGGGGAAACGGTTGCAAAATTATTGGTAAATCTTTTAGCTCACACGAATCTAATAATTTCTTCTTCAATCTAGTTGTCAACTTGTGGAATGGGCTTCCCCGAGACGTTATAGACTGCATCACCGTTGATTCATTTAAACTCCGCCTAGACAAATATCTCGCACCAAACCCGCGACTGACTGCGTTTGTAAATGAATAACTTTATTTTATCCACCCCTCAGTTACTAACCCATCTGTCCCCTACTAACTTCCTAATCCTGCCACGGACATTAGTTCCAGGGCAGTAATTCCCTTTCCAATGTTCCCTTACCCACTCTAAACCACTGTTTGGACACTTGATCCTCAGTGTTTTGGAGGACAAGCAGCCTAGAAGGCTCACTAGATCTGTTGTTGCTTGATTTCCTTTGTACTCCTTTGTACTCCTTTGTACTACTCCTAAATGGCTGTTTTGCTGTCTCCGGAACATTTGATGTACTACTCCTCCTATATTGCTGTTGTCACGACATTATACACCAAGACCAAAGTTGTTCTCAGAGCCAAAATGAAAACAGTGACCCTGTCGAATTTCTGTTACAGGCTGTGTTTGTCAACCGTGAGATTGTAAAACCTGGGATGGAACCGTATCGGGATGTAGCGTATTCGTCCGCCATTAATATACAATTTTTTGGATGGGACTCGTAAGCCTTGGTCGGCAACCCGGCATCTAGAGGAGACAACCTTGTAACAATCCGGGTGGATAGGACTCGTCAGCCTTGGTCGACAACCTGTCTAGGGGAGTAAACCTGATACAAATCCGTACTGTTTATTTAAGTGTAAGGCAGGTTAGTGGATGAACTAGCCAAGCACTACTGTAGAAAAATAGTGCTAACAAGATACATAGAGGGTCTCGGAGTCGGACGGATCCTAAATTGAGTGATCCTGTAAGTCCTTCAGTAAACTGGCTTAGGTTGTCCCTCTTACAGGGAATAGGTCCGCTCGGGGGCCTTCTGTGTATGGCCACCCTCATTAAGGGGAATAAGGCGTCCGGCAATAGATAGATAGATAGATAGATGCTGGTGCTGTGCTGAAAATCAAGAATAAAATAAAAGGGGCCAACCGTGATGGGCTGGTCTATCTGAGTGAGAGCTGAGCAGTCTCTGCCATGCCCATAGCTTTCTCTGACTGTTCCTTTAGCTTGTGTATTTTCTGGATCTCAGGTGGCGGCGTCTCTTCCGTGGATTGACCTCCCAATCTACCAAGATTGGAAGCCGAAGCGTCACATTTTTCCCTTGCCCCTCAACTTTCTCTTCATAATTGCTGAGGGGCACAGGGCCCTGGGTGGTGCTTTGGTTTCTCGGGCGTTTCCGCACCCTCCTCAGCTCCCCGCCATGGAGTGGCTTCGGTCACCCGGGCTTTATTGTAGTCGGAGGGTTCTGTGGGGGCGCTCGGTTGTGGCCTTGGAATTGCTCGGGGCCTTGGGGCTGTTCGGCCAGGCAGCTTGGGGAACAACAACAACAACAACAACCATGCTTGTAGGATTCGACCTTAAGGGGAAGTATTTTTTTTTTTTTAACCCCCTTCTCCTTCATGTTTAGCACCATTAGCTTTCAAATGTGTACACTTTCGTCCAGTTTTTTGTCAATGTTAATACCTTTCGTGCCATGTAGGTGTCGATTTTTTCCTGGCGAGCGATAGCGAGCTTGTATTATAAGAGGAACCGGAATTTGGCCGGAAAATTTGTCTACTGAAAAATTTACAAATTTATCTCGGATGGGGGTCTTTGGGGTGGTATTTCCTTAAGCTTGATAGAGGTCTAGGGAGCAAACTAAAAAAAATATAAATACCGGTAATAATAAAAAAAAACAAAAAAACATATAAAATAACGTCCCCTTAAGGTATGTATGTCCCTGAGGAGGCGTCGTCCCGGGCGTATTTCTTGATGGCGTTAACCAGAATCTCCAGGAAGAGGAAGAGAAGGCCTGCAATGTGGCCACCACCTAGTACCACAAACATACCCTGAAAGAAAAGATTTTAATAATAATAATAATAATAATAATAATAATAATAGTAATATAGTAATAATAAAAATATATATAAAATTAATAATAATAATAATTGTAATAATATTAATAATAATAATAATTGTAATAATATTAATAATAATAATAATAAAATAATAATAATAACAATATTAATAATAATAATAATAATAATAATACTGTAATAATAATAATAATAATAATAATAATAATATTCATATATTTTATTAAGCATAATTGTCCTCCTTTGAGGTTCAATAGCGCTTTAACAGCCAACAGAGAACATTACCCATCTTCTTACTCAAGGTAGATGGTATCCAAACAGGGTTAGTGGAAAAATACCCTCATGCCCGAGCATG
Organism: Paralithodes platypus; assembly: GCA_032716605.1. Lineage (NCBI taxonomy): Eukaryota > Metazoa > Arthropoda > Malacostraca > Decapoda > Lithodidae > Paralithodes > Paralithodes platypus. The sequence continues at coordinate 20,768,317 of CM064546.1, read as the reverse complement.
GCACTAACTCCCGACTCCTGGCTAGGAAGTCAAGATGCTATCCACTAGAACAGCCGTCTGGCTGATAATAATAATAATATTCTATCTATCTATTGCCGAACACCTTACTGCCCTTAATGAGGGTGGCCATACACAAAACGCCGCCAAGTGCACCTGTCCCCCATGAGAAGGACAATCCGTATCAGTTCATTCAAGGACTTACAGTATTGAGCACTCAACTTAGGGGTCTGTCCGACACAAAGTCCAGAAGCCCTTGTAGGATATTCGGGGTAGACTGACAGAATTAGTGCGCATATTGATTATGTTATAATCGATTTTACATAACAATTCGAAAACTTGTTCTACCTTTGTGAATACTCCAACCCCTTCTGTACCGGTGACGTCATTTGAAGTTATGTTCTAACAATATTTTGACAATTGTGTGCAGTAGTTAACCCTTAACTGGCGGGGGTAGACTTAAGTCGGGCTCCAATTTGCAGCAAGTTAGGAGCATTATTAAGGCTTTTAAAGGGTTAAAATCGAGTGCAAATGGCCGGGAGCGCAGCAGGCCACACGTCCGACACCCAGGGCCAGTGGCTGATCTAGGGGGGGGGGGGGGGGGGAAGGTGGCCGACCCCCCCCTTAGTGACCAAAATTGCACCCTTACATCTGATATATACTGCATTTTATCTGAAATACAATACATATTAAGTTATGGCGCCTCTCATGTATATTATCAGCCCCCCCCTTAAGCCTGAGCTGGATCCGCTCCTGCCCAAGGCTTACCACCGCCCACTGACTCACGCTCCCTCTGTTATCAAGAGGCCGGCAGTGTAGCCAGTAGTGAGCGTAGCTGGAAAAAATATGCCGCTATACGCTAAACTCCCATGTTAGTGGTAGCACTGCGTGAGAACGACGAGTGCTACGTAGCTCGTTCTGGTCTCATTTTGAAGCCTTTAGCGCCTATTTTTTTTATGAATAAATTTCTTTTCATGCAGATACTTCATTGATCATTCAGGAGGGCCTGAATATGCCCAAATAAGCCCAAAACCCCCCGCTAGACAAGGATTAATATAATGTTCATAATAATTCACGCTTATCCTATATATATATATATATATATAAATACTGTATGTATATACTAGTAGCCCCTCCATCATTGACGATGCGCCTTATTAAAGTATAGCCTATCTTTGAACTCAGTGGCTCGCCGTTCAAACGACCTTCCTAGGAGGGTAAACATCAAGATTGCCAATCATCGTGAGCGAAACGCTCTTAAATATTAAAAAACACTCACGGCCTGCTCCTTATGATGTGCGTACCACTACTAGAAAAAAACAGTTAAATTTTTTTGTTTTTAAAGAGTTGAACATGATCTAGCAGGTTGCGCTTCACATGCGTCTGCTGCTCATGCTGCGCGTCACCCAGCTCATATCTGGGCGCATATGTCCTTCTTGTCCTAGGCGCCGTCGGGTCCGGGCGTGTTCTGAGGTGTGTATAGCCTCGCTTCGTTCTTCTCCTGCCTCCGACTTGTGAGTCTTTTCTCATATGTATATGCTATATGCTGAGGTCAGGGTAGCTTATAGATTAGCTAGGCTATTTACAGCTTTTCCCACTCGCCTTAGGAGACTGTTCCATGGGTGTTTGGCAAGGTTTGTCAGGAGTCCTTGTTGTGATAAGGCAAGGTTCCCACGTGTGTGTGTTTTTCTTTTTCCCCTAGGGTTATTCTATTTTAGCTCTTATAGACATGAGGCTTCTTTTAGAGGATCCCGGGTCCGCTTTTCGGCTACCCAATCGGGTGGATTAAGCGGTTTATCCTCTCTTCGAGAGGAACATGTGCGTTTCAAGTTATCTCACTTAAGAGGAGCTTGGCACTTGTTCATGACGCTTTTCAACCTACGTTCCTGTTTCTTTGTGATGGGTGTTGGAGTGCTACGCTGGGTTTCAGGTTTGAGTGATATTCTGCCACCTGCATCTAGTTGGCCTCCTGTAGGTTTTTTAGTTATGGCTAGGATGTGTTATTTGTTATTGATTCCTTAATGTATAGCCATGCCATAATATGTGCACGTTGTAAGATCTAGTGGCTGGGAGGGTTGGGCCCTTCTGGTGGGATTTGTTAAGTGAGACTTGTAACAACGTGCCTCTAGTCATTTCACGTAGTTTTCCCCGCCGGGAAATCTTCGGAGTGTTTAGAGCTATGTTGACTTCGAGTTGTCTTTGTTTGGCACAAGATAGGTCGAAATTGTTTCTGTACTAGTTTTGCCGGCGGTGGTAAATTTTCGGGAGGCGAAATTCTAACTTACTTTATCTATTGGGGTCCCCGGCTTGGCTGTCGCCAACAGGACATTTCCGCCTCAAGGCCTAGCAGAAACCGTTCGTAGTTTGGGGCTACTAAGAACGCATGCCTGGTTTAAATGTTGGGAGCCACTTTCGCCGGGTATAGGCCGAGCCGAATACGAACTCACCTCTTCCTATCTTGAGCAATTTCAGTAAATTGTGTAGCTAATTTCTGGCGTTGGCCGCCGGGATACGAGGAACACCGGATTCTGTAGGCGTTGTTCGCCGGAAACCAAGTTCTTATTTTGATAGGATTAGGTCAGTGTTGGTCACTTTGGTAAGAAGTTATTAATCAAGTATCATCTGGTATGGTACATAATACTCAAGTAACATCTGGAATGATACTTTAAAGTAAGGGGAACTAAGATTGTCAAGTGTTAGTTCAGTTCTTTTTTCTCTTTTAACGTTTTTTAATAATATTAGCTTCTCCAGTCTAGCATGTCCCTATGAGCATTGATTCTTGACTTTTTCAACCTTCAGGTTACCACCCGGGACGCCTAGGTGGATTAGCATCCCCCCGGCGGGAGGGAGCGATGGATTTCTGTGTGCAATTTTGGAGTAATAATGGCTCTGAGAGAGAGAGACGAGCAGGTGGAGGAGCGTAGGTCGGCTCATGACCGCTCGGCACGGGTCCCACGCGACTACTGACATTTACTCAACACACACCCACACTCACTGCCTCGCTACACAGGGAATTATGTAAGGAAATTACTTTATTTTAGGGATTTTGCACTCGTCTTGCATGATCGTTGCAAGAGAACGCGTGGTCGTAGAAGGATGGTTCTGGTGTCATTGGAAATCTCAATTTACGCCCTTTCAGGGATACATAATTATATTACGCTCTGGCTCTTGTTTATGCATGAAAAAAGAGCACGGAAACAATGTCGTTTTAGGGTAAAACCCCCCGCTTGGCAGGTAGTAGAAGTTACCGACCTAGCCGCTCGTAAGGTGTTAAGAAGAGACAGAAAGCCTGGAGGCTGTTATCACAATTTCTACTCAGTCGTCAGCTTGCGACGTCATTAGCCAGGACAATTGAGTCGGTTACTGATACTAGCTCTCATAAGGCTCTATCTCTTACCCAGCACATCTTACTTCAGAACTCAGTCCAGTCCCTTGGTGACATCATCACAGCTATTTTTGAGGCCGTGAGGGTACGTCAAGATCAGAGGGTGTATCTTGTTAAGGAGCTGCCAGTGGAGATAGGTAGAAGGTTAATTTTGTCTGATGTATTTACAAAAACTCTTGCCTCCACAGATGCTTGGCGCACAGTAAATTGTTTGTTGGACTCTAACCGTGCCACTGCTTCCAAGCTGAAGAGTTAGTCGTCAGTTAAATCTAGGTTTTCTAAGAGTCCCTATCGTGGCCAGTTTCAGTCGCTGCAGTCATCCAAGATGCACACCACCCCCGGCAGCAGTGGCACAGCTAGAGGCCGCGGTCAGTCCAGGGTTAGAGGTAGATGGTGTAGGGGACAGTCAAAGAAGTCAGATAGCAATGATAGCAAAGCTTCTCGTCCCTCTAACAATCAGTCAGAGTCAAAATCCTCCCAACCATAAAACTGAGACACCACGAAGCTCTCTCACTCCCAGGGCCGATGAATGGTGAGCCGGAAACGAGAGTAGCTCTGCCAGACAACACCAGTCTAGAGATTGGCAACTTTTGGGTATGTTACCGAGCATGGCCCCGGCACACTGGGGCAAGGACGGTGGTCCGCAAGGGCCTCTCATGGAGATGGTCCCGGCGACCTCACTTACGTATCCCCCAAGAAATAACTTGTGTTTCATTAGAGGTGGGATCAGTCACCTGGGAGATGGTACTCAAGCAGATCATTATTCCAATATCATCCACTCAGCCCGTGTTCACTTCCCGATTATTCTTGGTGCCAAAAAGGGACAGTATTCAGTAGAGGCCGGTCATCGACCTGTCTTCTCTGAATCAATATATTCACAATCAGTCGTTCAGGATGGTGACGGTGAATCAGATAAGGCTGACACTGCCGCCGCAAGGTTGGATGTGCTCCAGAGATTTGACAGATGCCTACTGGCATGTCCCTATAAACAAACGCTTTCAAAAGTACCTGGCCTTGCGCCAATGGAATCAGACGTTTGTTTTTCAAAGGATGCCCTTTGGTCTAAATCTTGCATCTCGTGTCTTCACAAAGTTAGTCTGACAGGCTCTGCTACCATTGCTCAAACAAGGTATCATGGTACTATGGTACATGGTACCTAGACGATTGGTTAATAGTAGCAAATTCCAAATTTGCTTGCCTTCACAATGTACAACAGGTCATGTCTCATGTCACCGCCCTGGGGTTCAAAGTGAACTTGGCAAAGTCCAACATGAACCCTACGAGGGCCATCCAGTGGGTGGGTCTGCTTTGGGACACCGAATTACTTACTCTGAGTCAGAGTGCAGACAACCGTCAGAGATTTTGCAAGAAACTCTTCCAGTTTCTGCATTCTCTGACCACTACGAGGAGGATTTGGGAGTCTCTCGTCGGGTCACTCAAGTGGATCAGGTTGACGGTTCCGTTAGGTCGTCTAAAGGTGAAAAGGCTTATTTTGGAGGGAAACAAGTGCTTTCCGTTGTTGCCGGCGGAAACATTATGGCGAATCCCAAAATTAATCCACAACCTGCTGGCGGCTTGGGCGAAGCCAGAAGTGTTAAACTCCTCTTTGACATGGACAACTCTTCCTCCGACGGTCTGGATCGACACAGACGTGTCAGGTACCCTGAGATGGGGGTATCAGTCGAATCTGGGCCATCAAGGTGAGGGTCTATGGTACAGGTACAATCAACTTCACATAAATGCCAAAGACTTATTAGTCCCCCTACTTTTCTTTAAGGAGCACGGCTCAACGTTGGCGGGAAAGTCCTTAGCCTTCAGGATGGACAATCTGACTGCAGTAACATGCATTCAGAAGCCAGGGTCAGTGAGATCTCGAGTGTTACAAGGGTTGTCGGAAAAGATCTTTCGGTTAGCTGCAAGGCTAGCTTCCGGCGTGGCAAATGTCTGGGCAGACGCTCTGTCTCGGAGACAGAGCACTCTAGTAGAATGGTCTCTCAAGCAAACCGTTTTTCAAAAGATGATTGCAGAGCCATATCTTCCACAAGTAGACTTGTTCACATCAGAGACAACCCACAAGTTGCCTCATTTCCTCACAAGCCGGAGTCAAACCCCGGCGGCGGGAGGACCGGACGCATTTCTGGTAGATTGGAACAAATAGAGCTCCATTTATCTGTTTGCACTTCCAGACGCATCCCTAATGTGCAGAGTATTTCACAAACTATGCAATTATCGAGGCATGGTCTCGATGATTGCGCCGATGAGGCCGGCCCAAGTGTGGTACACCCAATTGAAGACGTGGTGCGAGAACCCTGCGTCGCTTCCGATCTCGTACTTCCATTTAGACACAATTGGAAACCTCAAGACCTCGCTGATTTTTACCTTGTGGATATTCAGAAGGCCAAGTGGCTGCCCGAATTTGGCGAGAGCGTGACTCACAAATTGATTAATCAGTATACTAAATCAACCCAAAGACAGTACCAATCACATTGGAAGGCTTTTACTACCTGGATCGTAGAAACTGACCATAAACAGTCCTCAGTGGCCTTAGTTTTTAATTATTTGAATTATCTTTTCGAAAGACGATCACTGTCAGTTGTTACATTAAGGGGTCACCTCACGGCTATTAGGAAGCCATTTGTTTACTTGACTGGCCTTTCCATACCTGAGGCGGAGGAGAAGGGTTTCATGCATGCATGCTTCCAGCTTCACCCCCCACCGCGCCAACTCATGCCCACCTGGTCACTTGATTTAGCCCTTAATATGCTTCACTCTCCACGGTATTGTCACAATCCTCCTTTCGAGTTAATGTTAAAGAAGGCTGTTTTCTTATGGCCCTGGCCACGGGCAACAGGGTATCTGAGTTGGCTGCGATGAGTTCTGAACAATTTGTTCTTAGGTTCTCAAGGCGTGATACGAGTGTCCATATAGCTCCTACACCTAATTTTGTGGCTAAGAACAAGCACACTAATCATGTGTTTACAGAATTCTAGGTGCCAGCCTTCAAGCACGGCGATAAACACAACCTATTATGTCCGGTGATATAGCTTCTTATTTTTATGCAGGAATCTCGACCAACTCAGGCCGGGTCCCTCTGGACTCCCGGACAGCTACACGCCTTAAGAAGCGGCAGTTGGCAGCTTTATTGGTAGAAGTCATCAGAGAGAGTATTCCGGGTGCTCTTGGGCGAGCACACGATATTCATAAATGGCCAGCATCGCTCCGATTATTAAAGAACTCCTCTCTTGAAGACATGCAACGGACAAACTTATGGTCCTCTACTCACACTTTCATTATGCAGTACCTGTTCGTGAATCTCACGAAACCTAATTTACAATGTATAGCTCTCAGGCAGAAAGTCTAGTTTTTAAGCTATTTATTTCAACAAAAAGGGGGGAGGGGGAGTGTTCTAGCTAAGACCTCCTATCTGCCTCCTGTGTGATACACTTGTATGTAAAGTTAAGGTTCATGTGATAACCCATTCCTAAGACTTAAAACAGTCTAGTCAGGAACATATTTTATTTTTAGTACATCTTATTTTGGTAATAGAGTACCTGATCCATACTTGTTATTTTTGAGAATAATTGTAAGTACATTTTATTCCTCGTTAATACAAACTATTTTTGATAATAGGGTACATGTTAATACGAATAATTATTAATCATAAGTCCGTATTTTATATCTGTATTTTTATGAAGAAAATATTGGTTGTATTTATCATATTCTAGATGTATAGTTTATGAGTGTCGTAACTTACTGTTCCTTCAAACGTAAAGGTTACAACACCACAGGCTAAACCTTAATAAACGCCGCCTGTAACCCTTTCTTATTTTCATTAAACATTGATCTCATTTTGTGTGTTTGTTTTGACTTTAGTAATTCTTTAATGGTTCTGATATTCTTGATGAATGTCCCCCTCCAGACTTGTGCCATCAGGTGCATCGTCAATGATGGAGGGGCCACTAATAAATTATAGGTTTGAGTCCCGAAGGGAAGAAGGAAAACCTATTATTTAGTAGTGGCCCCGGAATCATTGACGATTCCGGCCCTCCCACCATCCCCTTCCCATTCATCTGCTGTACTGATAGAGAGTCTTGATATATCAGTGAAGGACATAATTATGTGACCAGATAAGAGCTGGGTGACAGGCAGAATAAACAGCAGACGCATGTGAAACGCAACCTGCTAGATCATGTTTAACAATTTTTTAATCTTTTTTTACTGTTTTTATTTTAGTAGTGGTACACACATCATAAGGACGAGTCCGTGAGTGTTTTTAAATATCTAAGAGCGTTTCGCTCACAATGATTGGCAATGTTCTTGATGTTTACTCTCCTAGGCGGGTCGTTTGAACGGCGAGCCATTGAGTTCAAAGATAGGCCATACTTTAATAAGGCGCATCGTCAATGATTCCGGGGCCACTATTAAATATTAGGTTTTCCTTCTTCCCTTCGGGACTCAAACCTATATATATATATATATATGCAGTATATATATATATATATATTAATTTGTTTTTCTTTTTTGGTGGCAGAAGGATGTGTAGTGTGCTTGTTTAGTGTAGAGAAGTAGATATCAGGAGGAGGTGTTTGTGAGAGCTACAGTGCATTCATTCGACATATATCGACAGGCCCCGCCCAATTCCCCAACCGTTATCATACGGCTGGCATGACTGTGCGAGGTACGGGTGTCCAACAGGGTTACCAAATCAGCACAAAAATATGATTTAATCTGTTTGCAGAAGTAACTAGAAGAATACAAACTAGTAAATGCCTACCTAATATTGCTAGAATATTACTCCAATATTGATAACATGTGCTAAAAGATTCGGAGTATAGCCAGCATTCTTATTGCTAGGTGTAAAATTTTGCCGCTAGATCAATTCAATATTTATTTATCATTTTAAATTATTAAATATGGCCTACAAAGCCATCTACCTTTCTACATCAACGAGTGAGAAAGAAATGTTAAGACTGGAGCCTGTCTTTAACAGCTCCATTCCCTTGTTCAAGTAAATACTTTTTGATCTAGCGGTAAGGAAGCTACATTGGCAACGCTTCTCTCTCAAGGTCTCAACTGTCACTGCGCTGCCATTCAAACGTCAGTTCAGTTCCCTCCTGTCTTCTGAAGGGGGAAGATGGCGTCTCCTGCCCATACCCCTGGCCTACCTGCTGGTTCCCCCCGACTTGTCAGTCAAGCCAGGAATATTGTCTTGAATGTATTCATGTATTTTGATAAGGAGAAAACTGAGCCAGTTGATGTGGTGGTGAAGAAAACCTCTGAGGCAACGAAAGTTTCACAGCCATTAATTAATAAGATCAGAACTCAAGGCAGGAAAATTGAAGGAGTCTTTCATTCACCAGTTTACCAGCAACGGCTTTCACCCATACTTGGACCATTGACAACTTTGATCACTTCACAATATGAGAGAGAGAGAGGGAGGGAGGGAGAGGCATTACGGTTACGGTACCGTACACTATACACCCAAACGCAGTCGCTCGCTAAGCCTAGCTTAATAATTTTCTACCTCTGCTCTGCCCAAGTAGACGAGGTAATAATGGTAATGGAGTTTACTTATCTGTACTATGGTATATGGTAATATTGTATAGTAAAGAGCTCTTATCAGCTCCGTGGTAAGGTGACAAGTGACTTGTCCGAGATTGCGGTATGATAAGCTCTACTTCGTCTACGGCGCTGGTGAAAGCGGGCGGGGCCTGTCGATATATGTCGAATGAATGCACTGTAGTTGGATCACTCTGTGTAGATGAAACACAAACAGAAACAGTAAGGGAAGCCAGACAAATGAAACAGGAGTTCCAGCAACTCCGTATCAAATGCCTATAGGCCTCCCCTGGGAATTGCCTTGTTCGATTGGTGCCTGCAATCTTGCCATCTGTTATCTGTTATAAAGATCGCCCCCTGCAAGTGGCATCGATTAGCGTGTCGCGCATTGGTAATATGTTTAGGGTTTATTCCCCTGGATGGGTTCCCCACCAAGGCTATCGAGTTCCATCCACCCGGAAACACCCCTTTCAGATACCAGGAGGAGGGCTAACACCAGAGACAACCCTATATATATATATATATATATCATATACCGGGTATGTATATACTGTATAATGTCTATTAGTTTATTTTATTCTTTAGGTGTTACATTTTAGGAATTATTTAGTCAATTGTATCACTGAAGATTTGCATACTTCTATAAACAAAATCATTAGGCCTAGCTGTTTTGTGGAACTGTGAATGGATTTCGGGAAGTTGAGCCAGTTGGACTCTGTTTGTGTAAATAAAGTCTTTCACAATTGTAGACAGTGTGAGGTCAGACTTGGAACTGTTAATTATGGAGTTGCTACATCAGGCTAGGGATAAGTCTTCTCTTGGGGGTAATTAAATTTCTACCCCTCGCCTGTGCTTTGAGGAACGCAAATAAGTTCTGTATATGTAAATTTTTATTATTAAGATGTGCGTATAACATTTGTGGATGTGGATGTCTAAAGTAGTTAAAGTAACTAGCGTGCATAGGCAATTAACGAGAGTGCATACAACAAGAGTAGAAGGAAGGAGTGAATTCTCGAAATATCCCTTATATCTCCCATATAAAGCAATATTATTGAGCCACATGTGCATAACTTTGAAGCTCTAGCCACATGTGAAGAATTAGGAACCAGAGAGAAGGTGCAGAGAACGTTTTTGAAAAGAGAGCGGGAGGGAGGAGGGAGTAAATATCTCCACTCCCCTCCCTTCCCTTCCTCCACCACTGCTTATAAAGTACTTTCGCTCAATCCAGGAGTGGCTCACTCCCTTTCTCCTAAATTTACATAGAATATATCACATATTTTGGGTTGATGACAGTCCCTGAGTGCTGCCAATGCCTCCACGTTGATGAAAGTTTTTGCATCAGCTGTGCCAGGTTATTTTTCTGTGAAATATGGCTCTCTTATGTGATGGCCTTTCTAATGTTGTGAATATCTGCCTGGTCTAATTCACCTTTGGAGTCTTGTGCTACGATGCGTTCCATGAGAGAACCTGTTATCTTTAGCGAATTCTGGTGTTCAGTTATTGCCCTCCTCATGGGATTGATAATTCCAAGCCCTCCCAACCTGGTGGGAAGTGTAAGCAACTCCCTCTCTGTATCACTTGGGGTGTGGGAATTTACCTGCGCTGGGATGAGTTTGTCTCTGATGACATTTTCTAGCAGTTGAAGTAATGGACTCATGTTTGGAACAGTACGAATCAAGTAGGTCCATCGATGTTTGACCCCCTGTGTGAACGCCGAATACACAGCCTGTGGTTACGTTATCGCGATCTTGGCCAGTTTTTCAATTTATTGTGCCCATTACCTGACCTTCTCCTCTAGGTACTGCTTCTTGAATTATGTGAACTGATCACCGCCCCAAGGTCACGCTGTTCATCTACTACTACTACTACTACTACTACTACTACTACTACTACTACTACTACTACTGCTACTACTACTACTACAATTCCTACCCAGAGATTGGACAGAGCGATGGTAGTGCTAACAGTGATCTTGGTAGGAGAGTTAACACAGGAGGTGGAGTTTGGAGTCATAGATTTAACCCATTGGTTGTACAGACCCGCCTCATTCAGGGAGAGCAGCCTGGGGGGGGGAGAGACAAAACAAATGTATAAGTGTGTGCGTATTTGACAGTGTGTGAGAGAGAGAGAGAGATGTAGTGTGTGTGTGAGTAGGTAGGTAGTGGAGAGATGGGGGGGGGGGGAGTTATATGCAAGAGAGGGGTGTGTAATGTACTGTAAGAGATATTGAATGGTGTGAAGTTAGTGTGTGTTTATATTAACCCATTCGCTGCGGGTGACGTTCTGGAATGTTTTGGCAAGTTACAGCATTTTCCTGGCTTTAAAAGCCTGTAAAAGCCGTAAAAATCGAGTGTCAGTGGGCGGGAGCGTGAGGGGCCCACCTCCGATCCTCAGAGCACCGAGCAGCTCACTGAGGTTGACTGTGTCTCGCGCGGGTCTCTCTCTGTGTCTCCCAGCAGTGTAGCCAAGCGAGCGAGTGTTACATAATAGCGGGTTTCCCGCGTTTCACTGGCACCACTGCGGGTGAACCAGACCACGTACGGGGCCCGTTCTGGTGTCATTTTGGAGCTATTCTCGCCTAGTTTTCTGCATTTAATGCAGATGCTTGATTTATCATTCAGGAGTGCCTGAATATGCCCTAAATAGTCACAAAATGGCCACAGCCAAAGGGTTAAAAGAAAACAAACAGCTCTGTGTAAGGTTGATAGATAAGGGAGATAGTTAATAAATATATAATCGGTTTAGTTCAAGCCAACAGTCAATGTGATTGAAAATACACAACTCTTTAACCTAACGTATTCTAAGTATTCAACAGGTTAACTTTGGCTGCCACAAGGGAACCACCAGAAGGGATAGGATGTGGGCAGGGAACCAAGTGGAACCCAGAGGTGGCACATCCACACCTGACCTCCACAGGAAATGTTTTAACAGAAACCTCTCTCTCCGGTAGCTGGGATCAACTAGAATACAATGATTCAGTGTGCTAGGGCTCTGTGGCCGTGTATGTGTGTAACGGGAGGGAGAGAGAGAGAGGGAGAGATTAAACAACCTTATTAGTCTGTAAATTGTAAATTACTTTGTAGAGCCGACATTATACCTCTTGTTGATGGCGAGTGCGAGGGGGCTGTCCTTCTGCACAATAGCTCCTAGAGTCATGGGCAGGAATCTCTCTCTGGAGGTATAAAAATCACAACGACCTGCAAACGGTATAACATGTATTATATGCAGTTACTATAGCCTGGTCCAAATAAGTAGGCCAGAAATCGTGAACCCTATCCTCTGTAACACAAAAAGGGCTAGAGAATATGGGCTGTAAATGTCCACGCGTATTCCCTGGCTGACCCTTTTCAAATGGTATACGTATCAGCTTGATTACTCTAGTCGTTCGTAACTTAGAGGTTAATGTTTAACCCACTGAGCACCAGCTAATTAATAATAAAAACACCCTGTGGGACCAGCAGATTTTGCTCCTTTTTTCTTTAATAGCTTAAATAGGTGAGAAATGAAGAATAACACAAAAAAATACTCACCCCGGTCATTTGGGGGTCCTAAGGGGGGGAGGGGGGCGGGGCAGCCTCAGCCATTAGCTGGTGCCGGGCGGTCTTCAAACCTCCCGCCCGCCATACCACAGCTGAGCACGGCAGCATGGCAGATGTACGATGCGTCCAGTTTTCGAGTGACGGTTATTTACACCACCCGAGCATCATGTGTGCCTTCATAGTTCATATACTGTATATTAGCAAGATGTATTACATAACATCATTGTAAGTGAAGTTACAGTGTGATAAGTGCATAGATTCAAGTTTTATAAGTACCGACGAGTGGCAAGCCCCGCGTCCGCCAGCTGACCGACAGCCGATTCCCCCATACACTTTCCCTTTCATTCAATGCCAATGTTTATTGATTTTATACTTTACCGTATGTTTTATAGTTAGAATATGAGTTTTACACATTATTTTAGGCACTTTTGACTTAGAAATATAGGTTTTGACATTGTATTTTTAGTGGGGAGACAGGGGAGGTGATGGTGAAGGCAGGCATGGGGGTACAGGGGGAGGGGGGGGAGGACCGGTGTACCACATATGCCTCGCTTGTTGTGGACATAATAACATGAAACACTCTCTCAATCTTCGTCTCTTCTTACCCCTACGATGACCTGGCGGAATTTTGAGTAATGCCATGGGGTCTGGGTCATCCTCCTCCTCCTCTTTCCCACTTAGTGGGGAGTCAACTATGTCATGGGCAGCAGTAGGAGAGCGATACATAAATGTTAACCTCAATAGCTGCCAGACCAGTGTTAAGGATAAATGTTGAGAGAAAAATCGCTCGTGTGATACCGGCATTAGTCCACGCGTTCGTAGTACTGTAGTAGCAACCTCTAGGTAAATATTTTATGTTTAATTCTATATTGCTGACGCAACACATGCGTCGCTGGGGTCCTGTGGGTTAAGAGTTTTGGGCTACTTTTTTTAAACATAATATAGCCGAGGTACAGTCAGGGACTAAAGTGATGACCCTCTACTGAATCCAAATCAATTGATAATATGCCAATGAAGCAGTAAACCTGGTTCAAAATAGTTGGTTAAAATAGGACTTCAGAGGCTATTAAGCCAGCACACTGTAAGTCAAGAATGGTGTCGGGACTGGAGCCCCTTTATGAAAAATCCATTAACTTGGTTCAACTGTGCAGAAGCGCAATGATACTGTGGATGTATGTAATACTGTTACTAATTTAGTTTTATTCTTCTGCAAGTCCTCTGAATTGACATAATGTTCTATAGTATAAAATGTATATTTATTAATAATATTCTATATATCATCATCATCTAAAGTACTACCATATCTATCTATCTATCTATTGCCTGACGCCGTGATCTCCGAAGGGGTGGCCAAATCATACTACCAATGATTTGTGATTATTAACCCTTAATTAGCGGCGAGCAACATAAGCGAGTTAAATTAAAATGTAAAACTTGCAAACTAAACAAACCAAAATTGGGACAAGGACAATATAAAGTCAAATTAAATTATCAAAATCGCTATGTGGAAACAACGCTTACTAAAATGAAAATTATTAAATAAAAGAACACAATCCATCACATAGGGTGTACATCACTACATGAGCAAGTTAATCTGTTTCCCAAGCAAACCAATCGCACATATAACAACGCACTATCGTCACGTTAAAGGAAGTAGTCAAGTTTGGGAAGTCCGGGACGTTCTGGCAAATTTTACTAAACTCTGCATGAATAAAGAAACTACATGTTAAATGTCAAAATATTATTTAAAATCAAATTTGCAACATGACAAGACATTAACAATAGTAAAAAATACAAATATTGATAAGATATCTATACTATTACAAAATAATATATAAAATACAGTACAGCACTCACTAACGATAGTGCTATCGGGTAGGTACCTGTAAGCATAGCATGCTTCAAGTGACCCCTATCAATAACTACCCTACAAATAACCTACATTTATAGCACAAATAAACTAAGGAAATCGCAAAAGTAAGCAATTGATACTATCGACAATGAATACATATAATATAAAGAGAAATAATTGCAAAATATGAAGTAACAACAGATTTAAACAAAGAGTACTCTTTTAACAAGAACAATAAATTTAAAAAATCATCAATATTAATAATAATAATAATAATAGAAAAAGAAAAAGAAAAAGATAAACAATAAATACAGACAAAAAGTAAGCAGAGGTTATACAAGAAACTTCAAGTTAAAAATGCTTGATTAAAATTATTGATGTCAAATTTTAGAATACAGTCACAATAATTGACCCTAAAAAGATTAAATTTATGGAACAATTTACTTGCCTCAAAACCTCTGTCCACTAAGAGTCTGTATAGTAACCTAGCTCTAGCCCAAAAGTCATCTACTTTAGTGCAGATTTTACAAAATCTTATTAATTGGGAATAAAAACAATTATAAGTGATTTTACTATCGATATTACTACTAGGGAAAGGAAAGTTTATTACGTTAAAATTAAAATCATCAACTTTGTGATATACTTTAAGTATGCACTGTTCATTAACAATCTCTATTTATATCAAGAAAATTTTCAACTTTATAATTTACGTTACATTGTGTGAGGGGAATAGAATTAGGGTAAATAAGTTTAGCAACTTGATTAAAATTTAACAAATTGCAAACAAGAATATCATCAATATATCTACTATTATTACTTAACAGTTTAGCAAGTGCTAATTTTTCTGGAATTTTATTTTTCTTGCTACTGTCAACTAAGTCTTTTATATATTTAAATTCTAAAGCAAGCAAGAATAAGTCTGCAATTAAAGGGCTAGCATTTCCACCCATAGGAATTCCTAATATTTGTTTGAAAATGTACGGCCCGAATCTAACATAAGTATTGAAAAGGAGGAATTTAAGGGCATCTTTAAGTTTAGTTCTATCAAAATATACAGAACTAGTGGGAGTAGAGCTAAGTGATGCATTATTAAAATATGTATAAACATTTATGAAATAATTACCATTCCTAAATAAAGCTGGACTATGTGGCGGCGCTCGACATAACTCGAGTGGCAATTTCAGCACGTAATGTGGCTGAGAGAGAGAGACAAGTGGTGGCAGGAGACTAGCGAGCGTATGACTGCTCCAGACCACCGCGGCGAACCTACTGACACAAATCTCAGCTCCCTCCTCCCTCTCTCACTCGCTACATACTCAATTATGTACCGAAAGTACCGAATTACCTGCTTTTTGCACACGCGTTGCACGGTTATTGCAAGAAAACTATCCATCATACAAGGATCGTTATGGTGTCATTCGAAAGCTCTGTTTATGCCCTTTCAGGGATAGGTACTTGTTTTACGTTCTGGGTCTTATTTAGGCATGAAAATGATCACGTAAACAGCCCTATTTTGGCTAAAAACACCCCGCTGTGCGGTACATATAAATAAACCGCATAGGCCGCTCGTAAGGTGTTAAAGGATCTATTATATTGCTCAATCTGGTTGAATGATAATTAGCATTGTTGTCATTATATGTTGATACCCATTTTATGTAGGTAATATTATTTTAATGAGAGTACTCTAACACAACAGGGGAACATCTACAGTAGGAAAACACTTCTCTTTAACCATTGCAGTACCGGTGCCGTCCTTTGAACTTTATTCTGGCATCTATTAGATGATTTTATTCAGTTTAAAAAGGGCCTCCAACAATAACCAGGCTTTGAACTATCTCAATAACCCTCTTTACTGCCTATCAGATATCCTTCTTAAATTGCACAACATCGCCTAAATATAGCTTGGATAATATTAACCTTCTCTATACCAGCGACGCGTGTTATATTGTATTTTAGCTATATTTAGACGATTATATGCAGATAAGAAAGGATCTTTGGTAGTTAAAAGGGTTTCTTGAGATAGTTCGAAACCTCATAATTGTTAGAGATCCTCTCTAAACGGAATAATATCGATTAGTAGTAGCCAGAATATATTGAAAAAGACGTCGCCGGTACGGAAGGGATACAAAAGA
Organism: Paralithodes platypus; assembly: GCA_032716605.1. Taxonomy (NCBI): domain Eukaryota; kingdom Metazoa; phylum Arthropoda; class Malacostraca; order Decapoda; family Lithodidae; genus Paralithodes; species Paralithodes platypus. The sequence goes on along the minus strand of CM064546.1, from coordinate 20,751,853 downwards.
CATCACCGGTACAGAAGGGGTTAGCCTTTGAGTACGGTCAAATCTTTTCCATTTTACGCAAACTAAGATTAGACGTTCTACTCCGCTTTCAAAAAGCCTCTCATGGTCAAGGAGTTTAAGGGGGTAGTGCTTGCTTTTTCTGGACCCTCTTCTCCATCATGTTTAGCATATTTGTTTTGATATTTGAAGACATTCGTTCCGTTAGTTTGGCGATTTGGAGACCTTTCGACTCATTTCTTTGACAATAAGACCTTTCGTAACATTTAGGTGTCAATTTTTTCCTGGCGAGCGATAGCGAGCCTGTAATTTTAGAAGGAACCGGCTTTCGGCCGGGACATTTTTCTACCGAAATATGTACAAACTTATCTTGAAAGGGGATCAAGAGGGTGTTTTTGTAAGCTTGATGGTGGTTTAGCTAGGAAAGTCAACAATAAAATAAATATATGCAGTATATGGACCAAAATCCAAACACTACCACTTTAGCCCTTTTCTGTACCACCCACGTCCTATTTACTTTATTCTGGCTACTATTAGACGGTTATATCCAGCTTAGGAAGGACCTCTAGCAATAGTAAGGCTTCAAACTATCTCAACCAACCCTTTTAACTTCCGCAGATCCTTTCTAAGCTGCATAATATCATCCAAATAAAGCTATAATAAAATATAACACGTCGTTGGGACTCAGAGGGTTCAAGAGACGTTATGTTATTTGTTGGTCTATCTATTTATTCAATCATTTATGTTTTAGTTTCCTCTCTAGGTCTCCATCAACCTTTAAAAAACACCCCCAAGACCTCCCCTTAAGATTAATTTGTACATTATTCGGTAGAAAAATGTCCCGGCCAAAGGCCAGTTCCTCTTAAAATTACAGGCTCGACTACCGCTCACCAGGAAAAAATCGACACCAAAATGGCACGAAAGGTCTTGATATTGACAACAAATAAAATGGAGCAAAAGGTTTTAAAATCGTCAATCTAATGAGGTGCACGTCTTAAAATGTCATAAGTAATAGGGCTAATCATGAGGGAGAAGGGGGTACAGACAAATAAAATAGCTCTCCTTAAAACTATCTACAGCAACTTTGTCCTACATTGAGAGCAACCCAGGACCCACGTACACATACATATGTCCAACTTGCTCAAAACCCATCACTTCGAGTCGCCATACTAAGGGTTCAGTTCTCTGCAATTCATGCGGGAACTGGACCCACTTCACCTGCACAACACTTGCCTCCAAGAAACACTACACAAACACCTGGACCTGTTCCTCATGCCCCTCCCTCTCCCAGTCAAATCCCTCACCTAAAACCCGTCCACCTCTCCTCCCCAGCCCACCTAACCTTCCCATATCATCCACTCCCCCCCCTAAAACCCGTCCACCTCTCCTCCCTAACCCACCTAACCTTCCCATACCATCCACTTCCTCAACTCAACACACCACACCCCATCCTAATCCATTCCAACCCCCATCTCCTGCTCCCCAATCCCCACCCCCACCTCACCCATCCTAACCCCCAGCCCCTCCCGCACCCCCACCCCCACCCCATCCTCGTGCAGCATCACCCAACATACATCGTGCACATAACATTAACATTCTTCAACTGAACATAGATGGCATCAACACAAAGAAACACGAACTCTCACACTTCATCAAACAACACAACATACACATTGCCATCTTACAAGAAACAAAACTCCGCACAACACAAAAAACACCCACATTTCATAATTTCACCACCATCAGACAAGACCGGGCTGTCGGCGGGGGCGGTGGACTCATCACCCTGGTACACAAAGAAATATCATACATAGTAACCAGTGTACAAACCAAATCCCTCCTCCCCCCAAATGATAACACAACAGAAATACAATCAATTAAAATACGCACTGGCAACAACTCCAACATAACCATCATAAACACATACATCCCTCCCCAAACATCCCCTACAGTACCAAATGAATACAGACCACACTTACAAACACCCCACACACCCCACACATCATCCTGGGTGGTGACTTCAACGCCAAGACGTCAGCCTGGTTTGTCGACAACCCCGACACAGACAGAGGGCTGGTACTACAAAACCAAACCGATAACCTCATCATCCTTAACGACATCCATCAACATACCCATATTCCTCACCAAGCCCTCTATAACCCATCATCTCCTGACATCACCTTTTGCTCCCCAGAACTCGCCCCCACAACATCCTGGAGGGTGGTCAGAACCTTAGGCTCTGACCACCTCCCGATCATTATCACCACCAAAACCAGACTCACCCCAGCTAGCCACAAACACACATACACCAATTATAAAAGAGCTAACTGGGAAGCATTCACAAATGAGACAGAACAACACTTCACAACTCTAAACAGTACACCCATCACTAACATCAACAATGCTGTACACATACTCAATAAAACGATCCAAAACGCTGACAAGAAACACATTCCAAGAGGTAACAGGAAAAGACACAACCCCAACTTCACACCAGAAATTCAAAACCTCATCAGACAACGCGACATACTGAAACACTCCCCAGCACCCCACACACAAGACATCACACAACAAATTCAAGCACTCAACACCCAAACTAACAACAAAATACAAGAACAACAAAAACTAAATTGGAATAACTTCCTACAAACACTTGATCACAAAACAAACCCCAAAAAAATCTACAAAACACTAAACAGCATCACACTTTCCAACAGCAACACAACACAATCACATGCTGCAATAACAACAACAGACTCTACTCCTTCATGTAAACAACAAGCAAACACTCTCATCAATCACTTTTCACATGTCAGCCACCTAAAACCTCACAAAGACGACCGACGTGTCATCCGACGTAAGAGACAATTCCCCACAGACCCTGACTATACACCCTTCACCAATCACCAGACAAAGCATATCATCAACAATCTCAAGCACTCACCCGCCTGTGGCCTAGACAACATAAGCAACATACACCTCAGACACCTGGGACCACAAGGCATACAAGCACTCACTAACATATCAAACTACAGCTATTCACACAACACAATACCAGACATTTGGAAGCATGGTATCATCATCACATTCCCCAAACCCAACAAAGACCCCACGCTACCCTCCTCGCACCGCCCCATCACACTTCTTTGCTCCCCCTCCAAAGTCATGGAACGCCTAGTATTACAACTAATTACACCTGACCTACCCCTAGCTCCAACACAACATGGCTTTAGGCCACTGCACTCCACAAACATTCTTCTCACAGACCTTACACAAAGAGCTTTCGACGGCATCAACTCAGCTAGACCACCACACAGATCACTATTAGCCACACTCGACATTAGTAAAGCCTTCGATGCCATCCCCCGCCACAACCTAACAAACAAAATCTACAACACAAACATGCACAACAACACAAAAAGGTGGCTGGCCAACTTCCTAGCAGGCAGATGTGCACACGTATCTTTTGCCGGTCAGTCATCTAAAATCAGAAACTTTCCAAACGGAGTCCCACAAGGATCCGTCCTATCGCCCGCACTCTTCAATCTGTACATGCACGATATAACTACACCCAATACGCCCCAAATAAACTTAGCCTCCTATGCAGATGACATAACACTCACATGCACACACCATGACCCAAAAAGAGCAACAGATCTCCTTCAACCCTATCTCAACACACTACATGGTTGGTGCACTACAAACAGACTTAATCTAGCCCCAGCCAAATCCACCGCAACCCTGCTCACAAGTTGGACAGGAGAACACGAATACATCCCTCAAGTCACCATAAACAACACACCCCTAACACATACACACACACCCAAAATCCTAGGAGTAACATATGATACTCATATGACATTCAAACAGCACACCACAAACATTAAAAAGAAACTGACACCCAGACTTAACGCCCTCAGGTCACTTGCTCACACAAAATTTGGACACAACAAAGAAACTACCACCACAGTATATAAACAATACATAAGATCAGTGATGGAATACGCAAGCCCAGCCTGGGCTTCTAACCTAGCTGAAACACATCATAAGACCTTACAGACTATTCAAAACAAAGCCCTGAAGATCATTACAGGCTGCACAGCTACTTCACCCACAGATCACCTACATCAAGAAACCAAAATTCTCAAAGTCAAAGACCATCTGGACATGAGAGGCACTAAATTCCTGGCAGCAGCCTCCACGAACCAAGACAACCCACTAAACTACATGGCAACACACCCACAGACACCAAGAAATATCAAAACAACACCCAGCACACGGTATCACACACAATTATTGTCCTCTCTCCCTCCCTGCCCACCCCGAACCAACTTCCAGAAGCACATCCATACTCATATCTCTCACCGATCCATCCACTCACTCACAGACAACACGCAGCTGCATGCACGACCTCCCGAAATCCATCCTTCCGAATCCTCCCTTCCTCGCGAGGACAGAGTCCACCTGGCCAGGCTGAGATGCGGACACCATCCAGCTCTCCTGAGCCATCAGAAGAGACTGGATGACTCCGTTGTCGACGCCTGCCCGGGATGTAACACAGCACCCCATACCATTAAACACATCATAGAAGACTGCATTTCACACAACCACTTACGCCAACAACACAATCTACACTCAATGAGAGCTCTGTGGGAAAGCCCGATCGTGGCCATGGCCTTTCTCAGGGACTCGGGGCTGTTCGGCCAGGCAGCTTAGGGAACAACAACAACAACAACAACTTTGTCCGAAACATGACACTTTATAATTCTGACTAACCTTAGAACATTTCGCTATGAAAAAAAAAATCAGATTGTAAGATGTTCGGCCCATTAGTTTGGCGATATTAACCCTTTATTGGCGGCGCGCATCATATGTCGAGTGAAAGAAATTTGGACTATGTGGCGGCTCACACCATAAGTCGTGTGGCAATTTCAGCACGTAATGTTGCTGAGAGAGAGAGACAAGTGGTGGCAGGAGAGTAGCGAGCGTATGACTGCTCCAGACCACCGTGGCGGACCAACTGACATGAATCCCACCCTCCTCCACCCTCTCACACTTGCTACATAGTGAAATGTATGGGGAAAGTACCGAATTACATGGTTTTTGCACTCGTGTTGCGCGGTTGTTGCAAGAAAACTAGCGGTCATACAAGGATCGTTGTGGTGTCATTGGAAAGCTCTGTTTATGCCCTTTCAGGGATAGATACTTGTTTTATGCTCTGGTTCTTATTTAGGCATGAAAATTATCACGTAAACAGCCCTATTTTGGGTAAAAACACCCCGCTGGTGGCTACATATTATTTACCGCCTAGGCCGCTCTTTAGGTGTTAAGACCTTTTGCCCCATTTGTTTTTGTTTTATTTTAAGAGCTTTCATCCCATTTAGGTGTCTATGTTTTCCTGGCAAGCGATAACGAGCCTGTAATTTAGGAAAGATAGTTTTCTACCGAAAAATGTACACCTTTACCTCAAAGGGGGTTCTTGGAGGTATTTTTCTAACCTTGATGGAGGTCTAGGGAGCAAACAAAAAATTACCCCTTGGCCCCTCAACTTTCCATTCATAATTGCTGAGGGGCACAGGGCCTTGGGTAGAGCTTTGGTATCCCGGGCGTTTCCGCACCCTCCTCAGCTCCCCGCCTTGGAGTGGCTTCGGTCACCCGGGCTATATTAGTGGTAAGCAGGTTGGGTTTTGTGGGGGCGCTCGGTTATGGCCTTGGCCTTGCACGGGACCTTGAGGCTGCTCGGCCAGACAGCCTGGGGAACAGCAACAACAACAACAACCCCTTAACCCCTGCTGTACCGGCGACGTCTTTTTCTTTTGATTCTAGCTATATTTAGACGATTGCGTGCAGCTTAAGAAGGATCTATGGCAGTAATAAGGGTTAAGTGAGATAGTTTGAAGCCTGTTAGTTGCTAGAGGCACTATTTAACACTAGATTAGCGGGCTAGCGGTTTATTTATATGTACCGCCCCGCGGGGTGTTTTTAGCCAAAATAGGGCTGTTTACGTGATCATTTTCATGCCTAAATAAGACCCAGAGCGTAAAACAAATATCTATCCCTGAAAGGGCATAAACAGAGCTTTCCAATGACACCATAACGATCCTTTTATGATGGCTAGTTTTCTTGCAACAACCGCGCAACGCGTGTGCAAAAAGCATGTAATTCGGCACTTTCCCCATACAATTCCGTATATAGCGAGTGAGAGAGGGAGGGAGGAGGTGGGATTCGTGTCAGTAGGTTCGCCGCGGTGGTCTGGAGCAGTCATACGCTCACTACTCTCCTGCCACCACTTGTCTCTCTCTCTCAGCAACATTACGTGCTGAAATTGCCACACGACCTATGTCGAGCGCCGCCAGATAGTCCAGATTTATTATACTCGACTTATGTTGCGCCCCGACAGTTAGGGATTAAAATTAATACAATCGTTTAATAGTAGTAAGCATGAAATTAAAGAGACGTCGCCGGTACAGAAAGGGTTAACCTCACCAGAATAGGAGAAGTCGTGTGCCATGATCATCTTGAGAATGATCTCAATGTCAATGAGCACATGATCCCCCGAGCGGACCAGCTGGTTGCTCACGTAGTAGATGTCCGAGAGTTTGTGGTGTGTGATCCGCCCCGCCTCCTCCGCCTCTCTCACTTCCCGATAGATGCCGCTAGATGCAGACTGTGGGGGTCACATATAGCATTTTAATAGATTAAATGGGGAATACAATGATATGAGTTTAGAAGAAGTAGAGAAGCAATACTTAAGGGATAGTGGATTTTGTTTAGTGTATATATATATACATTATATATATATATATATATATATATATATATATATATATATACTGTATATTAGGGTGGTCCAAGAAGAGGGGGTAAAATTTCAAAGTGCACTGGTCCTTTCTCCTCACCACTGGGGTTTTTTCGTGTTGCATTCCTCTCCTTGTGTGCAACATTTCATCGCGATACAATGATATTTAGAGGTCGACCCATCATCTCGCTTTCTATCATAGGATTTAACCCGGAAAATATCACATACCCGAATTGGAGCACTTCCCGACATCGCAGACCCAAATGGTGTTGATTTCTGAATTCTCCGGGGTTGATAACACCATAGACCACATTTTATCAACTAAAAACTGATATACAGCTGTCTGAATGCTGAATTTCATTATTTGGTTTTCACAGTAAATTTTAGGGGTAGGCCATACCCTGGTTAGGGTACTTCTAGTAGAGATAAAGCAAAATGGTTCGCATTTTTGAACTCAGAAGGGTCGATTTACACATAGAAATGCTTTCATATTTCATTTACTTACTAAAACCTGCAAAATATGACAGAAAATTTCAATTTCTCTATTTTCCTATAGAAAACGATTTTTTTGGCAATATTTTGTGAATTGTCAATAAATCAGTGTCGATGAAACCACTTCTATGTGTAAATCGACCCTTCTGAGTTCAAAAATGCAAACCATTTTGTTCTATCTCTATTAGAAGTACCCTAACCAGGGTATGGCCTACCCCTAATTTACGGTATGAAAACCAAATAATGAAAATCAGCATTCAGACAGCTGTATATCAGTTTTTAGTTGATAAAATGTGTCTATGGGGTTACCAACCCCGGAGAATTCAGAAATCAACACCATTTGGGTCTGTGATGTCGGGAAGTGCTCCAATTCGGGTATGTGATATTTTCCGGGTTAAATCCTATGATAGAAAGCGAGATGATGGGTCGACCTCTAAATTAAGTTTTATCGCCATGAAATTTCTACCTATGGGTTGGGTAATGGACAAAAAATAACCTTGTGGAGGAATAAAAGTATAACAATATTTTTGGTGGACCACCCTACGTGTATATATATATATATATATATATTTGTTTTTGTTTTATAGTTTCATCGCTAGACCTCCATCAATCTTAAAACAAAAAACACGCCCTAGACCCTCCGTCAAGAAAAATTTGTAAATTTTTCGGTAGAAAAATGTCCCGGCCGAAAGCCAATTATTTCTAGAATTACAAGCTCGCTATTGCTCGCCAGGAAAAAATTGACACCTAAATGGTATGCAAGATCTTTAGATTGACAAAGAAATGGAGCAAAAGGTCTTAAAATCGCCATGCTAATGGAACGACCGACTTAAAATTTAAAAGATAATGGGACTAAACATGAGGAAGAAAACGCAACTACTTCCCCCTTAAATAAAGTAGAGGAAGAGAATGGCCAGAGTAGATCATGGACAGTTTGTGGAGTGTGATCCAGCCCAGCTTCTCTCACTTCCCGATAGATGCCAACTGTGGGGCTGGGTGATATTTAACCCTTTGAGTACCAGCGACGTGTGATATATTTCATTCTAGCTATATGTTGCCGATATTATGAAGCTTGGGAAAGATCTGTGGTAGTTAAAAAGGTTGGTTGAGGTAGTTTGAAGTTTTATTATTGCAAGTGGTCCTTCCTAAGCTGAATAAGGTATGAGGGAGGCAGGTGACGAGGAGAGTGACTGAACATAAATGAGCCGGGAGGGAAGAAGAATAGGGAGTGGGGAGGGGAAACAGTAGCATAAAGGAGGAGAGGGGAAGTTGAGGGAGTAAGGGAGGGTGAGAGGAGAGGGAGGGGGGATCGGGGGAGACACATGTAATGGGAAGAGAGGAGGTGCCCTGGTGGTAAGGAGACATGCCACCTAATCATATATTGCATTATTTCCCCAGCACTGGTGCATCTTTTTTCCTTTTTTTTAAAGTGTCAGATTCCAGGAGGAACATCGCATTCACCCAGTAAAACATTCCCGAAGGATCCATGCAGTTCGTGGGTTAATGAGAAGATTCAAGTCAGTTCGGCATAGTTTTGAAAACTTGAGGTCACGCTTTGTGTCTTAGAGGGTTCCCAGACAATTCAATCAATAGACAATATCAACCAGTAGATCTTAACCAGTGCCGAATCGACCAAACCATATTGGTTTAGTTGGTACTGGTTGAGAGCTACTGGTAGAAATGGTCTAGTGTTTGAGCATACAAGATGACCTGCTGGCTAACCCTATAGTAGAAAACGTTGCTGTTGTTGGTTTGCCAAACCATAGTGACGTCCTTATCATCCAGCACGTCCCGGAGGCTCTGGTAAGGCTGCTGAATGTGTCGCACGGCCAGCACCGACATCAGGTTGCCGGCATAGCTTCGAACCAACACCAAGGCTGCCAACATCCATCCACCGACCATGATGCGCCGCCACCACACCCACCCACTCATCCAACTATCTAAAATAATAAATAATAAAATAAAATATATTCTATATATATATATAATATTATATATATATATATATATATATATATATATATATATATATATATAGTAGTGGCAATAGATTCTCCTCGGGGGAAGCGGAGTCTTATAAGGGCAAGCAACACCAAGGTAAACATGAACATCTTTATTCTGGTACCGGTAACGTTTCGACATTAACATATGTCATCATCAGACCTAAAGCAATAAGAAATAAATGTATTAATACATTATGTTGACATTTAAAGCAAATATATTTTTAATAATAATTTAGAAAAACATAAAAAGTTAGAAATCACGAAAAAAGAGATAGAACCAAACACAAGCAAAAAAAACAGCTAAACCATATGTGAACTACGTGTAGATATTGTAGGCTAAACTGTACACAATACCTTAGAAACATAATAGGTTGGAGGAGAATTCGTGGGTGCCCAAGGTGGGCTTAAGATGGTGAGTGAGGAGGGACTCTGCTATTAACCGGGTAGTGTCACCAGAACAACTGAAAATTACTGAAAAATCTGTTTTGTTAATGGAATGGCCTAAAGGTTCACAATTTTTTTTTTTTTTTTTTTTCTATGTGATTGAGGGAGGCAAAAGGCATAACTGCCTATAGCGAGTGCCTCCCCCATAGTTGAAAGAGTGACAGGGCCAAAATCAAGGGACGTTCGAGCCAAAATGGTCTCGAATAGCTGAAAAGGATGGTTTAGAAATGGGAAGTCCAGTTCTATATATATATATATATATATATATATATATATATATATATATATATATATATATATATATATATATATATATATATATATATATTATACATATATATATGCATACCGATATATATACCGGGTATATACTGTATATATATATATATATATATATATATATATATATATATATATATATATATATAAATAATTAATATCTCAATAATAATGAATATCTAAAAGTATTAGTACTAAATAGTAAGATTATTAAAAATAAATAAAAAAACATATTATACATAAATACAATATAATAAAGTAAAACAATACAAAATAATATGGGTTTGGACATTTTATAATTGGCAAACTCATAAGGTGAAACACCTTACGAGTTTGCCAATTATAAGAAATTTCACTCCAGGTGTCGATTTTTTCTGGCCGAGCGATAGGAAGCTTGAAATTCAAGAGAAACAGAATTTCCAGCCTGGACATTTCTCTGCCAAAAAATGTACATATTTAACTTAAAAGTAATCTTTAATAGCGTAGAGAGGAGGTGGAGGAAGCATTCAAACGGTACCGACGCCTTCAAACTCAAGAATCTCATACTTCCTGTTTCTGCCCGGAATCAAGCGAAATCTGTTCTTCGACGACTCGCCAAACACTCTTTCATCAATAATAAATGCATTAAACTATCTAACTCTAGCTCTTCCCAAGCTTTCAGGCATCTAGCCAAAAACCTCTCAAACAATTTTTCTTCCTTGCCTTTCCCTCCCATTTTCCACTCTGACGTCACTACCGTCACCTCTTCTTTTGACAAAGCTGAACTCTTCGCCCAAACTTTCGCTAAAACTCCACCTTGGATGATTCCGGTGCTATTCCTCCCTCTCGACTCCCTTACTCATGCCTAATATCATAATCTCGTTTAAATATCTACTTTCTCCCCTCTCTGGGCTAAATACTAAGAAGGCTGGATGGTGTTTTGTCCTCAAAAACTGTGCTTCCGTGCTGAATTCCTGCCTAGGCAAAGTTTTCCGTCTCTGTCTCTCCTCTAACGTATTCCCTTTTTGCGGGAAATTTGCTCTCATTCAACCTGTCCCAAAGAAGGTTGACTGCTCTCAACCCTCCAACTATCGTCCAGCTGCTTTCATTTTGCATCTCCAAAGTTTTTAAAACTATTTCTTACTTCAAAATGTCTTAAGCATCTCTCTTCCCATAATCTACTCTCAGATCGCCAGGTTGGATTTCTTAAGGGTCGCTCTGCTGGTGATCTTCTTTCATATCTTACTAACTCTTGGTCGTCCTCCTTTCGGGGCTTCGGTGAAACCTCGTCACAGGCAGTTCTACCTTTTGTCTCCCTCATCAACATAGAAAAAAGGGGGTCTGGGGAGTTGTTTTAGTTTGAAAGTAATAAATTCAAATTATTTTCGCTTACATCTTGTATTCATTTGATTCCTACAAGCATCGGCTTTGGCCACCAGTTTCAGTAGGTTGTGAAGGTTTGTGGCATCACTACAAAGGTCAGAGTGGATCTGTAAACATGGGAGTAAATCTGGCAATCGCTACTCTGCCACCTACTCAGAAAAATGTAGGGCATTTCTCACCGATATGGAATGTCTTCACTTTTTAGAAAGTTCACAACCCATGGCCAGTTTTGAATCTACAGTACTTTGTTTGATCCTACAGTATTTAATTTCTCACACTTTACACACACTCCTTCAGTCACATGTGGTATACAATGCAAACGCGCTCAACTAACCAAAATACAGGGCTGCGATCAACCATAATTCGCTATGCAATACGCTGTGTACCTTAGTTAGTTAGTTAAAATAGGACATCAGAGGCTATTAAACCTATTGGATTATTAAACCAGCACACTGTAAGTCAAGAATAGCGTCAGGACTGGAGCCTCTCTGCGAGAACCCCAGTCCCTTCCACTTTGTACTGTACCAACATGCCAGACAATACTATACTTTGTTTCTTTTCAGCTGACGATAAATTGAATACCTTAGCAGCTAATTTATCGATATAGAATGGACACTCTGAAACTATTATGTCTCGAAATCATATACTATAATTAGAACCATAACTACAAAATCTTCAAAATATCTGTGAAATCTTGATGGGAATTTTGTAATTTACCGTCAGTTGCAAAGAAACAGACTGTATATATTTAGAGATGTAAGGAAGCAATGCAAATTTGACTGCGTCCAGAAGTGAATGCAAACAAATATTCAATTGACAAAAATATTGCATTTGTTTTCTTTATTGCGCTAATTCATACCGTATTGTGTCTGTTTACATATGTAAGTGTTGGTACACAACAATTTGCTGCTTGAAATATTACATAGCGAAGTGTGGCTGAACGCAGCCCGTTATTAAGTACAGTAGCTATCATTAAGGGGTGGTTTATAGTTTGTAAACTAGACCTCCATTTAACTTAAAATTAGACCCACTTGACCCCCTTTCAAGATAAATGTGTACATTATTCGGTTGAAACATTTCCCGGCCAAAGGCCGGTTCCTTTTAAATTACAGGCTCGCTATCGCACGCCAGGAAAAATCGACACCTAAATGGCAAGAAAGTTCTTAGAATTGACAGAAAGGGAGCGAAATTTCATAAAATCGCCAAACTAATGGAGCAAGCGTCTTAAAATCTCAAAAGCTATGGGGCTAACCATGAGGGAGAAATGGGTCAAGAAAATAAATCCCTGGAGTGGTAATCTCCTCTTAACCTCTGAAGTGCGCATGGGGGTAATTGGAAACGTCCCCCTGTGCTGACGTATTTGAGGTGTTTCCGTCACTAAAATATTCATTGTGCCATTAATAGCATTAATACTTATCCATATGCGCCTATTATGGGTTGATTATAAAGGTATTAACCTGAAACAACAATAAAACGAGTGAAAACAGCGTTTGGATGGTCAAAATCGGAGATATAGCCCGCGAGTTGTATAATGTATGGGTGAGGCAATCTGCTTTCCCGCCAATTTCCCCCAAGGCCACTGAGACACAGTCGATCGATACTCTCTCTCTCTCTCTTGCACTCGCTTGCTATCAGTGATGACCACACCCTCCAATCGGATTTCTAATGTTAGCACGAAAATATACCTCAGAATAAGGGAATAACAGGGAAAATAGGTGATAACTGAAGGAGAGGAGGAAAGTGGGGAAGGAGGGGAGGTAGAGGACTGAGATTTTGCATGGCCCAGGGGCCAAAAAAAAAAAAAAAAAAAAAAAAATATATAAATTTTTTTTTTTTTTTCGATGTCAAAAGTTGATTTTTGTTTTCTCTGACTCTTAAGAGTCTCCCCGCAGTGCGCCGGGGGAACTCTTAAGAGACTCCCGGCAGCTTCCGGGTTAAGTATAGTAGCTATCATTAAGTACAATAGCTAACCTTGTTGTAAAAGCACCCTGACCATGGTGTAGGTGTCGTCCTGCCACCGCCTCCCTTGGTTCATGATGGTGGTGTTGTTGATGTTGGTGGTGGTGTTGGTGGTGGTGGTGTTGTTGGAGATACACCAGGACACCACCAACATCACTGAGGGCACCACCACCAGGGTCACCAGTAGTGCTAACCACACCTGCAGCAAGTTTTGGCTCCAATAACCCCTTAATACCTTCTGTACCGATGCCGTCCCTTAACTATAATCTGGCTACTATTAGACGATTGTATTCCACTTAAAACGGGTTTCCAGCAATTAACAGGCTTCGAAGTTTCTCATTTAATTCTTTTTATTACCACAGACTACTCTTAAACTTCTAAAGATCGTCTAATTATAACTAAAATAAAATGAAAAAGACGACGCCGGTACAATTGGGGTTAACCCCTTTCTGTGCCGGCGACGTCTTTTTACATATTATTTTTGCTATATTTAGACTATTTAGTGAAGTTTATGAAGGACCTGAGGTAGTAAAAAGGGTTAAGTGCGATAGTTCAAAGCCTGGTAATTGCTGGAGGCCCATTTCAAACTTAATAAAATCGTCTAATAGTAGCCAGAATAAAGTTAAAAGGACGTCGCCGGTACAAGAAGGGTTACGGATACGAGAACGTGTTTCTTCATTGTAATCTGGCTTTTATTAGAAGATTTTATGCGGTTTTGGAAATATATCTAAGAATCTAATTGGTAAAAAAATGCTCAATTAACTTTTTTGCTCCCTCAATTTCTTCCCAAATTGAAGAGAATCGCCTACAAAATAGCCAATATACAGTACAAGGACTAAACGGGTCCTCATCTAAAAAGGGTTAATTATGTAATGTGCAGCATTATTACTCATATATTTCAGTCCTAACTTGGAATAAAGTTATATATATATATATATATATATATATATATATATATATATATTATATATATATTTATATATATATATATACCGGTGTATATATATATATATATATATATATATATATATATATATATATATATATATATATATATAGTATAATTATGTATACCTTTTCAGTATATAAAAAAAGGAAGAATGGGTCCTCGTAACTTGATATGCTTAAGTAAGTCATTTGCAGCAATAAGGCGGTGTCACAAGACATATTTTCCCGTAAATTTTATGAGCAATTCTAGTCTGGCAGCTTCAAAATATAATTTCCGTAAGAAATAAACTAACATAATCTATCTTTGATCTGGTTTCCGATTTCAATGCGAAGAGCCTCAAAATTGTACGAGAACAAAATTTGCTCATTGAAAATTGCCGGAAAAGGCACTTGTGTGGCATCGCCTTTAGTAATCATATCATATATGAGCCCAACACTACAACAAACTTCTAATTATATGTACAGTTCCCCACATAAGTTCTGTTCCTCGTTGTGATGTTAAGTATGAAAGTAAAATTATTATGAATGAATTGTGAATGTGGTTTCTTTAAATAATCAGTTGATTAGTCAGATGAGTAAACCACTGAATAAGAATCTACTCTCGCAATTAAATCATGCGCATTGTATGTCCATGCATAAGATCCCAGAGATGAACGGAACTTCTGTGGACAACTGTACGGTAGCGCTAATAAGTCATGTCTCATCTGTCATTACGTTTGGCTCGCTCTGTACTGTATTAATGTATGTCAGATGGTGAATAGTGTTGGAAAGTGCAGGATCATGTTTGTATATATAATTCGAAATTAAGAAGGCCTGTTTAGGTATTGCTGGTACCAATTATAGAACAAAATATTCTTGGTGCCGAGACATCACTTATTTGGTCGAATGTACTGTACACTCGGCCAAATAAGTGATGGCTCGGCACCAAGTATATTTTGATCAATAATTGGTATCAGTAATATCTAAACTTGATGTATACATTTCGAGTGAGATATACAATCATATCCCTATGCCATCCCACCCTATTACAAATCTGACAGACATTAATACAGCACAGAGCGAGCCAAACGTAAAGACAGCCGAGACATAATTTATTTGTGCTACCGTACCTCGTAGCCCATAACCAGAAAGAACCCCCAGGGGTCGATCTCCGGCTGGCCCTGGCCCCCAAGGATCATGGTGTACTGGATGGTCACCGGGTAGGTGTACTCGATCACTTCCACCCGGTCGCTCGTAAGCCCAAACGGACCCACCGACATATCGGCCTCCTGTTTGTAAATATATATGTTATTAGAATATTTAATTCAGATTGGGAAGGAGATGAGGATGTCAGAGGGTTTATTGAAATTGTCTTTACCCCTTGCCCCCTTTTGTAGATAGATATGTTGGATTAGGGCCTCCTTTTGTAGTTATAAATATTAGATTAGGGAAAACAATTGGATATGTTGGATTAGAGCCTCCTTTTGTAGTTAGATATGTTAGATTAGAGAAAACAAGTTAGATATTGTGGATTTAGAGCCTCCTTTTGTAGTTAGGTATGTTAGATTAGAGAAAACAGTTAGATATAATGGATAAGAGCCTCCTTTTGTAGTTAGAAATGTTAGATTATAGAACAAAAGTTGAATATTTTGGATTAGAGACCCCAGCTTCTGTAGTTAGATATGATAGATTGGAGCCCCCTTTTATAGTTGGATATGATAGATTAGAGCCCCTTTTGTCGTTAGATATGTTAGATTAGATCCCCTTTCGAAGTTAGATATGTTAGATTAGAGCACCCTTTTGTAGTTGTAGTCGTTCCCTAGGCTGCCTGACCGAACAGCCTAACAAACTAACTTTTGTAGTTAGGTATGTTGGATTAGACCCCCTTTTGTAATTAGATATGTTAGATTAGAGCCCCCTTTTGTAATTAGATATGTTATATTAGAGCCCTCTTCATGCTAGGCATTTATCCATGGAAGGTCACCTTTTCTTAGATTGCAGGCTCATTATTGCTCACAGGGATACAATCAACAGTTGAATGAGAAAAAGTCTTATAAAAGGTGGTTTTATGTTGTAGTTTTGTTCATGTTATTGTTTTGATATTTCCACATAGGGATTTTGATGAATGTTGTTGTCTTTAAATTGTGTAGTTTCTGTTTTAATGTGTTTGTTTTGTAAGTTTTACATTTTAACCACCAAACTAATAAATAGAACGGGGGAAACGTGTGAACCTTTTATTTGTATCCCCTTAAAGATCCGATTACGCATTACTTTTCGGTTTCCTGGCTATTATTGAACGCTTTTATTCAGATTAGGAAGGGTATATGGAAGTCAGAGGGTTAATGGAGATAGTCTTTACCCGAATAATTCCAACCGATCCTTCTTAAGCTGTATAAAATTGTCTGATGATAGCAATAATAACATGTCAAAATGCGTCCTAATTTTCAAAGGGATGAAATCACTAATACAAACTAAGAACAAGTAATAACCATAATAACATTAAGTTAGCCCATTCAGTACCGGTGACGTACTTTTCATTATATTCTAGAAACTAACAGACGATTATATTCAGCTTAATGAAGCCCATTAAAAGGCTACAAACTAACTCAATTAATCCTTTTAGTTACCGAATATCCTTCATAAGTTTCACAAAATCGTCTAAACGTAGCTGAGATCAAATATAAAAGACCTCACCGGTACAGGAAGGGATCATCGGGGGTCATTATTCAAAGTTCCAATTATATAAAAGTGCTATATTTAAATATCCATAATAACAAAAATAATATCTTTATTTTAACATTGTCATCGTTAAGGCTAAAGGTTTCAAAAGTTCCAATCTGCTAAGGTCAAGACTCGGGGTTACCATAAAGTGAAAGTTAAACCACTATGATGAAAACAAAATCGAAGTTTCAAGGCAATAATTTTGATCTCACCTCTCTTACGACCATCCCAACCATGCCGCTCCAAGAACCGTCCTGTTGTTTTGACCCAAAGGTACCGTCAGGGGTTTCGACATAGCGGTACCTGAGGGGGGAAGGGGGGGGGGGGGTTAAAGGTTGTGTCATACGAGCAATTTTTCCCGGCATTTTTTGTTTACGAGCAAAAGTAGTCTGGCAGCTTCAAAATCTGAGTTGCATAAGAACTGAATTATCTACCTCCGATCTAGTTTCCGATGCCAATGTAAAAGAGCCTCAAACTAGTAGCAATACTAATAATAATAATAATAATAATAATTTGTATTATTATTATTATTAGTAGTAGTAGTAGTAGTAGTAGTAGTATGGCCACCCTCATTAAGGGGAGTAAGGCGTCCGGCAATATATATATATATATATATATATATATATATATATATATATATATATATATATATATTAGTAGTAGTAGTAGTATAATAATTATATTATCATTATTATTATTATTATTAGTAGTAGTAGTAGTTGTAGTAGTACACCTTTTTTAAGTGGGAAGCGACGTTTTCTTAAGTAATATCGGCAAATCTATGGTCGAATAGGATATATTCTTTATATGTTGACCGTTTTCACGCAAATTGGAAAGTGTTCACATGAACCGACATTAAATCATTATATTACGACTTTTTCACAACTATTCGACATGGAGCATCGATATCGTCAATTGGCAATTGTAAATGACTTTCAGCATTTGATTTAGACACCTGTATACGTGAACAGACATTCGTCAATCGAATTGCACATTTCTCCACCTTAAACGACATTTCCGTTATAATTTCTATGCTTAAGATGTTTATATTTTGCACAAAAGTAACAAATGAAATATTGCATTTGGCTTTCATTAACAATTCTAACCTTAAATTATGCTAAGGTGTTTATGCATTCAGCTTAAGGTTCAATATGCATATAATGTCAGGCAACATAATTGTATTTCTTAGCAGATTATATACATACCCATACTGTGTCAAAGCACCATAATCAATTACCACCAGTAAATAATGTCAATCATCACCACTTTGGTTTATGTCAAAGGTGACACAAAGCAAAATCCCCACTATATTCAGATACTTTTACAGATCCAATTAAGAATGTCCACTTATGCGAGGCTACTACGCAGGAATATATATATATATATATATATATATATATATATATATATATATGCGATATCGACTGGTTGCATGGAAAACGCAGTCTACATAGGAACAGTAGGACCAGGGTTATGAAAAACATCTTGGGAAGTGTTTTTATTCAGTACTACGTTTCGGACTCTCTGAAACAGAAATGAATACAATATTTACAAACATGTAGGCAATAATATAATGAAGGGCAACATTCCGAGTTCAATAGAATTCACAGACAAAGAAGGGGAACAGCTACCAAATGAAATACTGTATCAAAGGAGCAAGTAAAGCAATTTATAAATGTACTAAACAAACAAAAGTCACCGAAGTTGCAAGGACTTAAATAGTTTAAAATAGAACGGTAAAGAGGGACAGGACTAGTAATTAATCAAAATCTAAAAACAAACTAAGGGAGTTAACTATAATTTCAACCCAAAACATTAATTCAATAAGGCCACCGACTTAAAACTAAAGTAATAGTAACCTCAACACAAGCAAATCATAAAAGCAAAGAAGGGGGACAGAGGTTTCATTACCACCTATACGAGGACGTAGTACCACTGCCTGGTGAATGCTTTCCAGAATGAGTAGGTCCGCATCGCTACCGCTACTGTCTAAGACTGAAAATGTATTCTTATTTATAGGGTGGTCATGGCTGAAAGCATGGTCTCGAATCGCCGAGTGAACCGGCGTTGACAGTGGAAAACCAGTTCTCACTGATTTACCTAGATGTTCCGAAATCCTGGTTCTCAAATGTCTCTTCGTCTTACCGATATATGAAGCCTTACAGCTGTCACACGTGTATTGATAAATGACAGAATGTTGCCCTTCATTATATTATTGCCTAAATGTTTGTAAATATTGTATTCATTGCTGTTTATAGACCTGATGATGGACGCAGAGTCCGAAACGTAGTACTGAATAAAAACACTTCCCAAGATGTTTTTCATAACCCTGGTCCTACTGTTCCTCTCTCTCTCTCTCTCTATATATATATATATATATATATATATATATATATATATTGTTACGAATATGGACCTCAGTTGTTTAGAGACGGTATACGAAAATAATTACTAATGGAAATGCACCTTGTCTCTCTACCAAACAACACAACAGGTAAGAGCACTATGAACGCTTCCAGGCTCTTCTCAGGGCTTAAGGTGCACACTGCCCTGCTCCTATTCTGAATAATAAATAGAACAGAAATACTCATGTAACTTACTAGCTACGAGAACTCGAAACCAACACCGAGCTTAGCAATGCTGGGTTGGATAATCAAAACAGTTAAATACATATAGGCTACCAGCAAACATCAACGAAAAAGAAGTGTAGGTGTACTTCAAGCATAACAGGCTATGCGCGCCCTCGACAATACTAAACCGTGCGCAAACCAGCCAACGGTAATCCACTCTCAACCCAAGAGAGTTGCACATAATAATATTGCATATAATAATGTTCTAACAATACAAGGCAGTGTCCTAATATGACTACTAACCTCGGGGTGATATTAGTGGAAGCAAGTTGCCCTGACCACCTCTAATATCACATCAGTATATCCTGCTTCAACCTGGGCCCCCCAGTGAGTTACCGCCCAAACAATGAACTCTTAGAGTCCACCTCCCACACTCACTTAACTATGGGGGGGTGTCCAGACTGAAGCTGGATTCCTAATTAATATTAAACACTCCGTTGCCTCAGTTCGAAACCCGAGATAGGGAACACACAAGTGCTGGGGCAGAACCGTCAAGGTTGTTACTGGTTCCTAAGGACGAACACTGGGAAAAATATGTAGGGTTATGGATGTGTGTGTGTGTGTGGACTGTCTATGGGATTAACTGCTTATTAGTAAGGACCCCGGCAAACCTCCCAGCTCTTCCCTATCACAAATTCCGAAGTAGCCACCGTAGGTACAGAATATATGATAAAAATGGAAAGATAATATAATGCTGATCAGAGGAAAAGAATAATTAAAAGATATGAATGTCTAGGATTCTCTGTTAATTACGTTACGTTACTATTATGCAAGCAAGGAAAAAGAAACAGGGGCCAACTGGGGTGCCACAAGAGCAAGAGAGAGCTACCGCCACCTATACTGTCTGGCCGCCCAGGGCCCACAAGAGAATGAGTGAGCTTGTTACTAGCGAAGCTGGCGGGAGCCAAGCTCAAACTAAAAGGGTTGCAATATCTCACCACACGATATGATAACACTAAGACAATTAACAAGAATAACTTATACTAACGTATTCCTGTGTTAACATATTGACTAAAACAGCGTGGCAGATAAAATAAAGTACATCTTGATATTGCAACACAACTGAACTTACAATGGTCACATAATTAAGTAAACTCGTGTTGCTTAGCGAGAGAGCAACACTACCTCCACCTCCTCCCCCCCCCTCCCCCCCTCCGCGAGAAAGCAACATTCCTTCCTCCACTTCCTCCCTTACCCAGCAACACCCAGCCTGCAAATTACAGCGTTGCCACTACAACACAACTTCATATACAAAACTAGTAACACTCTATTGGCTCATTCTACAGTGCCTACACAAATGTTTATTGAGACAAAAATGCTTGGAGATACGGCAAAACTAGTCATGAGTAATTGGAAGGGTATCGGAGAGAAACTCACAATGCCAGGTCTTTCAAATAGACTAAGCACAGCTGCATCTGAAGACAGCTAGGCGCCAGTACCGTCTAGTTACTCCTAAAAGACCCTATAGACCCTGGTCATTGTGACAATATATATATATATATATATATATATATATATATATATATATATGAAAGACCAGACAATAATGTTATACACATCAAATGCAATGCTAGCTTGGGTTACATATTCACAAAAGTAAACAACAATAATGAACATTGGATAAAGACAAAAACCTATGATGGGGATACATAAAGCAAAGTGCCTTTTTTGGGCGGGTCACCCCTCTTCCAGGTGTTACAACTTAACCAGCCGCGATATATTTCCTAATTACACCCCGGGTTATAGTGCTCTTGATTCCCTGCTGTGTAGTTAAAGCCACGTAGTCATCTCCTCTCGTGTAACAGTCCACCAAGCAACACTTATCCTATTCCAAAACATGTTTATAGGGCATGTTGAGGTGAAGTGACTAAGATCGAATATAACTGACCCTAACATCACCTCGATTCAATAGTATTAACCAACTATGTGGCAAACTATCAATGGAAGTTAAATATTACTAAGCTATAATGAATCAAATAAAATCAATCTAAATGAATACTCTATATCTAAATTGAATTCAATCTGAAACAAGCTAATTTATATCCAAAGGTCTCACATAATAAATGTATATAATTATAGGGTAAGGTTATAAGGGTTAATATTAGCCAGGAATTAACTCACCAATAGTTCCACGTGGCAATGAGGCAAGGGAGAACGTTTTACCCAATATGGTGGTGGACAATGGGGAACGAGACTTCGGTCCCGAGACACGAGTCAAGTTAAAGAAAGAATAAATGATTACATGGGAATGGACATGAATATTATGCTTATCTATCAGTCAGTCATGATGTCGATGAGAGCGTCGTGATGGTGTAGCTGTGTGTATTGTGATTAGAGGTACAAAAGCACGATCAACTGAGGGCGGAAAATTAGATGTTAACTGGTTGGTGTTCGTGAAGGCTCTGACGTACCTCAAAAGCACACCTTGCTGCCTTGGCAAACCGCCAGGAGCCCAAATTATCGTACCGCATTTAGGTTGCTCTATACGATAAATTATATTAATATATACGATAAATTCATATATACTACATAAGACCATGGCAATATTGCTTAATAGCATATTAGGCCTTTTATAACTTAACTTATTTACAATCTTATAATATACGATCTACTCGTCCTACGTCGTTCTGTAGGAGAGATTATGACGTCACAGAGACATAAGAGATCACAAAAGAGTCATATTCTATCGTATTTATACGATACACTCCCCCCACAAAAAAGACCTGAACCCCACCTTAAACCTAAAGTTGCCCAGAGGCTATCTTCTGACGCCACAAGTCGACGGCGCCAGCAGCAGCGCGTCTGGGACGCGTCCCGGTCCGAGAATGATCACCATCAGTAAGAGGCGAGTCGTTCCTTAGAGAATTCTCGGACCCAGCAATAACAGGTGGAGCCTCAGATTGCAATGCCGAATCGAGCTCCAAAGCGTACAAACGTGCGATAGGACGAACAGTATTTCCAGTGGCTGTCTTTAATAGCGCCACCCGCTCTACAGAGTCTGCCCCCTTGTATACCTCCAATACGCGGCCTAATTTCCAGTATAAACGAGGACTATCTTCTTTAATTAAAACAACGTCACCAACTGTAGGGGCCGTTGGTCTACCAGAGGGAGTAACACTCCTTTCCCTCAATGCTAGCAGATATTCACTAATCCACCGTTTCCTAAAATCCTCGATTATCCTGGATATATACTGGTATCTCTTAGACACCGCTACCGCAGAGTACAACGAGGGATCCTCTAACTCTACTATGGACTGAAAATCAGATGGAAACGCAGTCAATGGTTTTCCATATAGCAAGTGAGCTGGCGTTAATGGTAGTGGTTCTTGCAGGTCGGTGTACACATATGTAAGCGGGCGATCATTCACGACTGCCTCTATCTCTGTGAGGACTGTCGTCAACTCACTCTTCTTTAATAGAGCACGTCCTACAACCGCTCTTAGTCCTGACTTTACTATGCCGACACACCGTTCCCACATGCCACCAAACCAAGGTGCCTTAACTGGAATGAACCTCCATTCGCACTTCTTCTCTCCCAAAAAAGTGATGATAGTAGGATCACTACTCATATCCTTTAGATATTTTGATGCTTGGACATAAGTGGGAGCATTGTCGCTAAGAATGAGTTGAGGGAATGAACGGCGGGCACAAAACCGTCTAAACGCCAGCATAAATTCTTCGCTAGACATATTATCACATAGTTCTAGGTGTACTGCTTGAGATGTCGCACAGGTAAACAATAATATATAAACCTTCTCACTCTCCCTCGTCTTCAATGCCCCTGTGTAATCTAATCCTACCGCTTGGAAAGGTTCTACATGCTTTACACGGCATTCAGGTAGAGGTGGAGCTGGTCCAGTTGCATATGGTTTACCCTTTAGTCTCTGGCATATTACACACTTTCTCACTACGCGTCGAGCTACTTGTCGAACTCTGGGTATCCACCATATGAGACGTAAATTTGATATAATATGACATACCCCGTAGTGTTTTACTTCCCTATGTGCACGTATGATCAATAGATCAGTAACGTGATGTCTTGTTGGCATAAGTATAGGTCGGTTTGTGCCGTCTGGTACACCCGACCACTTCAGGCGACCCTCACACCTGATGAGGCCATTGTCTAGGTGCAACCTTAGTTGACGCACTATATTAGGCATTAATGTCTTATTCGAGCCTTTCAAGGTTTCTACTTGAACCCATTTGATCAAAGTTACTTCAGCTGCTTTAAATTCACGAGCATCAATGTTGTGACCCCTGTTGCAGAGTTGGCCCGTTACTTTAAGCTTAAGATTGGATACATATCGCAACACCCAAGCTACAACTCTGACTAGTTTATTATAGTCACCGAATCTTGCCCACTTTATGATAGGACCCGGTGGCTCATTTGGTTGGGCTGTAACTGCCACTGTTTCCAGTGGCAGAAGTCCCTCACCAACAGCATGCCATATCGTCCATTCACTTTCATGGAGCAACCACTTTGGACCATGCCACCACAATTCGGACTTCATTAATTGGCTAGCCGTTATACCCCTAGTTATGAGATCACTAGGGTTTTCCTTTGTATTTACATAATGATAAGCAACGTCTGGCAAAAGGGCTCTAATCTCATCTACCCTATTCCGCACATAAACTGGCAGAGACTTCTTGCTATGTATCCAGTTGAGTGCGACCTGACTATCGCACCATACGTGAACGATTTCAATATTTAATTCGCTCTCGTATGCTGCGCGTACGTGTTGCACCAGACGTGCTAATAGCAGCATGGCAGTCAATTCCATTTTAGGGATAGTTACCTTCCTAACCGGGGCTACTTTGGCCCGGGCTGTAACTAAATGTGCCCCAAATGAAGTAACAACATATATGGCTACCCCGTATGCCGTGGCGCTAGCATCGCAAAACGTGTGTAACGTAACGTCACCGAACGCCGCCACTTTACGAGGTATAGGTTTAGTACATAGGATGGCATATTCATTCAACAACAATGTCCCTTGGTCATTCAGGTCCTCGGGCAAACTGTCATCCCATCCTATTTTACGTCTCCAAACTTCCTGCATTAGAATCCTAGCTCTTATGGTAACAGGTAATGCCTAGACCCAAAGGATCAAAAAATTGCGCAACTTTGCTCAACAGACTAGGCGCTCCTGTCTGCTGAGCAAAAGACCTTGTTTGAAAAGTTAGTATGTCATGTTTAGGTTGCCAGATCATCCCCAAATTTCTGGACTTTTCCTGGTTAAGAGATGCCGTACCATCCACCTGTATTAAACTCTGAAGATCTTCACTATTAGTAACCCACTCGCGGAGAAATAGATGTGCATCCGTAAACAATCTGCGTGCTTGCCAGTATGCATACAACAAATCATCTTGACTATCGCTAGTACCTTGCAAATTGTCAATGTATAATCCGCGAGATAGTTTACTTGTGTCCTCATGAGTGTCAGCTAGATGTTTTCTGATTGTGGCATTTAACAAAAACTGCGAGCAAGTGGCCCCAAAGAGTACAACCCGAAAACGGTATATTATGATGGGACTTTCAGAGTCGCTAATGTCGCTGAACCAAAGAAAGCGGGTAACATCTCTATCTTCCTCCTTTAGCTTGACCATCAAGAATGCTTTCTCGATGTCACTGGTATAGGCGTACTTTCCCAGCCTAAACCGCAATAGATGTTGGGACAGGTCCGACACCATGGACGGACCTGTCAACAGGCAGTCATTCAGACTGGGTTGTTGACCTTGGTGGGCAGAACAGTCATACACCACCCGTATTGGTGTGGTGACGCTGTCTTTCTTTACCCCATGATGGGCCAGATAGTGAACCCTACCCTTCTTACACGGTTCCCTGACATTGACTCTCTCTATAAAGCCCCTATCCTCATAACTCCGAAATACATCGTCATACGCCTGGCGCGTGCTCGGTTCGTTAGACAATTTCCGCTGCAATGCGCGCAAGCGACCTAATGCCAAACCATAGTTGGTAGGCAGGCTTATCTCACTGTTCTTCCAGGGTAAACTAACTTTATATTGCTTGTCTGAGGCACAGTAGCACACAGACTCGTTAAACCTTTGTAGCGCAACTTCTGAGTCATAATCAGTCTCCATAGGATTAATGCCTATGTGATCCAATCTCCACAGTCGTTCCAGGTCGAACTCGGCAGCCATCTTAGGGTCACTAGGTTGGGAATCCTCCCTTCCCAACTCCTCTGCCGCGGTTACATTGACTCTATATATCGAGACCGTGTCGACCAGGACCTTTGACTGTGTAGTATGCACCTTTCCGCTCATGCAGTATCCAAATTTAGTGGGGATTAAAATTACACCACACATCTTTTTAAATCCAGGGTATACTACTTCATAATAATGATCCACACCAAGTAGAACATGCACCTCACTCTGATTTCCCATGGGATCTGACAAGTTAACCCCTTTGCTACGTAATGCGTGTTCCACCTTCTTCACACCCACAGATACATATTCTGGTAGGGTGTCTACTACGATACAAGTCATAAAGTACCGGTTTTTACGATAGAAATATGAAATCTCCGCTATCTCGTAGTCTTGTTTATCAGTAACCCCTGTGAAGCCCTGTAATCGAAGAGTCTCAGCCCCTACGATTCGGTGCTTCAGTCCCACTAGTACGGACCTCTTTATAAAGGAACGTTGAGACCCTTGATCTAGAAGTACCCGACAAACTTTGTTAATGTCATTACCTTCCATGGGAATCTGTATTGTGGGCAATATAGTGGTGTCTTGCGTGCTACCTAGTGCCACAGTTGTAGTACCCTCATTTTTGACGTCTTTGACTTTATCTGCAGTAGGACACAACTTATCAAAGTGATGTCCTTTGCAGTGCCGACAGGGCCTTAAGTATGTAGCAGTACATTGTCCCTGCTTACCATGTTCCCCACTTAGACAACCTACACATAGCTTCAATCTTCTCGCCTGTGCTAGTTTTGTCTCATTTGTCGGGTATTTTACACAGAAACTCCATTTATGTTTGTTGTTACATAGCTTACATAGAATCTGAGCAGGTTTCTTATACACACCCTCTTTCTTTACTTTAGTCCCCACTGTCATGCTTACTGTTCCCCTCTTCTCCACATTCTCACTCCCTCCCGACACATACATTCTCCCTTTGTTCAACTGTAGATTATTGATCTCCTTACTGAACTGAGTTTTGAATTCCCCCAGCTCAAATGATCTTACCTTATCAAGTATTGCCATAGGAAGCTTCTGACGCAAGATAATGACTATCATTTCCTGCGTGGTAAGCCCTAGGGTATCTAGCGATCGAGTATGGCACTCCATATTTGCCCTGAAGTTTGTCAACTCATCAACCTTATACTGTGGTTCTGCGAGCCCCAACAAGGCAACGACATGGGCCATCCTCAACTGCTCTCTATCCCCGTATGTGGACTCTAATAAGTGTACCGCTTCAAGATAACTACCACCTACTACTGCAAAACCCTCTATTAAATGTAAGGCCTCTCCTTCCATTTGTCCCTTCAGATAGTGAAACTTGCGGACATTATCCAAAGAGGATTCATGAACCGTAGATCGAAATACGTCCCAAAAAGCTAACCACTCGCTTAACTTGCCCCCAAATGTAGGAAGATTGAGCTTTGGGAGGTGTACAGTATGTTTTGGGTCAGCCCTTCTATGGGCCTCATTATCGCCTCCCTTCTTACTTGCGACAGCACGCTGTAATAGGCGCTTCGCTCTAAAGACAGGTTCGTCATAGAGGGCGCGATTATCACACTCTGTAACTATCTCTTCCTCCTCTATCATGTCAGCCACAATCACCTCACTCAGAGCCGTAATACGACCGTGGGTAGCCTGGACGTTATCTAATCTAGCCTCCAATTCCTCTAGATCAGCAGTAGTGATGAAAGTGTTTAAGTCCACAATTAGCCTATTTAACACTCCCCGAAGTCCCGCCCTTTGATTTTTAGGGGCTTTGCTTAGCACCCCACTAGACGGTGTCTCTTTATGGTCTTTATCCATTTTGCATGTGAGCCTATAGGCTATGTATCTAAATGTTACGTTACAAGGACAACGGCAAATCAATAGTCTAATTAAGAGACGCCAACCTGCGGACTTCTATGTTATGGAGAACAAATAGTACACTAAATAGCAATACCTACTAATGGATCATATTGAACAAGAAAAAATGTTAGGTCAGGTCATATGTCACAGGAAGTCTGAAACGGAAAAGAAAATTATTGGGGAAAGATGATGGGGGGGAAGCAGGACTTGGGCAGGTGCAATGATGTGACCCTGCATTCCGGCTCTAACCATCGCTTGGCTAGCCTTGCCAGTTTATCATAGAGTTGTTCCTGCATCCTGTTATATGTCCCCTTGTTCATTGCCTTAAAATCCCTTACTGGTAGCTAATTCCCGGGTCTGGGCACCAATGTGGCAAACTATCAATGGAAGTTAAATATTACTAAGCTATAATGAATCAAATAAAATCAATCTAAATGAATACTCTATATCTAAATTGAATTCAATCTGAAACAAGCTAATTTATATCCAAAGGTCTCACATAATAAATGTATATAATTATAGGGTAAGGATATAAGGGTTAATATTAGCCAGGAATTAACTCACCAATAGTTCCACGTGGCAATGAGGCAAGGGAGAACGTTTTACCCAATATGGTGGTGGACAATGGGGAACGAGACTTCGGTCCCGAGACATGAGTCAAGTTAAAGAAAGAATAAATGATTACATGGGAATGGACATGAATATTATGCTTATCTATCAGTCAGTCATGATGTCGATGAGAGCGTCGTGATGGTGTAGCTGTGTGTATTGTGATTAGAGGTACAAAAGCACGATCAACTGAGGGCGGAAAATTAGATGTTAACTGGTTGGTGTTCGTGAAGGCTCTGACGTACCTCAAAAGCACACCTTGCTGCCTTGGCAAACCGCCAGGAGCCCAAATTATCGTACCGCATTTAGGTTGCTCTATACGATAAATTATATTAATATATACGATAAATTCATATATACTACATAAGACCATGGCAATATTGCTTAATAGCATATTAGGCCTTTTATAACTTAACTTATTTACAATCTTATAATATACGATCTACTCGTCCTACGTCGTTCTGTAGGAGAGATTATGACGTCACAGAGACATAAGAGATCACAAAAGAGTCATATTCTATCGTATTTATACGATAAACTACAACAAAGTGTGAAGTACGTTACCCAATCACAAAAACTGAATGCAAAGCAATAAAGTAACTTGTTTCATTGTCCGACACTAACTAATTGGCGTAAATACTTAATTTTCTCCATGAGATTTCAAATGAAATTTGTCTAAAGCAACTGAAATATCGAACACTGTGCTAACAATGCCAATTCATGTGGAAAATGACCGATTTCAAGTGATAAATATCGTTCAAAGTGTTTATTCTCCATTTCCGAACGATCGTTTGTTCAATTTGTTTGACATTGTCGATTCACCTCGAACAATGACGAAATCTAAAGTAAAATATATAATTGATATGAAATACGTCATTTATGGTCGAGAAAACGTCATGTCCCACTGAAAAAAGGTGTAGTAGTATTAGAATTAGTATTAGTATTATTAATATTATTATATTTATTATTATTGTTTTCTTGGGGCCTTTATTAAGCGCCGGTTTTTCTTTCTCTGAGAAACTCACTAGTGCTAGGAATGCTTTCCCACAGACTAATATCCTAAACGAAACCTCCCAATTTTCCACTGAATCAAGGTTCTTATTTACTACTATTTACTGCAGGAGCACATGTTGTGGTTTGTGAATGTACAGTTGGCCACATACGGTCTGTTCCTTTTCGTGATCTTATACATGAAAATATAATGTCCATGATTGAATTATGAGTGTAGCTTGTTATGCAGTGGTTAATTCATCTGATTAGTTAACTGATACTAAAAACAAACACACACTAGCAAGTCATTCCTACAATTGTACTGTCATACGTAAGATCACGACGAGGAATAGAACTTATGTAGGCAACTGCACGCAAGTGAATTAATAGTTTGTTATAAGATCATAGTGAAAGTGTAACATTTACTAATGCATATCACCACGCTGTGAGAAAGAACTGAAAAAATACATAAGATCACAACGAAGAACGAAACATATGAGGGCAATTGTACCTGAAGTTGCATCCCTGAGCGAAGTACTCGGTGAGGTGGTCTTTATTACGGCCGCTCTCCATCTTCTGTATGTGGAATGCCTCTGTCGCCATCCGCAGCATCGGCCGCCAAAGGAGCCTCAAGCAGGAGAACATAACGCCATATTTATCCTATCAGTATTGCCACCAAAAATGTTCGAGTTTATCTTGAAGGGGGGTCTTTGGGGTATCTTTTTAAGGTTGATGGAGGTCTTGTGAGGAAATTAAAAGAAATTAACGAGTACATAATTAAATTAACAAATTAATACAAACCTTAACTAAATTAAAGTGTACGGTCGCGTCGCACTAATAAGTCATGACTCAGCTATCATTACGTTTGGCTAGCTCTGTGCTGTATTAATGTCTTTCAGATGTTGAATAGGGTGGGTAAGTGTAGGAACATGTTTGTATATCTCACTCGAAACAAAGAAATCAAGTTTAGATATTGCTGATACATAATATTGATCAAAATATACTTGGTGCCGAGACATGACTTATTTGACCGACCGTACTATTACCTGGAGTACTTGTCCGGGTAGAGTGGTAGATCTGTTATCAGCTCCAGGGCCCTCTCTGGCGTCCATCTGGCCAACACCAAGGGCGGCTCTTCAGGGGACGTGTACGGCAGGTACAGGAGGAGGCTGCAGCTGAGGGATAAGAGCCAGCCTAAATATCAGTTCCACAAAAATAGGAAAAACGAACAATATTCGGCCACTCAGGGTTTGCTTTGTAAACAAATTAAGGAGGTGAAAGGAATGGATTTGAAGAGAAGACAACAACTCGGTTACTTCACTCATTCGATTATGGAAGAGGAAAATGGGTTGACCTTGAAGAAAAGAGTAGGAATGAACCCCTTCTGTACCAGCGACGTCTTTTTAATTATATTCATGCTATATTTGGACGATTGTGTGCAGTTTAAGAAGGAGTTGAGGTAGTAAAAAGGGTTTAGTGAGATAGATCGAAGCTTGTTTATTGATGGAGGCCCTTATGAAACTCATATAATCGTCTAATAGTAGCCAGAATATAGTTAAAAGGACAGCACCTGTACAGAAAGTGCTAAGGAAGGGTGGGTGAAGGAGAGAGAACAGGAAGTATGAAGCGATGGAGAGACATGAAGAGATTGATAGGGAGGGCCGGGGGGTTACGTGCATTAGTTATTATTTATGGGTAGGGAGCGGCATTATAGCTATGCCAGTAGCAACAATGGAATATTCTTATCACAACATAACTCTAATGGCAATGGCGACCAGTGGGTTAATATAGAAAGATCTTACATATACAAACATAAAGCTTGTGTATGTACTGCATAGGAATGTATAGATATTTTGCTCATATAGACAAATAATGGTTTGAATAATTCAATTTAACAAAAACTGTGCCTTTCAAATCAGCCTCCCAACATTAATATTTTAGGATATTATAGCCCTGTACATGTACTTGTGAGTGCCTGATTGGTGCTTTTCCTTCGAATTAGACCCAATACACTTTGTTATGCAAACAACAATAATTGGCAATCTAACGACACTGGGGGTGAAAGAAGGTATTAACACCTGGCGATGTGTGGGTTAACATGTTAATAGTATCATGTACAGCATAATATTATGCTTATTTGACTTGTATTTTATGCTCAAATTCATGCCCTCTAACTTTGTCACTGGCTTGAGAAGGTCCTTATTCTGGTTGATTGGGCGAATGGTGACCATAATGTAGTGGAGACTTTAGTGTTGTTGGTAGTCTAATAGCAAAAAATCCATACCTCTGCTTAATTCCACAAATGCTCAAGATTATCGTATTCATTGTTGTCACTATGGCTAATCAAGAGCATGGTGCTGGTTAATTTTAGTGCTGTTGACATTAAGATAATCACATTATTATAATAATGTGTTTTTACATTTTTGGCTTGTTCATAGTCAAGATCATTTCTATAAACTGACTGGTAAAGGGTATTGTGCTGATTGAGTAAGCAGCTGGGAAAGTGAATTTAGAGTTTCTAATAATTCAAAATAATCCATAGCTCTGCTTATTCGTCTTGTCACTTATAGTCAAAATAATGCTGTTCATCTTGCGCACTAGTTGTTGAAGAGACTTGTGGTGATTGATAGGACAGATGGAATGTGAGCTCTAGTTTTCTTGACATAAGACTAATGGAGAATACAATTGCCTTTGCTTCGTCTGCTTGTCACTTATACTTGGACACTGACTTGAGAAGAGCTTTACTCTGCATGGTTGATTGGACAGATGGTGACTTTAACACACTGGTGACTTAAATATTGTTGGTATTAAAATAACAAATAATCCATACCTCTGCTTCTTCGTCTTGTCATTTATGCTCAAGATCATGCCATTCATCTTGGACACTGGCTTGTGAAGGGCCATGAGTTGGTTGATGGGCAAGGTAGTGACCACCAGGAGCCTCGTGGACCACACCAGGAGCCGGCCCTTGAGGGACCACTCGGCGAAGATGGCGAGGAAGGCTGGGTCGTCGCTCACCACCACCACCGTCACCGACCACGACACTTTCCGGAGCTGGGGACATAAACAAAATTAACCATTTCAATATGAATGGCATATTTCTCATGCTATTCTGGTTAGCAGTAGACAATATTTTTCAGATAATGAAAGGTGAAGTGGGTATAAATCACTTCAAGCATGCATGGCTGAGTGTTAATGCACTCAAATAGTGCACAGGAAGTTTACGATTCACTTCCTCACACCCGCCCAAAAGGTATATTTAGCTGACCGGGCTAGAATTCGAACCGTACAGGCAGGAGGTCCAGTCACCTACACCACCACGAGAGTTAAAAGAAGGAATTTGATACTTCTACCAGTATTCCTTCCCAACTCGACTCTGATGGGGGGACAGACTGTCTTTTAATCGAAATCCGGCTGCCCTAAGCATGACAAGTTGTTTATTGGATGACAAAGTTGGGAAGGAATACTGGTAGAAGTATCAAATTCCTTCTTTTAACTCTCATGGTGGTGTAGGTGACTGGACCTCCTGCCTGTACGGTTCGAATTCTAGCCCTGTCAGCTATATTTGTCATCCAATAAACAAAAGGTATATTGACCTGATTTCATGGACTTCCGCATTTCTCACTACAATGGTGGATATTACAGGTGTGTTTGACCAATATTGCATGTACACCAGTAAATACTAGCATCTGATCAGCATGGGCAACCTGATTACACTTGGTTACACACTACATTCACAGCCATTCCAACAGTATGGTAACATACCACATACACCCTCACACGCTACACACACCAATTGGCGGTTGGTACAGTAGCTTTACTATCCCAACCGCCTATATCCCTGTGAATAGAAACCAGCTAGATAAACAAACGAATTGCCTTGGAATATGGAAGCATATTTTGGTAAGATGATCCTCAGGGTATTAGAGTGTTCAGCCTATAATTGAGCTTTGTAATTGGGGTTGTGTGGGACAGGGATCTGCCTTGCTTAGGCCAATCGGCTTTCTGCAGACTCCCATTTTCTTATGTTCTTATGTTCTTATGTTCTTATATAGAGGCGATTCACTCATGGACACCCCCTCGAAGATCAAGATATCTGGTAATAAATATATAGATAGATAGAAGTTACTCCTTCAGTATATATCTTGATTTCGCTTTATTTTGACTAGGCTGTCAGGTCAGGTCAGGTGAAGGTATTGAGGTATTATTACAATCACAAAAGATCTCCTGCAGTCCAAGGGTTAATATCGACTGCCATATTCCTCAACACTGGGTCATTCTGGGACATATCTTTCGTTTTAAACATTTGAAGACTGTAACGCATTTTGACAGTTTATGCTGGGTATTATTAGATTATTTGATACAGTTTAAGAAACAACTGTGGAAATTAGAAGGGTAAAGACACAATTAATCCTGCCTAATCTGAATAATATCATCTAATAACAGCCAGAATCAGAAAAGAAATATATACTGGATCTTGAAAGGGTTAATCACTACAAAAACACATATAAAGTTTGTTAACCCATTCAACACCATGACACCCTTTTGCCTTTGATTCTGGCTAAAAATAGATGATTTTATGCAGCTTAAGAAGGTTGTATGATATCAAGAGGGTTTATTGAGATGGTATTTACCTATTTGAGTCCTATAGGTAGATTGGAAACTAAAGAACATGGTCTAATGGTAGCCAGAATATGATGAAAATTGCATAATGGTGGTGAAGGGGTTAAGGGGAGATGGGTCGTTTTCTGGTTCCCCTTCTTACTCATGTTTAGCCCCATTAGTTTTAAGATTTAATGACGTTCAGCCCATTAGTTTGCGATTTTAAGATTTTTTAATTATTAAGACTTTTCGTGTCATTTTGGTGTCGATTTTTTCATGGCGAGCCAGATTAAAAGACATAAATAGGTCCTCAAATACTGAAGGTGTTAATGAAATGAAAGTAGAATCATAATCACATCTTAGCTTGCAGGATATAAGCGCTTTAAACCTTCAGGATTATACAAAGGTTTACAAAGAAAAGAACAGAAAGAACAGAGCTTATTGGTCTTCACTATGGTCGGTTTCATTTCAACTGGTGGTAAATTGAACCCCTTTGCAGCTGATTTCTCGATATTTAAGGAACAAATTTAACAGCTATATCTCTTCGTCATCTTAGTGCCAAGTGTTCATAATTAACAGCACATTTTGCTACAAAATCTACATAATAACTGCATAATGAAAATATGGACATGGCAATTTACCGTCAGCTGGAGAGAAACAGGGTATTGGCCGTTTGGTGAAGGGTAAGAAATGGGAACTTTGGAAAATATAAAAACAAAAAATCCTCTTTCATTCACATACCTCTAAACTTTGTTCTTCCATCTCAGTTTCAGTCTCCCTCTCCCTCTGCATTTCTATAGAGTGTATGAGAGTGAGGTGGAAGGGCAGAGAGGGAGAGGTAGAACATGATTGAGATGGAAGGATGGAGTTGAGAGGTATGTGAATGAAAGTGGTGTGATATGAGAGGAGGGGCGCCGGTTGATGTATAACAGAGCAACAAGTAGGCGATTACTTCGTGGCTACGGCCTTAGGTACTAAGGCGTCGGGCAATAGAGAACTATACCCTTTTCCAAGTAAGTAGGCCAACACTCTTCAACAGTAACCTCTATAACTCACAAACGACTAGAGTAATCGAGCTAATATTTATACTATTTGGGAAAGGACAGCCAGGGTATATATAATATAATATATATATTGCACCTTAGTATAAGGTATAACCTATTAACCCCTTAAGTTAATCACATACTTAACTTCATTTTCATAATACTTATATTAATCTGATCACACTGATGTGTTTAAGATTGTATATACTTATGTTTTATAAAAACAAACAAATACGTAAACAACTTCTTCCCCTTAGACATCACAGAATGTGAAGTTCTTGATGCTAAACCAGTTCCACCCAGTTCTACCTAGCTCAAATTTGCTGACATTAACAAATCCCCTTAGCTACTGCCTCCTTGCTCACACTGGAAGCGAGGCAAGATACTCACTTCACCGAGAGCAATCAGACAAGGGAGGTTATACACTTTTACCTTCCCTGCTCTAATCCCTCTCCCATCACTCTAAACTCCCATTACAGTCAAGTCAATTTTGTACTCTAAATCCTAACCCATAGACTTAACATTGGAATAGCCCCATCACCTCTATTAGTCTAAATCTCTAGAATGAGTTTATAACCACACTAACTCATTCATAACCAGTCAGGAGTGTATCTAAGCCAATAAATGTTACTATTAATTATATATATATATATATATATATATATATATATATATATATATATATATATATATATATATTATATAAAGGTATACTGTACTGTATATATACAAAATATGTTTTATGCTTGCCTTTACTCCTTTGATTATATATAATGCACAATATAATTCCCCTGATCTACACCTAATCTACATGTGTGGACCTTTACAGCTCATTTGCTCAAGCCCTTTTTTAAGTTACATAGTTTGGCCTAAATATTTGGAACAAGGTATTGCTAAATAATTATAACAGCTCTTATTCGAGAAAAATGCATTACATAGGTTAGCGTTCACGATTTTTGGCCAACCTATTTGGAACAGGGAATAGATAAATAATTATAAAATTTAATATTCGGGACCAAACGCTGGGTGAGATATACCATACCTTTCGTGACTGCGTGATCATTCCGACGATGTTTTTCTGCGTTACGTTAGCATCGTTCACATCACCCTCCACCTCGAACACACTCTTCCCGTGCAGTGGCCACTCACTTAGGAATTCCTGTAACATATATTCATAAAATACGACTGATCATAGCGGTAACTTTCTCCCTCAATCAATATTTCTTTCATCCTATGAATTGGACTGCTTTAAACTTCAGGTGTCCAGGCATTTTGACCCCAACGTCCATTGAGTTTGGATCTCTGACACTCTTTCGGCTTTGGGGGAGACACTCATTACAGGCAGCCTGCATTTTGTCTCTTTCACACACATAGCAAATGAAAACAGACAACTCAACCAGTAGACCAGTTCAACCAGTAGCTTTCAACCAGTACCAACTCAACCAGTATTGTTAGGTTAGGTTAAGCCAAGTCAAGTTAGGTTAGAACTTCAAATTGACGCAGGTTTGGTAGTCTAAGGTGGATTTGATACTGGTTGAGATCTACTGGTTGAAATGGTCTACTGGATGAGTTGTCTGGGAACCGATCATAGGAATTGTTATCTCCTTTTGTTTTCAGTTATCGAAATACACCTGCATAACCATGTAAATTATTACATACAAGTTCACACATATTATAGATAAATAAATGTAATCTGTATTTTTCCTATGTGTATAAATGAGACAAAAGGCAAAACTGCCTGTAACAAGTTTCTCCCCCAAACATGAAAGAGTAATAGTCGCCATTTAAAAACAAAAAAATCGTGTGTGTGTGTGTGTGTGTGTGTGTTGGAAAGAAGTATGGTGTGCGTGCTTAGTGTTGTGAAATTGATAGAAGGAGGTGTTTGTGAGAGATAGATGGATTACTCTTTGTATAGGTGAGAACAAACAGAAACTGTAATGGAAGTCAGAAAAATGAAGCATGAGTCCCAGCAACTCCTTATCACATGCCTATGAGGCCTCCCCTGGGTATTGCCCTGCTCGACTGGTGTCATTATACTGTACTATGTGAGTGTATGTCTGTGTTTAACACTTACGGTGCGGGCATGTTTCCGCCTATTTCCGCCTATTAGGGCTTATTCAGGCACTCCTGATTGATAAAGCAACTGTCTGCATGAAATGAAATGTATTGAGGCGAAAACTATAAGAAAATAGCTTCAAAATTACGCCAGAACGAGCTTCGTAGCTCGCGGGGTTCACCCGCAGCGCAACCATAGACATTCGGTAAAATTAGCAATTCTCGCAAATGTAGCGCTATTTTTGCATTTGGTAGCACTGTATATCTAGCGAGTTTCTGACTCAGGCTCTTCAATGTACCGGGCGGCTGCCTGGGAGAAGGACGGATGGCCAGTCGTGCTCTTGCTCCCTCGCACTCGATTTTACAGGTTTTAAGAGGTTTTAAAAGCCTGTAGATTGCTGTAAATTGGCATGGCGTTCGGGAACGACTCCCGCAGCCAATAAGTTAAGAGAGATAGGAAGAGATATTTACATAGATTTACGTAAATACACTGGCCACATAGATCGTACGATCCGTGCGAGGTGGCCAGGACTTAATCCTAGTAGAGATAGCATTTCTAAGAGAAAGTGGAACGAAAGAATAGCAAAGATGAAGGCTCTCTCCCCACCCTCCGCTCTATCCGACAATATGCCGTACACGAAAACAGTTAGAAGTCAATAACCTTACCCTTATGTTGTAGCCTTGATGGAGGTCTAGAGAGCAAACTGAATGTCTCCCCTTAAACTACACACAATCGTCTACTTATAGCAAGAACAAAATTATAAAAACGTCGCTGGTACAGAAGGGGTTAGTTCTTCCAGTACCGGTGCCGTCTTTTTAACTGTGTTCTGGCTATTGTAAGACGATTTTAGTCAGTTTAAAAAGGGCCTCCAGCAATTATTGTAAGACGATTTTAGTCAGTTTAAAAAGGGCCTCCAGCAATTATTGTAAGACGATTTTAGTCAGTTTAAAAAGGGCCTCCAGCAATTATTGTAAGACGATTTTAGTCAGTTTAAAAAGGGCCTCCAGCAATTATTGTAAGACGATTTTAGTCAGTTTAAAAAGGGCCTCCAGCAATTATTGTAAGACGATTTTAGTCAGTTTAAAAAGGGCCTCCAGCAATTATTGTAAAACGAGTTTAGTCAGTTTACAAAGGGCCTCCAACTATTATTGTAAGACGATTTTAGTCAGTTTAAAAAGGGCCTCCAGCAATTATTGTAAGACGATTTTAGTCAGTTTAAAAAGGGCCTCCAGCAATTAACAGCCTTCAACCTATCTCACCTAACTCTCTTTACTACCACAGACCCTTTTTATACTGCAATACAAATCGTCTCACTCTAGTTAGAACAAATTTTAAAAACCTCGCTGTTACAGAAGGGGTTAACTCTTTAATTACTACGGGGGTCTTCTAGATTGACTTTAACTACATATAGGCAATTTGATATAGCTTAGGAAATATATATGGTAGCTAAGAGGATTAAATAAGATAGTATGTAACTTTCAATGGGTAGACGTCCTTCCTAACTTAAATAAAATTGTCTAATAGTTGCCAAAACCTACTGAAAAGCACGTCACCGGTACTGAAGGGATTAAAGGGGGTAAACGGTGTTTTGTATTTTTCTCTCATGTTCTCTGTTTCCCTGGCTTCTATCCATTCGGCCCCATTCAGCCAACTGTGTTAAGACGTTTATCCCCATTAGGTGTCGATTTCTTCCTGGCGAGCGATAGCGAGCCAGCATTGTATGGAGAAATCCGGCTTCGCCGGTTACATTTTTCTATCGAAAAATGTACAAATTTAGCTTGCTCTCAAAACAAAAATATATATATGCTGCCTTGCTACCGCTCGCCAGAATATTGACACCTGGATGGGGGTAAACGTCTTAACACAGTAGGCTGAATGGGACCGAATGGATACAAGCCAAAGAGAGAAGGAGAGAAAGAGAACAAAACGAGGTGGGCTCCCTTAATTTTCACCGTCGTTATTATGGCGTTGGCAGCGGCAGCGGCGGCGGCGGTGGTGGTGGTAGAGTCTGTGATGATGACCAGGCAGCTCCGGGGGTCAGCAAACACAGGGGTCAACAACACCGAGGTCAAGGCCTCACGACCCACGTTGTTGACCTGATGATGGCCGACACCTGAAGAGAGAGAGAGAGAGAGATTACAATCCTTAAGGGGGTCACCGGCTTTTTTGTTATCTTTCTCTCCTTTTCTCTCTTTCCCTGGCTTGTATCCATTCGGCCCCATTCAGCCAGCTGTTTTAAGACGTTTATCCCCATCTATGTGTCGATTTATTCCTGGCAAGCAATAGCGAACCAGCATTGTATGGAGAAATCCAGGTTCGCCGTACACATTTCGCTTGCTGTCAATACAAATATATATATATATATATATATATATATATATATATATATATTTATATATATGCTGGCTCGCGGGAAAATATTGACACCTGGATGGGGGTAAACGTCTTAAAACAGTAGGCTGAATGGGGCCGAATGGATACAAGCCAAAGAGAGAAGGAGAGAAAGATAAACAAAAGCGAGGCGGGCTCCCTTAACCCCTTCTGTGCCCGTAATGTCCTTTTAACTTGCATCTCCATGGTTAATATTTGACGTTTTTATTCAATTTCAAAAGGGCCTCCAGCAATTAATATGCTTCGAACCATATCACTTAGCCCGACCCCGAAAGGGGTTGAAATAGGGGAGCTATCCCCCCGCCAAAGGCGGCTTTCTAGGGCCTTTCCTAGCTGATGCTGAGAGGATTGGGTTCTAGTCATGTGGTGATGGGCTGGTCTATCAGAGTGAAAACTGAGCGATCTCTGCCATACCCATAGCTTACTCTGACTGTTCCTTTAACTTATATATTTTCTAGATCTCAAGTGACGGCGTCTTTTCCGTGGATCTACCAAGATTGGAAGCCAAAGTCACATTTTTCCCTTGCCCCTCAACTTTCTCTTCATAATTGCTGAGGGGCACAGGGCCCTGGGTGGGGCTTTGGTTTCCCGGGCGTTTCCGCACCCTCCTCAGCTCCCCGCCATGGAGTGGCTTCGGTCACCCATACTTTATTGTGGTCGGCAGGGAGGGTTCTGTGGGGGCGCTCGGTTATGGCCTTGGAATTGCTCGGGGCCTTGGGGCTGTTCGGCCAGGCAGCTTGGGGAACAACAACAACAACAACAACAACCCTATTTACTACCACAGAGCCTTTGTAAACTGCGCACAAACTTCTAAAATATAGCTAAATAGACGACGCCGGTACAGAAGGGGGTTGCCGTTTAGTATTCAGAATTATAATTATCTTAATCTTATAATGACCTCTCCAAAATTAATGTTCAGCCCACAGCTCACTCAAAGACAACTTCAGAGGTTTAAGCTACTAAACTAAAGGTTTCTAAACAATATTGATGGTCACAAAGCCTTATAAGTATCCCGGAAAGGGCGCACATTGCGTTCTGGTGTGCCAAAGGGTTAGCTCCTTCTATGCCAGCAACGTCTTTTTAACTTTATTTTGGCTGCTATTGAATGGGTTTATACAGTTTAAAAAACGCTTCCAGTAATTAACAGTCTTCGAACTATCTCACTTGTCCCTTTTCCCTACCACAGATCCTTCTTAAACTTAATAAAACCGTCTAAAACAGTGCTAGAGTTGAATTAAAAACACGTCGCCAGTATAGTAAGGGTTAAAGGGAGATTTCCACTTTAGTTTTTTTCTGGAACCCTATCTCCTTCATGTTTACCCCCATAGCGTTTGAGATTTTAAGACGTTCGCCCCATTAGTTTGGCGATTATAAGAGCTTTCGCCCCATTCCTGTCAATTTTAAAACCTTTCGTGCCATTTCGGTGTCGATTTTTTCCTGGAGACCGATAGTGAGCCTGTAATTTAAGAGGGACAATGTACACATTTATCTTGAAAGGGGGTCTAGGGGGTGTAATTTTAAGCTTGATGGAGGTCTAGGAAACAAACTTAAAACCTCCCCTTAGCCCTTTCAGTACCGGTGACGTATTTTTTATTTGATTTCGGCTACATTTAGACGATTTGATGAAGCTTAGGAAGGATATATGGTAGCTCGAAGCATCAGTGGAGTCTATAGCCTTTTGATCGGTAGACGCCCTTCTTAAGTTCAATAAAATCGTCAAATAGTTGCCAGCATATAATTAACAGAATGTCACCGGTATTGGATGGATTAACCCCTTCAGGAATATGACGCGTTAACAGTTTACTCTGGCTATCATTGGACGACTTTATGCAGCTTAGGAAGGATCTGTACGTGGG
This sequence comes from Paralithodes platypus, assembly GCA_032716605.1. Taxonomy (NCBI): domain Eukaryota; kingdom Metazoa; phylum Arthropoda; class Malacostraca; order Decapoda; family Lithodidae; genus Paralithodes; species Paralithodes platypus. The sequence continues at coordinate 20,710,650 of CM064546.1, read as the reverse complement.
AGGCAGAGACATACATTAGTTGGTTTTAAACCCTTATATTCCAAAAGCTTTCTTCCTAAACTGCATTCATGTGTCTAACGATATCCATGACGAAGGAGAGAAACGTGTCACCGTATTCTAAATGGGTAAAATTGTTCAATGCGAAAGTAAATAGTAACTATATTTTGTCTATTTCCAGCTGAGGATAAATTGACATTTCCGCATTATAATTCCTCGGCTATAAGAGAGTTTTTTTACCGAAACATTTTGTTTATAGTAAATGTTTGGTATTTACATGACGCAGAGACATTACTTTCGTATTTTTTCATTAAGTCTTGAGAACTCAGTTGCTTCAGGTGGTAATAAATAGACTATAGAATTAACAATACTTTGAGAAATACTAATCAGGAATATAGATCAAATATACTGTATATGTTCCTGTCGGATTCTTAATTTGGAAGGCTTACTTATATTTCATGACATTGCACCATATCTTGCTCACATGTGCTTTGATACTCTAGTCATACATTATATTGTATTATTATTATTACATGTAGTATGGTATATATATATATATATATATATATATATATATAGGCATATATATATATATATATATATATATATATATATATATATATATATATATATATATATATATATATATATATATATATATATATATATTTTCTTTAATACATACGAGGTTGAAAGAAATGGCAATTTCTGCGTTGGAAATTTTATTATTCAAAGTTTCCAGGTCTCTGATGAGTTTTCGCTGGGTGGCAGGAAGTAGATGAAGGAGATGAGCAAAATTCATGGTGGTACAGGGTTACATAAATGTACATGATGATACAGGATATACGACGCGTTTCACTGGACAACCAGCATTATCAAGTAAGGAAGGAATGATATAAAAGGTAAACAGGAAGGGTATATATAGAGGGTGGAGGATCAGAGGAGGCGGAAAACAGGGGGCAAAAGTCTGCTATTGGTGGAAGCGTAAACTAGGAGAGAGAAGGGGTTAACCGCTTCACGCATGCGCACTGGATGCGGGATGGTGGTCAGTAGGTGGGGTCGAAGCTGATTGGCTGCGTGTCGAGGGGCGTGGCCTAAGTTGTGTGGCGCCTGCAGAAGACGAAGCTGAAGGAGGTAGCGCGGGGGGCTGCGTCAAGGGCACCGGGGGGCGAGGAGGGGTGTTAGGTCCTGTAGGGTAGTGCCTTTTGGCAGAAGGAAGGATCTGAAGGTCCAGAGTTTGGTTGTTGATGTTGGGATGTAAGGCTTGGATATATAAAGCTTCGAGTATAGGTAATCTCCTTGGGTCGCTTTCTTTATCGAGTATGGTGGTGTGTTTCTCTAACTCGTTGCGTGTGAGGTGAGGGTGGTTGAGGTGAGGGTGGAAATTTTATTATTCAAAGTTTCCAGGTCTCTGATGAGTTTTCGCTGGGTGGCAGGAAGTAGATGAATGAGATGAGCAAAATTCATGGTGGTACAGGGTTACATTAATGTACATGATGATACTGGATATACGACGCGTTTCACTGGACAACCAGCATTATCAAGTAAGGATAGAATGATATAAAAGGTAAACAGGACGGGTATAGAGGGTGGAGGATCAGAGGAGGCGAAAATCAGGGGGCAAAAGTCTGCTATTGGTGGAGGGGTATTCTAGGAGTGCAAAAGAGAGAACCGCTTCACGCAAGCGCACTGGATGCGGGAAGGTGGTGGTCGGTTGCCGGGGTCAAAGCTGATTGGCTGCGTGTCGAGGGGCGTGGCCTAAGTTGCGTAGTACGTGTGGCGCCGGCAGAAGACGAAGCTGAAGGAGGTAGTGCCGGGGGCTGCGTCAAGGGCACCGGGGGGCGAGGGGGGGCGTTAGGTCCTGTAGGATAGTGCCTTTTGGCAGAAGGAAGGATCTGAAGGTTCAGAGTTTGGTTGTTGATGTTAGGATGTAAGGCTTGGATATATAACGCTTCGAGTATAGGTAATCTCCTTGGGTCACTTTCTTTATCCCTAAAGTGCAACAAGAAGAACACACCCTGGTCAATCTAGTTCAAACTTTGCCCTCAGCAGTTCGCGAACACTTCGCAGTGCACGACCGAGTATGGTGGTGTGTTTGGTGTGTTTCTCTAACTCGTTGCGTGTCAGGTCGGGGTGGTTAGGGGTGAGATAGTGGTCTTTGATGGCTCCAGCCTGAAGGTGAAGAGTTAACCGACGTGAAAGACGAGTCTGCGTCATGCCAATATAGGAATGAGGTCCACAGTCCTCATAATTACAGGTATGTTGGTAAATGACATGATCGTCGGTCATCGGGCTCTTTATCTTGGTGGAAGATGGTTTGTTGCGGAGAATGAGGTTGGAGGTCTTGGGGGATTTGTAATAATTTATTAATTTGATTTTGTTTTCCGGGTTGGTTGGGTGGACATGCTTGGAGATTATTTCTTTTAAGACGGCCTTGTCATTTTTGTGTTCAGAGGACATACAATTGCGGTAGAAGATCTTAATTTCATTGGGGGGGGTCAAAGTTGGGAAGGCTTTGGGTGTACCATTTTTCAAGATGGTGGTTGATGGTGCTGGAGATGTCGGAGTTGGAGTATCCGTTTTTCACTAAAACTTGGGATCGTCTTTCTAGTTCCTGGTGGGTGTCGGCCCAGGTAGAGCAGTGAGTGAGGGCTCTCCTTACATAAGCGGAGATGGAGGATAGAAGATAACGGTGGGGGCATTCACTATCGCCGTTGAGGCATTGCCCTGTGTTAGTTGGTTTAGTGTAGACGGTGGTTTTGAACCCATGATCGTTCAGAGCTACGAGGATGTCGAGGAAGGGGAGTTGTCCATTGTTTGATTTTTCAAAGGTGACGTTAAGTCCAGTAGGTCATGAAGCGACGCTGGAGTTCCTGTAGTTCGTGGAGGTCCTTGATTTGCACGAAGATGTCATCCACATATCTACAGTATACGTATAGTATACGTATACAGTATACAGTATACGTATCTACAGTATACATATATATATATATATATATATATACGTATATATATATATATATATATATATATATATATATATATATATATATATATATAATATATATATATATATATTACCGGTATATATATATATATACAGTATATATATACAGTATAAATATATATATGGAGGTAAAATCACAAATACGTGTGATCAAATTATGTAGTAGAACTTGCTAGGAAAATTGAAACAATGGAACACCAAGCTTTCGTCTATTCTCTCAAGACATCTTCAGGGTAATACAAGAAAACAGGGGGAGAGTGAGGCTTAAATGCCCATCCTAAATCATCTATGAGTTGCTAACTAGCATATAAATACAAGTGTTGCCATCCTACTGCCTGTTGCCATATTTTTAGGAACATACTTCTTTTACATACAAAACAAATGTCTTACACATTATATACTTATACAGATATGCATATACATTGACATATGCCTAACAATACAATCTAATTAAATATACAATTTTATACAAATCAATGGACTTGCAGATCCCTTTCAAACTTGTATCTAACTTATGTAAATATGAAGAAATACATATAGATATATATATAATTACATATACATACACATATACATACATATACTGTACACACATACATTACATACATACAACAAAATTACATATACAGTATATAGGAACAAAAGCAAACTGGGAGTCTGCAGATAGTCGATTGGTCCACATAAGGCAGATCCTTCCCACACCCAACCCTAATTGTAAGGCCGAATTATAGGCCCAACTCACTAATACTATTGACCCTGGGGACAGAACTTCCCATAATGGTCAGATCAACATAAGGAAAAAGGAGTATGTAGAAAGCCGAATAGCCCACACCTGGCATATCCCCCTCACAACTAAACAGTATATATACATAAACACACATATACATACACATACCTACATACACACACACATATGTACATACATAAACATACATATATACAATAATTATGTAAAAAAAAGGAAAATACATAGTGATCATACCTTATATGTATATTATTAATTAGATACCTAATTAGCTAATGCTATGAGGATTGACCTCACCAAAAGGGTCAGATGTCAAACTACAAGTTATTTCAGTCTATAATCTGACGGTCTGGACATCTATTTCTAGCTCTTTTTATGTTATCATTTTCATGGAAGAGATTTAGCAGGATGTTATCTATTTTGTAAAGGCCATCATTTAGATTCATAGTGTTTCTAAATTCTCTGATCAAGGCGGACTCGGCAAATAGTCTTTCATAATAGCAGCTTGATCAGTAGATCATCTTAGCCTCATCCTAATTTACATGATGGTTTTGTCTTTGTTTATGTTTAAAAATACCAATGGGAAATCCACTCTCTCCGATCATTTCTAACCTGTTTATGGAATATTGTGAGACTCGGTTTTTACCTAGAATATGTAACTTTAGACTTCCTTGGCTTAGATATGTGGACGACATTTTGTGTCTTTGGCCTACCAATCAATATCCCCATTCATTTCTTAATAAACTTTACGATCTTGTCCCCTCGATTTCATTCAAAATTGAAGAAGTAAACAATAAACTCCCTTTCCTTGATACCATGATTATAAATAATAATGGTCGTTTAACATTTAAAGTATATAGAAAGCCGACTCTTGTAGATTCCTATATTCATTTTTTCTCCAACCATCATATTAAAGTAAAACTGTCAATTTTTGCAGGTATGTTTCTAAGAGCATTAAGGATATGTAACCCAGAATTCATAGATAACGAATACAAACAAATATATAATCTAGCCAAGACACTGCTATCCTGAAAGTCTTGTTGATCAAAGTTTAGGCTAAGCCGAAAAAAACTTCTATAATGTAAATAATAAAGCTCCCTTTTCAATGAAAAATATCTTAGTTTTGCCATATCACGATGAATTAACACCTCTCGCAACATCTCAAGAATTTGAATATAAATGTAGTGTTCAATTATGAAAACTCCGTCAAGTCTACTTTGATCAAAAACAGCCCTATAAGTGATGCAGGTGGTGTATATTTCATTCCGTGTAAAGGATGTAATGACATATGCATAGGACAAACTGGAAAAAGATTAGAGGTGAGAGTTAAACAACACCAACAATCAGTAAGGTCAGCTCAAGAATCTAATGGTATTTTTAAACATAAACAAAGACAAAACCATCATATAAATTGGGATGAGGCTAAGATGATCTACTGGTCAAGCTGCTATTATGAAAGACTATTTGCCGAGTCCGCCTTGATCAGATAATTTAGAAACACTATGAATCTAAATGATGGCCTTTACATAATAGATAACATCCTGCTAAATCTCCTCCATGAAAATGATAAAAAGAGCTAGAAATAGATGTCCAGACCGTCAGATTATAGACTGAAACCGCTTGTAGTTTGACATCTGACCCTTTTGGTGATGGTTATTCCTCTTAGTATTAGATAGTTAGGTATCTAATTAATACTATACACATGAGGTATGATCACTATGTATTTTCATTTTTTTATAATAATTATTGTATATATGTATGTTTATGTATGTACATATGTGTGTGTGTGTGTAGGTGTGTGTATGTATATGTGTGTTTATGTATATATACTGTTTAGTTGTGAGGGGGATATGCCAGGTGTGGGCCATTCGACTTTCTACAGACTCCTCTTTCCTTATGTTGATCTGATCATTATGGGAAGGTCAGTCCCCATGGTACATAGTATTAGTGAGTTGGGCCTATAATTCGGCCTTATAATTAGGGTTGGGTGTGGGAAGGATCTGCCTTATGTGGACCAATCGACTTTCTGCAGACTCCCATTTTGCTTTTGTTCTTCTATACTGTATATGTAATATTGTTGTATGTATGTAATGTATGTGTGTACATGTATGTATATGTGTATGTATATGTAATTATATGTATATCTATATGTATTTCTTCATATTTACATAAGTTAGATAAAAGTTTGAAAGGGATCTGTAAGTCCATTGATTTGTATCAAATAGTATAAATGATTAGATTGTATTGTTAGGCATATTTCAATGTATATGCATATCTGTATAAGTATATAATGTGTAAGACATTCATTTTGTATGTAAAAGAAGTATGTTCCTAAAAATATGGCAACAGGCAGTAGGATGGCAACACTTTTTGCATTTATATGCTAGTTAGCAACCCACAGATGATTTAGGACGGGTATTTAACCCTTAACTGACGACGCGCAACATAAGTCGAGTGAAATAAATTTGGACTATGTGGCGGCGCGTGACATAGGTCGTGTGGCAATTTCAGCACGTAATGTTGCTGAGAGAGAGAGACAAGTGGCGGCAGGAGAGTAGCGAGCGTATGACTGCTCCAGACCACCGCGGCGGACCAACTGACATGAATCCCACCCTCCTCCACCCTCTCACACTCGCTACATAGTGAATTGTATGGGGAAAGTACCGAATTACATGGTTTTTGCACTCGTGTTGCGCGGTTGTTGCAAGAAAACTAGCGGTCATACAAGGATCGTTGTGGTGTCATTGGAAAGCTCTGTTTATGCCCTTTCAGGGATAGATACTTGTTTTACGCTCTGGGTCTTATTTAGGCATGAAAATGATCACGTAAACAGCCCTATTTTGGCTAAAAACACCCCGCTGGGCGGTAGATATAAATGACCGCCTAGCCCGCCAATAAGGTGTTAAGCCTCACTCTCCCCCTGTTTTCTTGCATTACCCTGAAGATGTCTTGAGAGAATAGACGAAAACTTGGTGTTCCATTGTTTCAATTTTCCTAGCGAGTTTTACTACATATACTGTATATATATATATATATATATATATATATATATTAAGGTAAAAAGACTGCCAGCCAATCAACGCTCTCCCTTTAACCTTCCCTTTAAACCAGCTAAGTTTGACAGTCTGGACTCTTGCTGTAAACATGCCACACCTTCCCGGCCGATCAATCAGAAGCCTCCGTTTTCGTAGCTGACAGCTATGTGTCCAGCTTCACCTTTAAACTCGCTCTCGCTCTCTCCACAGGCCGTTTCCTCTGGTTGCAATAGGTATAATGCATCAGTGCCAGCCCTATACTCCCGTAAGCCACTAAAACGCATTTGCAACCAGCTTCCAGGAACTTATTATGGAGAGAAAAGAGTTGAAGCGAATCAAGGAAATATTCAAGCCGCACGGCCAAAGCAACGACTGGCCGAGCGGGCGGCTCAGCCAATCACAGCGCCGGAAAGCGGGAGGCGGGGCTATCTCAAGGGGGTGGGGGAAGCTGCAGAGTTCATTCACCTCTCGGACTCCACTGGGCTAACTTCTTGCAACCCACATTCTCTCCCTCGCTTGGGCACTCATGGAAACTTGGATCCACTTGTTCCAGCCTTCCAGCTCACTCCTCTAGTTCCAGTAAGGTCCACCTCCGGCCTGGCATCACTATCCCCTACTAGGCGGATACACCTTCAGTATCTGGCCGCTTTCGTCACATCGCTGGCTTGCACACCTACAGCCAATCGATTCAAGAGGGACGACAAATAGTAGATGGGAGCGAAGATTTCCAGTTGAGCTATTGGCCAGCTCTGAGGTGGAAAAGATGTTCCAGTAGATACCTATGACTGTCTTATATTTTTAAAGGACCCATATTGGGCCACAACCAGATTTCGAGAAAGAGAGAAAATGCTTGACAAACCCAGTGGTTCCAACCAATAATAATTTATGTGTTCTTATAGGACAAAATAAAGAGAAAGATATTAGACTTATGAAAATAAATAAAATGATGACGTGTTAAGATAATATTATTTATTCTTGACAGAGAAGGCTCCATGCCATTTAGCGATCAATAGTATAGGATCTTATAGGGCAACAAATAGACATTAACAATAAAGTAAGAGGGGATGATTCATAAATAGATAAGCAACTATAGGGCTCAGGGGAATAAAGAATAATTAGATCAGCTCTAGTTTGAGAAATAGATAAGGAGGACACTAGTCCGTATGATAAACTATATCTTTTTGTTATAAAGGAAACATTGTCAATCATATTGTTTAAAAGAATATTCCGCGGTTCCGTGGTAAGCGTTATACGAGTATTAAGTCAAGAATAATATTGTAATCATAAAATATATGTAGAGGATTAAGCGGTGAATATTGTTCATGTAGGTGTTTTTAGATACTGATAATATCAAGCCATTTGTTGAAATATATTATTGAAATAGGTGTGATACGTGGTATACGGATTTATTGGTAATAGGGTTAAGAGAATGTATAATATAAGAGTGTTCTAGATAGGGAGCTAGAGGTCATAATATGTAGTAACGCCCTGGTCTCTTGAATAGATATATTAGGGCCCGGTAAGGTTATATTATTTTGGAGTTTAGTTAAGAATATATCTAGTGTTCTAGATAGGGAAATAAAGGTCAGATTTATTAATGCCCTGGTCTCTTGAGTAGACATATTAGGGCCCGGTAAAGTTATATTATTTTATTTAGAGTTTAGTTGATAATATATCTAGTGTTCTAGATAGGGAAATAAAGGTCAGATTTATTAATGCCCTGGTCTCTTGAGTAAACACAGTAGGGCCCGGTAAAGTTATGTTATTTTGGAGTTTAGTTGATAATATATCTAGTGTTCTAGATAGGGAAATAAAGGTCAGATTTATTAATGCCCTGGTCTCTTGAGTAAACACAGTAGGGCCCGGTAAAGTTATGTTATTTTGGAGTTTAGTTGATAATATATCTAGTGTTCTAGATAGGGAAATAAAGGTCAGATTTATTAATGCCCTGGTCTCTTGAGTAAACACAGTAGGGCCCGGTAAAACTATATTATTTTGGAGACTAGTAACGTGCTTTTGGATCGAAGTCGACGTGAGTCAATACCTGAATAGCGGGAATCCAAATAGGTGGTAACGGGAGCTCTCGAGTTCCAACGTACCATGTAGTGGGGGTTGACGAAATATTCAATCTGTGTATTGAACTCATTTTGGCCCGAACAGAGAAATCGTTACTAGGTTAATATAAAGCTCTTAGTAAGTTTGTTAAATAAAGTATACGAACTTCTAAAAGACTGTCGAATTTTTCCCCACCCTAGTAGTATAATTAGACAAAGAAAATAAGTACTACATTTTGGTGGCAAGCGGTGGGATTCGACAAATTGTTTAGATTGAGTATTATTTTATCTAACAGATTAGTCATAATGATGGCAGTATTACCGTTCAGATTATGGGAAGAGGGGAAAGAAGAAATCGAGTGATGGATTGAACAATTAGAATGTCAATTCACGCTACTTGATGCAGAAGAAGATGGAAAGAAGATCGCCTATATACAGGCACACTTAGGCAAGGCCCTGAACGATGTAAGAGTACGTCTAGAGGGACTAGTGTCATGGGCAGAAGTTAGGAGTGCTCTAATTGAAGAATTTGGCCGTGAAACCTCCACAAGGAAGGCCAGAGACAAACTAAAGAGTATGAAACTAGACGGCCAAAATGTGAGAACCCTGAGGAGGGAGATCACGAAAAATTTCAAACTTGCGTACCCCCACATGGACCAAGAGAGCCAGGAAACAGAAATCAGAGAGATTATGATTCAAGCATGTCCTGTGAAAGTTAGAAAGCACTGCATTATCCATGAAGTGACTACCACTGAGCAACTCATGGAGGTGATAAAGAAAATAATGGAAGCCAGAGAGTTAAGAGAGGAGAAAAAGAAAGGGGAGGAGAAAAACCCAAACAAAGGGTATCAGAGAACAATTACCCGATGCTTTATATGCAAACAAACCGGACACCTAGCTAGGAACTGTACCAACCGTCCCAAAACCTCAACACCTAGATTTAACTCAAGGACCTCCAAATGATCGACCCCTACCAAGGGTGACAGATTCAAACCAGGGAGGAATGCTTCCAGTAGAGTACAGAGAGACAGAAACCCAGCCAACAATCACAATGCCGGAAGGGGGAGAACATTTTCCCTTAAACCTCACATAGAAGGGCGATATAGTGAGGTCAATATATTAGAGAAAAACGCCTTGTGAAACCATAGTAATAAATGGGAAAACCGCGAACATGTTAATTGATACAGGGGATAACAGAAGTTGTCTTTTGGAGAATTTTGTGAGGAATAGTCAGAAAGAAATAGGGCCATTAAATCAAACTAGTATTCAGTTGTCAGGAGCCGGGGGTCAACCATTGACAATTCTAGGGAGAACTAATATGGTGGTGGTACAATGGAAGGGAATTAAATTCACAACAAATGTTTGTGTTCTATCAGGAAAATCTAATAGCGGAGTCGATGGATATCTGGGAATAGATCTCATGAGTCAGTTGGGGGTAACTATACAGTGCGGGCTGAAAGAGCACCCTACGACCTCAAATAGTAGCTACCACAGGAAACTCTCTATTCCCCCTAGATCTTGGAGAATGATAGAAATTCCTAAATCCCAGGGAATGACTGCCGGGATTTTTGAACCCGATGCACAGAATAAAGTGAGAATATCTCCCACCTTTATTACTACCGACCAGAGGAAATTAATTCTGGCTAACTTTGGCGATGACACGATCAATTATCAAAAGGGAAAACTGTTAGGACAAGTTACACCCGTGCAACCCACCACTGTTGGAACTAACAGACCAGTTTACTTACCTGAGATCCCTAAACAATTAATGTCAGATCAAGCCACTACCTTACATGAATTGCTCTGGACTTACAGAGACGTGTTTGCTCAAGATGAAAGGAACCACGGATCAGCCCGAACCCGACACACCCACAAGATACATACTCAAGGGCCCCCAATTAGACAACCTTATAGGCGACAAAATCCCATTATGAGACAAAAGGAAAAGGAACAAGTAGAGGAGATGCGTAAGCAGGGGATAGTAGTGGAATCCTAAAGTCTGTGGTCATCTCCAGTCGTCCTGGTAAAACAGAAAAATGAGTCCACTCGGTTCTGTGTAGACTATAGGAAATTGAATTATGTCACCATCAAAGATGCGCAACCTCTACCTCGTATTGATGACTCGCTGGAATCACTAAATGGGTCAACATGGTTTTCTACCCTAGACCTACAAAGTGGGTACTGGCAAGTACCCATTAGGTCAGAGGACCAGGAGAAAACCGCATTTGCCACGAGCGAAGGCAAACTCTATCAGTTCACGGTCTTGCCCTTCGGAGTTTGTAATGGACCAGCCACTTTTACTAGAGTCATGGACGAAGTACTGAGGGGATTAACATGGAGAACTTGCTTAGCTTACCTGGATGATATTATAATTTTTTCAAACAATTGGGAGGAACATATCAATCAACTACAAGAAGTATTAGAGAGAATCAGGAGGGCGGGACTTAAATTGAAGCCTTCAAAATGCCAATTAGGGGCATGCAAGGTGGCATACCTAGGGCATGTAGTTTAAAGCAAAGGTATCCAACCTGACCCCCTTAAAGTGAAAGCTATTGCAGAGATCTCACCCCTACCACTGTCAAAGGGATCCAAGCGTTTCTGGGAATGGTTTCTTATTATTGGAGGTTCATACCAAACTTCTCAAAAATCGCTCGACCCATGACTAAGAGACTGGAAAAAGGGAGGACGTTTGACTGGGATCAGAGTTGCCAGATAGCTTTCGATCAACTGAAACAAAAATTAACCTCTAACCCCATAGTCTGTCATCCTGATTTTACCAAGCCGTTCCAACTATACACTGATGATTCCGATGAAGGGCTAGGGGCCGTATTGGCCCAGAAAGTGGATGGGAAAGAAGGCATAGTGGCGTGCGCCAGCCGGACACTGAATAAGGGCGAAAAAAATTACAGCGTTACTAAAAAGGAATGTCTGGCTCTAGTTTGGGCTGTGCAATATTTCCGTCCATATTTAGCCAGAATTCAATTTGAAGTTATCACGGACCACCATAGTTTGCAATTGCTCAGAAAGATGAAGACTGAAGATGGGTTGTTTGTTAGGTGGAAGGGGATCCTGGAGGAATACTCCTTTGAAGTTAGACATAGACCGGGTAAATTATACACCCATGCCGATGGTCTATCTAGATTACCGGTAGCACCAGTCCAACACACTCCACCTAACAAGGAACAGAATGATCCTATGTATGGAGACAAAGTAAAATTTTCTGAGGGAGCCTGGAGGGATTCTAAGGACCGGGTGGTATTAGATTATCTGGATGATAATCACATGATCCAAATCCTCCACGGACATGAGGAAAAAGGGGCTCATTTGGGTCAGTCTAGAGTGTTGAAACAATTTAACGAAAGGTACTGGACCTCGCGAGCCGACAAAATTGTTAAGGAAGTTATCCAAAGTTGTTTGGGATGTCAAAGGGGGAAAGATGGATGGGGACCTAAACAGTCGCCTGGACACATTATGGCAGGTAGACCATGGGAAAAGTTATCTGTGGACATTAACCCCTCCAACCCGGATGGGCTCTTGAACGCCCATAACAACCTCGGCCCGCGCAACCCGGAAGGGCTCTTGAACGCCCATTGCTTGCATGCGTGCTTTCGAATGCCGCGCGTACATTTTCGGTATCGTGGGACGGTAGGTGGCGCCACCAGGCGTAAACTCCGCCACAGCAACAGTATCTACCCCGACGCCATCATGGACAGTACGCCAAATAGTGATTCCGCTGTGTCCGATACCGTACTTCCTACGACGCCCTTGCTTGTTCGTCGCGCCTTACCCCGACGCCATCGCCTAAATGTGTTATCTCCCGGAGGTATTGAGACGACATTGAGACTTTATGAGCGAGCTGATGCCAAGCATAATGTTGATGATGAAGTCAGTGACGACTCCAGTAATTATAAGTCGAGTGATTATGGCCATGAGAGTGATAAAGAAGAGCAATTCCTGGGATTTGCGAGAGAACATGACAGTGATGAGAGTGATGAAGGTGATGTACCAGTTGTTGAGGAAGCTGGTTTACCTAAAGACAGTGAACTTGAGAGAGTGAGCGAGTGGGAGAGTTCAAGGTCACTCACCAAATTTCGCTTAAGTGACACGACGCCAAGCCCTTCCCCTGGTAAATCGCCTTTCAAGCTACATTTGTATAAGCAGAAAATACTTGAGAAGGCGGCCGCGGCAGCTAGGGAACAAGCAAAACTACTTGGTGAGGATGAGGCTGTGAGTGAGGGTCAGCGTGGTGACCCTTCTCGTCCGCCATTGTCTCCCTTATCTACCCACGCCACCCAAGATGACCCGGATGCCCCGCATTCTTCCCCACCCCCCCCCCCATTGCCAAGGGTTGAGGACCCCACACTTTCGGCCTATTTGCCTCCTAGGTCCCCCGACAGGAGACATACTGCTGCCGAAAAGGGGAAAGGTAGGAAATATACCAAGAAAATTAAGAAAAGTAAGAGAGTTTTGTTCGAGGCTCCCGCGGCGTCCACCCCGGCCGGCCCCAGCCATACGTCCCCGCAACTTTCCCCACGGTCCTCCCCACCTCTCCCGCCTTCAACATGTCTTCCTGAAGAAGTCTTTGAGCTCGCATCACCAATACCTGGCCCTAGTGACAGTGAAACATTGCTTTCTGTCACTCGTCGCAGGCCAAGGAGCCCGGGACCTCGGGGGGACACAGCCTCACCTGCCACTCCTTCCCCACCTCGCCCACCCGCACGCCGCCCACGCATCACTGGTTCCCCGCCAGATTATGTGGGGGCCACTGATGATGAAGGGCACCTCTCTGAAGACTCTGGCCATGATTACATAGGTCCACCGTCAGGGCAAGATGACCACTCTGACGATGAATATATGGACATCGACGACCCTCGACCCATCCGCTTGGCCCGGCGTCGTGCTGCCCGTCGTGCTGCCCACCGCCCTGGCCGCCGCCCTCGCCGCCCTAGGGCGCGCGCCTCCCGAGTTGGCCGTGGGCGTGCTGGGCCACCAGCTGGAGCTCCTCGTCAGCGTAGACAAGACCCATTCTACGTTTTTCAGTGGCAAGACGTAGTTGATGAGGATGCATACAACCCTGATGTGCCAGCTTTTGATGAGGTACTGGAGGGTTCAGGCGTTACCCCCAATTTTCCTGCAGGCCCCAATGCTCCACCACACGAACTGTTTGAGGCCTTCTTTGATGAGGAGGTGGTAGGCTATGTTGTCAAAGAGACAAATAAGCAGCACCAATTCCAGGTCCACTTTTTGGGAAAGGTGACCAAGGGCCACATGAGGCAGTGGACCCCAGTGACTCATAATGAGTTCATGGTGTTCCTGGCACTCACCATGCTAATGCCTCATGTCAAGAAGCATAGGTTGCCTGACTATTGGATCACCAATGATCTGATATCCACCCCTGCCTTCGGGAAATATATGTCTCGCGACCGGTACCTTGATATCCTCGCAGCGCTCCATCTTGTCACCAACCTTGACGTCCACCTCCCAGACAAGCTGTGGAAGATTAGGACGTTGTATGAGATGATGCGAGAACGCTTCACCTCCTACTTCAAGCCCTTCCGCAAGGTCGTCATTGACGAGTCTCTTGTGCTGTTCCGGGGAAAACTCAGCTTCCGGCAGTACATCCCCTCAAAAAGACATCGCTTTGGCATAAAATTCTTTGTGCTGTGCGACTGCCAAACTGGCTATGTCCTGGACTTCCTGGTCTACAGCGGGAAGGAAGGGGACTTGCTTGTGGACCCCCTCATTGGCTTTGGCGGAGCAGTGGTGCAAGCCATGATGGACCGCTACTTTCATAAGAATCACGTCCTCTACACGGACAATTATTACACGTCCCCCACTCTCTCACAGTACCTGCATGAGCGCAAGACTGGGACTGTAGGCACAGTACGAGGGAAAAGGAAGGGCATGCCACCTTTCCCTCCAAAGACCAAAAAAGGTGATGTGTTCAAGAAGAAGTCGGGGCCCATTCTGGCTATCCACTGGCACGACCAGCGGAAGGTCAACCTCCTGACCACCATCCACAAGGGGGAAATGGTGGAGACTGGCAAGGTGGATCGCCGCACCCAGGCCAGGGTGACCAAGCCCGATGCTGTCCTGGACTACAACATCAACATGAGGCTGGTGGACAAGTCCGACATGCAGATAGGCTTCATTGACTGCCTGCGTACCTCGTGCAGATGGTACAAAAAGTTCTTTCTGCATATGGTGGACATGTCAGTTCTGAATGCCTACAACATATACAAGCTTCGGAATGTGAACACACCCATGAAGTTCAATAGCCTGCGGAGGTTCCAAAAGCAGGTGTTGACGGAGCTCCTGGAGAAGTATGCTATGCCACAGAGGGCAGTGGCACATCCTGGGCCCGCCGTTATTGACCGCTTGCAGTCTGCTCAATACTTGACTAGGCACAGGCTTGGTTCCCTGCCTCAGAATGAATCCGGAAGAACACAGCAGAAGCGGTGCCATGTCTGCTACAACAGCAGGGTGAAGCCGAGGTCAGGTAAAAAGTCAACCCTGGAGTGTGTGGAGTGCAAGGTGGCACTCTGTGCTGTAGATTGCTTCTTTGATTACCACTCCAAGCTGGAGTTCTAATAATCATACTGAAATTGCCAAATAAAATGACAATATGTACACTATAATTATATATAGGCAAAAAGTGGAAGAAAACCAATGTATTGTAATACAAAAGTCATGTATTATGAGAACATTGATACAAATACAATTACACCATAATAATATGTGAAAGTGACACATATGTATATACCAAGTGACATTCATATGATTAGAACCTATAGAAATATAGAAATCAGTGAAAAAAGACACAATAAATTGTATATAAATCGTTTACAAATCATATAACTAAGTGAAAGTGACACAAGACCTAATATTTGATGGCCAAAGTATAATAAACACCTGTGATAACGAATAATCAGTGCCTAATACAACAATAACCTACCTCAATTACTAATAAAATGTACGGTATCGAGTGAAAATGAGCATTATCAGTGACAGTGACACTCTCTAAAGCATATTTGTCAAAGTGAAAGTGACACAAGACCTAATATTTGATGGCCAAACTATAATAAACACCTGTGATAACGAATAATCAGTGCCTAATACAACAATAACCTACCTCAATTACTAATAAAATGTACGGTATCGAGTGAAAATGAGCATTATCAGTGACAGTGACACTCTCTAAAGCATATTTGTCAAAGTGAAAGTGACACAAGACCTAATATTTGATGGCCAAAGTATAATAAACACCTGTGATAACGAATAATCAGTGCCTAATACAACAATAACCTACCTCAATTACTAATAAAATGTACGGTATCGAGTGAAAATGAGCATTATCAGTGACAGTGACACTCTAAAGCATATTTGTCAAAGTGAAAGTGACACAAGACCTAATATTTGATGGCCAAAGTATAATAAACACCTGTGATAACGAATAATCAGTGCCTAATACAACAATAAGCTACCTCAATTACTAATAAAATGTACGGTATCGAGTGAAAATTAGCAATATCAGTGACAGTGATACCCTAATAAACATATTTTATATAATTGGCCTCAAAATAACTAGAAAATATCAAATAAACATCACATTCTCAATATCAAACACTAAAATCGTCTAAGGGAGATAAATACTTTGGCGCGGCGAGCGGCTAGGTGCGTCGTAGCCATGGCCGAGGCGACGCGTCCGAACGCGGGAAGAATTTGCCGCCGAAAAGCACTCGTCTTCCCGCGCTCACCATTATGCAACCAGAGGGGCTAGAGACCTCTACTCAACGCCATTCGACAGAGGAAGGTTTGTGGAACATTATTCTTTTTTATTTACAACATTACATGACATATTCATTGACTTACAGAGTAGTTAACATAGGCCAAAGATCGTCAAAACACCCGGTACCGGAGCACAGTCGCAAGCTATAGCCCCCGGGGCTGGAGGGTTAAGGGACCTCTACCCAGACAGACGAACAAAAGGTACATTTTAACCTGTGTTGAATTTTTTTCAAAATATACGGTTGCTTGTGCCATTCCAGACAAGAAAGCTGAAACCGTGGCTAGGGCTATTTTGGAGAAAGTCATTTTTGTATATGGCACCCCTGGATGTATTCTGAGTGATAGGGGAAACAAATTTAATAATGAAATCTGGCAACACTTGGGAGATACCTTGGCCTACCAGATTCAACACACCTCCCCGTATTACCCTCAGGGGAACGCTGTATGTGAAAGGAACCATAGGGTGCTAGCGAATTGTGTAAGGGATAGTCTGAGCTCACAAGGGGAAGAAATATTCAGAGGCTGGCCGGAACTTCTGCCAGAAATTGTCTGTGGGATAAATAGCACTGTTTGTAGAACTACTGGGTATTCTCTCTATGAGATTATTTTTGGAATCACTCCGAAACTGCCTCAGGAACAACTATTACCCTATCCCATTCATTCCGCCAAATACTCCCAACCAGAAAATTATCTGAGAGAGAAAGAGGAGCGACGGCAACTAGTTCATAACCATATTACGCAGCAACAGCCAAAGAAACTTACCCTAAATAATCCATATTACCGGGGGGAATATATTCTGGTAAAGAGACATGATCGCACCGGAGCTGGTAAGCTGGAATAGAAATGTGAGGGTCTCTTCCGGGTTGTGGAGATAAACGGACCATACCAAGTGTTGTATATGCATCATGGAGGTATTGTGTCTGCTACACATGTCCGCCATACCAAACGGTATGAGGGTATTTTACCCCCAGACCTGAGCGAGTGGAGTAGCGAGGAAGAAAGTGAGGAGGAGATAGAATTCGGGGCTGATAACCCTAATACATCCTCAGCTCAACGCAACACTGAACGTCCCAATCTGAGAAGGAATTATACTGAGGACTCACCGTTCTGATGGTCTTTCAATAGCAAGCCAAACAAGAGTCTTTCTGAGTCCGGGCAAGAGGAGGATGGGGGAGCCGAGGAAGCTACGACGAGGGGAGAGAGAGAATGCTGTGAACGTACTAATGATGATAAGTCTACGGTCCCCGAAAGCGAAGTTTCAGATCTCCAGAGCGATTTCAATAAGACCTTAAGTAGTGAGGAAGAGTGTTTCCGAGCAGAAATGAGGGAAAAGGAAGTATTTCCTGAGGATAAAAACCCACTTGGCTCTCCTTCAACTAAATTAAATAAGTCACAGGAGAACCGAACGACCAACTTCCCGGGTAAGAGTCCGGCAAAGCCTTCTAAGCCAATGGGCCCCGCAGAAACAATTACAAGCAGTGGTAGAATTAGCCGTCCACCAATCAGGTATCCGGACGAGGTTATAAATAGGACCCCCGAGGCGCGTGCCTGTCAGTTGAAAGGCACCATGCCTCTCCCAACTGACCCTCAGTTCCGGCTCCGTCGCCTAATAGCCATTGTCGACGGAAAGGGACAGAGAATGCAAACTACCCGAGCATTTAAGCAACTCCTCAGTCAACCGGGGCAAGTTCTATTAGCTAAAACTACGGTTGGGAGTCAGAATCCAGCACTACAGTTGCACAAATGTATTTGTGAACATAGTGGACTGGTGGATTGGCAGAGTGATGGCAAGGATTTCAAAGGAACGGTATTACGGCGATCGGGAGCTCGCCTTAATTTAGTAGGAAGCGATAAGGTAAAAAGACTGCCAGCCAATCAACGCACTCCCTTTAATCATCCCTTTAAACCAGCTGAGTTTGACAGTCTGGGCTCTTGCTGTAAACATGCCACACCTTCCCGGCCGACCAATCAGAAGCCTCCATTTTCGGAGCTGACAGCTACCACCTTTAAACTCGCTCTCGCTCTCTCCACAGGCCGTTTCCTCTGGTTGCAATAGGTCTAATGCATTAGTGCCAGCCCTCTACTCCCGTAAGCCACTAAAAGACATTTGTAACCAGCTTCCAGGAACTTATTATGGAGAGAAAAGAGTTGAAACGAATTAAGGAAATATTCAAGCCGCACGGCCAAAGCAACGACTGGCCGAGCGGGCGGCTCAGCCAATCACAGCGCCGGAAAGCGGGAGGCGGGGCTATATCAAGGGGGTGGGGGAAGCTGCAGAGTTCATTCACCTCTCGGACTCCACTGGGCTAACTTTTTGCAACCCACATTCTCTCCCTCGCTTGGGCACCCATGGAAACTTGGATCCACTTGTTCCAGCCTTCCAGCTTACTCTTCTAGTTCCAGTAAAATCCACCTCGGGCCTGGCATCACTCTCCCCTACTAGGCGGATACACCTTCAGTATCCGGCCGCCTTTCGTCACATCGCTGTCTTGCACACCTACAGCCAAGCGATTCAAGAGGGACGACAAATGGTAGATGGGAGCGAAGATTTCCGTTGAGCTATTGGCCAGCTTTGAGGTGGTGAAGATGTTCCAGTAGATACCTAAGACTGTCTTATATTTTTAAAGGACCCATATTGGGCCCGAACCAGATTTCGAGAGAGAGAAAATGCTTGACAAACCCAGTGGTCCCACCCAATAATAATTGATGTGTTCTTATAGGACAAAATAAAGAGACAAATATTAGACTTATGAAAATAAATAAAATTATGACGTGTTAAGAGAATATTATTTATTCTTGACAGAGAAGGCTCCATGCCATTTAGCGATCAATAGTATGGGATCTTATAGGGCAACAGATAGACATTAACATTAAAGTAAGAGGGGATGATTCATAAATAGATAAGCAACTATAGGGCTCAGGGGAATAAAGAATAGTTAGATCAGCTCTAGTTTGAGAAATAGATAAGGAGGACACTAGTCCTCCTTATAGATAAACTATATCTTTTTGTTATAAAGGAAACATTGTCAATCATATTGTTTAAAAGAATATTCCGCGGTTCCGTGGTAAGCGTTATACGAGTATTAAGTCAAGAATAATATTGTAATCAAAAAATATATGTAGAGGATTAAGCGGTGAATATTGTTCAAGTAGGTGTTTTTAGATACTGATCATATCAAGCCATTTGTTGACATATATTATTGAAATAGGTGTGATACGTGGTATACGGATTTATTGGTAATAGGGTTAAGAGAATGTATAATATAAGAGTGTTCTAGATAGGGAGCTAGAGGTCATAATATGTAGTAACGCCCTGGTCTCTTGAATAGACATATTAGGGCCCGGTAAGGTTATATTATTTTGGAGTTTAGTTAAGAATATATCTAGTGTTCTAGCTAGGGAAATAGAGGTCATATGTAGTAACGCCCTGGTCTCTTGAGTAGACATATTAGGGCCCGGTAAAGTTATGCTATTTTGGAGTTTAGTTGATAATATATCTAGTGTTCTAAATAGGGAAATAAAGGTCAGATTTATTAATGCCCTGGTCTCTTGAGTAGACACAGTAGGGCCCGGTAAAGTTATGTTATTTTGGAGTTTAGTTGATAATATATCTAGTGTTCTAGATAGGGAAATAAAGGTCAGATTTATTAATGCCCTGGTCTCTTGAGTAGACATATTAGGGCCAGGTAAAGTTATGTTATTTTGGAGTTTAGTTGATAATATATCTAGTGTTCTAGATAGGGAAATAAAGGTCAGATTTATTAATGCCCTGGTCTCTTGAGTAGACATATTAGGGCCAGGTAAAGTTATGTTATTTTGGAGTTTAGTTGATAATATATCTAGTGTTCTAGATAGGGAAATAAAGGTCAGATTTATTAATGCCCTGGTCTCTTGAGTAGACACAGTAGGGCCCGGTAAAACTATATTATTTTGGAGACTAGTAACGTGCTTTTGGATCGAAGTCGAAATGAGTCAATACCTGAATAGCGGGAATCCAAATAGGTGGTAACGGGAGCTCTTGATTTCCATCGTACCATGTATTTTGGGTTGACGAAATATTCAATTTGTGTATTGAACTAATTTCGGCCCGAACAGAGAAATCGTTACTAGGTTAATATAAAGCTCTTAGTAAGTTTGTTAAATAAAGTATACAAACTTCTATATGACTGTCGAATTATTCCCCACCCTAGTAGTATTAATAGACAAGGAAAATAAGTACTACTTATATACAGTATATATAATTATATATATATATTATATATATATATATATATATATATATATATATATATATATATATATATATATGCAGTATATACAGTATATGTATATATGTATATATATGAATATATAAATATGTACGGTATATATATACAGTAAATATATATATATATATATATATATATACATATATACTGTGTGTATATGTATATATATATATATATATATATATATATATATATATATATATATATATATATATATATATACAGTATATATTACGGTATATACTGTATATATACCGGTATATATATATATATATATATATATATATATATATATATATATATATATATATATATATATTTTGTTTTTGTTTTTTGTTTTTCCTATGTAAGTGAGGGAGGCAAAAGGCAGAACTGCCTATAGTGAGTGCCTCCCCCATAGTTGAAAGAGTGACAGGGCCAAAATCAAGGGACGTGCGAGCCAAAATGCCTGGACACACAGAGTTTGAAGCAATTTAAGTCATAAGAAGAGGGAAAAACTGATTCTGGGAGAGAGTTCCAGACCTCAGCTGTTGAATAGAAGAAAGTTTGAGAGTAACGTTTCACTCTTGGGATGGAGAGTTGCACAGAGTAGGGGTGTGATTGTGTTGCAAGACGGGTACCATGTGCCCTACGTAAAGGAGGTGGTATACACTGGGAAAGCTCTGAGGAACACTGATTATTATAGTAGCGATAGAATAGCGAGAGAGATGCAACATTGCGGCGGAGAGAGAGAGATTGCAGAGAATTGGTGAGTGGACGGGAGTTAATGATACGAAAGGCCTTCCTTTCAACTTTGTCTAGGAGAGCGGTGTGAGAGGAACCTCCCCACACATGTGAACAATACTCAATTCAAGGACGCAGTATGCCCCTGTACAGAGCAAGAAGCTGTGCAGGGGTAAAGAACCCACTAGGGCGGTTGAGCACACCCAGCTTCTGGGAGGCAGCCTTAGCAAGACTGGTATTATGGACCTTCCAACTGAGAGCAGAAGAAAAAGAGACACCAAGAATATTGAGAGAAGATGAAGGATTGATTTTTGTATTGTTGAAGAATAAGGGGTAGTCCGCTGGGAGTTCCTGACAGGTAGATAGATGGAGAGATTGGGTTTTGGAAGCAGTAAACGTAACAAGGTTTTCTCTGCCCCAATTGGAGATTGTAGTTAGATCAGAATTTAAGTGTTCTATGGCTTCATTCCGTTTGTCGTTGAGGAATTGCTGGCTTGGGTGTTCTGAAAAACTAATGGAGTAGTGTAAGGTTGAGTCGTCTGCGTATGAATGGATGGGAATTGAGGTACAGTTGAGAAGATCATTTATAAAAATTAGAAAGATAATAGGAGATAGGACAGAGCCCTGAGGAACACCAGAGTTTATAGGGTGAGGAAGTGAGCGATGGCCATCCACAACCGCAACTATGGAACGCCCGGAAAGGAAATTAGAGACAAAGGCACAGATGGAGGGATAGAAACCGAAGGAGGGTAGTTTAGAAATTAGAGATTTGTGCCAGACTCTATCGAAGGCTTTCGATATGTCTAGTGCAATAGAAAAAGTCTCACCGAAGTCCCGAAAGGAGGATGACCAAGAGTTAGTAAGATATGAAAGAAGATCACCAGTAGAGCGACCCTTAAGGAATCTGAGAGCAGATTATGAGAAGAGAAATGCTTAAGAAATTTGGAAGCAAGAATAGTTTCAAAAACTTTAGAAATACAAGAGATGAGAGCAATTGGACGATAGTTGGAGGGTTGAGAGCGGTCACCCTTCTTTGGGACAGGTTGAATGAGAGCAAACTTCCAGCATGAAGGGAAGACGTTAGAGGATAGACAGAGACGAAAGAGTTTGCCTAGGCAGGGAGTCAGCACTGAAAAAAAGTTTTTGAGTACAACAGGAGGAACACCGTCCAGACCGTACGCCTTATTAGTATTAAGCCCAGAGAGGGTAGAAAGTACATCTTTAGAAGAGATTAGGATATTAGGCATAAGTAAGAGAGAGGAGGGTGGAGAGGGAGGAATAGCACCGGAATCATCCAACGTGGAGTTTCTAGCAAAAGTTTGAGCGAAGAGTTTTGCTTTGTCAGAGGAAGAAGTGATGGTTGTGCCATCAGAGTGGGAAAGGGGAGGGAAAGATGAGGAAGAGAAATTGTTGGAGAGATTTTTGGCTAGATGCCAGAAATCTTGGGAAGAGCTAGAGTTGGATAGTTCAGTGCATTTATTATTGATGAAAGAGTGCTTGGCAAGTCAAAGAACAGATTTGGCTTGATTCCGGGCAGAAACATGGGAAGAATGAGAGTCTTGAGTTTTAACGCGTCGGTACTGTTTGAATGCTTCCTCCTTATTGCAGACAGCAGTAGAACAGGCGTGAGTAAACCAAGATTTTTTAGCATTAGTCTGAGAGAAAGAGAATGGAATGTATGCTTCCATGCCCGATAGGATTACCTCGGTAATGTGTTCAGCACTCTCCGAGGGTCTCCGGCCGCGGAAGCAGAAATCATTCCATGGGAAATCAAAGAAGTACTGCCGGAGAGCCTCCCAGTCGGCAGCGCCAAAGTGCCACAAGCGCCGCCGGCTAGTTGGATCGGGTGTCCGTACTGGAGAAATAGGACAGGTGACAGAGATAAGTTTATGGTCGGAGGAGCCCAAAGAAGAGAAAAGATCGACAGTATTAGAAGAAGGGTTAGAAGTTAGAAACAAGACAAGAATGTTGGGCCTATCTCCGAGGCGATCCGGGATACGGGGGGGTTGCTGAACTAACTGCTCTAGGTCATTTAGGATAGAAAAGACGTAGGCTTGTTCACCAGGTGGGTCAGTAGTGTGAGAGGAGAGCCATTGGCGGTGGTGAACGTTGAAATCTCCTAAGATGGAGATTTCTGAGAAAGGAGAAATGGATAGAATGTGTTCTACTGTAGAGTTTAGATAGTCAAAGAATTTGGGAAAGTTGGTAGAGTTAGGGGAAAGATAGACAGCACCGAAATATTTAGTAAGAGAATGACAGGAAAGTTTGAGCCATAAAGTTGAGAATTCAGAGGAGTCGAAATCGGGAACACGTGAGCAAGTGAGTTTGTTGTGCACATATGCACAACATCCATCTTTGGCTTTGAAACTAGGATAGAGAAAGTAGGAGGATACAGAGAAGGGGCTGCTGGATGTTGCTACAGACACCTGAGTTTCGGTGAGGAAAATAAGATCAGGTTTGTAGGAGGAGAGATGGTGTTCAACAGAGTGAAAATTAGAGGAAAGTCCGCTAATGTTGCAGAAATTAATAGAAAGAGTAACAGGCCGAGGTCCAGGTAATTTTGTGGGATCGTCAGGGGAAGGTCGGGCGGGTGTGGGGTCATTTATGGCCCCCCCCCCCATTCCGGGGACTCCGAGGCTGGGCTAAAATTCATCATTTTGATTCAACTTTGGTTTGGAGGAATGAAGTGTGGTGTGCATGTTTAGTGTAGTGAAGTGGATAGGAGGAGGAGATGTTTGTGAGAGCCAGCTGGATTGCTCTCAAAGAAAATCATAAAGAAAATCAGTAAGAGAGGCCAAGCAAATGAAACAGGAGTTCCAGCGACTCTTTATCACATGCCTATAACCTCACCTGGGTCTAGCCCTGATCGATTGGTGCCTACAATCTCCCCACCAATATATATATATATATATATATATACATATATATATATATATATGAAGCAGATGCTCTAATAGCCTAGCCCACAGCACTGTCCAAACGAAACGCCGTAGCAAAAAGACACCAATGCTGTAAGTCATGCACCCAACACTGCCCACCGTACTACACTAACCCTGCAACAGACACGCTCTTAATATCTGACTCAAACACAAAGACACGCAGGTTCTCTAGGAAAAGGGGTTATCTTCCTCTTTGCTCTATTAACCCGGCAGCTGCGGGGAGACTCTTGAGAGGTTTTACTGGGAGACTGCGGAGAGATTCTTAAGATCCTAGGCCTAAAAACACAAACTTTTAAAAGGCCCCAGTAGCACTTGAAACATTTTTGTTGTCTCCATACCTCATATCACTTCTCCACATCTGTCAAAGTCCCCTCCTCCCCCCCCCCTCTCCTTCAATTATCACCTATTTTCCCTGGTATTCCCTTATTCATTGGTATATATTCGTGCTAATATCTGCAAGCCGGTTGCAGGGTGTGGTTATGTGACTAGCGAGTGTGTTGGCAGAGGAAGAGGGTGGGGTGAAACTCTCAGTCATGCTCCAGACCTCGCAAGAGGTGGGGTTGCCTCGCTCTGCTCCCCATTTCATGAATGGGCCGCTCCGTATGTATTCGCGATTTTGACCATCTAAACACTATTCCCACTTGTTTTATTGTTGTCACATGTTACTAGCTTCATATTAAATGTAAAATAGGCACATATGGATAAGTATTAATTATATTTATGTTAAATTAACAATTTTAGTGAGGAAAGAATCATAATACCTACGCACAGGGGTATGGTGTATACTACAGGGGCTGCGCAGCCGAGAGGTTAAACCAGTAATACAAGGAGACACAAAAATATCTACTGCCTCCGAGCTAATATCATCTAGTAGTGCATCATGGGATGGCCCGCACTCATGGTTGTCGGCCCCCGCATCCACTAAATCATCCTCCTGTTGTGCCACTACATCCCCAGCCAAGTCAGTCCCGAGCAAAAAGTCCACCCCCTCAACTGGCAGAGTGTCCACCATGGCCACCTTACCCTCAGCTGTCAACAATGGGCACTAGGGTCACCGGGACTAAATCACAGCATTGCTCACTGTTGATTCCCCTGCAAATTACAAACTCTCCTGTGCTAATAGGTCCCCCTGTCAGGTTGTGACACATGGATTGCTGCGCACCAGTATCCCTAAACACCTTGACAGGCTACGTCTGCTCCCCGATCCGTACTGATCCATCATGTATGAATGGCCGACACCAATCAGGGGAGGTCTTGTTGTGCTCAGGTGGTGATACCATCTGGGGCGGCAAGGCGCTTACAACCCTGCTTACCGCTGGCCTACACAACCCCCCAGACTCACCTGTACCTGGCTCGCCTTTCGCAGGCACCTCCCCTAGTGTCGCCACCAACTGGACAGCCTTGGGTCCTTGGGTAGCCTTCCACTTAGCACACTGAGGTTTTATATGACCCACTTGTTTGCAAAAGTAACACTGCACTTCCGTAGAAGCTCGCTGGTTGTCAGCCTTGTTATAATGGTGTCTTATTTGTGGTACCTTTGGGTGATGAAGGGCGAACGGATACCGTGGCTGCTTGGTGCACAGGTCGGTCTATCCTGTCACCAAAACCGCTCCCCTTGTCACTGCCACGCTAGGCTAGTGCAAAGTCATCAGCCCAAACTGCGGCTTCCCTTAATGATTTAAACGGCTTTTCTTTTAATTTTGTCCTTTTCGACTATGCTAGTAAACTGCTCCATCAGCCAAACCTCACACGCTGCCTCAAAAGTATTAGATGTTTCTGAGTGCAACCACTTAGCTAGAGTATCGCGCAGGTACCTGGCACATTCCACATGCGAGTCCCCCTGCCGCTTCCGAGCCCCCTAAACGCTAGTCTGTAAGCTTCAGGACGAAGCTCGTAGGCTTTTAACACAGCCTCCTTAAGTACAGCATACTCTAACTCCTGCACTTCTAGGCGATCGTATGAATCAAGAGCCTTGCCTTTTAATACATTGGACACCAACACTGCCCAGCGTTGCCTCGGCCAATGATACTCGTGGGCCTTCACACAAAACGTAAGAACCACTCTGTGCTGTGACCTTAAGTTCATCGAAGGCCGGCACGAGTTTCAGCCGTCGAGACAACAGCACCTCTTCTGCCTCCTCCTTAGATGCATGCCCAGCATTATTCCCCAGTCGTCTTTGCCCACTAATTTCCAACTTCGTCTTCTCCAAATCTATCTCCATCTCCCTCAACTTAATCCTCTCGTCTCTTTCTATCTGTCTCTCTTCTATCTCTCTATCTCTCTGTCTCTCTTCTCTCTCTGCCTGTATTCTCTTCTCCTCTATCTCCAATCTCCTTAGCTGAAGCTCAACCTCTGGACTCCTTCGCGACCCTATCGGGGTTATAGGAGGAAACTGGGCGTAAGGGGGAACATTCTGTTGAGCACCCACCTTATGAGTGGCAGTGAAATGCTGGGGTGTGGCCCACGACACATGGGGGTAAGAAGGAGGATGCAAGGGATTGCTAGCATAACTCTAAACAAATGTACTGGCCATAGGGGCATGAACATAGCCCTGTGAAAATGAAGGGGCCGTACTGATAGGGTTAAAAGCTGACGGTGGAGGCATGGTGGCAGGTACTGTGGTATTAGTGGGAGACTGCCTAACTGCAGTATCACCTAGCTCATCTGAAGTTGTTGCTCCACTCCGGGTCCCAGTAAAATGATAGCTAGCCTGAAAGCTAGGACGCTGTGGCACATGCAGGATGGTGCCATCATCCACAACACAAGTACTAGCTTCAACCCGAGTACCACTAAGCTGTATAACTACCTTACACACTTCTTGAACTAACTCTCCGTTAGACAGACCACTGCACCTCCAACCATACATCTCCAACACACGCCTTCATTCATCACTACTCCTACTAGCAACCTCTTCTTGACTGGGTTGGGTTCTAATAAACTGCCAAATGTCCTCCCTCCCCACAATATGAACAGGAATTTAATCAACATGCGATATCTTAGCAATAGTTGTGGACACGGGTAAATAAATGAGAGTACTAAGTCTGTGGACTTTCAACTGCAAGACAAATTACTACACAATCAAGCAAAAAGTTCAATCTAAATATAAAGTAGGTGTGCAGTTTTCGCATTACCAAAAAAAAAAAAAAAAAATGTATACACAACTCTGCGACCTATAATTCTGCAAGTCGTATTGAATCTCTTAGGTAAAATAGGTTTATATACAGTATATACAGTATACAGTATATATATATATATATATATATATATATATATATATATATATATATATATATATATATATTATATATGTACATATATAACATATATGTACATATATATATGTATATATATGTATATGTATATAATTCTGCAAGTCGTATTGAATCTCTTAGGTAAAATAGGTTTATATACAGTATATACAGTATACAGTATATATATATATATAGATATATAGATATAGATATATATATATATATATATATATATATATATATATATATATATATATATATACAGTATATATGTACATATATAACATATATGTACATAAAATATATGTATATACTGTATGTACATATATAAAGTCCACAGACTTAGTACTGTCATTTATTAACCCGTGTCCACAACTATTGCTAAGATATCGCATGTTGATTAAATTCCTGTTCATATTGTGGGGAGGGAGGACATTTGGCAGTTTATTAGAACCCAACCCAGTCAAGAAGAGGTTGCTAGTAGGAGTAGTGATGAATGAAGGCGTGTGTTGGAGATGTATGGCTGGAAGTATGTGTACATATTGACAAATCAATAGTATCCAATTACCGTCCCATTAGTCTTACATCAATCATAGGAAAGCTACTAGAGTCAATTATTGCTAGTAAAATTAGAAACCACTTAGATACATTTAATTTAATAAATTCTTCTCAGCATGGATTCACTCAGGGACGTTCTTGCCTTACTAATTTGCTTAATTTTTTCTCAGAGGTATATGAAGCAGTAGATAATGACAAGTCATATGATATAATATATTTAGATTTCAGTAAAGCTTTCGACAGAGTCCCCCATGAGAGATTGATGAGAAAGGTTGAGGCGCATGGAATAGGTGGGGCGTTGTTGGGATGGATTAGGTCATGGCTAATTGGTAGGAAGCAGAGAGTCAGCATAAATGGTACGAAGTCAGAATGGGGAGCAGTCAAAAGTGGTGTCCCCCAGGGATCTGTATTAGGTCCTCTGTTGTTTGTTATATACATAAATGACCTTGATTTAGGTATAACTAGTAGGATAAGTAAATTTGCAGACGATACCAAAATGGGGAGAACAATTGATTCAGATAGAGATATAGAGTGCCTCCAAAGGGATCTAGATACCTTACACGAATGGTCAGTAAATTGGCAGATGAAGTTTAACATTGACAAATGCAAGGTATTAAAGATAGGGAAGATGCATACAAATGTTAAATATAAACTAGCTAATGTGGAATTAGAAAACTCGAATTGTGAGAAAGATCTAGGTGTGTTTGTTAGCAATGATTTGAAGCCTAGACAACAGTGTATAAGCGTTCGAAACAAGGCAAACAGGATTCTCGGGTTCATCTCAAGGAGTGTGAGTAACAGAACTGCTGATGTTATCTTAAAACTTTACTTGTCATTAGTGAGACCCCATATGGATTATGCTGTTCAATTTTGGTGTCCTTATTACAGAATGGACATAGAGATTCATTGGAGAGAGTACAACGTAGAATGACAAAAATGATCCATAATATTAGAAATCTTCCGTATAAAGAAAGGTTGAAGAAATTAGGCTTACATTCGTTAGAGAGACGCAGAGTTAGAGGGGATATGATAGAGGTGTTCAAGTGGGTTAGTGGGATTAACAAAGGGGACATGACAAATGTACTAAAGCTCAGTGATAGCGAAAGAACTCGTACCAATGGTTTCAAATTAGATAAATTTCGTTTCAGAAAAGATATAGGCAAATATTGGTTTGGTAACAGAGTTGTAGATGGGTGGAATGGACTACCAAGTGCTATAGTGGGATTAAAAACGATAGGGAGCTTTAAGATAAAATTGGATAAGCATATGGACGAGAAGGGTTGGGTGTGAAGGGGGATCAGCAGGGTTGGGCCAATCAGCGCTCTGCAGACCCCCGTAATCCTGTGTTAATCTCTAACCGTTTTGGTAAGATGATTCTCAGGGTATTAGAGTGTTGAGCCTATAATTGGGCTTTGTAATTGGGGTTGTGTGGGACAGGGATCTGCCTTGCTTAGGCCAATCGGCTTTCTGCAGACTCCCATTTTCTTATGTTCTTATGTTCTTATTTATATATATATATATATATATATATATATATATATATATATATATATATATATTATATATATATATACCGGTATATATATATATATATATATATATATATATAATTGAAGCCCTCCGAATCATAAGGGGACCAAACAACATTTTTTGAATTTCCGCGCCAAGCACGTGGCGCCATAGCCCAACTTCTCCCCTACACACTGGTAGTCGTTTGGTACCCTTAAGACGAAAACTGTAAGAGTGAGAGTTCTGGATGTTAAGGTAACTTTTTCGCCTTTCGGGAACACTCACCAATATCCTGGGAAAAATATAACATGACACAAGGGGTCCAAACGACACTCAGTTAATCCCTCCATACTCTCACTCTCCCGTGCGGGCGATGGTGCGTGAACCAATGAAAACTCGCCGCCAACCCACCTCGCGCTCGGCTCTGCTATCCCATTGGCTGGCCAGGATGCGGGGTGGCAGCCTTCACACAATAACATAGTCTCCCGCGGTTTCTGAGGAATACATGGTGGGGCGGGTTCAGTGCTCATATTATCGCTTATTACACCTTTATTTTTTACAGCACAGTGTTCTAAATAACCAATAAGTATCCGCCAACAATTAGTGACCATGCAGAACAAAAATGAGGACCCCAACGAGCCCAAACCAGGTCCATCGGGAGTGAAAAATATTAGCCTACGTACATTCTAGGCCTATCGTGCAACAAAAAGACGCAACTCTTTGATAGGAATGGACACCACCGTTCATTCCAGTGATGATAGTGATGAAGACTACATACCAACATTGTGATGAAAAGACGTGGCCGGTACAGAAGGGCTTAATATAGCCTGGCAGTGATCACTTAAGGGCAGATTTACGCTTGAGTTTTTTTTTTCTGGACCCATCTCTCTAGTGAATGCATGGTGCGGCGGGTTCATTGCTCATATTATCACTTATTACACCTTTCTTTTTTACAGCACAGAGTTATAAATAACAACATTTTTAATAAGACAGTATCCGCCAACAATAGGCTACTTAGTGACTATGCAGAACAAAAATGAGGACCCCGAGCCAGAACCAGGTCCATCAGGAGTGACAACTAGGCCTATTGGCTTACGTACATTCTATGGTGCAACAAAAAAACGCAACCCTTTGATAGGAATGGACACCACCGTTCATTCCAGTGATGGCAGTGATGAAGACTACTTACCAACATGTGATGAGGGGTCAGATTCGGATGCTAACATGAGTGATTTTGAGACCCAAGATCCTGATACATTAGGTTCTGTTGGAGCCAAGGTTGGGGGCAGTGAGGCTGAGGTGGCTGTTAGTCCAATGGTGGGGGACACTGCGGTGCTTGTTGGGCCTCTCCCTGAGGTAGAAGTCCGTGATAATGAGGAAAATGATGTTAATGAGAGTGATGGGGATAATTCTGAGGCTGTGGGTGAAGTTGTTCATCGGGCTAGTGGTAACCCAGCACGTGGAAAAGTGGCTAAGAGGGGACGTAAGAGAGTGCCGAATCCTCAGTGTTGGAAAAAAATTATGGCCAACAAAAAGCGTAATCATGGGGAGGCTTATGTGTCATATAACACAAAAACATTTGTGGCTGCTAGGAAAATTGGTGATAGATGCAATGATGGTTGCTTTGATAAAGTAGGTGAAGAGAATGTTCTAGCTATATTTTCTGGTTTTTGGAGTGTTGGGGATTACGATATTCATAACCAATATTTGCAAGGGTTAATTAGGGAAGTACCTGTGAAACGTAGGCGCACAAAGGTAGAGGCCAATGCTAAGCCTCACATATACAACTATTTTGTGAAAGTGAACAATGTAGATGTTCGTGTATGTCGCAAAGCCTTTATGGCCATACATGGCATAAAAAAAAAAGAAACTTCTTGTATTCATGAAGAAAAGATTGGCGAACCCAGCAGGTACCCCCAGTCGTGATAAGCGTGGCCGCCACGCTTCAGGTAG
Source organism: Paralithodes platypus (assembly GCA_032716605.1). Classification (NCBI taxonomy): domain Eukaryota; kingdom Metazoa; phylum Arthropoda; class Malacostraca; order Decapoda; family Lithodidae; genus Paralithodes; species Paralithodes platypus. The sequence continues at coordinate 20,678,823 of CM064546.1, read as the reverse complement.
AGCTATCACTGGTCCCCCACTTGAGCATGTGTGGGAGCACATAGAGTCTCTCAACACGACTGCTAGCCACTACACGCGTGCCCATGCCCCACACCGCAGGTACCTTGAGCATGGCCATTACCTGACATGTCTAGCGGAGGTTTACTCGGGTAAGAAGGCAGTTAGTCCCCGGTTCTACCATCATGTTTTTACAAAGCACTACAACATCGTCTTCAAGCCGCCCGCAACAGACCTCTGCAACACCTGCCAACTAATGGAGAACAAAATCTACCACCTCAAAATGAAGCACAAAGACTATAAAGAAATGGAGCAACAGCTTGCGGAACATAAGAGCGCGGCCAGAGTACCTCAGGACCTGTTGTCTGAATGTGAGAAGACCAGCCGTCTCATCCCAGATGACCAAAACCTACGCTGTGTTGCCATAGACCTACAGCAGACCTTGCCTTTTCCACGTATTAGGACTGGTCTAGCTTATTACAAACGGAAGCTGTGGGTCTACAATTTCTGCATAATTTATATGACATGAACAAGGGAGTTGGTAATATGTTTGTCTGGGAGGAGCATACTGCCAAGAGAGGGTCTGATGAGATAGGTAGCTGCATTATGAAATGGGTTGATAGAGAATTTGATGCAGGGAGACCCTTCAGGAGGCTCAGGGTCTTTGCAGATAACTGCGCGGGGCAGAATAAAAACATACATATCATGCTAATGGCCCTTCGCATGCTACACTCCATGCGCATCGAGAGGATGGAGATAGTGTTTATGGTGCCAGGCCATTCATTCCTCCCATGCGACCGTGCCTTCGGCCACATTGAGAAGAGGGTGCGATCGAAGCTTGCTATCTACAACGTGTACGAGTACCTGAAAATCATCAAAACCGCAGTGAAGCACGAGAATGTAGTTACCCACATGCAGAAGGAAGATTTCTTCAGCATTCGTTCCCTAAAGGATTATGTCACCATCCGTAAAACTACTGGATTTTCAAAGGCCAGGCAACTGCTTGTGGATTCCAGCTACCCTGAAGGCTACATACTCAAGAACACCTACCTGTATGACATGGAGATACCTGACTTGGACAAGAGGATCCGACTGATGCCTGGCAAGCAGCCCTACAGTGACATCTTTGACTTATCAACTGCCGACCTTCCCATCAAGTACCCCAACGGTGTCAAGCTAAAGGCCGCTAAAATCAAGGATCTCCGTGTACTGTGGAGTTACCTGGATGTGAGAGGTCGAGCATGGCTGGATAAGGTATTCATGAATCAGGGGCAGGCTCCAGAGGAGGACACACTCGTCATGGAAGTGGATGATCCGGACGACCCGGATCCAGATGACAAGGCTTGGGAGTACGCGCCTGCGGAGCGTTTGCCGGACGCTCTCAGGGACGAAGATTAGCTCTCTCTCCTCTCTCTTTCTTTCTTTCTATGTTTCTCTCTTTATTCTCTCTTACAATAATAAAGGCTAAAAATAATGAACTCTTCTCTTGTTTGACATCCTGTTAATCTCTATGGATTACACCTTGTCCTGGATTATTACATGACTCAACCTGACTATATCAAACCTCATTCAACCTACAATGTAAGTTGTGCACGCTGTTATTCTATTAACATTGTTTTATTATGTTTAAACCACAAAAGTACGTTCACTTACCCATAACCTTGTACTTACCTGTTAATTATTAACTACTTACCTGCCTTACCTGGAGTATGGAAATTGGAGGCTTGTGGGTGGGAATGATGGAGAATTACGTACACTACCCAATATCAGTGAATTATTATCCTTAACCCTTAAAAAGCGGCTCACCACATAAGTCGAGTTAAATAAAGCTGGACTATGTGGCGGCGCTCGACATAACTCGAGTGGCAATTTCAGCACGTAATGTTGCTGAGAGAGAGAGACAAGTGGTGGCAGGAGACTAGCGAGTGTATGACTGCTCCAGACCACCGCGGCGAACCTACTGACACGAATCTCACCTCCCTCCTACCTCTCTCACTCGCTATATACGGAATTGTATCGGGAAAGTGGCTAATTACATGCTTTTTGCACTCGCGTTGCACGGTTATTGCAAGAAAACTAGCCATCATAAAAGGATCGTTATGGTGTCATTCGAAAGCTCTGTTTATGCCCTTTCAGGGATAGATACTTGTTTTACGTTCTGGGTCTTATTTAGGCATGAAAATGATCACGTAAACAGCCCTATTTTGGCTAAAAACACCCCGCTGGGCGGTACATATAAATAAACCGCATAGGCCGCTCGTAAAGGGTTAAAGGAAACAAATCGTGGTCAAAGTGCTGTTAATGTTAGATTTTGGCCATTTTGGCCATTCAAAAAAAGAGGATAATTTTGGTTTGGGTTTTTTTACTAAAAATATAGACGTGGAACCCCCTATTTTTACATGCTGGGATGAAAGAGTAGTGCTTCAGCTACCTTCAGTAAAAATATGAAGAGGGCATTATACATACAGTATATATACTGTATATATAAAATATATATAAGAAAGAAATAGTGACCATAATCTGTGACCTTTACCATTCACCTTGACCTTTGAATAACAAAGAAAACAAAATGGACAATCGTTGCATTGACCAACCTTATTTGCCAGCAAAATTTGGTGACGATACGTAACCCGTTCAGTACAGTTCTGTAGGTTTCATTTCATACTGGATACTAAGACGATTTTATTTAGTTTATGAAGGGCCTCCATAAAAGTAGCAGGCTTGCAACTATCTTAACCCTTTTGACTACCACAGATCCTTCATAAGCTCCACAACATCGTCTAATTATAGCTAGAATACAATGAAAAAGATGTCACCGGTACACAAAGGGTTAAACAGTCTAGGAAGAGTTTAAAGACTATAATATTATCAACACTCTTCTTTTGTCTTTTACCTTGACCTTTAACCTTAAGTATTATAATATATATATATATATATATATGATTGAATTATATGTGATTTAAGTAAAATGCAACTAACAGTCGTCAGCTTATCGAAAAAAACATTTTTTATCATCAAGGCTAACTTATGACCTTGGCCTGTGACCTTGACCTTTATGTAGAATTATATTTTTGTTTGCTTTGATGTAACTAGAATATCAAATAATTAATTTCATTAAATTTCATTAAATTTCATTAAAGATCATCAGTTTGTTTCAGAGGTATTAAAGGAATAGTTGATCTTGACCTTTGACCTTCATCTGGACCTTCATGATGTCTCAAAATTTAACCTTTTAATTTTCCCTTAATGCACAACTGTCTCAACGAATTTTGTGAAGTTTACATGAATAGTAAAGAAATTAGCATATTGACTTTATACTGTATAAATGATGACGTTGACGAGTGAACTTGACCTATCAAATGGAAGTATGCTTATTCTTGTATGACCTTGCTCTAGGCATTCCGAATATGCATGATATGCCTAACGAGAATCCTACATTAAATAAGAAATACTAGTAAAAATCATTTATCGACCTTTAACCTTGACCTTTGACCTTCGACATTAGAATTTCTTCTCAAGGATTTAGTTAGCTTAACAGCAATGTTCGTATTAACTAGCATTATGAATATGGTGTAGCCTAATTTGTATAACAACTTATTGATTACAAATAGTGATCATATACTGTGACCTTGACCTTTGACCTTTGACTAAAAGTAAAATACATACATTTGGATGGTCGTCGCATTGACCAACTGAATTTGCCGGTATAATTTTATGACAATACATTAAACAGTCAAGGAGGAGTGTAGGGAAAAATGACAAATACCTGTACTCTTATCTTGACCTTGACCTCTGACCTTAACTATTACACTATTTATGTGAAATTTTATATATATATATTAGGCTATATTTAAGTAATAAGCCATAACACAGCCAGTTTTCAAAACATTGAGTAATTTTGTTTTTTAAATAATAAAAGTTGACCATTGACCTTGACCTGTGACCTTTATGTAAAAGTAAATTTTTGTTTGCATTGACATATTGCCCATGAACATCAAATAAGCATGCCTTATTTCATTAAAACACATCAGTTAGTTTCATATATATTAAGAGAATGGTTGACCTTGACCTTTGACCTTTATCTTGACCTCTATATGTCTCAACATTTATTAATTTCCTTTTCACTTAAAGTGCAGCTATCTCACCAAATTTTGTGAAGTTTGCATGAAAAGTAAAGAAAGTAGTATATTGACCTTTTATTTGACCTTGACCTTTCATTTGGAATATAATAGTTAATTGTATGACCCTGGCCTAGGTATTCCGAATATACATGGTAAGCCTAGTGAGAATCTAACAGTTAGTATGAGAAATACTAGTAAAAATACTATTTTGACCTTTGACCTTGAACTTTGACCTTACCCTTTAGAATAATTATCTAAAATTTGTGAAATACGATATCAATGTTACCAGTAACTTGTAAACTGAAAATGAAGACATTTGAATAAAAACTAAATATAAATAGTATAAGTTGACCTTTCACCATGACGTGTGACCTTGACCTTTATGTAAGAGTAAAACATAGTTTTCATTGACATTGTCCAGGAATTTCAAATAAGCATGACTAATTTCATTAAAACCCATCAGTTTCATATGTATTTATATAGTTGACCTTGACCTTTGACCTTGACCTTGATCTTCATGATATGTCTCAAAATGTATTATTTTCCTTTTCATTTAAAGTGCAACTATATTGCCAAATTGTGTGAAGTTTGCATGAAAAGTAATGAAATTAGCATATTGACCTTTTATTTGACGTTGACCTGTGAACTTGACCTTTCATATGGAATTGTTTAGTTTCTTGTATGACCTTGCCCTAAGTATTCCGAATATAGATGGTAAATTTAGTGAGAATCTAACAGTTAATGTAAGAAATACTAGTAAAACAAATATTTTGACCTTTGACCTTACCTTTCAGAATATTTATCTAAAATAGGATGTCGACATTACTAGTAGCTTGTATAGTGAAAATGAAGACATTTGAGTAAAAACTAAGACACATGAAATATTGACCTTATTTTTAACCTTGACCTTTGACCTTAACCTTTAAAATAAATTGAATTTTTTTTTTGACTGACCTTCGCATTGACCAAATGAATATACCTGTGAAATTTGGTGAAAATCCATCGAACGGTCTAGGAGGAGTTTCCGGACGGACGACGGACGACGACGACGGACAAGCTGAATAATTGTGGTGCACAGTATACGGGCGGGACCTGTGTGTGCGATACCACTCTGCTTCGCAGAGTTGATAATTACTTCACATCACCAAGAACTCTATACTATCACACTATCCTGGTCTGAGGTCGACACTGTTGCGAGGGGAGGTTCGTGGAAAGCAGATGCCCACAGCACTGTCCAAATGAAACGCTGTAGCAAAAAGACACCAATGCTGTAAGTCGTGCACCCAACACTGCCCACCGTACTACACTAACCCTGCAACAGACACGCTCTTAATATTTGACTCAAACACAAAGACACGCAGGTTCTCTAGGAAAAGGGGTGATCTTCCTCTTTGCTCTATTAAAGCAGTAATACAAGTAGACACGAAAATATCTAATGTCTCAGAGTCGGGGCCTGTCCGACTCGTGGTGATAGTGCTATTAGTATATTAGAGTACTTCTCAGGTTATTGTAAACTGCACAAAAATAGTAAACTGAAATGCTGCTAGACTTCCAGAACAAACCATATCATGCCCAGTCGCTCAGGAACTGAGAATAATATGACACAAAAACCCAAGGAAAAAGTCCAATGCAGTAGCCACACAAGACACAAGGGGTTGGTATTTCAGTAGGTTGGGGCAGGCTGCCAAGAGCCAACCAACAAACCACTGTAAATACCAACCTCAATAACACATCATATATGCATACAATTATAAATAACAATGCAGTAGAATAAAAGAAAAGAAATGGAGGAATGGTGTGAAGAAAGAATACAAGAGTGCTAATTTAGTGCAGTGCTCATACGAAATGCAGAAAATTGTAGAATGCAATATAATAGAGATATAAAGATCAATTTATGGTTAAAGTTACTCCAGACCAGCCTTCGTACTTTACAATAAGGAAACAATGAAATCTATGCGGTCATAAAGGAAACTATACTTGATTTTTTTCCAGCTGAGAGTCGAGAATCGTGGATGTGGCAGGTGCGCACTAATGTTACGTGATTGGTCGGAGTGAATGTGTTGTATTCCGTGGGCTGTTTGTGATAAACATTAAAATAACTGTTTCATTGAAATTATTTGACTCATCATATCTACAAAGTATAATAGTGTCTTCTATTATAAATCTCGTAAATGCCGTTTAGCATTGATAGTTTGCAATACAAGCAGGCATTAACCAAACATGCATCTGTACCAAAGTCAACTGATGCCCGAACGAACACTTGCAGCTCAGTACACTAATCGTATTTGAAAATTAAATGACATTTGACTGTTTATGCACATATAAAAAGGTAGTAAAACACTTTAGTACATGTAATATAAGGCAACTACTACTTTTAAAGTAGCCTACATGTTCACAGGATTTATTACATGTAGTGTTGGGGGAGGAGGGAAGTGGTTGGAACAGCCATTCCTGAGGCGGGAAGTTTAAATCTATTGAACAGACTGTTATCAAGCTTTTCACTCAGGGGTATATTAATGTAAATATATTCATGGGTATACACATATTTATGTAGCCAATGTTATTATTATTATTTTTTTTAAAAGACCTCCGTCTACGTATTGTGAAAAACCTGTTATCCTCCGGCAAATTGTGGGGTTGAGTGAGTGAAGGGGGGGGACAGTGAATGAAGGAGGATGCATGTTTTTCATAATACGTGTTGCTAGCCCCAAACGCGCGAGCAACTGTGGCTTTCAACCATCCGACACATCCCCTTTTATTAATGTGCATCACACATGTTACATACAAATAAGGTTTATGTTTTGTTTTACCCTACTGTGGTAAGACTACGGATACACCACTCCTGCCGGGGCCTCACGCAGTGGCATGACCCAGTCCTGTCGAACTGAGCTCATGACGCTGGTGGCATTGCCCCGGAGGATAGCCATCCCTAGTCTTTGCTTGAGCCAGAGGGTTTCCCGGGGTTCTCCTGAAACTTCTCTGATTTTACGGCCTATTTCATTCACCATCTTAAGGGTGGTAGGGCCGAAGACTCCTGAAGTTTCGAATGCCAGGGGCTCGAACTGATGAATTCTGGCGATGGCTTGATATTTTTCTCGCTTTTTATTTTCTGCTATCCGGGCGGCTTCACCTGCTTCGTCGGCGTTTCTGGCGGCGTTGGTTGTGGAGAAAGTATCAACACATGTGGCATCCCACACGAGGCACCGGCCATTCTTGTAAGAGAAAGTGGTCATCCCATCTGGCCGTTTGCCGTCTTCTCTGTGAAGTCCATGTGGTTCGAGGATTGATGCACAGTTAGCACTCTGCAGGGCCCGTTTTATGACATCATTTAGTGCAGAGTGTCTTGGCAGGCGGCCTGCGTTGTAATTACATGACAAGGCATGGTGACCTTGAGCATCCATCCTCCCATCACACTTGCAAGTGTGTGGGTGACAAACTGCCGCACCCACTCTGAGCACGATGGCGACCCGGAGCGCTTCAGCATCCAAGTGAGTTCCAAGAGGTGGGATGGGGATGGCGTGTAACCACAAGCCACTCTCCGAACGGGCGGCTGCCTGGAAGCGTGCTTTTGCAACCTGGTCTGCATTGGTTAGGAGATTTTCTTGAGTTTTCTTCGCCGAGATGGTATCCCACGCTTTCTGCATGCTCCTGGAGGTACCCTGAGGCTCCTCCTCTACTCCTGTACTTCCCTTCCAGGTGTTAATCGCTGCTGTTACGTCCCCATTAAGTGTCATTCCGGGTTTAGAATAAAGGATGGACAATACGAGGTCGTTGGTCGCGATGAGGGAAGAGATAAAGGCTGGGGAGGCAATATCCGAGGCTCTCCGTATGCCCAAGCCCCCGAGGCGGACAGGAAGGGTGGCTTGTGTCCAGGCCCGTTCTTTAAATTCCACGGGGGTGATGCTGGTCACTGCTTCTCGGATTATGCTGTCTAATTCTTGGAGGCCGCCATTGTTCGTGTAAGTCATCGATGTGCGCAGGAGGTATTGGAGTTTATTCTTGTATTTTACTTGTACGAAAATCGGGTAGCCTACAGCTGTGAAGATATTCCCCTTTTGTTTACCCTCAACACTCTGCCTCACCAAGCCTATAAACCACTTGCGAGTTTCAGGCTATAATCAATTGGTTAAGTTATCACTGGTTGGGATGGTATTGGTTCAGATGGTTACTGGTTGAAATGGTAACTGGTTGACTTGAGACTGGTTAGGATGTCGCTGGTTGAGGTTGCAAGGTTAAATTGACATGGAACCAGCTTTCTCAGCTAAATCGTTTTTGTTTCTACGTTCTCTGCTTAGCCTAATTGTTTTCTATTAGGCCTATATCTTTCTCTGATTAATCTTTTCTGTTCTATCTTGTCTACAACACTCATTCATTGAGCTTTTTCTCTTCCTTCTCGCTGCTTTCATTGGATGGGTGGATGTGAATTCAAATTGACTGCTTGTGATGTTCAGGGCAAAAGGATGTTGGAGCTGTAGACATCGATATTTAGCAGAATTAACAGCGAAAATGCGGTTGTAAATTAAATTATACATAACCATCATAACCCTACATTATTATTGTACTTTTGTTTAGTATTGATTATAGCCTGAAACTCGCAAGTGGTTTATAGGCTTGGTGAGGCAGAGTGTTGAGGGTAAACAACAGGAGAATATCTTCACAGCTATAGGCTACGCGATTTTCGTACAAGTAAAATACAAGAAATAGCATTGGCTACATAAATATGTGTATACCCATGAATATATTTACATTAATAGCTTGATAACAGAGTCTGTTCAATAAATTAAAACTTCCCGCTTCAGGAACGGCTGTTCCAACCACTTCCCCCTTCCCCCAACAGTACATTTAATAAATTCCATAAACATGTAGGCTACTTTAAATGTAGTAGTTGCCTTATATTACATGTACTAAAGTGTTTTACTACCTTTTTATATGCGCTTAAACAGTCAAATGTCATTTAATTTTCAAATACGATTAGTGTACTGAACTGTAAGTGTTCGTTTGGGCATCAGTTGACTTTGGTACAGATGCATGTTTGGTTAATGCCTGCTTGTAGGGAGAGCGGTGATAGTTCGGACGGAAGGATGGTTCGGACAGTGCATTTCCTGAGAAACGTATGGGACCTAAGACCCCGAGATTTTGCGGGAAACTGCGAGATTTTGTCTACTTTCATCACGCGTGATTTGGTTCCTACATCAGCTACACTTTTTAATGCAGGTCCGATTTTATGGTTTTTTGCACTTCCTATGTAATATTTTCACATTATATCGTAAGCTCTACCTCCATGAATATGTCAACCAGCGAAATATGCATTATTATGGTGAAACTATGTTGTATGCCGAAGATATTGCCGTAAATAACAAATGCTGAAGTCGCTTGTGTGAACGTTGAGCGTACCCATCAATTAACTATATAGATTCGGGATCATTCGGACAGTTGAGGGTGGTGATAGTTCGGACCAGTCCGAACCATCCTTCCCACTAATTACCAAAAATTAACTTATCAATTGTAACACTACTTCTTGTAAACATCTATATTATGAACACATAGTGAAACACAATTCTTAATATCCATCAGGGAATAATATATTTATATATTATGTATTTATCTGTGTTAATACAATATAATATAAAGTAAGTCAATTTTGTAATTTATTTGAAGTAACATAGTCCTAATCCATACCTATAATATTGTTTATACAAATAAAGGTTGTTGTTGTTGTTGTTGTTCCCTAAGCTGCCTGGCCGAACAGCCCCGAGTCCCTGAGAAAGGCCATGGCCACGATCGGGCTTTCCCACAGAGCTCTCATTGAGTGTAGATTGTGTTGTTGGCATAAGTGGTTGTGTGAAATGCAGTCTTCTATGATGTGTTTAATGGTATGGGGTGCTGTGTTACATCCCGGGCAGGCGTCGACAACGGAGTCATCCAGTCTCTTTTGATAGCTCAGGAGAGCTGGATGGTGTCCGCATCTCAGCCTGGCCAGATGGACTCTGTCCTCGCGAGGAAGGGAGGATTCGGAAGGATGGATTTCGGGAGGTCGTGCATGCAGCTGCGTGTTGTCTGTGAGTGAGTGGATGGATCGGTGAGAGATATGAGTATGGATGTGCTTCTGGAAGTTGGTTCGGGGTGGGCAGGGAGGGAGAGAGGACAATAATTGTGTGTGATACCGTGTGCTGGGTGTTGTTTTGATATTTCTTGGTGTCTGTGGGTGTGTTGCCATGTAGTTTAGTGGGTGGTCTTGGTTCGTGGAGGCTGCTGCCAGGAATTGAGTGCCTCTCATGTCCAGATGGTCTTTGACTTTGAGAATTTTGGTTTCTTGATGTAGGTGATCTGTGGGTGAAGTAGCTGTGCAGCCTGTAATGATCTTCAGGGCTTTGTTTTGAATAGTCTGTAAGGTCATATGATGTGTTTCAGCTAGGTTAGAAGCCCTGGCTGGGCTTGCGTATTCCATCACTGATCTTATGTATTGTTTATATACTGTGGTGGTAGTTTCTTTGTTGTGTCCAAATTTTGTGTGAGCAAGTGACCTGAGGGCGTTAAGTCTGGGTGTCAGTTTCTTTTTACTGTTTGTGGTGTGCTGTTTGAATGTCATATGAGTATCATATGTTACTCCTAGGATTTTGTGTGTGTGTGTATGTGTTAGGGGTGTGTTGTTTATGGTGAGTTGAGGGATGTATTCGTGTTCTCCTGTCCAACTTGTGAGCAGGGTTGCGGTGGATTTGGCTGGGGCTAGATTAAGTCTGTTTGTAGTGCACCAACCATGTAGTGTGTTGAGATAGGGTTGAAGGAGATCTGTTGATCTTTTTGGGTCATGGTGTGTGCATGTGAGTGTTATGTCATCTGCATAGGAGGCTAAGTTTATTTGGGGCGTATTGGGTGTAGTTATATCGTGCATGTACAAATTGAAGAGTGCGGGCGATAGGACGGATCCTTGTGGGACTCCGTTTGGAAAGTTTCTGATTTTAGATGACTGACCGGCAAAAGATACGTGTGCACATCTGCCTGCTAGGAAGTTGGCCAGCCACCTTTTTGTGTTGTTGTGCATGTTTGTGTTGTAGATTTTGTTTGTTAGGTTGTGGCGGGGGATGGCATCGAAGGCTTTACTAATGTCGAGTGTAGCTAATAGTGATCTGTGTGGTGGTCTAGCTGAGTTGATGCCGTCGAAAGCTCTTTGTGTAAGGTCTGTGAGAAGAGTGTTTGTGGAGTGCAGTGGCCTAAAGCCATGTTGTGTTGGAGCTAGGGGTAGGTCAGGTGTAATTAGTTGTAATACTAGGCGTTCCATGACTTTGGAGGGGGAGCAAAGAAGTGTGATGGGGCGGTGCGAGGAGGGTAGCGTGGGGTCTTTGTTGGGTTTGGGGAATGTGATGATGATACCATGCTTCCAAATGTCTGGTATTGTGTTGTGTGAATAGCTGTAGTTTGATATGTTAGTGAGTGCTTGTATGCCTTGTGGTCCCAGGTGTCTGAGGTGTATGTTGCTTATGTTGTCTAGGCCACAGGCGGGTGAGTGCTTGAGATTGTTGATGATATGCTTTGTCTGGTGATTGGTGAAGGGTGTATAGTCAGGGTCTGTGGGGAATTGTCTCTTACGTCGGATGACACGTCGGTCGTCTTTGTGAGGTTTTAGGTGGCTGACATGTGAAAAGAGATTGATGAGAGTGTTTGCTTGTTGTTTACATGAAGGAGTAGAGTCTGTTGTTGTGATTGCAGCATGTGATTGTGTTGTGTTGCTGTTGGAAAGTGTGATGCTGTTTAGTGTTTTGTAGAGTTTTTTGGGGTTTGTTTTGTGATCAAGTGTTTGTAGGAAGTTATTCCAATTTAGTTTTTGTTGTTCTTGTATTTTGTTGTTAGTTTGGGTGTTGAGTGCTTGAATTTGTTGTGTGATGTCTTGTGTGTGGGGTGCTGGGGAGTGTTTCAGTATGTCGCGTTGTCTGATGAGGTTTTAATTTCTGATGTGAAGTTGGGGTTGTGTCTTTTCCTGTTACCTCTTGGAATGTGTTTCTTGTCAGCATTTTGGATAGTTTTATTGAGTATGTGTACAGCATTGTTGATTTTAGTGATGGGTGTACTGTTTAGAGTTGTGAAGTGTTGTTCTGTCTCATTTGTGAATGCTTCCCAGTTAGCTCTTTTATAATTGGTGTATGTGTGTTTGTGGCTAGCTGGGGTGAGTCTGGTTTTGGTGGTGATAATGATCGGGAGGTGGTCAGAGCCTAAGGTTCTGACCACCCTCCAGGATGTTGTGGGGGCGAGTTCTGGGGAGCAAAAGGTGATGTAAGGAGATGATGGGTTATAGAGGGCTTGGTGAGGAATATGGGTATGTTGATGCATGTCGTTAAGGATGATGAGGTTATCGGTTTGGTTTTGTAGTACCAGCCCTCTGTCTGTGTCGGGGTTGTCGACAAACCAGGCCGACGTCTTGGCGTTGAAGTCACCACCCAGGATGATGTGAGGGGTGTGTGGGGTGTTTGTGATGTGTTGTAAGTGTGGTCTGTATTCATTTGGTACTGTAGGGGATGTTTGGGGAGGGATGTATGTGTTTATGATGGTTATGTTGGAGTTGTTGCCAGTGCGTATTTTAATTGATTGTATTTCTGTTGTGTTATCATTTGGGGGGAGGAGGGATTTGGTTTGTACACTGGTTACTATGTATGATATTTCTTTGTGTACCAGGGTGATGAGTCCACCGCCCCCGCCGACAGCCCGGTCTTGTCTGATGGTGGTGAAATTATGAAATGTGGGTGTTTTTTGTGTTGTGCGGAGTTTTGTTTCTTGTAAGATGGCAATGTGTATGTTGTGTTGTTTGATGAAGTGTGAGAGTTCGTGTTTCTTTGTGTTGATGCCATCTATGTTCAGTTGAAGAATGTTAATGTTATGTGCACGATGTATGTTGGGTGCTGCTGCACGAGGATGGGGTGGGGGTGGGGGTGAGGGAGGGGCTGGGGGTTGGGATGGGTGAGGTGGGGGTGGGGATTGGGGAGCAGGAGATGGGGGTTGGAATGGATTAGGATGGGGTGTGGTGTGTTGAGTTGAGGATGTGGATGGTATGGGAAGGTTAGGTGGGTTAGGGAGGAGAGGTGGACGGGTTTTAGGGGGGGGGGGAGTGGATGATATGGGAAGGTTAGGTGGGCTGGAATAAAGGTACTGTATGTTTATTTGATTTATGGATAAGTACATTATCCATAATTCTGGTTAAGTATAATCCATTTTTTTTTCAATATTATTTGTTTACAAATATGAAGAGGTTAATTTCGATTATGAAGTTTAATTTTGTATTTTAGCAAAATAAAATGTCTTTGAATTGATAAATTCTTGTTTTTAGCAAATCTAACTCACATAATTTTAAGATTATACCAATTAATATACGTGACCGAACCATCCAACCCTTCTGACCGAACCATCACCACTGGTAGGGAAGGTTCGGACGATTTAGAAACTTGTGTTTCGGGAACTATAGTTCAAAACTGAAAAGAGCTAAGGGTTTGAAATAATTAGGCTAAAGAACCAAATAACGAAGCAACATTTTAACATCAACTAGATTATACTACTGCTTAAACCTGAATTTCTACAAATATTAAAAAAAAAAACGTCCGAAGTATCACCGCTCTCCCATTGCAAAATATCAATGCTAAACGGCATTTACGAGATTTGTAATAGAAAACACTATTATAATTTGTTGATATGATGAGTCAAATAATTACAATGAAACAGTTATTTTAATGTTTATCACAAACAACCCACGGAATAAAACACATTCACTCCGACCAATCACGGAACATTAGTGCGCAGCTGCCACATCCACGATTCTCGACTCTCAAAAAAATAAAGTATAGAAGGCAAGCCCAACACACGAGCAGCGCATGTGGTTGGATCCAGGTCTCTGTCTGAAGTGGTGATCCTGAGATCCTGAAAGTCCTAGGGCCCACGCAGGGAGGGAGGAGAGCTCCAGACATTGCTAGACTAAACAATTATTCTAGGCACCTGGGCTCTCATTAACAACACAAAAGTAATCAAATATATATAAGACATCATTGTGCAAACTTATGATAAACGAAATAATCCCCCAAGGGCTGAACAAAAGAGGTAATTATACTCGTGGCAACAATGACAATATTAGCCTAGGCTACTGTAGGCGCCACACTGAACACAAGGGCTCGCTATGAGGGAAAGGTAGAAAGAAAAACGTAAGGAAATCCAGCTGGTCTCTTCCCCTACACATATAGGCTATATGCTAACTAAATCACTTACAACTGAAATAACTATACGTCAGGTGGAAGTGACACCCTCACACCCAGGGGGAGTCTGATGGTGCATCTTGAAACAACAGACTGCCTACACTTCAATAACACTACAAGACATACACAACTACAGTCTTTTTTCTAGTATTTTTATATTTTTGTATTTAAACATTTTCTTCTACACAGAAACACAGCAACTCCTACTTTACGACCCTACGCTGGGCTACATACGGCAACTGACAAGCACCAGAAGTAAACATGCTAATCAAACCAAAGTAGGAGGCTACACCAAAACTAACTGACCACCAAGATTTCTCCTTACAACATACCCTCCCGTGACAAACAATCAGCCATAACATTATCAGTGCCTTTAATATACCGCACATCCAAACTATGTTCCTGAAGTGAAAGAGCCCACCTTGTTAGCCACTGATTTTTGTACTTAAATTTCTCCAAAAACTGGAGGGGATGGTGGTGGAGTAGATTTTAACAGTCAGGCCATAGGCTGGTACATACACTTGAAAATGCTGCAGGGACAGAACAACATCCAGGAGCTCCTTCTCCACCACTGAGTAATTCTTCTGGGCTCGATTGAACTTCTTAGAGTAGAAGGACACTGGATGCTCGATCCCTGCATGCTTTTGCAGCAGTACCGCACCTATCCTCACAGTCAGTAGCTAAGATAAATGGCAACCCAAAGTCAGGAGCTCGCAGGATGGGATGGTGCGACAAGAGAGACTAATTAACTCCTGCAAAACCCTCCTAACAGTCTTCTTACCACTTAAACTTGATATCTTTCCGCAGTAAATTTGTCAGCGGAGCAAGTACAGTAGAGTAGTCTTTAACCTAAGACGTGCGCATGGGGGGTATGAGACACCACACGCCTGTGCGCACGTATTTGAGCTGTTCCCATCACTAACATCGTTATTTTATCATAAATATTATTAATACTTATCCATATGCGCATATTTTACGTTGATTATAAAGGTATTAACCTGTTACAGCAATAACACAAGTGGAAACAGCGTTTGGATGGTCAAAATCGGCGATACAGGCCGGGAGTTACATAAGTTATGGCTGAGGCAACCTCCCTCCCCTCCACTCCTCCCCACGTCTGGAGAGAGATTGTCGATCGATACTCTCTCTCTCTCTCTTGCACTCGCTTGGTAACAGTGATGACAACGCCCTGCTTGCAACTCGCTAATGTTAGCACGAAAATAGACCACAGAATAAGGGAAAAATAGGGAAAATAGGTGATAACTGAAGGAGGGGGGGGGGGAAAGGAGGGGATGTGGAGGAGTGATATTTCGCATGGCCCAGGGGCAAAAAAAAAAAAAAAAAAAAAAGGGTTTGTTTTTTTGGGGGTGTTTTAAATGGATTATTTAGGCCCAGGATCTTAAGAGTCATCCCGCAGTCGCCCAGGGAAACTCATCCACCTTAGTGATAAACGTGGCAGCCCCGATGCGGTCTACGGAGTCGTCAACTCTAGGTAATGGATAGGCATCTGTCTGGGATAATGCATTAACCCTCCTGAAATCAACACAAAAGTGGATCTTGCCATTCGGTTTAGGTTGTAAAGTCACTGGCGAAGACCACTCACTAAATCCCTTCTTCACCAGACGCTTCTCCAACATGTAATCCAGCTCTGCTTTTAAGGCAGGCTGCCGAGCAGGATTTATACGGTAGGGGGCCAACTTGAGCGGTTTACTGTCTCCAACCTCTATGTCGTGTTTCGCCCAGGACGTCAGACCTGGAGAATCACCAAACACGCTGGAGTACTGCCACAGCCTAGTAAACAATTCCTCTTGGCGCTTAGGACCAAGATGCTGTAACCTGTCTCGAAGAGCAACATACCCATTGCCCTCCCACAACCCAGCCGGGAGCGCAGCTTCTAAATAGTCAATCTCCTTCTCCTCCTCCGTCCCTATACTACTACAGCCAGATCATGAGAGGGGCAATCTGTACCACCTGCGCAATCGCTCCCACAATTCATAAGTACAAAGGCTTACCCTTCGATACCAGACATGCGCACCCCCGCATTCCTTGCTGCTACACCTGCCTGCGCAGCATCACCTACGCCAGCGCCATGGCCAGATGCATCCGGTCTATGGTAGGGCTTTAATATATTAACCCTTTCATGTTTTTATGACGCAGAGGTTGGCAATAATAAATAGAGTTCTCTCACTCTTATAATTACCTCTCCAAAATTAGTTTTCTGCCCACAGCTAACTCAAAGGCAACTGCAGAGGTTGAAGTAAATAAACTAAAGGTTTCTAAATACCCCTGATGGTAACAAAGGTTTTAAAGTATCCCTTGAAGGCTCAAAATTGCGTCAAGAACGTGAGAGGGTTAAGAATTGGGAGACTTTGCGACGGTCGGGAATATCTATTACATAGTCAACCTCACCAATCTGCTTAATGACCTTGTATGGACCACAAAACTTAGCAGCTAAGGGTCGACCCTGAACTGGCAACAGTGCCAGAACCTCGTCGCCCACCTTGAACGCCCTAGATTTAGCTTGATTATCATAATGGTATTTCATCTTACTTTGTGCTGCCACTAGATGCTCCTTAGCTACTGCAGGGCAGTCTGCAACCTCTCCCAAGTCTTCTGCACATACTCGAGCAGATGCATAGGGCACCCTACCACATCACTCTCTCAGGCATCTTTCACCACATCCATGGGCCCCCTGATACGATGACCAAACACAAGGGAATTGGGCGAGAATCCCAAGGACTCTGAAGGGACATCACAAATAGTAAACAGGACAAAAGGTAAAGCGGTATCCAAAATCCCGCTCATGCTGCAAGCAAAATTTACGCAGCATACTCTTCAAGGTCTGGTGAAAACGCTCGAGAGCTCCCTGTGATTGTGGATGGTAGGTGCTTGACAGCACATGCTTTATACCTAACTCTGAGAGGGTTTGCTTAAATAAATTTGATGTAAAATTAACCCCTCGGTCAGACTGAATTTGACGTGGCAAACCAAATCTAGTGAAGAAATGCAGGTGTTTGAGAACAACCTTCGCGTTCATGCTGCTAACCGGAATAGCCTCCGGGTATCTAGTTGTGGCATCCATCAAAGTAAGCAAGAATTTATATCCCGAACTGGTGGGTGGTAAGGGACCAACCATGTCAATTATGACACAAGTAAATGGCGGTTCAACTGCAGGTATAGGGATCAAAGGTGCCACGGGTATTCCTTGGTTGGGTTTTCCAACTACCTAACAAATATGACATGACATCAAAAACGTAGCCACTGATGCATGCATATTAGGCCACCAAAAATGAAAACGTAGCCTTTCAGTAGTCTTACGCACCCCTAAATGCCCCACCAGTGGTGCTTCATGTGCTAGCCTAACCAGCTCCTCCCTGAACTGGGCAGGCACCACTAATTGCTCCTCCCCCATGCCTGAGTCCGAATCCGGCGTCCACTGCCGATACAACAATGTCCCTTTTACAATAAATTTCTCTGGACCGTTCTTCCCACCAGTCATGCCAACCTTCTTGTACAGGAGGCCCAGACTCAGACTCAGGCCCAGACTACATATATATGTATGTATATATATATATATATATATATATATATATATATATATATATATATATATATATATATATATATATATATATATATATATATATATATATATATTAGGGTGGTCCAAAAAGACGAACTTTCGAATTAGTTTGCTCCCCGCCTTTTTTCTTTTCCTCTTGCTGAACAAATAAAGTGGTATTTTTTTCAGCATGATTGTGCAATATTTAGTGGTGGCTCAATGTGTCTGAAGTTTCTGCTATAGTCTCTTCGTTGTAAGTAGGCGAGAAATCATGGCCTCTATCCTCTGTAACTCAAAAAGGGCTAGAGCAAATTGGCTGTAAATTTCCACATCTATTCTTTGACTGACTTCTCCCAAATGGTAGAAATATTAGCTTGATTACTCTATCAGTTTTTTTAGTTATAGAGGTTAGAGGTCATTATTTCTCGCCTACTTACAGCGAATAGACTATAGCCTGTTTCTGAGTGTCATACCATATGCCTTGGTTCTGGGATGTTGAGGGGAGCAGAGTCTTGATGTTGAGCATTTTCTTTCTCTTCCACAAATGTCGAAAAACCGTGGCTTTTATCTTGTTGGCTTGGAGGATGCCATCCGAGGGAACAAACTCCCTTCCTCCGGCCAAGTGCTCAGCGTTTTCATCCACCATGCGAGTCCCCCGAAGAGGAAATGGACTCAGGTGCAGAATCTGTGGACCCCTGGATGTACAGCGGCCCTAGACCGTACCAAGATGAGCGACAGGATGGCTCCCCTGACAGAGGTGGCCAAGAGCTTAGGCCATGATCCCGCGGAGTTGAACATCAGCCGATCCTCTGTGAAGCGTTACCGTGAGCAGTATTGTGCTGAGAAGTTGGCCGACCTCAAGGAAGGATTCAAGGAAAGTGAGGAACCATGTGTCGTTCACTGGGACAGGAAGCTCCTTCCTTCCCTCCTGGATTCCGGAGAGAGAGTGGACAGACTCCCCGTGCTAGTCACGTCCATTACCAGTTGTGAGACCCAGCTCCTCGGAGTTCCCAAGCTGAATTCTGGCACTGGGGACCAGCAGGGGAATGCCGTCTATGCCCTCCTTCAGGAATGGGATCTAGAAGACAAGGTCGTGGGAATGTCATTCAACACGACGGCTGCAAATACCGGGCACCATTCCGGGGCCTGTGTCCTCCTGGAGCGGAATCTGGGTCAGTAGATGCTTTATTTCGGTTGCTGGCACCATATTCTGGAGGTGATCATGAGAGCCATCTTCAGAGCATGCGCTGGGCCCTCCTCCGGACCAGACATTCAAGTGTTCCACCGCTTTCAAAAGAAGTTGAACCTCCTCAACAAGAAGCAGTTACGAACAGGATGGGACTCGGACGAGACTCACCCGTTCATCGAGGAGGAAAGGAAGGCACTCCTGGACTTCGCCTCTTCCGAACTGTCCACCAAGTCATTCAGGGATGACTACCGAGAATTCCTGGAGCTGGGAGCCATTTCCCTGGAATTTCCTTCAAGCGTCCTGGGTCAATGCACCAGGCCCGATGGATGGCCAAAATCATGTACAGCTTGAAGATATGGATGTTTCGGGACCAACTCCACGACCTGATGAAACAGGAGGAAAAATGCGCCAGGGATGTCGCCCTATTCACCGTCACGGTGTACATGAAGCCATGGTTTACCACTTCACTCACTGCTGCTACTCCTAGGACTGACCTGGATCTTCTGCAGAAGCTGCGGATTTACCTCGACCCCCAGATCGCGAAGGTGTCTTCGGCCATTCTGGAGAACCACCTGTGGTACCTATAGGAGGAGCTGCTGTGCCTTCTTCGACGAGGAGGTTCCACCTGAGACAAAGAGGGCAATGGTTCAAGCCATGAGGGAAGAGGAGGACAACGATGATGATGACATCCCGAAGCGGAGCAAAGTCGGGAAGGGGGATCTTCCGATGCGGGAGTCCCTGACAACATCTCACTCCAGGAGGCTGTTCCAGAAGCTGGGACTTGAGACGAACTATCTGGATGAGGCTCTGCGTGCGTGGAGCAACTGCGAGGGCTACACCACCGCCAAGCAGCGCATCAACAACATCACGGTGGTGAACAACCACGCCGAGCAGGGTGTGGCCCTGATACAGGAGTACAACGGAAGGCACACCGCCAAGGAAGACCAGCTCCAGTACCTCCTAGAAAGCCGTCTTGACAACTGGGCGACAATGAGTGCCTGTCAAGCATGAGACCTTCGCCTTCGGACGGCTAATACCCAGAGGGGTTTTTATAGTCTGCGGGGGACCCAGACGCCATCAGTGTCAGAACTTTAGACTCCTTGAGCCACCTCTAAATATTCTTCAATCCGGCTAAAATTTCGCTCGTAACACTTTCTCAAGTAAAGGTCTCAAATATGACCCGGGGAGCAGACAAATTTGGAAACAAATTCTAACCCCTACTGTACCTGGACCACCCTAATATATATATATATATATATATATATATACATATATATATATATATACATATATATATATATATATATATATATATATATATATATATATATATATATATATATATATATATACTGTATATATATATATATATATATAGCTGACAGGGCTAAGATTCGAACCGTACAGGCAGGAGGTTCAGTCACCTGCACCACCACGAGAGTTAAAAAGAAGGATTTTGATACTTCTATCAGGGGGTCCAGTCACCTGCACCACCACGAGAGTTAAAAAGAAGGATTTTGATACTTCTATCAGGGGGTCCAGTCACCTGCACCACCACGAGAGTTAAAAAGAAGGATTTTGATACTTCTATCAGGGGGTCCAGTCACCTGCACCACCACGAGAGTTAAAAAGAAGGAATTTGATACTTCTATCTGTATTCCTTCCCAACTCGACTCTGGTGGGGGGGACAGACTGTCTTTTAATCGAAATCCGGCTGCCCTAAGCATGACAAGTTGTTTATTGGATGACAAATATAGCTGTGGTGGTGCAGGTGACTGGACCTCCTCCAAGTACGGTTCGAATCTTGGCCCTGTCAGCTATATTTGTCATCCAATAAACAACATATATATATATATATAGATAATTATATATATATATATATATATATATATATATATATATATATATATATATATATATATATATATATATATATATATATATATATATATATATATATATATATATATATATATATATATATATATATATATATATATATATATATAATATATATACTATATATATATATATATATATATATATATATATACCTGTATATATATATATATATATATATATATATTGAGTATACTGTATATCACAAATACACGTGAGCCACTAAATTTTTCTAATCTCTCAGTATATGTCAGTATATCTCTAATCTCTCAGTATATAATTATATATATATATATATGAGTGTGTTCGTGTGTGTAAAAATGTTTTATATATAGAAAATAATGCATTCGGAATGTATTTTGAGTTGCATACACATACACCTAAAACACAGAATAAAACCTTAATACAACTTATATATCCAACTGACCAGCGTGTTGTCTGAGGGCTCCTGTTACCGACACCGCCAGCGTAACCCACATCACAGTCACCAACAAGCCCATCATCAATCCCACGACTCTCATCTGAAAACGGAGAACCAGAAAACAGTATTATTAGCACTACTGTCTCTATTTACTTCTTCAATTCGATGATGTCTTTGTATATCTTTTATCCCAGTCAATACAGCGTCATTTAGATTTACTCTGACTACTTGTGTTCCCCTTTTGAAGAACTTAAAGAAACTAAACTAGTGTAAACTATCTAAATTAAGCCTTTGACTCTTACAGGCCCTTCCATAACCTAATTAAAATCATCTATTGCTAGCCAAAATTAATGTACTGTCTAATAGCTCTACTTGACACCACCAGCAAAAGCTTCAATACTATACTCTACTTAATTATAACAAATTATAATGAAACTGAAGTTCAGTTGTTACATTTTGTAAAGCAAGCAGCACGCCCAATTCCGAGAGTTTAGGTTGTACATTTTGCTCTTATCTGCTACTATAAGTTTTCTGAAAATATTTCGGTAACAGATTTACCTAATATGAAAATGATTCATAAATTGCTTACAATGTATGATATTTTTACATTGATTTATACTTTAGCTGATAATTGTATGGGAAAACTGGATACAGCTAGTAGGTTATGTAGTCAAAATCTATCAGGAAAAATGATTTGTATAATGGCTTTGACTCTAAACTATAATTTTTGGAATGTTCATCTCCATATGCCAGGATACGTCTGCTACGTCCTGATACGTCTGCCTTCACCATCACCCCGCTGAATATAGAAAATGAAGGGAATGGTATGATGGAAAGCCACCAAAAGACCCTAAAAGTTCCCGGCGCACCTGCAGCTAGTGAGCATTTTCCCCCTAACCAGACCTCAACTCCAACCAAATAATAAAGACTACTCGGACCAAAGAGGAACAAATTATCAAATCGGCTGACAATGACTCTCTAAAGAACCCTGACAAGAACACCCGAGCACCAGGGCTCGCAGGAGCTATGCTTACAGCTAGAATACCAAGTTTTCAATTTACACTACTCTCACAGCGTTTACAACTTGGGAACAACTGATACTGAATATATGGATTGACTTTAACTTAATTACAGTACATTATTATTAGAGGCAAGTAAATGAAATGCTGAGAGCAGGGATAGTACCAACATTCAAGAGTCCCTGGTCTGATGAAATGCTGAGAGCATAGATAGTAACATTATTCAAGAGTCCCTGGTTATAGCTCTGGAACTCTCTCCCAGAATCAGTCTTTCCCACTTCCTATGACTTAAATTGCTTCAAACTCCGTATGTCCAGGCATTTTGGCTCGAACGTCCTTTGATGTTGGCCCTGTCACTCTTTCAATTCTGGGGGAGACACTCGTCACAGGCAGTTCTGAAATTTTTGTCTCCCTCACTCACAGACATTACCCACAGGTTTTGCATCAACCCTGGCAGCTAACCAACACCACCATAATGGACGCGATGCCACTCACGAACGTAGACGCCTACCTCGCGTGGTCTCACTGTTCTTCACCGGCATCCTTTAATTCTGGTAGTGCCAAGTCCCACTCCACCACCTCATCAACAGAAAACAGTATTTTCAACAAGCCATGGCCGACTCTAGTATTCTCTTCGAACTTGGTTATGGCCCTTCAATATATCTCCAGGTTCATGGATACCGTCATCAAGACTCTCAACTGGGAATCTTGCATCACATTAATGCACGACATCATAGTTTCTTCATCCGCCTGAGACCAACACTTACGTCAAGTATCGCATATTTTAGACCAAATCCAACAAAGCTGGAGTTACACTCAAACCATCGAAGTGCAGAACACTTGGTCAAATACCTTGACCACATGTCCTACGTTCCCTTCGCCACTCATTGGTGAAGGCTGTCAGAGCTTTCCTGGTGCTTGATGACTATAATTTAAATGTACATTTCTCAATCAAATTATTCAAATTCCTGACGATGTCATTATATTATACGCCTTTCATCACCCATTTTGCCACCATTACCAGACCATGAACCACTCTTATACCATAGACTTCACCCTGGAATATTCAATAGCGTTACATTAGCCATCCTCCATACAGGCATTTAAAAACTTTGTGTAATAAGACCATATCACACCTATCTACTGCTCTGACAGAGATAACTTTATTGTTTTCTATGCCTCAACAATTCAATAATATAATCTAGTTACATTCCTCAGCCTTTCACACATCCATCCCATATTCTTCAACAACACAAACATCAATCGTTCCTATTATCTCAGTATATCTGTATTTTTAAATGTTCTATTAATATGGTTTTAGAATGAACATATTTCATACACTCCTCGAATACATGTGCCCTCGAAATGGATATACCATAGTCTATTTTGTCCCAGCTGACGGTAAATTGCCATGTTTACATCTTAACCCCTTCTGTACCAACGAAATCCCTTTTACTTTCTTCTGGCTGCTACTAATCGATTTTGTTCAAGTTAGGAAGAATTTCTAGCATTTATAAGGCTTCGAACTATCTCAAGCAACCCTATTAACTACCACAGATCTTTCTTAGACTACATCAAATCGTCTAAATATAGCTAGAATTAAATATAACAAACGTCTCTAGTACAGGAAGGGTTAACCCCCACGACATATTAAGGTACAGTAAGTTACGGTGAACAGCCCGCATGGAATAAGGCGGCTGGGCTCACAATGGGGGGAAAAGTGCGTCATATCATGATACAGGGTTGCGTCAAAGCTTCACATGGATATGTAAGTTACCTAACTTACCAGCCAAAATATGACTCAAATCGAGTCATAAACTAATTTATCCCGAATTTCCATAAGTTAGATTTATGATGCGATTGCGTCATAATCAGACTTTTGGCCCAAGCACCATATGACGCGATAGTAAATATAATAACGGCTATTATGAAGATTTTGTACCGAAATATTGTGCTAATTATCAAAAGTCTACATTAATGTTATTTCATTCATATGCTGTAAATATTGAGAAATCAACGACAAAAGGATTGCATTTACAATCAGCTGAAAACCAACCAACTATTAGTGCAGAATTTAAAAGAAGAATATATTCAGTCCAAGGTAGCATCAAACATTTAAAACAACTATGTTCAATATATCCATACATTACGTATTTTACCCCCTTCTCCCTCATATTTAGCCCCATTAGTTTTTGAAATTTTAAGATATGCGCCCCATTAGTTTGTCGATTTTGAAACCTTTCGTTCCATTTCGAGCGATAACAAGCCTGTAATTTTGGAGAAACCGGCCATCGGCCGGGAGATTTTTCTATCGAAAAGATGTACACATTTGTTTCGAAGGGGGGCCTTGAGGGTGTTATTTTAAGCATAATAGAGGTGTAGGAAGCATAACAAAAACAAAAAAAAACAAAAAAACAATTAACCCATTCAGCATGCATTGAAGCTGTTCTAACTTCAATACGGCTGGTATTAAACAAGTTAACTTAATCTTTGAAGTCCTTCTATGAATAAAAGTCTACCTCAGTGTACCCGCTGACTTCCAAAACTCCTTAGCAAACTGAACAATATTGTCTACTGATAGCCAGAATAAGAGGAAGAAGAGTGAAAAGGTTAACCCCTTCTGTATCGGAGACTTCTTTTTCATTTTATTCTAGCTATATGGACACGATTTTGTGCAGTTTAAGAAGGATCTGTGGTAGGAAAAATGGTTAAGTGAAATAGTTCGAAGCCTGTTAATTTGCTAGAGGCCCTTTTCAAACTGATTATAATCGTCTATAAGAGTAGCCAGAGAAGTTAAAAAGACGCCGCCGGTACAGCAGGGGTTAATAATTATAGGGAAAGTGACTCCGCATAAACAGGTCTCCTCCAACGAAAGAGTCGAAAGGCCAGGTCACGAGAAAAATTGTATCGTCAAATTTCGATAGTCAATATTTTCTTGGCATGTTTTTTATTCATGTATTGATTTATGATTTCATTATATTATGTATTTATCAGCAATGTTCATATATTTCTATTTTTTTTTTTTAGAAAAATGTCTTGGCCGAAAGCCAGCTCCTAATATATTATAGGCTCGCTATCGCTCGCTAGGAAAAAAATAGATACCTAAATGGTACGAAAGATCTTAATATTGACAAGGAGATGGGGCAAAAGGTATTAAAATCGCCAAATTATTTGGAGTAACGTCTTAAAATCCCATAACTAATGGGGCTAAGGATAAGGGTTCCAGAAAAAAATATATATTTTCCCTAAAGAATATATTGTCTGTCTAGTAGTCGATTCCTATGCGATAATACCAAGAAATAGTACAAGAAAAAAACTTGGTCATAAGATATTGCCAGATAAAAAAAAAAATATATATATATACTGTATATATATATATATATATATATATATATATATATATATATATATATATATATATATATATATATATATATATATATATATATATATATATATATATATATATATATATATATATATATATATATATATATACCGGTATATATATATATATATATATATATATATATATATATATATATATATATATACCGTATATATATATATATATATATATATATATATATATATATATATATATATATATATATATATATATATATATATATATATATATATATTATACAGTATATATGTAATATGTTGTTGTAGTATTTGTTGTCATTGTGTTTTCATTGAAAAAATGCTAAATAGATATAGACAGTTTTGTCTTTTGTCTCCGTTCACGTGCGAAGAAAACCAATGCACAAACACATGGGTAGTTTCGATTTGTAAGTATTTTGACGGCAATCCATTCAGGTTAACATTGAGGGGGGATGGACGTATTTATTTCCTCGTTTATATATTTTTTATCATTTTGTTAGTTTTCTCCCTAGACCTCCATCAAGCTAACATTCAAAACCCAAGACCCTCCTTCAAGATAAATTTGTAAAAATTTTTGATTGAAAAATATGCCGGCCGAAAACCAGTGTCTCATAAATTACAGGTTCGCTATCGCTCGCCAAGAAAATATCGACACCTACTTGACACGAAAAGTCTTAATATTGACAAAGAAATGGGGCGAAAGGTCTTAAAATCGCCAAACTAATGGGCGAATGGCATAAAGTCTGAAAACTAGTGGGGCTAAACACGGGGAAGAAGGGGGGCTAGAAAAACGACCCGTCTACCCATAAGTAACTTTATTTCGGTTGTCTACCTCTAGTACTCACTATTTCCGATATTTGTATAGTGAATACTAAAATTGCTATAAACGCACCTTTAACTAGGAGGGTACTATTGTCCATTCATTGTAAGCAGGCCAAACATTTTGACCACTAACCTACAGTATATCACTCAGAAAGGACTATATTAATCGAGCTAATATGTTTACACTTTAGGAAGGGTCAGCCAGGGAATAGGTATGGACATTTACAGCCCATTAGTTCTAGCCCTCTTTGTGTTATAGAGGTTAGGGGTTGCACTTTCTGACCTACCTATAATTAATAGACTATAGGTAGCTGAGCGCATAACTCCGCTTACGCTGGCTGGTTCTTTACCAATAATCATAGGCATACATTTTCTTCTGGATCTGGGTTCCAGGATATGATCCGGATCGCCTCCTAAAATAAATCACTTCTTGTTTGGCGCATATTTTATCTGCCCACCAATTTTGGCGAAGATCTCCGGATCGCCTCCTAATTTCAGTCACCACTTCCTGGGCCCATATCCTACGCTTACCATATTTCGTGAAAATCAGTTCATAACTTTGTGAGATATCTTGTTTACAGACAGACAGACAAACAAACGGAGACAGAAAACATGACTTCCGTTCAACGTCGTTTGCGGATAATGGTAATACAATGCAACTTATATGGATAATATGGATTAGTAAAACTCTAAGCACGATATAATTAAGTATATTATTATTTAACTAATGTCCAGTAAAGGCCATGAGTGCAGTAAGCGAATACAAAAGTAATTTTAAATTATATTGACTTATGCAAATAGTAATTATTTGTTTCACAAGAATATTTATACATGTTCGTTTCCAATATTAACATCCATTTTCTTACTATATAAGTTTAAGCTAATACATCTTAAAAATATTTAAGAATATTAGGTATGGATAAGTACATACCTAGGCTGAGAATGATAATAAATGTATATATTGTAAACAATTTACAACAAATAAGGTATTTGTACAGTAATGCTTGTATGTTTGACTATCTAAATAAGCTCCTATGTATACTGTATTTGTACAATTGTGATTTTATTCGTACAGTCGTGATCATAATTATCAAAGATTACACCAATTCCAGTCTTTGAAAACTTCAAAGTCAAGTTCCAAAGTATCTGGTTATAATAGAGCGTTGTTTTGTCTTGTTTGTTTTTATATTGATTCAACTGGGTGAGTTGCCACTTAAGCTCCTGACTGTACATATTTAGCAAAAAATACGCATATGGTTCATATAATTTAACAAGCCCGTCTTCAAAAATATGATCCTCCGCACTCCCGACATATGACAGGTTATTTCCAGGTTTTAAAACTGGCTGGTAAGATATAGGCATATCCTATCA
The DNA here is from genome assembly GCA_032716605.1 of Paralithodes platypus. Classification (NCBI taxonomy): domain Eukaryota; kingdom Metazoa; phylum Arthropoda; class Malacostraca; order Decapoda; family Lithodidae; genus Paralithodes; species Paralithodes platypus. The sequence goes on along the minus strand of CM064546.1, from coordinate 20,650,806 downwards.
AATGCCGGGGAAGCGTAGGATCGAATCCTTGAGAAGAGGTTTGTAAATCTGTTACTTAAAATTTCCTGTTCATTATTTTTGCTTCATTATTCTGTTAATGGTCATCGGACTGACAGAGTTCCTCGTGAGCTGTAGATAAACAACCAATTTGTCCTTCTCTTGGTATGTGCGAGCTGCCTATCATTGGGTGAATGTGTTGGAGCCTTCCCAACAACTGCAAATACTCTGTGTAAGGGGCCACGTAGGAGTTGTAGTAATCAGTGTCATGATAGGCCATTAGCTCCGTCTGAAATGGTTGATAGTGTCGCTCTTTCAGAAATATTGCTTTTGGTTTGATTATCTCGGCATTTCCTCTGCGATACCAGTGTGATTGCAAGGATTGAGGGGGTTGCTGTTTGAGGCTAGAAGGATATGTAAAGGACACTTTTTGGTCTGTCAAGCTGTTTGCTATCGGTTGTGACAAGGAAGTGGGTAGAGTGGTCATTTCATTATGATAAGATTCTGTCTTGGTATTTAAAACATGGTTATGTTCCTGTAGTTCTATGCTGTGAGAGGAGTGTTCTAATGTCGGCAAAGAAGTCGTTTTATACAAACTATAATCTATGTTTTCATCTTTAGCATGGTCCTGAGAATCGTTTTCCTGAGACTGTATTGTGGGAGGGGTGCTTTCCGGAAGCATGATTTGTGGACTGTGTTCCGTAGGTATTTTTTGATATGTGGTTTCAGAAAGTCCTATGTTCTGAGGGATACACTCTTGGAATCGCATGCCTAGCAAAGTTTGTTCCTGAAGCTGTAATCTTTGTGGAATATATTGCTGGGGTCTTATGCTCAGATTATGAGCTTGTGTGCTAGAAGGGGTATGTTCCTGAGATTGAACATTTAGACTGCTATGTACATGAGACCGCATACTTAGAGGACTATTTTCAAAGGGCTCTATGCTTCCAGGGATGAGTTTCTGAGGACTTATGTTTATTGTGGCATGTTCTTGAGGTATTGTTTGAGGGCTATGTTCCTGAGGCCGTATACTTTGAGGGGCACGTCCTGATATCCTGGTGTTGACATGGCCTTCCCGCTGCCACCGCCTGATCCACCTGTAGACGGTGGTGACGCTGGCCCCCGTGTGACGAGCAATGGCACGGAGAGACATGCCCCCAGCCCACATCCACACAAACCGTGCCCGCTCCCTCAGGCCCGTTGGTCGTGCTCGCCGCCGCCACTCCATCCTATTATTCTCTGTGGGAGGGAGATGAGGTACCTTGTAGCATTGACAGAGTTATCGTTCATATTCTTAATCCTTGCTATGGTTAACCCCTTGCTTTAATCCATGAATTTAATAGCAACATTCGTGAATTCCTTATATGGTAAATTCCCTTGCTTTAAATGCTTTTATTGGTTATATCCATAATCCATCCAAGCATAATTATATCTTTTAATTTTATTTGTGGACTAAAGTTAATCCCTTCTCTCTAATTAACGAAATGTGAAGACAAAATGTTAATCTTAATAACCTGGCTGTTATCTAGTTCTTAAATCGTGCTATCGTCCCTTAATGTTCGTTCGACACAGAAATAAACACCCTGTCTACATTATATCAGGAATGTGCTCGAAATGTCGTATATAAGGTAAATTATGTGACGCTGGCATAATTATAAATCACAGAGATTCAGTAATGCATTGATCTTGTCTTCAGAAAATATTGGAACATTCATATAAATAGTTGTACAGAATAATGTCATTAATCTGAAGTACTGTGAATGATATAGCACTGATCTACCGAAATAAAGTAGAAACATCCCAATGGAAATCGCAATATTTGTACATCTAGATAATATTATTAAGGGGGACTGGGCGTAAATATGTGCTTATTGATTTATTTTTGTATAATTTGTTTTTAGCTTCCTCCCAAAACCTCCACCAAGCTGTAGCCCCCCCCCCCCTTTTAATTTACAGGCTTACTATCGTTCGCCAGGAATAAATCGACACCTAAATTGCATGAAAGGTCCTAATATTGGCAAACAATAATGGAGCGAAAGATCTTAAATTAACCAAACTAATGGGGCAGACGTCTTAACATCTCAGAACTATTGGGGCTAAACATGAAAGAGAAGCAGGCCTGGTCAGAAAAAGCAACCATCCTCCCTGAAGACTAACTAAATGCTAATATATGGAATGTGAGAAGCTGCCGGAAAAGATGTATAAATTATCGTATATAAAGAGCTCCAGGGATCCTATTTTTTTCGAGCTTTCCTTCAAACAATCTGACATAATCTGCTTACATATAATACCCAAACAATCTTCTATTTCAAGAGACTGGAGTTCTCAAAAAGGGGCTCCAGCTCTGACGCTATTCTTGATTTACAGTGTGCTGGCTTAATAATCCAAAAGGGTTGGTAGCCTATGAAGTCTTATTTTAACTAACTAACTCTTCTTCATACACTGGTGGTGAGGCTGGTTAGGGCTCGGGGAGATGTTACCGAGTGGATTTTGTTACCGAGTTGGTAAATAAAATTAACCTGAAGAGGGCTCGAGATTAACCTAAACTGCCGTGTCTTTACAGTAAAATAATTTTCATGCGGGTTCAGTTTTCCACAAACTCTCAAGTTTGAGTCTCAGTGTATCAAGAGGATATTACAAGATATAATTTGCGTCGTACTTAGTTACAGACGGATAGTACTCCACCATATAGTCCAGGACAAAACAAGTTTTTGCTGTGCATTAGTATATATTGTTTGACTGTTTCTATTTTAGAAATCTGGCACATTAGGCAGTATCTAGTTTGAAGTTAACTATACACTATTCATTATAGATAGGCCAACATTCCAGAAATCAACCTCTCATAACTCAAAGAGGACTTCAGTAATTGAACTGATATTTCTACAATTTGGGATGAGACAGCCAGAACATAGGTATGGTCATTTACAGCCCATTTGCTCTAGCCCATTTTGAGTTAATGAGGTTAATGGTCAAGAATTATGACCTACCTATAATGAACGGACTATAGGTGAAGTGTGAGTGTGATTATTTAGTTATAGTAGTACTGCAGAGGCTATAAGCCCTTCCGGATCATTAAGCCAGCACACCTCGCTTTTTTCTCTTTTTCTCCCTCTCTCTTTGGCTTGTATCCATTCGGCCCCATTCAACCTACTGTTTTAAGACGTTTACCCCCATCCAGGGGTCAATATTTTCCCCAGCATATAATATTTTTGTTTTGACAGCAAGCTAAATTTGTACATTTTTCGATAGCATAATTTCTCCGGCGAAGCCGGATATCTCCCTACAATGCTGGCTCACTATCGCTTGCCAGGAAGAAATCGACACCTGGATGGGGATGAACGTCTTAAAACAGTTGGCTGAATGGGGCCGAATGGATACAAGCCAAGGAAAGAGAAAAAAGGAGAGAAGGATAAAAACAAAAACGGTGACCCCCCTTAAGCCAGCACACAGAAAGTCAGGAATAGATTCAGGACTGGAACCCCTTTTCGAGAACTCCAGTCCTTTGTAAGTGCATGAGGCAGAGATGGTTATAAAGAGTTGTGCCACTGGTTTGGGAAGCCAACAAACAACAAGCTAAAGCCGTTATCACACGAGCGCTTTTTCCCTCAACATTTATACTTAACAATGGTCTGGCAGCTTATGAGGTCAACATTTTTAGTTTTTCGGGTGCCTTAATTCATCCACAATCAGTCTAGTTTCCGATACCAGTGCAAAATATTCCAGACATGTTGCCATAAAAATTTTGATTATCACATTTTGACTAAAAACGCTTCCGTGTGACACTGGCTTAAGGGGAGGCAGACCGTTTTTCTGGACCCCCTTCTCTCTAATGTTTAGCCCTACTAGTTTTGAGATTATAAGACGTTCGGTCCATCAGTTTGGCGATTTTAACACCTTTCGCCCCATTTCGTTGTCAATTTTAAGACCTTTCGTGCCATTTAGGTGTCGTTTATTTCATGGTGAGCGATAGCGAGCCTGCAATTTTAAGAGGAACCCGCCTCCGGCCGGGATATTTCATACCGGAAAATGTACAAATTTATCTTGAAGGGGGGTCTAGGGGGTGTTTTTCTTAGCTTGATGGAGGTCTAGGGAGGAAACTATAAAAACATATATGAATACATGAATTAATAGACCAAACAAACGGTCAGTCTCCCCTTAACTGTGCGCCATTTACCGTATGCTCTCCAGACTTCATTGTGTTCAACGTTTTCATTCACAGGCTGCATAAAGCTTGTCTGGAGAGAGAGTCGGTGGTTTGATTCCATTTTAAGAGAAAAGAGTTTTGCAATATAATATAATATATATACATGAGAAGTGTTTGGACAGTTGCTTCCATTCACCATGATAACTGAGATGTATCCATTTACCATAGAGGTGGAGATAATTTGTTCTCTAGACCTCCATGAAGCTTAACAATAATATACCCGAGACCCACAGTCGAAATATGTTTGTACATTTTTCGGTAGAAAAAGTTCCCGTCCGAAGGTCGGTTCCTCCTAAATTGCAGGATCGCCATCACTCGTAAGGACAAATTCGACAGCTAAATGCCACTGAAGTTCTTAATATTGACAAATATATAGGCCAAAAGGTTTGAACATCGCCAAACTAATTGGACGAAAATCTTAAGATCTCAAAAACTAATGGGACTAAGCATAAAGGATAAGTGCTCCATAAACAAAAAATCCCCTTAACCCTTTCTGTACTAGCGGCGTCTTTAATATGTTAGCACTATGTACACGATTGTATGCAGCTTAGGAAGGATCTGTGGTAGTTAGAGAGGTTGATTGAGACAGTTCGAAGATTTATAATTGCTAAAGTTCCTTTCTAATCTGAATACAATCGATTAATAGTAGCCAGAATCAAATATAAAAGGTGTCGACGGTACAGAAGGGGTTAATGTTTGTAGCCAGATCAGTTTAATTGTAATAATTTATTTGGTGTATATCAGTTACCATACCTTATCAACTAATGCCATTTCTTAACCCCTTCTGTACCGGCGATGTCCTTTTAACTATATTCTAGCTACTATCAGCCGATTGTATTCAATTTAAAAAGGACCTCTAGCACTTAGCAAGCTGCGAACTATCTCACTTAACCCTTTTTACTATCACAGATCCTTTTTAAACTGCACATAATCCTCAAAACATAGCTAGAATAAAATTAAAAAGACGCCGCCGGTACAACAAGGGTTAATTAAATCACTTCGTCAGGCGCAGGGTCCGGAGAATGGTCAGACGGTTACCATAATTGACCACTTGCTGGTTTGCTTTTTTATTTTTGTTTTGCTTTTTTTTTGTTTTTTTTTAATTTATACATTTATCTAATTTTAGTTTCTTCACTTGACCTCCATCAAGCTTATAAAATACATCCCCAAGACCCCCCTTCAAGATAAATGTTTACATTTTTCGGTAGAAAAATTTCCTGGCCGAAGACCGGTTCCTCTTGAAATTACAGGGTTGCCATCGCTCCCCAGGATAAAATCGGCACCTAAATGGCACGATAGGCCTTACATTTGACAACAAAATGGGGCGAAAGGTCTTAAAATCGCCAAACTAATGTGCCACACGTCATATTTCAAAACTAATGTGGCTAAATATGAGGGAGATGGGTGTCCAGAAAAGCAAACACCCCCAACCCCACCGCCTTAAGGAAATTGGATGCTGTAATGGTTCATTGGGAAGTGTTTGGTGTTGGAGTGAAATTAATAAAAATAGATTAAAGATAAATGCAAAAATTATATAGGTTTCTGATAAATATAAAGCATGTTGAATTATATATGATGCAGTAATGAATGCACTGAAGCCGCATTTTCACTAACAATTCTACTAAATATCGATGTCTACAGCTTCAACTTTCTTATAGCCTGAAATTCGCATGTTTTGTTGATGTGCATGAATGATACAAAAGGCAATATTGCCTGTAACCAGTGCCCCTCACAAGGTTGAACAAGTGACAGAAAGTTGAAATCAAGGTACGTTAGAGGTCATTCAGGTGTGTTGAAAAGAAGTATGGTGCACTTGTAAAGTGTAGTTAAAATAATAGGAGGAGGAACTGTTTGTGAAAGTTAGCTGGATTACTCTCTGTGTAGGTGAGGCACAAATAGCAACAGTGGGGGAAGCCTGCCACATGAAACAGGAGCTCCAACAACTCCTATCTTATACCTGTGTGTTATCCCCTGGGTACTGCCCTGCTGGATTACTCTCTGTGTAGGTGAGGCACAAATAGCAACAGTGGGGGAAGCCTGCCACATGAAACAGGAGCTCCAACAACTCCTATCTTATACCTGTGTGTTATCCCCTGGGTACTGCCCTGCTGGATTACTCTCTGTGTAGGTGAGGCACAAATAGCAACAGTGGGGGAAGCCTGCCACATGAAACAGGAGCTCCAACAACTCCTATCTTATACCTGTGTGTTATCCCCTGGGTACTGCCCTGCTGGATTACTCTCTGTGTAGGTGAGGCACAAATAGCAACAGTGGGGGAAGCCTGCCACATGAAACAGGAGCTCCAACAACTCCTATCTTATACCTGTGTGTTATCCCCTGGGTACTGCCCTGCTGGATTACTCTCTGTGTAGGTGAGGCACAAATAGCAACAGTGGGGGAAGCCTGCCACATGAAACAGGAGCTCCAACAACTCCTATCTTATACCTGTGTGTTATCCCCTGGGTACTGCCCTTCTCGATCAGTGCCCACATTCTCCCAAATGGTTAACCCCTTCCGTACCGGCGACGCCTTTTTTATTTTATACTAGCTATAGTAGACGATTTATTCAGCTTAAGTAGGATGTCTGGCACTTAAAAGGCTGCAGACTATCTCAATCATTACTTTTAGAAACCATATATCCTTCCGAAGCTGAATACAATTGTCTAAATGTAGCTGAAATCAAATAAAACAGGTGTCTCCGGTACAAAAGTGGTTAAGTATATCAGTAAACAGACTGTCCCTATTAAGGGGAGATTTCCTCTTGAGGGATATATTTTTGGACCCCTTTCTTCCTCATGTCTAGCCCCATTGCTTTTAAGATTTTTAAGACGTTCGTCCCATTAGTTTGGCGAATATAAGAACTGTTTTTCCTGACGAGTGATAGCGAGCCTGTTATTTAAGAGGAACCGGCCTTCGGCCAGTATTTTTTTTTTACCGAAAAATATACAAATGTATCTTGAAATGGGGTCTAGGGGGTGTACATTTAAGCTTGATGGCCGTCTAGGGAACACACTATAAACCTCCCCTTAACCCCTTCAGCACCATGACGTCTCTTTGTAAAATTATACTATTTTGTTGTAGCTTAAGAAGAACTTATGTACACATTTATCTCGAGGGAGGGTCTAAGGGGTGTTTTTTTTAAGTTTGATGGAGGTCCAGCGAGGGAACTAAAATATAATAATAAAAAATAAATTGAAAAACAAATAGTAAATAAATAGCCCATCCCCCTTAACTTATTACCCAATGCCCAATAAATAGCCCATCCCCCTTAACTTATTACCCAATGCCCAATAAATAGCCCATCCCCCTTAACTTATTACCCAATGCCCAATAAATAGCCCATCCCCCTTAACTTATTACCCAATGCCCAATAAATAGCCCATCCCCCTTAACCTATTACCCAATGCCCAATAAATAGCCCATCCCCCTTAACTTATTACCCAATGCCCAATAAATAGCCCATCCCCCTTAACTTATTACCCAATGCCCAATAAATAGCCCATCCCCCTTAACTTATTACCCAATGCCCAATAAATAGCCCATCCCCCTTAACCTATTACCCAATGCCCAATAAATAGCCCATCCCCCTTAACCTATTACCCAATGCCCAATAAATAGCCCATCCCCCTTAACTTATTACCCAATGCCCAATAAATAGCCCATCCCCCTTAACTTATTACCCAATGCCCAATAAATAGCCCATCCCCCTTAACCTATTACCCAATGCCCAATAAATAGCCCATCCCCCTTAACCTATTACCCAATGTGCAATTACCCAATGCCGACGATATAACAATTTTCATATCTTCGACCCCTATCTTTTATTACAGGAGTTTCCTGTGTTTTTAACCATTTGAAGATTATGACGCATTTTGACAGTTTGTATACAGTTTAGGAAGGATCTGTTGTAATTATAAGGGTAAAGACTATCTCAATCAACCCTCTGACTTCCATATACCCTACCTAATCTGAATACAATCGTCTAATAATAGCCAGGAAACAGAAAAGGAATTCGTAATCAGATCTTGAGAGGGTTAAGTTAATACATAACTTAGTAACGAAGATAACTATATCACAATTAAGGGACCCCACCTCGCTTTTGTTCTCTTTCTCTCCCTCTCTCTGGCTCGCTATCGCTCGTCAGGAATAAATCGACACCTGGATGGGGATAATCGTCTTAAAACAGTTGGCTGAATGGGGCCGAATGGACACAAGCCGGGGAAAGAGAGAAAGGGAGAAAAAGATACGAAAAGCCGGAGACCCCCTTAATTAACAACTACGCCTATAAACTCCAACCTCAAGTATCTTTAGCAATACGTCTCTCACAGTTTAGTACCGAAGATGATAATACATAAGTAAGTATAACCTATTTGATACCTACGACTCCAAGTTCCTTATATAGGAATTATCCGTGTCTATACAGTAAGTCACTATACAGCTTATCACCGAAGATAATATATCAAATAAACTCCAACCCCAAGTAGCTTAAGGGAGCCCACCTCGCTTTTTCTTCTCTTTCTCTCCCTCTCTCTTTGCCTTGTATCCATTCGGCCTCATTCAGCCTACCGTTTTAAGACTTTACCCCATCCAGGTGTCAATATTTTCCTGGCGAGCGGTAGCGAGCCAGCATATATATATATTTTGTTTATAGCAAGCTAAATTTATACATTTTTCAATAAAAAAATGGCTCGGCCGAAGTCAGATTTCTCCATACAATGCTGGCTCGCTATCGCTCGCCAGGAAGAAATTGACACCTGGATGGGGATAAACGTCTTAAAACAGTTGAATAAATGGGGCAGAATGGATACAAGCCAGGGAAAGAGAGGAAAGGAGAGTAAGATATAAACAAGCCGATGACCCCCCTTAACCCATTATTTACCGGCGACGTCTTTTATATTTGATTTCAGCTACATTTAGACGATTATATTAAGTTTAGGATTATGGTAGCTGAAAGGATGAAATGAGATAGTTTGTAGCCATGATATTGGTAGACGTCCTTCCTAAGCTGAATAGCACCGTCTAACAGTTGCCCGAATATAATGAAAAGGATGTCACCGGTAATGTGTGGGTTATCGTATACGCCTCCCACAACTTAGTATGGAAGATGATAATATTATTTAATTTTAACTTCGTTCTTAACACCAATAACCCCCAAAGGAAATTAATGACAACATGTAATTCTCCCAGGATATCTCATACAAAACTTACACGCTCTAAACATTACACCACCAAGACAGATTTCATACCTAAGATTGCAAGCTTCTATCACAGGAATCAGCAGCGCCAGTAGGCCTCTCAGAGCTCGGCGGCACAAATGTCCTCCCTCTGGATGCTTGAAGCCAAGTGCCACCTTAGATTAACTCCACGGGAAATATCTAGGCCTCTCCTACAACGCCCCCTCACCCCATTGGTTCATTTCACCAGCACGACGGAGTGAGAGAAGCATGTGATTGGTCAGTGGTCGCTGTGAAACCTTTCCCCTGACCTATGGAAATGTTCGTAACGTTGCGTCTTGGGTGATAACAAGTGAGAAAAGTATTATGGTAATCACAGGCGCTCGCTGTTCTTTGGGGGGATGTAGCTTTGCCTATTATAAGCTTTGGTTGTGTTGATATAACAATATGTGATTACGTTCTACTTATTTTGGGGTAGATATTTTCATCTACTTTTCTTGATATGGTAAGAATAAATAATAGTGTCACTTTATATAGCATCAATTATCTGCATTATAGGATTATCCCTTATTAAAAAATAATATTTATTTACAGAGAAAGCTTATTTCATACCGAAAGTGTTGCTGATGTTGCTATAATACACATTTGTCAAATCTTGTAATCTAGGAAGATTTGTATGACTGAAGACATAATCGTTTTTTTGTGTTTTGCTATGAAATACTTTTCAGAAGTGCTTGCAGACTTTCTTCATAACTGTATTATAATCAATCCAAAAAACGTAATTAAACTACAAGTCAATGTAAGACATCGAAGGCACATGAAATAGTTATTTCCCTTTATGACGAAGATGGTAATTCTTTAATCGGTAAATTAAAAGAAAAAGTAATTAATTATTTGTTAAATATATAATGATTTACTATCATTCCTCTTTGTTGCTTTACATTGAGTCTATGGAGAATCCAATTACTATTGTAAAGTATTATACTGTAAATATACATACGAAGACGGTATATAAGATTGTCGAAACATATAATCGCAGATTCTACCTTTTTCTTTATAAAGGTTATATGTGGCTTGTATTGTCGTCAAAGATTATTTTCAATAGTAACCCTTTCAAGGTACGAGGAACCCTTTCCTGTTTTTAGTATGGCTATCATTAGACGATTTTATTAATTTTAGGAAGACATTTTGGCAGTCAGAAAGTTACTAGAGATTTTGAGATATATATTATCCGTTGGATAACTAAATAGCCTTCCTAAGCTGTATACAATCGTCTAATGAGAGTCAAAATAAAAAGCTAAAACACTGCATAAACCACAGGAGATAATCAATGTGTCTATATCCTTATTAGTATTGCTGTATGTGATTGTAATCAAATTAGATAAATTATCACTTCCTTAAAAGCACAATAAAAAAAGGAAAGAATATACAAATTCATAGAAATAAAACAGATAATAAAGAAGTGGCAAACAATTATTTTAAAAACAATATTCTTAACTCCAAGAACTTCATCACGATTTGAATCTTTTTGCAAATTAGGACAATTACTCGTGAAAAAAAGTATTTGCGTAATAATATTTGGTTTCATTAGTATGGTCTTTCTACCACACATTACACAACACATTTCAACACTTTCTGTACGATAATACCTTCATGTGTATATTTTATCTAAAATTACATGATTTCATTCAACTGACAATTAGCTTGCCTCTCAAATTCAAAGAGCCAAGAATTACATTTCAATCAAATCACCATTATTTATAATCCAGTTACCGTCAGCAGAATTTATTCAGCGTATCAGATTTATCCATATATCCTATCGTCGCATGTTTATCACAATACTATAAACACATACAATGATATTCCCTACAGAGATTCAGCTTTACGGTTCAATATTTCACCAACATCGTATCCATATAATTTATAGTATTATATAAATATTGTTATAATCGCCATCCTGCTAATTCCCCCCCTCCCCTCCCCCCTTTCTATCATGTACAACTACAGTACGATAAAGCCATATTCCTAATACATTGTATATATTATATATATATATATATATATATATATATATATATATATATATATATATACCGGTATATATATATATACTTTATATTATACAGTATATATATATATATATATATATATATATATATATATATATATATATACTGTATATATATATTTCTACATATATACAGTATATGTATACACCACTGCCGTGGTGTAGTTGATTAAAGCGCTGGCTATCGTCCTAACGGTCGACGGTTCGAACCCCACTGAGAGATTAGAAACATATATATATATATATATATATATATATATATATATATATATATATGTATATATATATATATATATATATATATATATATTTATATTTATATATACTGTATAATATAAAGTTCTTTGACCTGAATGTTGGTTTGAAACAGGGGTGTGTGATGTCCCCGTGGTTGTTTACTGTATATATGGATGGAGTTATGAAAGAAATACTATCAAGAGCAGTGGATGTTGGTGTATCGCTGAAAAGGGAGGGAATTGAGTGGAAGCTACCTATACTGCTGTTTGCGGATGATACAGTTCTGATGAGTGATAATGAATGGGAGTTGCAGGGTCTGGTAAATGAGTTTGGAACAGTGTGCGAAAAACGGAATTTGAAGGTAAATACGGGGAAGAGCAAGGTTATGGTCTTCGAAAGGGGTGAAGTCACAGAGTGTGAGGTGAAGCTGAACGGTCAGGCTATGGAGATCGTCAACTCTTTTAAGTATCTGGGCAGTGTGTTGAGTAAAAATGGGACTATGGATGAAGAGGTGCGGGAGAGGGTACAACAGGGGAAGAGGGTTGTAGGAACGCTAAAAGCAGTAACAAGAAATAGGGTGGTCAGTATGGAAGTGAAGAAGTCCTTGCATGACAGTGTGGTAATCCCGACACTGACTTACGGAAGCGAAGCATGGACGTTGGTTGAGAGACTCAGACCAAGAGTGAGAGCAGTGGAAATGAATTACTTAAGGAGTGCGTGCGGAGTTACATGGAGGGATAGACAGACTAATGAGGAAGTAAGAAGGAGGTGTGGTGTGGAGGTAGATGTGCTGGAAAGTGTGAAAAGGAACAACTTGAGATGGTTCGGCCATATGGAACGTATGGAAAGCGAGAGAATGACTAAGAGGGTGTATGAGAGCGAGGTGGAGGGACAGAGGGGGAGAGGTAGACCGAATATGAGGTGGAAGGATGGAGTGAGGAAGTACATGAACGAAGGTGGTGCTGGTTGGGGGGAGGGGCGTCGACTGACTGGGGACAGAGGTGCATGGGGGCGGTTCGTTCGTGGCCACCCCTTCGGGGATCACGGCGTCAGGCAATAGATAGATAGATAGATATATATATATATATATATATATATATATATATATACAGTATATGTATACATATATATATATATATATATATATATATATATATATATATATATATATATGTATATATATATAAATATAAATATTTATATTTATAGATATATATATATACCTGTATATATATACAGGTATATATATATATATATATATATATATATATATATATATATATATATATATATATATATATATATATATATATATATATATATTATGTCGGGCTATAATATTTACAGCTCGTAATATAGTCTTTACTAAACTCCAGATCTGGACTTATAGACCGTAAATAACTCAACAGGGTCAAATCGAACACGTTCTTAATCTCACAAATAGGTATTCAATTAGGTACTACAGAACTCAATAACAACACACATAACAATTATACACAAGTTTATTCAAAGATAAATATACCTGAAACTCAGATGCAGCTTCACCTGGATAATTATTAGAACTATCAGGCAGGGAATACAAGGCATATAAATAGTAGATCATTAATGGGGAGCAATTGCTCTTCAACTGTGGTTTTAAACAAGGTGAATAATATGCAACAAAATAATACACGTGACTTATAGAATCAACCCTTAATAATAATAATAATAATGATGTGAGTCGAGTGTCTTTCGTGAATAAATCAACAGTGAAAGAAAGTAGAACACAATCTCAAACAAGAGAATCTGGGTGAATTGAGAGGGTAAATAAGCACACAGGTAGTGGGGTGAGTCACACGGTAGGTAGTGGCGAGCTAGCCAGGTAGTCGCGTTTACTAAGGTGACCTTATCATTAGCTAGTGGGGTCAGGTCATATAAATTTTGTACTGCGGGGGTGGAAATTTAGTTTTGAATTAGTGCAACTATGAACTCAGTTTCAATGATAGTATTATGAAATTGGTGGCAGAATAGTAATTAATTATTTGCACAATTTATTCTCAAGGAAACTCAAATTATGTAATTTATGATGGGAATCTTATATTCACTTCAAACGATCGATCGTATGTAATAATAACGAAATGAGTCGAGGAATTCAGATGTAAATTTAATATACAATTATGAATTGACTATAGAAGAATAACTATTAATTGTATTTAAGAACAGATAGTAATTGACTAAACAAACTTAGACAATGAATGCTCTGGAAACACTCAGAAAAGGAAAGTGTACTTGATAATTAATACAACATTAATTACGAATGGGAGATATTGCACACAACAAAGTTGTGCTGAGGAAATACTCAAGATAGTATAACCAAGATGTCTGAACGAGTTAACAGAGTCTTAAGAGAATATACACCGTAACACGGGGTGTATAGAATATGATGAACAATTAAGTAACAGAAATTATGCAATGCTCGAATTGCTAAGCACGAAGAATCAGAATGACTTACATCAGTAATCAAATGAACGTAAATACTAATTCATAAAATAATTACAATGGTGGTTAATCAAGAGAGTAAAAATTGGGGAGCTCGGGAAGTAAATGTGTTGATAGAATAACAATACTTCTCAATGAGGAGACTGAGTTAAATTAATTATGAAAATGGGCGTAAGTTCTAGGTAATCAATGATGGAGTAAGGAGGGGAATTATAACACGAAATACACTTCGACCTCAACTTGCAAAATACACAACAGAATACATATATTAGGAAAATCTGTGAGTGTGTGGCAACGTGAATTAATTAACACAAATATATATATAACGTATGCGTAGGACGGTCTAGAGAAGATAAATAAATTATGAGCACTAGGTCTTGGACACAGACCTTAACTATTTTTTATATAAGAATTCAGAAGGATTAACACAGTACGCAATTAAAGAACTCGGGCACAGATCTCAGAATTAATTAGCACAACACGATTCACATATTTTAACCTATACCTCGACAACAATAACACAAAATAAGATAAACAGGGACACTTAGGGTAAGTTTGGAGGGCAGAGAGAGTATGGGTCTGGCCGACGTGGATCGTAGGTTCGTTGAGCAACACGTCAGGGGTAGAGGGCGACACTCGAGCAGGACTTCAGGTCCCAGGCTTCAGGAATGTGGGGCGTCACTCAAACAGGACTTCAGGGGGGCACTTCAGGCAAGCACACTCTCCGGGCAGGGTAGGGGCAGGCTAGTACAAGCCACTACTGTGATTAGCTACTCTGCTCCTTATCCAGGTTTAGGGTAGCACCGCAGTTGAGGTTTGCATACTTCTCTACAATTTCTTAGAGGTAATGTGCAGCTTTTTTCTTGACTCTCGTTTACAGGGTTTCAACATCATAGGGATATGGGGAAATGGTTGTGATGAAGTTGTGAGGTAATTACTTGTCGTAGGTATACATAGTGGCTGTTTACATTGATACATATACAGGTATACTAGGTAGTTTATTAATTATTTAAGTGCTAGTTATTTAGCCTAATAATGGAGAAATGGGATGTGTACAGAATCGTTCATGAGCTAAATTCCTAGACAAACATTGTTATAGCTCGCCTAAGAGTTGTTCTTGGTAGAGGTTTATGATATCTCCCGGTCTATCATCATGTGTCCTCCTGTCTACATCCATTTGTATCTGTAGACTTCGGGCCGTTGATGTTTTATTTGCATAAACATCTCTTCACTATAAGCAAGATCTGAGAGCTGAGGAAATGCTGTGCTGTGGTTGGCTGTTGTGAGGGAGGGTGAGCAGGCCGTGGATTGTTGGGGAGAATTTCCCATTCTTGAGGCTGGTGGCTGTTGTTGTAGAGCACGGGGAAGCAGGGGTCGCTCTTGTATTTGTGCAGGGATTAGAGCATGGGAACACTGGGGTGGCTCTTCTATTCTTCTTCTTCTCTGCTTTCGTTCTCCTTTCTTCCTCGGTTCTGTTAGTTGCAGACTGGCTATTCTGCAACTATTCTCAGTTGGGCTGGTCTTCAGACCCGTCATTTCACCACTGTCTTCATAGAAAAAGTCGTGACCTCGCGATTTAAGTATATATGAACGGGTGGTGGGTGAATTTCTGACGGGCGTTAAACTCTGGATGGTGAGGAGCCATAGTGTTGTAGGGACATCTGCCTTGGAGTGGGTGTCCATGGCGATGTTTATTTGCCAATCTTCGTCAGCATGTTTAGCCAGGTGGATTAACTGACTTGGAGATTTGATGACTGTAGGGACAGTGTTTTTCATGAAGGTGACACTGTTAATCTTCATGGCTGGCTGGGTTGCTGTAGAAGGTGGTGTAGTAGGGGAGGTGGCTGGAGCTAGTCTGCTTGCGGTCGTTGGTGAAGGGGTAGTGAGGAGAGCTGGGGTGGTAGTACCAGGTAGAGTTAACCTCGCACTAACAGGGGTGGCCTGGAGTGTTGACCTTGCATTAACAGGGGTGGTCTTGAGTGTAGCTGGCAAGGTAGGTGGAGGGTGGTCCCGCCGGATGTAGGTAAGGCTGAAGGTAGGTGCCCCTCGTTGAGGGGGCATCACACGACGACCAGATCTTGTACATGTGGGGTTAGACCTAGTAGGGATTAGAAAGGGTTTGGGGACGTGGTAATGGGGAGGGGGAGGAAGTTGAGCTAGATGATAGAGGTGGCCTATTTACTTCGTTGAGAGTTGGCCGAATTAGAAGAGAAGAATGTGTGCTACTAGAAGGTATGGAACTTCTTCTGTTAAATAGAGGGAGAGGGCGTGCAACAGGTCTAGTTGGCAGATAAGAGGCAGAAGGAGCTGGGGACTTGAGTTTGGAAGCATAAAATTTTGGATGAGGGAGGCGTGAGCTCACGTAAGAGGGGCAGGTAATGGATGCGGAATGAAGAGGTGGGTTGAGGAGAGGAAGTGATAGGTGAAGGCACAAGATTGGGAATGTTAGCGATTACAGGGGTTGTAGGTTGAGTGGTAGAAGATTGTGCAGAAGTAGGTAAACTGATGGAAGGGGAAGCTTGGACAGGAATAGAGGGAGGGGGGCGATAAGCCTGGGAGGATAAAGTGGGAGGAGCAGAGACAGTGCGTGTGGGTATAGCAGGAATGGGTGTGTAAATAATAGGTGGTTGGCGTGGTGGTTGCAGGCAAAATGTCATTCTGAATGGGATCAGCAAGCATTACCTATATTCTCATTAATAGGCTGAAATCTACGTACAGTCGGTCACCTTTCCGACTGGGCCACCTAATGGTAACTTCGCTGCATGATTTGTTCGCTCTAAAATTAGTAAGATCACTCACTCTCATCATCTTGTAGAATATGACCCATAGATGGCGTAGGTTGGTGGGAAGGAGAGGGAGGGGACACAGTAGGGAAGGATAGGATCCAATGGGAGGGTGTGTTACGATGCTTTTAATCATAATGGTTTATAGCTATCCACCCTTCCCTGTTAGTTAGTACAGTCACTCATAAACATTCATGGACCCCCACGTGAATACGTTAAGTAAAACGTATTGTGTTTTTGTTTGGTACCTCTTAAGACTGGATGCCAGCCAGAGTAACTGGGGGCCAGGTGGGGGGGGGGGGGGGTTAAGAGGGCCGAATAGGAGGGTGTAGAAGCAGGCTAGTTCGGTAGTTACCTTACCCCCACTTTTACCCCTAAACTAAAATTCCACCTCTCTCTCTCTCTCTCTCTCTCTCTCTCTCTCTCTCTCTCAAACTATATATGTTATCTAATGGCACCTACACTCCTACAGTATATGCTAGTGTTATTTTTATTTGCCTTAGTTATTTTTTGGTATGTGTTATAAAAATGTATACCGAATATGTTAAATATTCTACAGTTCACTTCCATTCTCTCGTAAATTATTCTTGAATTTATATTTAATATTCCCTATTATCCCTATTTCCATTTTTTGTATCCGTATAATGTTTTTCATCGTATAATGCTTTGTGTTTAGAACGTGGCGGCCAGCTATGTGTGTTAACAGTTTTACTCAGTCTTCCTTAACTATTCTTTACTAAATCAATCCTACGATTACTTTACTTCAAATAATTTAATTTGTATACAATAAGCCTACTTGGTTTAATTTGATGAGGTTTAGACAAAGACAAGGTTGGATATAGTGTTGGCTTACAGCAGGGGTTCTTAACCTGGGGTCCATGGACAGGCTTCAGGGGGTCTGTGCAGGGCCGCTAAAAATCGGTTTTGGACGTGAAACGATCAGGTGTTTATACCAAATCGAGACAGCGGCGGTAACTGAGTGAGCCACCCAGTCGGACTCAGACCTACTGAAGCTCACAACTATTGAAGGTGTGTTTGTGTAAACTACTGTAAAGTAACTTACAGAACTGTTTGCTTGTATTTTCGACATAGAATCCACCAGCAAATAAATTACACAACCGTCATAATTAAGTGATACCGGAATTTTCTTCAGTCTTGCTCGGGCGGTGATTGGGAGAGCACGCCATATTGGGTCTATGAGGCCCTCCTGGTCCCATATAAATATGATAATATAATATATAAACGGCATACACATGCATATCTATTGGATTTATGCATCATATATATTTTTTTCTTTTATACTTACCGCTAGCTGTTTCACCCCAATGTCGCCGAAAAGCCTACCCAGCTATAGCTGCTCATCACAATATCTTTCTACACTCCGAAATGTTGCATCTCTCTCACTCTACTATAGCTATTACTACATTCAGTGTTCTTCAGAGCTCTCTCAGGGCATACCCCCTTTCGTCACAGGTTCATTCCTATTCTGTCCAGCTCTCCAATAGCAAATTTTCTCAGTCTTTTTCTACTCAATAAGTGAACTCTGCAACTCTCTCCGTCAAGCAATCTTTCCTTTATCCGAATAATTAAACTGTTTTAAACTTCGTGTGTCCAAGCATTTTGACCCCAACGTCCCTTGAATTCGGCCCTGTCACTCCTTCGGCTTTGGGGGAGACACTCGTTACAGGCAATCTACCTTTTGTTTCCTTTATACTTATAGATAAAAAAGCGGAAAATCAATAAAAATACTAATTTTGCACAGTATTTTGTCCCTAATATTTTCCTTTTTGATTGCCTTCAGGAGGCAGGAAATGCTATCTAAGACACTTTAATTTCTCAAATTTGTCCAGGGGGGCATGCCCCCGGACCCCCCTAGGGATCGCAGCTTCGATGTTAAGTCACACTACAATGATAATGGATTGGGAGAATATAACGATAACACAAAACAAAACAAATTGTGGGGGGGGGGGCATTGACACCCTATGTATGGGGCAGTCAATTTTCAATACAATAAGTGTATTCATTGCATCCAACATTTTGTATCTGTGTTTTTTCCTGGAAGGGGGTCCATAGGTTTCAACAGATTCTCAAAGGGGTCCGTGATTCTAAAAAAGTTAAGAACCCCTGGCTTACAGGATATATAAAGTTAAGAACCCCTGGCTTACAGGATATATAAAGTTAAGAACCCCTGGCTTACAGGATATATAAAGTTAAGAACCCCTGGCTTACAGGATATATAAAGTTAAGAACCCCTGGCTTACAGGATATATAAAGTTAAGAACCCCTGGCTTACAGGATATATAAAGTTAAGAACCCCTGGCTTACAGGATATATAAATAAACTAGAACGGCACTTGGTAGAGTGCCTACGCTGTCCAGTCCTTTATCATATATGGTAGACCTAAATGTTCGTCTGGATCTGGGTTCTGGGATATATTCTGGATCGCCTCCTCATTTGAATCACTTCTTCCATGATGCATATCGTATCTTCCCACCAACGTTCATGAAAATCAGGTTTATATATATATTTGTTAGGTATTACCTCGGCATCTAAATAACTAACATGGCAAATCACATATATTATAACACTCCACCCTGGCAAGATTGGGTATAAAGGTTCGCCTTTCAGCAAATTATAGTGAGACCTTTCCCTAGTAAATATTTATATAGCTGCCAAAAATCAATTCATCATTTTGATGATTAAGTATACTATGTAGATAACGTAATGGAGAAGGCCAGATTTGTCTCCGAAGTGACACAGGATATTTGGTAGTCCATACCTCTCTGAATATCAACTTGAAGCTTATTATCATAACAAATAACCCGACTTAAAATTGAAATTACCATATCCACCCACCACCTCTGATTCTCTTGATTTATAAGAACAACAAAACTAACCAGATATTCGACCGTTTCTTTCACCATTCCGCCGTAGGTATATATTCAAACAGTGAATTAAGGGGGATGACCTGCTTTGTGTTATTTCTGTCGTTTTCTCTCTTTCTCTGGTTTGTATCCATTCGGCCCCATTCAGCCAACTATTTTAAGACGTTTATCCCCATCTAGGTGTCGATTTCTTCCTGGCGAGCGATAGCGAGCCAGCATTATATGAAGAAATCCGGCTTCGCCGGGAAAATTTTCTATCGAAAAATGTACAAATTTAGCCTGCTGTCTAACAAAAATAATAATTATGCTGGCTCGCTACCGCTCACCAGTAAGACATTGACACCTGGATGGGGATAAACGTCTTAAAACAGTAGGCTGAATGGGGCCAAATGGATACAAGCCAGAGAAAGATAGAAAAGGACAGAACAAAAACAGGTCACCCCCCTTAATGTAAGTAATAAAATATGGCAGATCAGGAGAATGCAAGTAACTTAATGTGGCAGAGAGGTGGGTAGACAATTTGCGTCAGGCGAATAGAGAGGAAGAGGAAAATAGAAGGAAAAGCGGGTTACAGAAAAGAAAATACAAACAAAAATGTGTATGGCAACATACATTCATAAGTGAACTGAAATAATGCAGGGAGAGAATGTGGAATTCACAGATGGTTTTCTATATTTATGTATTCGAAATACACACACACACACACACACACTCACACAAGTTGCACAGATACCTCAGACCACACATACCTTGCAGTCCCAACTAGGTGGTCCGGCCTTAATATTACTAGACAGGTGCAGTTTATAGTGGAAGAATAGAACAGTAAAGTAGAATGCTCTCTCCCTACCCTTCGCTTCCTCCGGATAAAAAGCCGTACCGGAAAATAGGATGAAGTGTAACCTTATGGGTCAGGAAATGCCCACAAGGAAAGTTTTATAGAATATAGAAAGACATTAGCTTGAAAGGGAAATTACACATACCTACTGATTAATTCATATTAATCCAATCATCATCAGGTGATCGTCCAGTCTGTTCTTAAACGTATCAAATTGAATTACTGTAAACCACCTCCAGAGAGAGATAGAGAGAGTCTACTGGTAAGAGGGGGTATTTAATTTCCATACTTTCACCCATCCTCTAAACTCCCCTTTCCCTCCCCCTCCAGCCAGTCTGTTGTGGAGCCACCCTGTCGCCACAGATAGCAGGAGGAAACAACAAAAACAACTAGAATTGCACTCGGTAGAGCGCATATCTCCGCCTATGCTGGTGGAGGTATTTGCTCTACCGATCGCCTCCTAAATGGAATCACTTCTTCCTTGGTGCATATCCTATCTGCCCAGGAACTTTCGTGAACATCGGTTGAGATTTCCTGTTTACAGACAAACAGAAATACAAACGATGGTAAAATTCGACCAAGTGACTCTCTCTCTCTCTTATGGGGGTCCATGAATGTGTAGTTGACTGTTCCTATTTACTGCTAGCTGAAAGAAAGCATCAATTGTTAGAATAATTGGCCATTCGTATCGTCCTGACCTGAATTTTGTGTTTTCGTCTCCGTTTGTTTGTCTGTTTGTCTGTAAACAAGATATCTCACAACGTTTTGAACCTATTTCAATTTAGGAGGCGATCATGATTATATCCTAGAACACAGATTCAGAAATCAGAAGACAATTTAGGTCTATAATATTAATGGTAAAGAACCAACCAGTGTAGGCGAAGGTATATGCGCTCTACCAAGTGCCCCTCTAGTTTACTTATACAGTATATCCTGTAAACCAACACTATACCTAGCATATCCTAAGCCGACTTATCTAACCTAGCATATGCTGTGGTGATGGGTTGGTCTATCAGAATGTGAGTTGAGCGTTCTCTGCCATACCCATAGCTTACTCTGACTGTTCCTTTTACTTTATATTTCCTAGATCTCATGTGACGTCGTCTCTTCCGTGGATTGACCTCCCTACTGCCAACCTCGAGGTTGGCAGAGTGGGAGCCAAAGCGTCACATTTTTCCATTGCCCCTCAACTTTCCCTTCATAATTGTTGAGGGGCACAGGGCCTTGGGTGGGGCTTTGGTTTCCCGGGCGTTTCCACGCTCTCCTCAGCTCCTCGCCTGGAAGCGGCTTCGGTCACCTGGGCTTTCTTAGTGGTAAGCAGGGAGGGTTCTGTGGGGGCGCTCGGTTATGGCCCTGCTCGGGACCTTGGGGCTGCTCGGTCAGACAGCCGGGAGAACAACAACAACAACAACCTAGCATATACTTTGCCTTCACTTATATTTGCTCATTTATGTATTTTTTTTTATAATTTTATTAGTTTCCTCCATAGACTTCCATCAAGCTTAAAAGAACACTCCCTCAAGACACTCCAAGATAAATTTGCATATTTTTCAATAGAACAAATTTCCGGCTGAAGGCCAGTTCCTCTTAAATTGCAAGCTCGCTATCGCTCGCTAGGAAAAATATGACACCTAAATAACACAGTCTTAATATTGACAAAGAAATGGGGCGAAAGGTCTTAAAATAGCCAAACTAATGGGCCGAACGTCTTTTAATCAGAAAACTAATGGGGCTAAGCATGAGAAAGAAGGAGGACCAGAACAAATTGCCCATCTCCCCTGAACCTCGTGTAATTTAGCCGAATAGTCCTATTGTAAACAGATTAGGTTCTCTGAGGTAAGGTAATCGTAGGATAGGTTTAAGAAAGACCGAGTAGCACTATTAACGCCTTACGAGCGGGCCCGTCAGTAACTTCTACTACCCGCCAAGGGGGTGGTTTTACCCTAAATTACCTTGTTTCTGTGCTCTTTTTCATGCATAAACAAGAGCCAGAGCGTAATACAATTATGTATCCCTGAAAGGGCGATAATTGAGTTTACCAATGACACCAGAACCATCCTCCTACGACCACGTGTTCTCTTGCAACGATCGTGCAAGACGAAGGAAAAATCCCTAAAATACGGTAATTTCCTTACATAATTTCCTCTGTAGCGAGGCAGTGAATGTGGGTGTGTGTGGAGCTGGGCCCAGTGCTGGCACGAGAGCCGTGCTGAACGGTCAGAGCCGGCCTACGCTCCTTCCCGCCCGCTCGTCTCTCTCTCAGAGCCAAATATTGCTCAGAATTGCACACCGCCTGAAGTCGGTCCCCACCATATAGTCCATGGTTCTCTAGACCGACTTAAGTCCACCCCCGCCAGACAAGGCTTTTAACACATTTATGTAATTTAGGTGGTCGCCATGTTCTAAGGATAAACCTTATACGAAACAGAATACATTATACGGATAAAGGAAAAGGACTTATTGATATTAGGGAATATTAAATAGAAATACACGAATAATATACGAAAGACTGGAATTGACTTACTGAATAATGAGGAAATACGGTGGAAGCTCTTATAACTCTTATATCGAAGGCCTTCGATATGTCTAGCATATGTCTAGCAATAGAAAAGGTCTCACCGAAGTCCCGAAAGGAGGATGACCAGGAGCTAGTAAGATATGAAAGAAGATCTCCAGTAGAGCTAACCTTAAGGAAGCCATACTGGCGATCTGAAGTATATTATGAGAAGAGAAATGCTTAAGAAATTTCGAAGTAAGAATAGTTTCAGAAGCTTTAGAGATACAAGAGATGAGAGCAATAGGATGATAGTTGGAGGGTTGAGAGTGGTCATCCTTCTTTGGGACAGGTTGAATGAGAGCAAGCTTCCAGCAAGAAGGGAAGACGTTAGACGAGAGAAAGAGACAAAAGAGTTTGCCTAAGTAGCGAATCAGCACGGATGAATAGTTTTTGAGTACAACAGGAGGAACACCATCCGGACCGTACGCCTTCTTAGTAATAAGCCCAAAAAAGGTAGAAAGTACATCTTTAGAAGAGATTAGGATAATAGGCATAAGTAGGAGAAAGGGGGGTGGAGAGGGAGGAATAGCATCGGAATCACCCAAGGTGAAGTTTTTAGCGAAAAGTTTGAGCGAAGAGTTCAGCTTTGTCAGAGGAAGAAGTGATGGTTGTGCCATCAGAATGGAAAAGGGGAGGGAAAGACGAGGAAGAAAAATTGCCGGAAAGGTTTTGGGCTAGATGCCAGAAATTTGGGACGAGCTAGAGTTGGATAGTTCAGTGCTTTTTTTGATGAAAGAGTGTTTGGCAAGACGAAGAACAGATTTGGCTTGATTCCGGGCAGAAACATAGGAAGAATGAGATACTTGAGTTTGAAGGCGTCGGTACGGTTTGAATGCTTCCTCCTTATTGCGGACAGCAGTAGAACAAGCGTGAGTAAACCAAGATTTGTTTGCATTAGTCTGAGAGGAAGAAAATGGAATGTATGCCTCCATGCCCAATAGGATTACCTCGGTAATGCGTTCAGCGCTCTCTGAGGGTCCCCGGCCATGGAAGCAAAAATAATTCCATGGGAAATCAAAGAAGTACTGCTGGAGAGCCTCCCAGTTGGCAGCGTCTAAGTGCCACAAGCGCCGCTGGCTAGGAGGATCGG
Organism: Paralithodes platypus; assembly: GCA_032716605.1. Taxonomy (NCBI): domain Eukaryota; kingdom Metazoa; phylum Arthropoda; class Malacostraca; order Decapoda; family Lithodidae; genus Paralithodes; species Paralithodes platypus. The sequence goes on along the minus strand of CM064546.1, from coordinate 20,626,501 downwards.
GTGGCCGAATTGGTGAGATAGGACAGGTGACAGAAATAAGTTTCTGGTCGGAGGAGCCCAAAGGAGAGAAAGAATTTACAGTATAAAAAGAAGGGTTAGAAGTTAGAAACGAGTCAAGAATGTTGGGCCGATCTCCGAGGTGATCCGGGATACGGGTAGGTTGCTGAACCAACTGCTCTAGGTCATTTAGGATAGAAAAGAGGTAGGCTTGTTCACCAGGTTGGTCAGTAGAATGAGAGAAGATCCATTGGCGGTGGTGAGCGTTGAAACCTTCTAAGATGGAGATTTCAGAGAAAGGAGAAATGGATAAAATGTGTTCCACTTTAGGGTTTAGATAATCAAAGAATTTGGGAAAGTCGGTAGAGTTAGGATAAAGATAGTCTATCTATCTATTGCCTGATGCCGTGACCCCTGAAGGGGTGGCCACGAACGAAACGCCCCCATGCATTTCTGTCCCCAGCCAGTCGATGCCCCTCCTCCCAAGCACACCGCCTTCATTCATATACTTCTTCACTCCATCCTTCCATCTCTCTCTCGGTTTACCTCTCCCTCTCTGTCCTTCCACCTCGCTCTCGTACTAGTCATTCTCTCACTTGCCATACGTTCCATATGGCCGAATCATCTCAAGGTGTTCCTTTTCACACTTTCCAGCACATCTACCTCCACACCACACCTCCCTCTTACTTCCTTATTCATCTGTCTATCCCTCCATGTAACTCTGCACGCACTTCTCAAGTAACTCATTTCCACCCCTCTCACTCATGGTCTGAGTGTCTCCACCAACGTTCATGCTTTGCTTCCGTAAGTCAATGTCGGGATTACCACACTGACATGCAAGGACTTCTTCACTTCCATACTGACCACCCTATTTCTTGTTACAGCTTTCAGCGTTCCTACAACCCTCTTCCCCTGTTGCACCCTCTCCCACACTTCTTCATCCATGCTCCCATCTTTATTCAGCACATTGCCCAGATACTTAACCCACTGAGCACCAGCTAATTAATAATAAAAGTACACCTCAGGACCAGCAGGTTGTAATTTTGTTTTTCTCCAGAAACACCAGGAATGGGTTTCAAATGAAGATAAAAAAACACAAAAAACCGGTCCCCTAGGTCATTAAGGGGTCCTACGGGGCGCCCGAAAGTCGGATATATAAGAGGGGAAATGGGTAGGCAAAAACATGCAAATTTTTGTTTTGCGTTCTCACGCGCAAGCGGCTGGGCTTTGGGGGTTTTCAACCATCTGCATTCTTGCGTGCGATGCTTACACAGTTCCCATACAAATCTGAGCCCTCTAGGTGCCATAGGACAGGAGTAATTAACTGCGACGCACCCTATGCGGCGCTGGGGTTTAGTGTTACATACATTGCGGACGCACGTGATGCGTCGCTGGTCCTCAATGGGTTAATGAACTGACAATCTACATAGCCTGACCATTCAACTTCGCCTCACACTCTATGGCTTCACCCCTTTCGAAGACCAAAACCTTGCTCTTCCCCGCACAGAACAGCACAGAAATATTTAGTATGACAATGACAGGAAAGTTAGAGCCATAAAGTTGAAAATTCAGAGGAGTCGAAATCGGGAACACGAGAGCAAGTGACTTTGTTATGCACGTATGCACAACATCCGCCTTCGGCTTTGAAACTAGGATACAGAAAGTAGGAGGATACAGAGAAGGAGCTGCTGGCAGTTGATTCAGACACCTGAGTTTCACACCCACTAAATATGTCCACTTTGGCCGGGATCGAACCCAGGTCAAGCAGATTCACACATGAGTGTGCTTGCCACTCGGACGCCGCGGCTCCAGTGCTGAATGAAAGTATCTATCACAAGCCTCAATAAAATGTATGATTGTAGCTAAAACAATAAGAGTGAACCACGGTCGGGAGGTTCATGGTCGATGCATGAACTATTAACACCTATTTTATATTTAATTGTTGTTACAGGAATGAATGGAGGAAGTTTGCTAGGAAGAACATATGAAGGTATTTGTAAACTTTTAATTGACAAACCTAGAAGGTCATCATCCCCGATGTTGTGAAGAGAATTTGTTGTGGAAGTGTATATCATCTGAGGTGAAGCCAATGATATTGAGGTCTGGTGAATGGATTCGGCATCCAGTGTTGTTCCGAATGTTAGAGTACTTGCTTTTGGCAGGTGTTTATCATATTAATTCTCTCCCTGTCATCATTGTTACCTTTCTAATATCCCTTGCTAATCCTCCTTACCTATTTAACGGGAATGAAGGATTGGCTATTGACTGACTGACTGCCTGTTACACTTTCTGTGGTTGCATTAGCATGATCAGTGGTGCTGTCTACATACATACATACATCAAATGTTAAGGTTGAGTGCAGTTTCAGTTTCTTGTCCAAATGGCGGCGTTCCAGGCAACCCTGTTAAGGGCTGCTTCACTTGTCAAGTTTTCGATTCGAGATTGGAACGTATAGACCGATCCCAGGCCTTCCTCGGTCCAACCCTCGGTGCAGCTCCCTCCACAATCACAGACCTGCATCTTTTCACCCAACTTTGTTCATCCATTCTCTACACATACCCACACCATCCCAGTCTACTTGTAGGCATCTCCTCGTTAATACTCCTCATACCTAAGCATCTCCTCATCATTACTTATTCTTTCCTGCAGTTTGGCCCCACACATCCATCTCACCATTCTCATCTCATTACGTTCCATTCTGTTGCCATCCTCTACTTTAATGGCCCATGTTTCTGAGGCAAATGTAATCTCCCTTCAGGGGGAGAAGCATTCTTTTCATGGTGAGAATTGGCAGCAGTTCTCTGAACTTCCCCCAGCCACATCTAATTCTAGCGACAGTGGCAGCCTCGGCCCCACCACCGGCAGAGATGATATATCTTAGGTAACAAAACTTGTCCACTAGCTCCAAGGACTCATTTCCAAAATTCCCAGCCACAGGATCATCATTTAGCACAAGCTCGCCCTTGCACACTACACACTCAAATTCCTTGATTTCGGACTCATCCTTCGGCAGGGGTCCTTTTATTTGAATACAGCACTTACTCCCATGGTGCACTCAATATCGACAGACTGTTCCAGCTGATTGATTTGTGCGACCGTGATTATTTAAACCTTTAGGAAGTAATAATTACTAAAAGACGAGACATTGAATATGGTCGCATAAGCCAATCAGCTAGAATGGTTGACATCTAGGTGACTCAGCGTCACTGAAACAGAGTATAGTGATCAAGCAGCCCACACAGTGGACACCTTAACAATACCCAACATGGTTTTACAAACTAATGGTCCTCCAGATATTATTTGCCATCACTCACAGTGCACTCGGTTTGTGAATACGAATATACATATTAATAATTATGTAAGGTGACAGTCTCTTATTAAACTTTTATGTTTTACTGCACATAATATATAATTACCCTTGCATAGATTTAATCATGTAATATTAAACATTAACTTAGTTATATCGGCATTAAAACCACACACATATATGCAGCTGCCACATGGATGTGGTTGCGGCCATTCCCTTGTGATATAATTATGGTCTCTTCAGGCCTAGCGTGGTTTCCAAAACTCAGTATATCTTAACCCTCTCACGTCCTGACACAATTTTTGAGCCTATTAGGGATACTTTAAAGCCTTTGTTACCGTCCGGGGTATTTATAAACCTTTAGTTTATTTACTTCAACCTCTGCAGTTGTCTTTGAGTTAGCTGTGGGCAGAAAACTAATTTTGGAGAGGTAATTATAAGAGTGAGAGTAATCTATTTCTTATTGCTAATCTGGCAACCTCTGCGTCATAAGGATGTGAGAGGGTTAAATAGTTCCTACGCATGTTTTGCTCTTCCAGCCGCCAATAGGTATGTCATTACATGACTGGTTGTCAAAATATCAGTGGATACATTTTTTCATGAGCTACCCTGGCAACCTGTAACGCGCCGAGTTAGTTGCGAAAGATAATAATTGGTAGAAAGTGCGGTCCCTGTGACTCCTGCCAAACCAATATTCCTAAGCAGAGAGAGAGAGCGAGATGGTTATAGCCATAACATATTCTGATATGCGCGAACATACAGTGAAACATTAGTGTTTATCGAAACACATTAATAATAATAATAATAATAATAAACGGTTTATTAAAGAATGGCAGCCTCATGAGCTGAAAATACACATTTTACAATTTAGTGGATGAACATGAGATGTACAGATATGAAGATGGTAAGCTCAGTTTACAAAATAAATAAATAAATACAATAATGATGCAGGTGCAGAATACAAATTATCATAAAATAACCATGAGAGTAAGTGATATACAGTACATATACACATTTATTTTACTTACTCATATACAGAACATACATATATACACGTACGTACGCACATACATACGCATAAATATACATACATATATAAGAACATAAGAACATGCAGTAAGTGTGAACATGTCCGTATACACAAACGCTCACGGATGCACACAAACATACATACATACAAAAAATGTTTTGGTAGGGTCAGGTGATGAGTTGAAAAGGGTAAAGAGGGTGCGGCATACAAGTCCGTACAGGTAGGGTCAGGTAAAGCCTACTACAATGGGAGGTTAATCCTCGGTAGAAAACAAAACAAGGATATAAACAGTAGAGACAGCTTGGGGGATTTGTAGTATATAGGACATTCTTTAGTGTAGGTGTGTGTGTGTGTGTTCGTTCGTGTGTGTGTGTGTGTGTGTGTGTGTGTGTGTGTGTGTGTGTGATAGAAGGCGAAATGTGGAAAAGCTGGGCGTTCTATTGTTAAAGGTGGAAATACATGGATGAAGATACACGAACACTTAATAATAGATAATGCTTATGCATAGATTTATAATCAGAAGTTGCGCTAGTGAGCAATATGTTCTCGCTCATATGTACGTATATTTACATACATATGTGCATATGATTATACAAATACACGTACAGTACATATATATATTATATACCTTATATTCTCAACTGGGCTCGAACCATTGACAGCACATACACACAGACATACATATACATAAATATATGCACATTACATACATATATGCTCTTTTCTACCTGATACTCTCAGCCGGGCTCGAACCACAAACAGTATACACTATAGACACATATATATATATACATAAATAACGCATACATACATACACATATACGCACACATACATACACATATACTGCACATACATAGATACACATATACACATATACTTATATACACATATACACAAACAAACTCAAGCAAATACATACATAATTATATTCTAATACACACACGCACACACACTTATGCATACATTATTAAAGGTGGGCGCGTATATATGGTGTGACAGGCCGTTATTACACATTATTAATAATATTAACAATGGTTGGGATAGGACTATTTTTTATATCTGTCAGTTCTTGCTCTTATTGGTTGGAGTGTGTTGAAGTGACGAGCTGCACGTGTTGGTCTAGGGGCGTCTGGTGGAAGTAAGTTTCTGTGTCGGGGGTGAACAAGCAGCTTAGATGCAAACTGTTTGAGTGTGTTGTAGTGGTGGGTTGAAAGTGCAGGTATGCTAAGGGTGGTGAGAGCTTTCTCGTACCCTGGATATGTGCCACCCAGGATGATCCTGCATGCCCTCCTCTGCACTCTCTCCAATTGACGTTGTTGTGTCAGGGTTAGAGAGGAGGACCAGGCGGGAGAGGCGTAGGTGAGCTTAGGGAGTATGAAGGTGCTATATATGCTCTTCAGCTCATTCTCCGGAGCCCCCAGGGATCTCAACCGCCTTAGCATAAACAACTTGTATGTGGCGGTCCTGACTGTGGTAGTTACATGTTTCTTCCAGTTCAGTTTGTTGTCCACAGTGATTCCGAGGAGTTTGGTGGACTCAACAAGCTGAAGGGGATGAGGACCAATTGTGACAGTGGGTGGAGGAACGTCGGTAACGGAGGTGTTGATGTGCATGACCACTGTCTTGTCATGATTGATAGTCACATGATTGTCTGTGGTCCAGGCTTGAAGATGGTCGAGGATGTCTTGTAGGGGGTCATAGTTAGGGGAGGTGTTATCGACAGTAATGCCGACTGTCGAGTCGTCCACGTACTTCCAGTGGAATGGGATGTCCTTTAGGGCATCATTAATCAAGATGAGGAACAATAGAGGCCCCATCTTTGTGCCCTGTGGGACTCCACATGTGATGTCTAGGAAGGTGGAGATGAAGCCTTGGTATCGCACACACATTGTGTGTGTGGGTGTGTCTTTGGAAGACTATATTAGCATTCTTGTTTCCCAGAGTAATAATTATTGTAATATGGAAAACCATACTATTCAGTTTTTAGTAAAGAAGGGAGAGGAGAAATTAATACATTCCATGCTCCTAAGTTCATGAAAATGCGATACCGCTAATTTGTTTATGGTACTGGGTTAGATGTATTGTGAAGAAAGTGTAATGGTAAGGATTGACATAGGTGCTTTAAGTTATAATTGGAGTGATGAGTATTTCATGCGAGTCGGGCAAACCTCATATCCCTAGGTATGAATGAGACAGAGAGGTATGAGGAGCCCAAAAACAAATGGTGCAAATCGACAATATGGGCCAGCCCGGGACCTCAATCAAAATTAAGAGACCTACATTAACCCCAAGAAGAGCAAATGCACATCAGCTAAGGAAAATACTAATCTATAATGTGGATATACATTGATAGATAGATAGATAAAAAGATAGACACATATATATATAAATAGATAGATCGATAGATAGTGTGAGTGAAAGAGTGAGAAAGAGCGGTCTTACTAGATAGACAGTGAGTCTAGCAATCCCTACAAATTGGTTTGCAAACAATAATATAACAAACTAATATTTCTTAAAGGTAGATTTCACAAAAAACAAACCTGTTTACATTGTAATTAATATGAGATATAACGGTAACCATAAACCTGGTGAAATAATTCACATAACCGTTCCTACACGATAACATCCTTCCGCCATTTACTCCCTGTAGCTCTTACCTCTCCATCCCAGCAAATCTAACGAGCCATCTATGGGACATAATATGCAACAGATTCAGGGTGGGGAGATTGAGCGATCTTGCTAATATCAGAGCGAAAATCTCCCAGCGAAATTACCATTAGGTGGCCCAGCCGGAAAGGTGACCGACTGTACATGCCTGTTACGATATGTGCGCGACTCACCAAAATACTTGATGGTAACCTGGTAACAGTTTGGTACAGCTAGTATTTCAAATGGACCTTTAAATCTGGGTTTGAGCTTGGATGGAACTGGTAAGTGTGCAACCACAACTAGATCGCCTACACAGTGGGGACTGGCTTTAGGTGTTTCGTCAGGTTGAAGGTCTTGGATGTGCTGTATTTGTCTTAGTCGAATTTTTAGGTGAACTAGAGATTGGTCGAAATTGGAGGAGGGCTCATACGGGGTAGCTAGATGACGTAGGGGAAGGAGTAAAGGTGCTACTCCAAATACTCGCTCATGGAGGGATACACCGTCTTCTCGAGGGCAAGTGTTGATTCCCCATTGCACAATCTTGACTTGGCTGGACCAATCTTTGGAGTCCATTTGTTGCAACTGGGTTCTGATCTGGTTAGCAATGGTTCTGTGCCTTCTCTCACATATGGAATTGCCTTGCGGCTAGTAAGGTGAGGAGTGGCTGATATTAAATCCACACATTAGAGATAGTTGAGACCATTCAGTATATGGCTGGTGAATTCAGGGGCATTATCAAAATGGATTGCTTCAGGGAGGCCAAAATAGGGGAAGACATGTTGAATGAGGGCCTCAGCCACTGCAATGGCTGAGTGTTCTTTTGTGGGACAGGCAATGACATATTTGGAGTATGTGTCCACAAAAGTAATAATGTATCTGAAACCATGACTATTGTCCATCGGCCCCATTACGTCTACTGCAAGCAATTGCCATGGTTTGGAGGCAGCTAACTTCCCAGAAGGACCAGCTGTGCGGGTTCGATCCTTGCCCAATGCACATGCTTTGCATGACTCAGTGATGCGCTTGGCAGTGACATAATATAAGGTGATGGTGTCCAATATACCTGTTGAAAGGTGGAGATTAGCTTCCTTTGGGCTAGGTGGATGCCATTATCCATGTGAATTGATTGCATAGTGGATAAGGCTGCTTGAGGAGTGATCACAATTTTACCTTCCAAGGTGAATAGATTGTCACCCTGCCTGGTTAATTGATTGAAAACTTTCCTGGGCATCCAATCAGGTTTTTCTTGTTGTTGGTATTGTTGTACAAGTTCTTGCTGGCTGTTGTCCAACGAGCCTTGATGATGGATTGCAAGAATGGTATGAGTTGGTTCGTCTTGTTGAGAGGTCGAATTTGTAGATGGTATGGGTAGACGAGAGAGTGCATCGGCATTTGTATGTAATTTTCCTGGGCGATAATCAATATCCATATCGAATTCTTCCAGTGATTCCCTCCATCTGACAGTCATAGCGTTTTTCGTGTCAGATTTCCTCAACCATTGAAGGGCGTGGTGGTCGGTGATGACAGTGACCTTGACTCCTGCCAGGTAGGCTTTAAAATGTAACGCCCAAACCATGCCGAGACATTCTCACTTAGTTACGGGGTAATTTATCTCAGCCGGGTTGAGGGTGCGGCTTGCACATGCAATGATGTGTTCTTTGCCGTCTCTGGTCTGACCTAGAATGGCCCCAATTCCAAACTGTGACACGTCTGTGTACAAGCGAAATGGTTGAGTGTAGTCCGGAAATGAGACTACTGGAGAGGCAACTAATTTGCTTTTGAGGTCATCAAAAATCTGTAGTCTTAGATCAGTCCATAGGAAGGTGTTTTCTTTTTTTGTGAGGTCATGAAGGGACTTGGCAATGGTGGCAAAATTCTTCACAAAACGCCTGTAGTACGAAGCTAGGCCCAGAAAGGCACGTACACCTTTTACGTTAGTGGGAGGGGTGATCTTACAGATTGCCTCAAGTTTCCAAGGGTCGGGTGCAATTCCTTCTTCAGAAACAATGTGTCCTAGGAAATTTACTCTGTTCTTGGCTAGAGTGCACTTGGAGGGTTTAAGCTTGAGGTTGGCATCTCTTATTCTTTGAAAGACTTGCTTTAGACGTTGCAGGTGTCCTGCCCAAGTTCTGCCAAACACAATGATATCATCCAGATATGCAAGGCAAGTTTCTAAAGTTAAACCTTGTAGGACTGACTCCATCAATCGGGCAAATGTGGCTGGTCCATTGCATAGTCCGAATGGCAATACTGTAAATTCGTATAGTTTTCCTTGGCTGGTGGAGAATGCAGTGTTCTGTTGATGCTCAGGTAAAACGGGGACTTGCCAGTATCCAGCTTGTAAGTCCAATGTGGTGAACCACTTGGCACCAAGCAATGAGTCGAGAGACTCATCAATCCGGGGAAGGGGTGTGGCATCCTTGATGGTGACGTCATTGAGTTGTCTATAGTCTATGCAGAATCTTGTGCACCCGTCTTTTTTACGGACTAGTACCACCGGAAAAGACCAGGGGCTGGTAGAGGTTTTGACAACTCCTGTTACAAGCATCTCTTGGACTTGTCTGTCTTCTTCCTGTCGTTGTATCGGGTTTTTCCTCCTAATTGGTTGCTTGATGGGGTGTCTCACGGTGTGAATGGGGTGATGCAACACTTCAATGTTGCCCATATCTCGATTAGAGGTGGCAAAAATATATATTAGGAGATTTTTGAGATCAGTTTGTTGAGGGGTAGTGAGAGTGGAAGGTATGTCAGGAAGGGAGTGTTTGTAAGGAGGGGAAGAGTCAGAGGGTAAAAACAGTTCTTCTGAATACATTTCTAACTCGCCAACTCGCCTTTTGGCAAGGTGACAGATTGGTCAGAAATATTAGCAATTTTGATACAGTTCAGTTGATGTGGTAGCAGGCAAGGAGCGGTTAGGCATACCCCATTGAAAGGGCTTTGGAGGTGTGGGGTCACTAGGACATTTCCTTGAATGGTAGGAATCAATGGTACCCATTTCTCGTGATGGGGGGGAACTGTAACTGAGGTAGAAACTATGGCTGGAGAGATGATGTGATTGGGGCAGGGAATATCATTTATCTTACCTTGGGGTGCAGCAGTGATAGGGAGAAGTACTGACAAAGTGGTGGATTTTAGCTGCTTTAACCCTTCTTTGGCAGGGCCCGGCTATAGTCGGAGTAGAAAACCAAGGCCTAAAGATCGGGGCCCAGCTTTAGCCGCATGCGATGTTGAGCACATAATCGGCTCTGAGAGAGAGTCCGAGCAGTGGGAGGAGCGCGGATGGGCTCTGACCGTTTGGCATGGACGTTGTCCTGCCACTGACGGTTTCATCACATCCCACCACATCCCTGGTCCCGCAATACAGGGTAAAAACTGAAAAAAATACTGTATTTTAGGGAATTTTCCTTCGTGTAGCACGATCGTTGCAAGAAAACCCGTGGTCGTACAAGGATGGTTCAGGTGTCATTGGAAAGCTCAGTTATCGCCCTTTCACGGATACATAATTGTATTACACTCTGGCTCTTCTTTATGCATGAAAAAGAGCATGGAATGAAGCTCGTTTAGGGTAAATCTGCCCACTTGGCAGGTAGTAGATGTTACAAAACTAGCCGCTCGTTGAGTGTTAAATTACCTAGAGGAGGTGGTGTTTTTTTTTTTTCCAGGGTTGGACGGGGGGTCATAAGGCAGTGTCCTGTACCTGCAATTTATTTAGGCACTTAAGGAGACTAAAAGATCAAGACCCAGGTATCCATCACTGGGGTTATAAATCACGAAGGAGTGATGAGCTCCGTGATTAGGGTGAGGGGTATTAACATATAATGGTAGTGATTGACCCAGGTTGGGAATAACCTGGTCGTTAGCACTAACGAGGATGATAGAGGAAGATTGTATTTTTCCGAACGCATGTTTAGGTTTTCGGAAAAAGGAAGGAATAAGCAAGAGCGGGAAGCTCCCGTGTCAATGAGGAGTCGAACTTTCACCCCATTCAGCGTGAGTTTGTGGTACACCGGAAGTCCTCCATCCGATGTCCCGTCATGAGCCGCCGCCATGGTTACGACTACTTGTTTGGGGGGGCAGTCTAAAAATCCAGCGGTGCTTGCTGGGTGATTTCAGGCTGATCAGATGGTTCTAGTTCTCCTTCGGCTTAATCAATAATGGTTGCAATTGGACGCGGCTTAATCCAGGGAATCTGGGCCCACCAATTTGGAGTCCTGGTCCTCTTCCTGGTCAGTTCGCTGAATGACCTCTTCAGAGACCACAGCATGCAGGATCCGGTGCAGGGTTTCCAATCTGCAGAACGGATTCTGGCCCACTCCTCGGCTTTCTCAGCTGTCCTAGGAGCTACAGGACCACTGCTTGATGCTGTACTGGAGGTAGGGTGGGTGGTGACTTTAGTTATCACTGCGATTTTGGTGGTTTGTTCCCTGGACTTGCGTAATGCCATGATTCTTCGTATCACAGGCAGATCCACGTCATAATTGGTGGGTTCCACTATTGAGAAGTGGTCGGTCACTGGGTCAGGCAAGATCCTCACCAAGGCCTTGAAGATAATTTTCTTCGTTTGGGCAGTAGTTTCCTCTGGGGAGGCAGTCCGAGCGATTTGGTGCAGTTTTTCAACAGTTTCATCCAAGTCTCCCGAGTATTTGATCTTGTGAAACTTCTTGTCAGCAATTGTTTGGCCTAGAACCGGGTTGATGGCTATCTTGACGTAAGCTTCGAATTGTGCCCAGGTTAACCCAGGCATATTGTCGTGCACATATCCTGACACTTTGGTTACATACTTTCCCAATTTAACCACAATTGTATGTATTTTGGACGCATCTTCGTTCCCAAACATAATGTCTAGGACCGGTTTGACGATTTCCAAGTAAGTGTAAATGTCGTAATCCTCGGGCTTAAATGCCGGGATATCAAGAGACCTAATGGCTGCCAGGATGAATCAAGTAAATACACCAATTGAATACCAAAAACTAATTTTTTACAGTAAGAACACTCATGTTGATAGCCGTATTGAGACACCGCTGCCGCCAGTGTTATGTCGGGCTATAATATTTACAGCTTGTGATATGGTCTTTACTAAACTCCAGATCTGGACTTATAGACCGTAAATAACTCAACAGGGTCAAATCGAACACGTTCTTAATCTCACAAATAGGTATTCAATTAGGTACTACAAAACTCAATAACAACACTCATAACAATTATACACAAGTTTATTCAAATATATATATACCTGAAACTCAGATGCAGCTTCACCTGGATAATTATTAGAACTATCAGGCAAGGAATACAAGGCATATAAATAGTAGATCATGAATGGGGAGCAATTGCTCTTCAACTGTGGTTATAAACAAGGTGAATAATATGCAACTAAATAATACATGTGACTTATAGAATCAACCATTAACACCTTACGAGCGGCCTAGGCGGTATATAATATGTAGCCACCAGCAGGGTGTTTTTAGCCAAAATAGGGCTGTTTACGTGATCATTTTCATGCCTAAATAAGACCCAGAGCGTAAAACAAGTATCTATCCCTGAAAGGGCATAAACAGAGCTTTCCAATGACACCATAACGACCCTTTTATGATGGCTAGTTTTATTGCAACAACCGCGCAACGCGAGTGCAAAAAGCATGTAATTCGGCACTTTCCCCATACAATTCCGTATATAGCGAGTGAGAGAGGGAGGGAGGAGGTCGGATTCGTGTCAGTAGGTTCGCCGCGGTGGTCTGGAGCAGTCATACGCTCGCTACTCTCCTGCCACCACTTGTCTCTCTCTCTCAGCAACATTACGTGCTGAAATTGCCACACGACCTATGTCGAGCGCCGCCAGATAGTCCAGATTTATTATACTCGACTTATGTTGCGCCCCGACAGTTACGGGTTAATAATAATAATAATAATGTGAGTCGAGTGTCTTTCGTGAATAAATCAACAGTGAAAGAAACTAGAACATAATCTCAAACAAGAGAATCTGGGTGAATTGAGAGGGTAAATAAGCACACGGGTAGTGGGGTGAGTCACATGGTAGATAGTGGCGAGCTAGCCTGGTAGTCGCATTTACTAAGGTGACTAAGGTTTAAGCGGGTGCCCAACCCCGAAAGGGATTGAAATAGGGTAGCTATCCCCCCGCTAAAGGCGGCTTTCTAGGGCCTTTCCTAGCTGTTGCTGAGAGGATTGGGTTCTAGTCATGTGGTGATGGGCTGGTCTATCAGAGAGAACTGAGCGATCTCTGCCATGCCCATAGCTTACTCTGACTTTTCCTTTTACTTATATATTTTCTAGATCTCAAGTGACGGCGTCTCTTCCATGGATTGACCTCCCAATCTACCAAGATTGGAAGCCAAAGCGTCACATTTTTCCTTTGCCCCTCAACTTTCTCTTCATAATTGCTGAGGGGCACAGGGCCCTGGGTGGGGCTTTGGTTTCCCGGGCGTTTCCGCACCCTCCTCAGCTCCCTGCAATGGATTGGCTTCGGTCACCCAGGCTTTATTGTGGTCGGCAGAGAGGGTTCTGTGAGGGCGCTCGGTTATGGCCTTGGCCTTGCTCGGGGCCTTGCGGCTGTTCGGCCAGGCAGCTTGGGGAACAGCAACAACAACAACAACTGAGGTGACCTTCTCATTAGCTAGTGGGGTCAGGTCATATATTTTTACTGCGGGGGTGGAAATTTAGTTTTGAATTAGTGCAACTATGAACTCAGTTTCAATGATAGTATTATGAAATTGGTGGCAGAATAGTAATGAATTATTTGCACAATAAATATCTAGGTAAAATCCTAAAAAGGAAAGGTATTCGCACAATCAACTTGGATGGTCGTCCTTTCCAACAAGGACACAAAAGAGATGGGGTACACTTCAACACTCTATCTAAAGCTTTTGTAACCCTTAAAATCACAAAGTGTATTTAACATCATATGAATACATCTATCTATCTATCTATATGCTCAGGCCCAATCCCCATTTTGGGGGTAGCCGACTCAAAACAGAGCAAGAACAGGGAAAACACAAAAACAACATAAAACAAAAAATAAACACAGATAAAAAACACAAACTCTCACACATCCAGGTCACCCAGGAGAAGACCCAGAGACCAGGGTTACCAAGGTCGCTCCAGCACTCCCCCGGCCCCTGACCACCCGGAGAGGTTCCGATCTCGGCAGGCAGACATGCAGCGGAGCCAAAGCCACAAGCCCTCCCACCACACTTCCAGGCACACCCTTCATATTAATCGTCTCCCCGGGCCAGGCGCCTGATGGACTATTATCTAGTCCAACTTGCGCCCGACCCCTTACTCCAAATAACCACGGTGTTCACTCAACTATTCACAAGCATTCTCCATTCACTCCTGTCCACCACCACTTCCCCTGCCTGATCTATAGTCATTCCTCTATCATCCAAAGCCTTTCTTACACAGTCTCTCCATCTCAATGGGGGTCTTCCTGCCCTTCTATCTCCCCTTGTACCTGACTCACATATTCTCTTTGTAAGCCTTTCATTTCCCATTCGTTCAACATGACCATACCAGCTCAGCACCCTTCTGTCCACTCTGGCTGACAAATGTTCCTGCTGCCCCACTCTCCTACGTATCTCTTCATTCCTCAATCTGTCTCTACGAGTAACTCCACACATACTCCTCAAGCAGCTCATCTCCATCACATCCAGCCCTCTTTTCTCCTTTTTCTTCAGAGCCCATGTCTCAGCCCCATACATCACTGTTGGCACAACAATTCCTTGATACAGTGCACTTTTTACTTTCACTCCGAGATTTCTCGTCTTCCACATACGTCCCATTGCTCCGAAAACCTTCCTTCCTTCACACACTCTCTGTTTTACCACCACTTCCATACCTCCACTCCTGCTTATCGTTCCTCCTAGATATTTAAAACACTCTACTTGTTCCAATATTTCCCCATCCAGCCTCACATCTAGATTCACCCTATGCTCTCCCCTATTACACACCATTACTTTACTTTTATTGACGTTCACCTTCAGTTTCCTCCTTCCACAAACCACACCAAACTCTTTGACTTCCCACTGCAGTTTCTCATCAGAATCCGTCACCAATGCTGTGTCATCAGCAAACAGCAACTGATTCAACTCCCAATCTCTACCATTCTTTCCTACTAAACCCAATCCTCTTCCCATAGTTCTCCTTTTCACCTCCCTCACCACACCATCCATAAACATATTAAACAGCTATGGTGACATTACACAACCCTGTCGCAAACCTACCTTTACCTCAAACCATTCACTCAACTCACCATTTCCTACTCTCACACATGCTCTGCTCCCTTCATAAAAACTCTTAACTGCTTCTAACAAATTTCCTCCTATTTCATAAATCCTTAACACCTTCCACATTGCTTCACGGTCCACACGATCATACGCTTTTTCCAAGTCCATAAAAGCCCAAAATATCTCCTTATGCTTCTCTAAATACTTCTCGCATAACTGTCTTACTGCAAACATCTGATCCACGCACCCTCTTCCCCTCCTAAAACCGCACTGTTCTTCTCCTATTGCAACTTCCGTACACTTTATTATCCTCTCTATCAACACCCTGCCATACAGCTTTCCAACCACTGACAATAAACTAATACCTCTATAACTTGAACACTCCTGCCGATCTCCCTTCCCCTTGTACAACGGTACAATACATGCACTCTTCCAGTCTATTGGTACCATTGACACAGCAAAGCACACATTGAAAAGTCTCACCAACCAATCTATTATCACATCTCCACCCTTCTGTATACACTCCACAGCAATACCATCCAAACCTTCTGCTTTTCCCACTCTCATTTGTTTCACTGCTTCTTTCACCTCATTTTCCTCAATCCTTTCATTCATTCCCTGCCACCTGGGTGGCCTGGGTAACCTATCTCCATCCACCTCTGCTTCAATCACTGCTTCTCTTCCATCTCTTGTATTTAACAAAGATTCAAAATACTCGGCATATCTTTTCCTCACTTCAACTGGTTCCACTAGTAATTCTCCATTTTCATCTTTCACTGACTCTTCCCTCTTTTGTCCTCCTTTCCTTACTTTATTTACCTCCTTCCAGAACATCTTCTTTCGTTCTTCAAAATTCTCACTCAGCCTTTGGCCCCACCTTTCGTTTGCATCTTTTTTCGCTTCTCTAATTTTCCGTTTTGCCTCTCTCCTTTTCTCCTTGTACCTCTCCCATACCTCAACACTACCATCCTGTAAAACCCTCTCAAAACACTGTCTCTTCTCCTCAACTGCCTTTCTCACCGTATCATTCCACCACTCGCTTCCCTTCCTGATACCTCTGCCTCCTACTTTCCTTTTGCCGCATACTACCTCTGCACTTGCTTTCACTCCTTCCTTAAACTGTTGCCATTCAACCTCTACTTCTCTCTCTTCCATCCACTTTTCATTTAGTCTTTCCTTGTACTCCCTCTCTTTTTCACTCTTCTCTAACTCACTAACTTTTATTACCTCTCTTACTTCACGCTTGTCTCTTATTCTCCTGTAACTCTTAACTCTTAGCTTTCCCTCCACCAGGTAATGATCTGACATACCCTCCGCCTCACCTCTCATCACATTCACATCCAGCAGTCTACACAATCTTTCCCTTGTCACCAGCACATAATCCATCAATGCCCTCTCTACAATCTCTCCCCTCACAAGTCTATGCCAGGTGTACTTGTGTATACGCCTTTTTTTGAAGAACGTATTACCTACACTCAATCTACACTCTTCACATACATTTTTCAGTCTTTCTCCACTCTCGTTTACACCATCCACACCAAAACTACCGATGACTCCCTCAACAGGCTCATTTCCTACCCTAGCATTTAGGTCCCCTAAAACTATAACATTTTCATTTTCATCAAACCCTTGTAGACAATCTCTCAAATCCTCCCAGAAACCCTCTACCTCGTCTAACTCTCTTTCACTTCCTGGTCCATACACACTTACAAAAACCCACCTTTCACCCTTAAACCGCATTCTCACCCACATTAGCCTTGATGACACCTCTTTCCACTCTTTTATAAACTCTCTCAACTCCTCCTTCACAATAATAGCCACTCCTTCTTTCCCCCTGACTCCCTCGTCTACTCCAGACTTTCTACCTATCACGTTTCCAAAATCCACTTCTCCCTCTCCTTTCATCTTTGTTTCATTCAGTGCATAATATACATAAGCCATCAAAATGACCACACCAGAACAGTACCAAAGATCTTTAAGGGCATATAAAGACCATATTACCAGAGCAATAACAAGTTACACAACAGTTATTGAGGGTACGCCTGCTGATTTTGATAGACTTGAGACTTTAATATCTTTTCTCGAGTCTAAATGGCCAGGTTATGATGAAACCTACTTAAAGTTGGAAAGTAGTCTGACGGAAAAGGATGATTCAAATTTAACTTCAGTTCAGGAGGATTATTATACAGTCTGGGATGATTATCAGAATAATTTAGTAAAATTTAAGACTCGCTTGGAAACGCTAAAGTCAACGGTTACAACGCCAGCACATTCTAGTATGTCTCCTCATTCTTCATATAAATCTGTACTTCCTACTATTAAATTGCCAGTTTTCTCAGACGAGTACACCAAATTTGAAGCATTCTATGGTCAGTTCCATGCTCAAGTTGGAAAGAGAACAGAGCTGGAACCAGTTACAAAATTACAGTATTTAAAATCACAGTTACAAGGAAAAGCTTTGGAACTTATCAATAATCTTCCTTTAGTGGCTGAAAACTACCAACATGCTGTTGATTTGTTGAAAGAGGTCTTTGGTGATGAGGACAAAATTAAACAAAGTATACTGAACAAGATTGTGGACATTAAGTCGCCCAGTCACACACAATAGGATTTAGAAGCCTTCCATATCTCCTTAATTAATCTAACCAGGAGCTTGAAATGTAAACATGACTTTTCTTGTTGTGAGTGGATAATAGCTGCTTTGTTCCAACGTAAGCTGTCCAGCACAACTATACGTCAACTGTACTTGAAGTATGACACCAATTACTTCAGTATTAAACAAATGAGTGATGGCTTACGAGACCTTGTGTCCCATATGGAAGTGGAAGATATACAGTACATAAAGGTAATTTCAAAGCTATACATGAACTGTCAAAGAGTAATCAAGAACAAGCTCCGTCTCTCCAGACAAACAAAAAGGATATCGGCTCATATTTTACAAAAGAAAAAAGGGCCAAACCTATCAAGTCAACTAAGCTGAAATATTGCTGTGTATTCTGTCAGGAAAACCATTATGCATATGACTGTGACAAATACACAGAATTACCTACTAAACAAGCAAGACTGGTTGAGTTGGGAAGATGCCCAAGATGTGTCAGTTCCAACCACAAATTACATTGAGTGTAAAACAGATCTTCATATCTGTAGAAGATGCGAGAAAGGAAAAACCATACAGTTCTATGTGTAAGTAAGCCAAAAGATAAGATCACACGTGAAGACACAAAATATGATACAACACAGCAATCAGTGCTTTCAGTAAAGGGTCAGGTACATTCAAGCTCCACTGCCCTTCCAACTGCCACAGTGGAGGTGCGTAATACCCAAAATGGTCACAATATTATGACTAGAGCCTTCTTTGGCCAATGTTCACAATGTACATTTATAACTGAAAGCTTAACAAAAGAACTGGATAATCTTCAAGGACACTACATCCGCCTTAATAGAAACAATTTATTAGAGAAAATATGCACCAATCGATTCCCCATATTTTTCTCCATATAGGCCACATGGAGGATTTTCGTTATCAACAAATTGAAAAATACCCACTTCACAGACAAATACACCACAAATCTAAGTCAAAGCGGGGGTGTGGGGGTGGCAGCCCCCACCTATAATACTAGGATAGGTTAAGTAAGGTTGTTAGGTTAGGCTAATGTCCTTTCAAAGGGGTATAGGCTAGTAAACACTAGGATAGCCTATACCCGGTCAGAGGTAAGAAGAAGAAGAAGAAGAGTCCTGCAGTAGTCTCCTTGAATGCTATCAAGAACTGAAAGTAACTGGATTAATTAGATTAGCGGTGTCTGGATTTCTACAGTCTAGAGATTATGACGACTATCCAGTGGTACGACCTGTGGTACGTCTTGGTAAGAGACTCAAAAGAATAACAGCAGTCGTCCTTGAAAAGGTGCCAGATAAATTCAGAGTCCCCGGCCTTATGAAAACTGCAGATATGCTAGAGAGAGCTAATATCACACTCGCAGATCGAATGTTAGAAAACGACATCATAGAAAACATCAACTTGGTGATTGGATCAGATTTTTATGGGGATTTTATCAGTGATCTATCCTCAAAGGGTCCGATAAAATTAGCCAAATCTTCTGGTGGGTACCTAATCTATGGAAAGATCCCCAATGTTGAACCAGTCACAGATAGTGTTACTCAACATGCAGTGGTGGCAAGGATAGGTGTCGAGGTAGCTCCAACTGAAATTATCAATGCATTAGAAGAATCAACCATACCTGTTCACAAACTCTGGGATCTGGATACTATCGGCATTAATGTTCAACAACCATCACCAGAAGATTGTTTAACCTATAAAGCATATTTGGACAACAGTAGAATTCAAGGATAACCAATATAGGGTAAGACTCCCATGGAAAATTAATTGCCAATCATTACCAACAAACTACAATATGGCTTTGGGACAACTGAAATGTCTGACAACTTCCTTGGGAGCTCGCGAGGAATTCAATCTTTATAATGAGCAGATTCAGACGCAACTAGCTAATGATTTCATTGAAGTTGTACCAAATTCAGTGCCAACTGAAAATTGTCATTATCTGCCACACCACGCATTTAAGAAGGACAGTTTGACTACTCCCTTACTCATTGTATTTAATTGCAGTGCAAAAAGAGCTGGTCAGCCATCCCTGAATGATTGCCTTATGACTGGCCCTTCACTCACAGAGAAACTAGGAGACATTCTTTTAAGATTTAGAATGAACCAATATGCCTAGTGTGCTGATATAAGCAAAGCATTCCTCAGAGTTGGTTTACAAGAATGTGACCGGGATTACACCAGGTTCTTGTGGTATGAAAATCCAAGTGAACGAAATTAATCCCTTGTCACATACAGATTTAAATCAGTGTTGTTTGGTGCGACAAGCAACCCATTCTTGTTGCAAGCTACACTAGACACACATTTGAAGATGTCCAACAATAACTATAAAGACATTTTAAGTCAGAGTTCTTACGTGGATAACTTTAAGTCAGAGTTTTTACGTGGATAACTTTACGGGAACTACTTCATGTGATCAAGAACTCTTGGAAATTTACCGGAATGCCAACCTCGAATTATCCAAGGCAAACATGCCTCTTAGAATGTGGGTCTCCAACTATCCCATTCTGAATTTGGAAATAGAGCATAGTTTTTCAGACTACCAAGTTCCTGCAGTAGCTAAAGTTTTGGGTTTATGTTGGGAAATCAACGAAGACAGTTTAAGTATAAATTCTCCTGGTTTTGTGGACCATAGTTCCCTTAGCAAGAGAAAACTTCTGTCTATGGTGTCCTCAGTGTTTGACCCATTAGGAATTCTCTCTCCTATCACTGTTAGGGGGAAACTATTAATTAGAAAAGCATGGAAACTTGAGGTAGGATGGGATGAAGGTCTACCAACTGCCTTTCAAAGCCAATGGGGATCCCTAGCTGAAGAACTTCAAGAGATGTGCAAGTTCGGATTTCCAAGAATGATAGGTCAGGATGGAGAAGTTTATCAGTTACATGTCTTTTGTGACGCATCAACCCAATACGGAGCAGCAGCCTATCTTGTATCAAATAAGGAAAGTCATCTTATTTCCTCTAAAGTGAGAGTAGCGCCAATAAAGAGTCGGACTGTACCACAGTTGGAACTCATCGCTTTACAGGTTGGTACTCATTTGGCAGACTATGTCAAGAGAACATTGAAACCATTAAATATTAAAGCCATAAAAATTTGGTCAGATAATGAAGGTGCCTTACTATGGTTGTGAAATGACAACAGCAAGATTCAATATGTTAAAAATAGGGTTGCTGACATCAGAGAATGTGCTTCTAACATTAACTTCCTTCATATACCAACACATGATAATCCTGCAGACCTACTTTCAAGAGGTGTATCGTGGGATGTATTGAACAAGAGCTGTCTTTGGTTTGTGGGACCCTCTTGGATTCATCATCCTAATGAATGGCCTAGCCAACAAGAACATGTGATTAGTGTCAGTGCTTTAACCCACTGAGTACCAGCGACGACAACGTGTCGTCGGTAATGTTTGTTCCCCACAGACCACGATGCACAAGTGTCGTCGGGGTTTAATTACTCCGGTTCTATGGCACCTAGAGGGCTCAGATTTGTATGGGAACTGTGTAAGTATCCCACGCAACCATGCCGATGGTTAAAAACTCTCAATGTCCAACCGCGTGCGCGTGAGCGCGCAAAAAACATGTTTTTTTTGTGTTTTTGCCTTCAATTTTTTACTCTTGTAAAATCGACTTTCGGGGGCTCCGTAGGACCCCTTTTTGATCTTTTTGATCGTTTTTTTGGGGGGGAGGGGGCGGTCCTTCATTCCTAACCCATTTGCTATTGTTTCTGGAAAAAAAAATCAAAACCTGGTGGTCCCTGGTGGTACATTTATTTATAACTAGCTGGGGCTCAGTGGGTTAACCACAGATGCAACAGAGACTCGATATGCTCTATTTAAAGCTAAAGATATTTCCTCCTTGGACAAGATATTTAATGTAACTTGTAATGTCTTCAAATTTATCAAGGCATTGAAACCATCAATAAATCTACCTACGCGTATGAACTATTGGTTGAGGAACATCCAACGAGAACATTACCAATATTGGAGATCAATATTGGAAAAATGAACATCTGCATAAACCTGATGCCTCTAAATCACCTTGTTTAGTAAACTCTCTTTGATTGTATTTAGATGCTCAAACTAGTGCACTTCGTTGTATGGGTCGGTTACACAACAGCGACTTAAGTTCTCAGGCAAAGTTTCCAATTTTACTGCCACGGAAAAGCTGGTTGACTACATTGATCACCCTTAAATATCATGAACAGGGGTTACATGGAGGAGTGACAAATACGTTGGCAGCATTGAGAGATCAATATTGGATACCAAAAGGAAGACAAGTCGTGAAAACTTGCTGAAAAGGTGTATCACTTGTAAAACCATAGAGGGTAAAGCCTTAAAATTACCAGGCCCTCCACCTTTACCTGCGAAAAGAGTAGTTTACACAGAGCCCTTTCAGGCGGTGGGTATTGATTACTCTGGAGCTATTGCCATCACTGATGCTAATGACAATGTTCCCAGGAAATATTACATTTGTTTATTTACTTGCGCAACAACTCGTGATGTGCATCTGAAATTGGCAAGGGACATGTCCGCATTAACATTTATGCATTTATTCCGTCGGTTTGTGGCTCGACGATCTTCCCCAAGACCATCATCTCTGACAATGGTACTAACTTTACAGCCACATCTAAGTTTCTGAAGGAACTCTGCAATGATCCTATGGTGAAGTCACACTTCAATACATTTCAAATTGAGTGGAAATTCATACCTCCGCAAGCACCTTGGATGGGTGGATTCTACGAAAGGTTGATCGGCATTGTCAAGAACTGTGTTCGTAAAGTATTGTACAAGAAAAGGGTCACAGAAGATGAATTGATAACTGTTATAGCAGAAGTGGAAATGAGAGTAAATAATAGACCAATCACATACATGGGCGATGATGTCAATCAAATTTCACCATTAACTCCATCTCATCTTCTATGTGGTAGGAAACTGAATCCCATGCCTACTCAACTTGAAGATAAGGAAGAAGATCCTGATTATCTTGACACTGATGTATTGAATAAGAGGTATGGATATCTATGCAAGATCTTAAAACATTGGGAGAACATTATTTTGTAGTAAGGATTATTTGGTCTCCTTACGTGAAAGGTTTTATGGTGCTCAAGAACCAAGTCAAGGGAGAAAACTTCAAAAAGGTGACATAGTTCTCGTACAAACTGATGGTGCCCGTACCTCATGGCCGTTAGGTAGAATCACTGCCATACATCCAGATAAGGTGGGGAATATAAGAGTTGTGGAAGTGCTTAGCAAAGGAGTTCGTAGCCTTCGGACTATCAACAAGTTGGAATTACATTGTGACCCAACTGTGGTTCCACCTGTGACAACCACTGCAATAATAGACAAGGGAAAATGCAAAGC
The DNA here is from genome assembly GCA_032716605.1 of Paralithodes platypus. Taxonomy (NCBI): domain Eukaryota; kingdom Metazoa; phylum Arthropoda; class Malacostraca; order Decapoda; family Lithodidae; genus Paralithodes; species Paralithodes platypus. Next base: position 20,603,301 of record CM064546.1, on the reverse strand, counting down.
AGCTACGGTTGCGGAACAGAACCTCAGAGAACTTAGGGACAATAATTTATTGCAAATAATGTATATAGTAAGGTTGGTTAGATCTAAGTGGATTTGCTCTCTCTCTCGCGCGGAGGATATCGAATTATAACGACAGTAGGTAAAGGGTAGCTTTAAGTCAAAATCCTTCGAATTGTTTCTTATATTTCGAAGGTAAACTTGTATAAAGGGTTATTAGGTTTAAGGTTTATAAAATGCTACTCCTAAGAAAAGGAGAGGAAATAATTCCACTTTTTTCCATTTGTATTCGTTTCTTTTATTATAGTCTCGTGTACGAGTTCATATCTAGCAATTCGATTGCTTCAATCAAAGCTTCAGGACCATTTATGCCTGAAAATATGTATGGACGTATATGGAAATATGACTCTATACTTCGAAATACATATATTATGACGAGTGTGGAGATATATATAAATATGAATCATAAGTTAAGTAAGGTTATAATAAAATAATAAATGTAATATAATATAGTCCTATACCTATAATCGAGCTGTTGAAGCTTCGAATAATCAATTCAACACTTTAACCCTTAATTAGCGGCTCACCACATAAGTCGTATTTAATAAAGCTGGACTATGTGGCGGCGCTCGACATAGGTCGAGTGGCAATTTCAGCACGTAATGTTGCTGAGAGAGAGAGACAAGTGGTGGCAGGAGAGTAGCGAGCGTATGACTGCTCCAGACCACCGCGGCGAACATACTGACACGAATCCCAGCTCCCTCCTCCCTCTCTCACTCGCTATATAAGGAATTGTATCGGGAAAGTGGCTAATTACATGCTTTTTGCACTCGCGTTGCACGGTTATTGCAAGAAAACTAGCCATCATAAAAGGATCGTTATGGTGTCATTCGAAAGCTCTGTTTATGCCCTTTCAGGGATAGGTACTTGTTTTACGTTCTGGGTCTTATTTAGGCATGAAAATGATCACGTAAACAGCCCTATTTTGGCTAAAAACACCCCGCTGGGCGGTACATATAAATAAACCGCATAGGCCGCTCGTAAGGTGTTAATATAACCATGAACAACTTAGAACTAAGAAATTTTGTAAACTTTGTAACGAATACAGTTTGACACAGCAACCGTTTCGTATGGAAGAGTCAAACTCAACGAGATCTAAGATATATACAATATAAAATCAGTGTTGAACTAGACGGTGTAAAAGGCACATATCGCAACACCTCAGTGACTTTTCCACCGCATATAAAATTAACGGAGTCTCTCAGCTAAGTATAACTACATTCTTTTCTTCTCGGTTGGCCAATTGGGGGTTAAGTTTGGGTTAAGTGAGGTCGGTACAAAGTAAATACAATTAATTATGTTGTATCGTTAAGCAGCACATTATCTAATATACCAAGGTAAATACCGCATATTTGTATTAATTTATATTGTGTAGTTGTATATGCCAATACTGTTAACACTATAATTTGAATTTACGTATATTATACAAGGCTTTATTTAAATTACAGAAATGGGTTTAGTCCGTGATTCGCCAAATGCAGCACCCAGGTATAGTCCAATCCCATAATACTGCAATACCAGTACCGTTATCTACATCATATTTAGTAAACATGTAGGTGTAGATTCAATTATTTAGGTTTGTAGTCCTTATATTCTAACATGGATATTAATGTTTAATGTTATATGAAAAATTCTCCAAACCCTATATTAACCGTTTAGATAAATCTACAGTTATACTACCCCTATTTAGTCGCTATTCTGTTGGTACTAATGGGTTAATATTATTAGTAGTAGACTTAGTATGGTTTGATGATGCGCGGAATGGTATATTTGACTTGAAATAGATACATTGAAGTATTACAAACCTTCGCGAACCCATAAACAGGGAACGTGAGCAGGGTTTAGATCGTAGCGCACCCATAAACAGGGAACGTGACCTGGGTTTAGACCATCGCGAGACATGTTAGTTTTCAGTTAGGTTAGGTTAAGTTAGGTTAGGTAACCTTCGCACGTATCTGGTTGGTGATAAATATTTATCAAAATACGTTTTTTTTCCAATTTCTGCGTCTGCTGAACCATCCAAAAACACGCTAAAAGGCGTGTTTTGAAGGGGGGAGGTGGTGGGGGGTAGTATAACTGTAGATTTACCGATCTCAGAATTAATTCGCACAACACGATTCACATATTTTAACCTATACCTCGACAACAAAGTTATGACTGGCACTACGAAATAAACAAGGGCACTTAATAATGGACTAGATGATAGGCTATATCTGCAACAACGGTACGCTAATTCCAAATCCTCGAACTATTACGCCGGTGAACAAAACACTTAAACCCTCCAGAGTTAATCTACTGGATAACGGGGTATCAATTAACTGGGTTTTAGTGCACTTCTACTAAAGCTTTCCGGTGACGGCAAAGCCTACTCACAACAGGAGTACTTTACGTTAATAAAATGCTCTCAAGTAATAACAATGCTTAAATAAACTATAACAAGATTTAATAAAGAAGTATATGCTTACGTTAACTTTAGTGTGAGTCTGTACTCAACACTAAACTCTTCAATGCTCTATGAAAACACTGGAAGTCTAGTCCTACAGCAATCAGATATGGAATCTTCTGAAAACGTCTGATGCTCTAAGATGCTCGTCGAATATAGAACAGAAATAATGCAGGGGCAGGACACCAAAGCGTGTATCTTAAATACACCAATAAGTAGGATACATATATATAAAACAAGGGAGTGCAACAACTCTGTGACAGCACTAATAATAACCACTCAAAACAGTACTTCCTTAGCCAAAGTAACAGCCATACTGGGTTGTGCACCAAGCATCAACCTAGGCTAAAATAATATGTGAATAATTCCTATAGCATACGCAGTTAAAGTTAATAAACACAATGCTGTCTTTATTACTAATAAAGTCTAGCAGCGGCAAAAACGGTACCAGGAGGCTAGGCAGAGCTCAAGCATGCTCGTAGCCTACTGTCTTCCCTTGAACAGATTTCCCTTATGTTATGTAAGTCCAGATCTCTAGTATCTGGTCTTACCCTGGCGCTCCACAAAGGTAAAAAAAAATGAGGTAGCAAGCATACAAGTAAGTGTAGGCAAAAGCCCTTCGCTTGTATACTGCTACACTCGCACAGGAAAAATATGCACAAGGGTTACAGGCATCTAGCTCCGTCGAAGTCGTACAGGCTCTGACTTGCCATGTACATAACTCAGACAACGACTAAAGATACCCTCCACTGTCTAGCATTAAATAGTAACAAAGAACAAATCAATAATTAGAAGCACCCAATGATAATATGACTCCATGTGACTATGACTAATAATCCCTAAAGCTAGTGCAAAACATATATGTGAGAACTGGTGCTGGTAATACGACTGGCCGACTATGGAAGTCGTATGCAGAACCAGAAGGGATAAGTAATTGAATAAAGATGAGAAGTAATGGAAAAAAAGAAGTTCAGAGAGAGAAACGGTAGTACAGGGGGTTAGATTGGGGACAGATTGCAAGGGACGTCTAGGACCAAGCACACCATGCCAAGCTCTAAGGAGACACACAGGCAGGAGCCCCCCAGCACCAACACTAGGACAGCGGCACCCAATCACAGACCACTACGTCATGAAAAGCAAGCGTCCTAGGACGCGCCAGGCCCGCCAGCCAATCAAGAGCGTGGGAAACCCCGCCCGAGCGAGGAAGGCACACGTACATACACACGCACATAATGCCACCACGCTGCCTCCTTCGTTCTCTCTCTCCTTAACTTAACACTACATATCTTGTACTCTTATCACTGATATAAAATACTTCCAAGTGTCACAGACAAGAATAAAGACCACCACTGATCTGGTTGTGACAACATGCATACTAAGAAAGAAAGAACATTGTTCTACGATTATTATAGCCCATTTCACTGCCCTGGCGAGCGCTAGCGAGTACGAGCACATTCTGGTAAGCTGGCCAGCGTAACACCCCGCCCAAGATGTGGGACGTTTTAACCTCAGGTAAACGCCACATCTGACCAGACAGAATGCTCATAAACCCCGCCTCACCCAGCTACTCCCCCAAGTTGTGAAAACAAGGCACAATCACAAACAGAAAACACTTCATTATATCAACAAAATCTACACAACACTTCCCCCAAAATAATAGTATCACTTAACAATATTACTCTCAACGAGAAAGCTTCATCAAGCCTAGCCTACTAAGACAGAAACTCAGAATGTCTTAGATTCTTGCTGTAACCTACTGCACTTATATACTATCAAAAGAAAGAGTTTTTATGTGAGGTTTTTATATTTTTTTAATAATGTTTTTGGCGGCTTTGCACTACAGGGGCAAGCCTAATTTTTCTCCACTCAATCCGACACACCTGTGGTGATCTACCCTGGACAAACAGTCAGCTATCACATTGTCACAACCGGCAATATGGCGAATGTCCAGGTTATACTCCTGCAACATTAAGGACCACCTGGTTAGCCTCATATTCCGGTTGTGGAACTGATTCAAAAACTTCACAGGGTGGTGGTCAGTGTAAATCACCACAACTGGGCCAAAAGCGGGAACATACACCTCAAAGTGCCTGAGCGCCAGCACAATGGCCAGAAGCTCCTTCTCTACCACCGAATAGTTCTTTTGTGCTGAGTTGAACTTCTTGGAAAAGAAACTTACTGGGTGTTCCACACCTGTGTCTGTTTGCAACAAGACGGCACCAGCCCCTACACCGCTAGCATCTGTCGCTAGCTGAAAAGGTCTTGAGAAGTCTGGGGCCCTGAGTATAGGGTGAGTGCACAAAAGATTCTTCACCAGTGAGAATGCTTTCTCACACTCAGGTGCCCACCCAAACTTTTCCGTCTTTGCAAGTAAATCAGTCGGAGGAGCCAACACCGAGGAGTATCCGCGGATGAATCTGCAGTAATACCCAATCATGCCCAAGAACCTCATGATTTGTCTTTTGGTGGTCGGCCTGGGGAACTGGTTAATAGCCTGTATTTTGGTTTGGGGGTGGGGGGGGGGGGGGGGGGGCACACCTGGCCTAACCCTACCACAAACCCTAAATACTGCACAGTTGCCCGAACAAAGTCACATTTGCCCAGATTGACCACCAAATGAGCCTCACTCAGCTTCCTGAACAATGCCCCGATCTGCTCGCAATGGCTTTCAAAGTCATTATCGTAGATTATCACATCATCTAGATACACGGTGCAGTTAGGGATCTCCGCCACTAACTCGTTCATCAGGCATTGGAAAGTTGCAGGTGCATTCTTCAGCCCATACGGCATAACGTTGCAACGGTAAGTGTTCCCATCCACCACAAAACCGCACACCTGCTTCGCCCGCTCAGACAACGGCACCTGCCAGTAACCTTTGACAAGATCCACCTTGGTGAGGTAACGTGTACACCCGATCTTGTCAACACTGTCATCTACGCGGGGAAGAGGGTAAGCATTGGTGGGGGTTAAGCCGTTCAACCGCCTGAAGTCAGTGCAAAACCTGACCTTCCCGTCTGGTTTAGGCTGCAGAGTGACGGGAGATGTCCACCTAACCGCCCCTTTTTCTATCAGCCCCTTCTCCAACATGTAGCCTAACTCCGCTCGGAGAGCCGGAAGTTTAATGGGAGGTACACGATAGGGCACTGATTTAAAAGGGGGTTGGTCTCCAACGTCTACATCGTGCACCGCATGAGTTGTGAGGCCTGGTTGCTCCGCAAAAACAGTGGGGTATAAACTGAACAGGTGCTGGATCGCTGCACGCTGTTGCTCAGGCAGGTGCTCAAGCGCTTCTACAGCCACCTGATTCGTGTTCCCCGCCCACTGATCCGCCGAGACATGACAATCCCAACTTTCCTCCACCTGGGCCTCACTGTCCCCCTCTCCTTCTCCACCTTGGCCGCTGCAGACCAACACAGGGACAGTAGGCTGCTCAGGTGGGCGCCTCACAAACTCTTAACATGTTCACATGACAGAGCTGATTTTTCTTTCGCCTATCCGGAGTAGCCACAAGGTAACCTAGGTCAGATAACTTCCTCACAACCTTGTAAGGACCGACAAACTTGGCAGACAGGGGATGGCCAACTAAGGGCAATAAGACCAAAACCTCCTGTCCTACCACAAACTCCCGGAGCATTGCCTTTTTGTCATACCGATCCTTCATCAAAGGCCTAATTACCCACCAAATTTCTCCCTGCCAACTCCAGGCTTTTCAGCATCCTGTCCCTACTCTCGAGGACATACTTAATTACAGAACATGGCGGCACAGTCCCTTCCCAGATCTCTCTTACCATGCTCAGAGGACCTCTAACCTGATGCCCGAAAACTAACTCGTTGGGACTAAACCCAAGGCTCTCCCCAGGTACCTCTCGTGCCACAAACAAAACGTATGTGCCATCTTTCCAACACCCCTTGACTCTCTGGGTGATAAGCTGAAGAGACAACCGTATTGGTCCCATGCTGCTGCATGGTCTGTTTAACCCTTAACCCATAACTAGCGGCGCGCAACATAAGTCGAGTTAAATAAAGCTGGACTATGTGGCGGCGCTCGACATAACTCGAGTGGCAATTTCAGCACGTAATGTGGCTGAGAGAGAGAGACAAGTGGTGGCAGGAGACTAGCGAGCGTATGACTGCTCCAGACCACCGCGGCGAACCTACTGACACAAATCTCAGCTCCCTCCTCCCTCTCTCACTCGCTACATACTCAATTATGTACCGAAAGTACCGAATTACCTGCTTTTTGCACTCGCGTTGCACGGTTATTGCAAGAAAACTATCCATCATACAAGGATCGTTATGGTGTCATTCGAAAGCTCTGTTTATGCCCTTTCAGGGATAGGTACTTGTTTTACATTCTGGGTCTTATTTAGGCATGAAAATGATCACGTAAACAGCCCTATTTTGGCTAAAAACACCCCGCTGGGCGGTACACATAAATAAACCGCATAGGCCGCTCGTAAGGTGTTAAAAAGCGGCTCACCACATAAGTCGAGTTAAATAAAGCTGGACTATGTGGCGGCGCTCGACATAACTCGAGTGGCAATTTCAGCACGTAATGTTGCTGAGAGAGAGAGACAAGTGGTGGCAGGAGAGTAGCGAGTGTATGACTGCTCCAGACCACCGCGGCGAACCTACTGACACGAATCTCACCTCCCTCCTACCTCTCTCACTCGCTATATACGGAATTGTATCGGGAAAGTGGCTAATTACATGCTTTTTGCACTCGCGTTGCACGGTTATTGCAAGAAAACTAGCCATCATAAAAGGATCGTTATGGTGTCATTCGAAAGCTCTGTTTATGCCCTTTCAGGGATAGATACTTGTTTTACGTTCTGGGTCTTATTTAGGCATGAAAATGATCACGTAAACAGCCCTATTTTGCCTAAAAACACCCCGCTGGGCGGTACATATAAATAAACCGCATAGGCCGCTCGTAAAGGGTTAAAGAGTGGACGTGAAATTTGACCCTTGGTCCGACTGAATTTCTTGCGAGTACACGTATCTCGAGCAATACAACCGCAAGTTTCGCACAACAGTTTTAGACTTGCCATTTCTCATAGGGTATGCATCAGGGTAGCGAGTGAAGACATCCATGAGGGTTAGCAAAAACCTGTTACCTGCACTAGTGGGAGGCAGAGGGCCTACCATGTCGATGATAACCTTGCTGAAGGGAAGACCAATAGCAGGCACTGGGTGCAACGGAGCCTTAGGTATGCTCTGGTTCGGCTTTCCCACCCTCTGGCAGGTACCACACATCGCCACCCAGTCCGAAACTTGGGCTTTAATACCTGGCCACCAGAACAACCTAGATAACGAGGCCAACGTTTTACTCACACCCAAGTGACCTGCCAACGTAACATCGTGCGCCAACCGCAACAGGCTATCACGAGACTTCTCAGGGACCACCAACTGATCAACCACTCTCGCCCCACCATCCCAACTACGTCTGGGATCCAAAAAACGGCGGTACAGGATTCCCCCAACCTGAAAAAAATCTCCCGGCTTTGCATCCCCGTCCTCGTCGAGTTCTATAGCCCCGTTCCCACAACTCTCAAGTCCAGGATCTTCTACTTGCAACCGACATATATCCGAGGGTGCCAACCTATCTAAATGCTCCTGAAACAACTTGTGGCCAGCCCCGATACTGGGCTGCTGCAGCCTTGCCTGCTTTGCCTGGGAACGTTTCTGTCGCGGAGTGCTAACACGCTCTACCATGTCACTAGGGGGGACAGGTTCTGGGGCCACTCCGGACCTCATAATGGGTGCAAGTACCGAGTCACCAAGGAGTGTCGCTGGATCCAAACTCTCAACCCGACCAGCCTTGACTTTCTCCTTCCGACCCTTCCTCCGCTGGTCTAGAACTTGGGTATTAGGCTGTGACACCTGAGCGGACTGAGACCTGGTGACAGTACACGCCATCTGCGTCACCTGGCACCTCTCGAGCCACTCTTGCCCCTCCCTACTTGTGTCGGCCGCCCTCTCGGCAACGACTAAGGGTGGAACCTCGGAAGTGAGCACCGCAAAGTCGTTACCGAGAAGGAGGTCGACCCCCTCAACTGGCAACTTCTCCACAGCCCCCACATCCAACTCTCGTGTCACACCATCCACCTCAAGCTCTACTCTGACCAGCGGGTAAGACCGCGTAGCATTGATGCCTTGAACCACCACAACCCGAGCCGCGTTAATAGGCTTGCCAGTGAAATTCTTAACAAGTGTCTGGGAAGCGCCCGTATCACACAGCAACTCAAGCCTATGCTCCACACCAGCCCACCTCACAGTGCCGTGCCCCCTATGACCACAAAAAACATCTCGGACGGGTGACGAGCCCTCCTGCTGCTTCTGCACCGGCGATGACTTCGCAACCGACTGTTTACCCCGGGTAAACGCGGAAGACCTCAAAGACACTCCAATGTTACTCACTAGTGACACCACTGCTGTAGGCGGTGTGCTCGGACATGAGCACGCAATATGCCCCTTCTTATGACACTTGGAACATTCCACTTCACTCTTGGACTTCCCCTGAGGTGGGTAAGGGCCCTGGCCTTTCTTTAACGGGAAGGGTTTCGACTTGGGATCATAATTGGCAACAGTACTCTTAAATGGATAATTATTTGTGTCATTAATTCGGGGGGGTGGAGTGGTATGCCCCTTGTTACCTGCCTCAGCTCTCTGTGCAGACCCACACCCATGAATCAATGACAACCTGAGGTCAGCCAGCTCAGCCGCCTCCTGCAGAGTTTTTGGTTGCTTTTCTTTCAGGTTAAGAGTCAAGTCACTGCCAGTACATTTAAAAAATTGCTCTAACAACACTAATTGCTTCACTGCATCAAAAGTAGTTGCCTTCTCCAATCTTAACCAATTCTCAAATGCATCTGACGGCTCTCTAGCGTGTTCCTGGAAAGTACTCTTCTTTTGTTTTGGGAACAGCCCTAAATTTCAGCCTATAGGTCTCTGGCTGCAACTCATACGCCCTCAGGACAGCCTCTTTCAACGCCTCGTAATTCGCACAGGAATCTAGGGGCAAAGCATCGTATGCCTTGAGTGCTTTCCCCGTCAATCGTGACGAAACAAGGGCTGCCCACTTCTCCTCGGGCCATTGGTGCTCCTGGCACTTTTTCTCGAACCGGGGAAAAAATTCGGTAACTCCTAACTCATCAAACACTGGAACCAACTTTAGTAGATGCGACAGGGACTGGTCATGGGCTCGACCCCCCTGGACGACACGGTTCCTTGTCACCTCTACATGAGTTTTCTCTAGATCAACATCGGCACAATACCTTGCAGTCTCAAACTTGCACTCAGACTCTCGCTCACGCTGATCGAGCTCAGCCCTTCGCTGCTCGAGCTCAGCCCTTCGCTGCTCGAGCTCAGCCTCCTGCTTCCGCTGCTCGAGTTTGGCGAGTTCGAGCTGAAACAACATCTCGGAAGACAAACCCTGAGGAGGGGGTGCTACTATTGGGGACCCACCCCGTGAGCCACCTAGAGGCATACCCAACCGCCAGCGGGCATCGGCCTGCGGGAACGTACCCGGCTCCGGAGCCCGTGGGAGCGCCATGATAGGAGTCGAGTGGAATGGGGGCTGGGCCGAAGGTGCCCCAGCTCCCGCTCCACCCGAAGCTCCACGCACCCCACCGAACACACAGGTAACCAGCTCACCTTTCGACAAACCGCTAGTACCGGACAACCCCAAGACCGTGGCTACACACTGCAGTCCGTACCGGTCCAGCCCCGACACCCGGTCCGCCGACACAGGCTCCTCCAAAAAAATCCGAGCATCCTCCTCATTGTTCACCACCCGAACGCCGTTTAACAACTCCACCTTCTCCACCTCCTCGCCTGTCTCTCGCACTGTGCCCTCACTATGTTCAGACCCGTCCAGTGACATGATGGAGTCAACAACAAAATTCTCAAGTCAAGACAAGTGTAGCCAAACTCTCGCTTAGCTTTATTCATAAAAATATTCAAAGATGTTCTCGAGTACAACACTAGGTCACCAATAAACTCCAACAAGTTCTATATATCCTCAAAACAATGTCCACTGCCAACAATGCAAGAAATAAATTCGACCCCAAATGGCAATAAGATTTCCAAAAAAAAAAATGCAATATTCAGTTCACTATATACTGGTCTAAGGTCGCCATTTGTTATGACCGGCACTACGAAATAAACAAGGGCACTTAATAATGGACTAGATGATAGGCTATATCTGCAACAACGGTACGCTAATTCCATACCCTCAAACTATTACGCCGGTGAACAAAACACTTAAACCCTCCAGAGTTAATCTACTGGATAACGGGGTATCAATTAACTGGGTTTTAGTGCACTTCTACAAAGGCTTTCCGGTGACGGCAAAGCCTACTCACAACAGGAGTACTTTACGTTAATAAAATGCTCTCAAGTAATAACAATGCTTAAATAAACTATAACAAGATTAAATAAAGAAGTATATGCTTACGTTAACTTTAGTGTGAGTCTGTACTCAACACTAAACTCTTCAATGCTCTATGAAAACACTGGAAGTCTAGTCCTACAGCAATCAGATATGGAATCTTCTGAAAACGTCTGATGCTCTAAGATGCTCGTTAATATAGAACAGAAATAATGCAGGGGCAGGACACCAAAGCGTGTATCTTAAATACACCAATAAGTAGGATACATATATATATATATAAAACAAGGGAGTGCAACAACTCTGTGACAGCACTAATAATAACCACTCAAAACAGTACTTCCTTAGCCAAAGTAACAGCCATACTGGGTTGTGCACCAAGCATCAACCTAGGCTAAAATATTACGTGAATAATTCCTATAGCATACGCAGTTAAAGTTAATAAACATAATGCTGTCTTTATTACTAATTAAGTCTAGCGCGGCAAAAAAGGTACAAGGAGACTAGGCAGAGCGCAAGCATGTTCATAGCCTACTGTCTCCCCTTGAACAGATTTCCCTTATGTTACGTTAAGTGACTAAGAGGCTCTCTTGGTAAGTCCAAATGTCAAGTATCTGGTCTTACCCTGGCGCACCACAAAGGTCAACAATAATGAGGTAGCGAGCATACAAGTAAGTGTAGGCAAAAGCCCTTCGCTTGTATACTGCTACACTCGCACAGGAAAAATATGCACAAGGGTTACAGGCACCTAGCTCCGTCGAAGTCGTACAGGCTCTGACTTGCCATGTACATAACTCAGACAACGACTAAAGATACCCTCCACTGTCTAGCATTAAATAGTAACAAAGAACAACTCAATAATTAGAAGCACCCAATGATAATATGACTCCATGTGACTATGACTAATAATCCCTAAAGCTAGTGCAAAACATATATGTGAGAACTGGTGCTGGTAATACGACTGGCCGACAATGGAAGTCGTATGCAGAACCAGAAGGGATAAGTAATTGAATAAAGATGAGAAGTAATGGAAAAGAAGAAGTTCAGAGAGAGAAACAGTAGTACAGGGGGTTAGATTGGGGACAGATTGCAAGGGACGTCTAGGACCAAGCACACCATGCCAAGCTCTAAGGAGACACGCAGGCAGGAGCCCCTCAGCACCAACACTAGGACAGCGGCACCCAATCACAGACCACTACGTCATGAAAAGCAAGCGTCCTAGGACGCGCCAGGCCCGCCAGCCAATCAAGAGCGTGGGAAACCCCGCCCGAGCGAGGAAGGCACACGTACATACACACGCACATAATGCCACCACGCTGCCTCCTTCGTTCTCTCTCTCCTTAACTTCACACTACATATCTTATACTGTACTCTATCACTGATATAAAATACTTCCAAGTATCACAGACAAGAATGAAGACCACCACTGATCTGGCTGTGACAACATGAATACTAAGAAAGAAAGAACATCGTTCTACGATTATTATAGCCCATTTCACTGCCCTGGCGAGCGCTAGCGAGTACGAGCACATTCTGGTAAGCTGGCCAGCGTAACACCCCGCCCAAGATGTGGGACGTTTTAACCTCAGGTAAACGCCACATCTGACCAGACAGAATGCTCATAAACCCCGCCTCACCCAGCTACTCCCCCAAGTTGTGAAAACAAGGCACAATCACAAACAGAAAACACTTCATTATATCAACAAAATCTACACAACACTTCCCCCAAAATAATAGTATCACTTAACAATATTACTCTCAACGAGAAAGCTTCATCAAGCCTAGCCTACTAAGACAGAAACTCAGAATGTCTTAGATTCTTGCTGTAACCTACTGCACTTATATACTATCAAAAGAAAGAGTTTTTATGTGAGGTTTTATATTTTTTTAATAATGTTTTTGGCGGCTTTGCACTACAGGGGCAAGCCTAATTTTTCTCCACTCAATCCGACACACCTGTGGTGATCTACCCTGGACAAACAGTCAGCTATCACATTGTCACAACCGGCAATATGGCGAATGTCCAGGTTATACTCCTGCAACATTAAGGACCACCTGGTTAGCCTCATATTCCGGTTGTGGAACTGATTCAAAAACTTCACAGGGTGGTGGTCAGTGTAAATCACCACAACTGGGCCAAAAGCGGGAACATACACCTCAAAGTGCCTGAGCGCCAGCACAATGGCCAGAAGCTCTTTCTCTACCACCGAATAGTTCTTTTGTGCTGAGTTGAACTTCTTGGAAAAGAAACTTACTGGGTGTTCCACACCTGTGTCTGTTTGCAACAAGACGGCACCAGCCCCTACACCGCTAGCATCTGTCGCTAGCTGAAAAGGTCTTGAGAAGTCTGGGGCCCTGAGTATAGGGTGAGTGCACAAAAGATTCTTCACCAGTGAGAATGCTTTCTCACACTCAGGTGCCCACCCAAACTTTTCCGTCTTTGCAAGTAAATCAGTCGGAGGAGCCAACACCGAGGAGTATCCGCGGATGAATCTGCAGTAATACCCAATCATGCCCAAGAACCTCATGATTTGTCTTTTGGTGGTCGGCCTGGGGAACTGGTTAATAGCCTGTATTTTGGTTTGGGGGTGGGGGGGGGGGGGGGCACACCTGGCCTAACCCTACCACAAACCCTAAATACTGCACAGTTGCCCGAACAAAGTCACATTTGCCCAGATTGACCACCAAATGAGCCTCACTCAGCTTCCTGAACAATGCCCCGATCTGCTCGCAATGGCTTTCAAAGTCATTATCGTAGATTATCACATCATCTAGATACACGGTGCAGTTAGGGATCTCCGCCACTAACTCGTTCATCAGGCATTGGAAAGTTGCAGGTGCATTCTTCAGCCCATACGGCATAACGTTGCAACGGTAAGTGTTCCCATCCACCACAAAACCGCACACCTGCTTCGCCCGCTCAGACAACGGCACCTGCCAGTAACCTTTGACAAGATCCACCTTGGTGAGGTAACGTGTACACCCGATCTTGTCAACACTGTCATCTACGCGGGGAAGAGGGTAAGCATTGGTGGGGGTTAAGCCGTTCAACCGCCTGAAGTCAGTGCAAAACCTGACCTTCCCGTCTGGTTTAGGCTGCAGAGTGACGGGAGATGTCCACCTAACCGCCCCTTTTTCTATCAGCCCCTTCTCCAACATGTAGCCTAACTCCGCTCGGAGAGCCGGAAGTTTAATGGGAGGTACACGATAGGGCACTGATTTAAAAGGGGGTTGGTCTCCAACGTCTAAATCGTGCACCGCATGAGTTGTGAGGCCTGGTTGCTCCGCAAAAACAGTGGGGTATAAACTGAACAGGTGCTGGATCGCTGCACGCTGTTGCTCAGGCAGGTGCTCAAGCGCTTCTACAGCCACCTGATTCGTGTTCCCCGCCCACTGATCCGCCGAGACATGACAATCCCAACTTTCCTCCACCTGGGCCTCACTGTCCCCCTCTCCTTCTCCACCTTGGCCGCTGCAGACCAACACAGGGACAGTAGGCTGCTCAGGTGGGCGCCTCACAAACTCTTAACAGGTTCACATGACAGAGCTGATTTTTCTTTCGCCTATCCGGAGTAGCCACAAGGTAACCTAGGTCAGATAACTTCCTCACAACCTTGTAAGGACCGACAAACTTGGCAGACAGGGGATGGCCAACTAAGGGCAATAAGACCAAAACCTCCTGTCCTACCACAAACTCTCGGAGCATTGCCTTTTTGTCATACCGATCCTTCATCAAAGGCCTAATTACCCACCAAATTTCTCCCTGCCAACTCCAGGCTTTTCAGCATCCTGTCCCTACTCTCGAGGACATACTTAATTACAGAACATGGCGGCACAGTCCCTTCCCAGATCTCTCTTACCATGCTCAGAGGACCTCTAACCTGATGCCCGAAAACTAACTCGTTGGGACTAAACCCAAGGCTCTCCCCAGGTACCTCTCGTGCCACAAACAAAACGTATGTGCCATCTTTCCAACACCCCTTGACTCTCTGGGTGATAAGCTGAAGAGACAACCGTATTGGTCCCATGCTGCTGCATGGTCTGTTTAACCCTTAACCCATAACTAGCGGCGCGCAACATAAGTCGAGTTAAATAAAGCTGGACTATGTGGCGGCGCTCGACATAACTCGAGTGGCAATTTCAGCACGTAATGTGGCTGAGAGAGAGAGACAAGTGGTGGCAGGAGACTAGCGAGCGTATGACTGCTCCAGACCACCGCGGCGAATCTACTGACACAAATCTCAGCTCCCTCCTCCCTCTCTCACTCGCTACATACTCAATTATGTACCGAAAGTACCGAATTACCTGCTTTTTGCACTCGCGTTGCACGGTTATTGCAAGAAAACTATCCATCATACAAGGATCGTTATGGTGTCATTCGAAAGCTCTGTTTATGCCCTTTCAGGGATAGGTACTTGTTTTACATTCTGGGTCTTATTTAGGCATGAAAATGATCACGTAAACAGCCCTATTTTGGCTAAAAACACCCCGCTGGGCGGTACACATAAATAAACCGCATAGGCCGCTCGTAAGGTGTTAAAAAGCGGCTCACCACATAAGTCGAGTTAAATAAAGCTGGACTATGTGGCGGCGCTCGACATAACTCGAGTGGCAATTTCAGCACGTAATGTTGCTGGGAGAGAGACAAGTGGTGGCAGGAGAGTAGCGAGTGTATGACTGCTCCAGACCACCGCGGCGAACCTACTGACACGAATCTCACCTCCCTCCTACCTCTCTCACTCGCTATATACGGAATTGTATCGGGAAAGTGGCTAATTACATGCTTTTTGCACTCGCGTTGCACGGTTATTGCAAGAAAACTAGCCATCATAAAAGGATCGTTATGGTGTCATTCGAAAGCTCTGTTTATGCCCTTTCAGGGATAGATACTTGTTTTACGTTCTGGGTCTTATTTAGGCATGAAAATGATCACGTAAACAGCCCTATTTTGCCTAAAAACACCCCGCTGGGCGGTACATATAAATAAACCGCATAGGCCGCTCGTAAAGGGTTAAAGAGTGGACGTGAAATTTGACCCTTGGTCCGACTGAATTTCTTGCGAGTACACGTATCTCGAGCAATACAACCGCAAGTTTCGCACAACAGTTTTAGACTTGCCATTTCTCATAGGGTATGCATCAGGGTAGCGAGTGAAGACATCCATGAGGGTTAGCAAAAACCTGTTACCTGCACTAGTGGGAGGCAGAGGGCCTACCATGTCGATGATAACCTTGCTGAAGGGAAGACCAATAGCAGGCACTGGGTGCAACGGAGCCTTAGGTATGCTCTGGTTCGGCTTTCCCACCCTCTGGCAGGTACCACACATCGCCACCCAGTCCGAAACTTGGGCTTTAATACCTGGCCACCAGAACAACCTAGATAACGAGGCCAACGTTTTACTCACACCCAAGTGACCTGCCAACGTAACATCGTGCGCCAACCGCAACAGGCTATCACGAGACTTCTCAGGGACCACCAACTGATCAACCACTCTCGCCCCACCATCCCAACTACGTCTGGGATCCAAAAAACGGCGGTACAGGATTCCCCCAACCTGAAAAAAATCTCCCGGCTTTGCATCCCCGTCCTCGTCGAGTTCTATAGCCCCGTTCCCACAACTCTCAAGTCCAGGATCTTCTACTTGCAACCGACATATATCCGAGGGTGCCAACCTATCTAAATGCTCCTGAAACAACTTGTGGCCAGCCCCGATACTGGGCTGCTGCAGCCTTGCCTGCTTTGCCTGGGAACGTTTCTGTCGCGGAGTGCTAACACGCTCTACCATGTCACTAGGGGGGACAGGTTCTGGGGCCACTCCGGACCTCATAATGGGTGCAAGTACCGAGTCACCAAGGAGTGTCGCTGGATCCAAACTCTCAACCCGACCAGCCTTGACTTTCTCCTTCCGACCCTTCCTCCGCTGGTCTAGAACTTGGGTATTAGGCTGTGACACCTGAGCGGACTGAGACCTGGTGACAGTACACGCCATCTGCGTCACCTGGCACCTCTCGAGCCACTCTTGCCCCTCCCTACTTGTGTCGGCCGCCCTCTCGGCAACGACTAAGGGTGGAACCTCGGAAGTGAGCACCGCAAAGTCGTTACCGAGAAGGAGGTCGACCCCCTCAACTGGCAACTTCTCCACAGCCCCCACATCCAACTCTCGTGTCACACCATCCACCTCAAGCTCTACTCTGACCAGCGGGTAAG
The DNA here is from genome assembly GCA_032716605.1 of Paralithodes platypus. Classification (NCBI taxonomy): domain Eukaryota; kingdom Metazoa; phylum Arthropoda; class Malacostraca; order Decapoda; family Lithodidae; genus Paralithodes; species Paralithodes platypus. Next base: position 20,586,202 of record CM064546.1, on the reverse strand, counting down.
ACCGCGTAGCATTGATGCCTTGAACCACCACAACCCGAGCCGCGTTAATAGGCTTGCCAGTGAAATTCTTAACAAGTGTCTGGGAAGCGCCCGTATCACACAGCAACTCAAGCCTATGCTCCACACCAGCCCACCTCACAGTGCCGTGCCCCCTATGACCACAAAAAACATCTCGGACGGGTGACGAGCCCTCCTGCTGCTTCTGCACCGGCGATGACTTCGCAACCGACTGTTTACCCCGGGTAAACGCGGAAGACCTCAAAGACACTCCAATGTTACTCACTAGTGACACCACTGCTGTAGGCGGTGTGCTCGGACATGAGCACGCAATATGCCCCTTCTTATGACACTTGGAACATTCCACTTCACTCTTGGACTTCCCCTGAGGTGGGTAAGGGCCCTGGCCTTTCTTTAACGGGAAGGGTTTCGACTTGGGATCATAATTGGCAACAGTACTCTTAAATGGATAATTATTTGTGTCATTAATTCGGGGGGGTGGAGTGGTATGCCCCTTGTTACCTGCCTCAGCTCTCTGTGCAGACCCACACCCATGAATCAATGACAACCTGAGGTCAGCCAGCTCAGCCGCCTCCTGCAGAGTTTTTGGTTGCTTTTCTTTCAGGTTAAGAGTCAAGTCACTGCCAGTACATTTAAAAAATTGCTCTAACAACACTAATTGCTTCACTGCATCAAAAGTAGTTGCCTTCTCCAATCTTAACCAATTCTCAAATGCATCTGACGGCTCTCTAGCGTGTTCCTGGAAAGTACTCTTCTTTTGTTTTGGGAACAGCCCTAAATTTCAGCCTATAGGTCTCTGGCTGCAACTCATACGCCCTCAGGACAGCCTCTTTCAACGCCTCGTAATTCGCACAGGAATCTAGGGGCAAAGCATCGTATGCCTTGAGTGCTTTCCCCGTCAATCGTGACGAAACAAGGGCTGCCCACTTCTCCTCGGGCCATTGGTGCTCCTGGCACTTTTTCTCGAACCGGGGAAAAAATTCGGTAACTCCTAACTCATCAAACACTGGAACCAACTTTAGTAGATGCGACAGGGACTGGTCATGGGCTCGACCCCCCTGGACGACACGGTTCCTTGTCACCTCTACATGAGTTTTCTCTAGATCAACATCGGCACAATACCTTGCAGTCTCAAACTTGCACTCAGACTCTCGCTCACGCTGATCGAGCTCAGCCCTTCGCTGCTCGAGCTCAGCCCTTCGCTGCTCGAGCTCAGCCTCCTGCTTCCGCTGCTCGAGTTTGGCGAGTTCGAGCTGAAACAACATCTCGGAAGACAAACCCTGAGGAGGGGGTGCTACTATTGGGGACCCACCCCGTGAGCCACCTAGAGGCATACCCAACCGCCAGCGGGCATCGGCCTGCGGGAACGTACCCGGCTCCGGAGCCCGTGGGAGCGCCATGATAGGAGTCGAGTGGAATGGGGGCTGGGCCGAAGGTGCCCCAGCTCCCGCTCCACCCGAAGCTCCACGCACCCCACCGAACACACAGGTAACCAGCTCACCTTTCGACAAACCGCTAGTACCGGACAACCCCAAGACCGTGGCTACACACTGCAGTCCGTACCGGTCCAGCCCCGACACCCGGTCCGCCGACACAGGCTCCTCCAAAAAAATCCGAGCATCCTCCTCATTGTTCACCACCCGAACGCCGTTTAACAACTCCACCTTCTCCACCTCCTCGCCTGTCTCTCGCACTGTGCCCTCACTATGTTCAGACCCGTCCAGTGACATGATGGAGTCAACAACAAAATTCTCAAGTCAAGACAAGTGTAGCCAAACTCTCGCTTAGCTTTATTCATAAAAATATTCAAAGATGTTCTCGAGTACAACACTAGGTCACCAATAAACTCCAACAAGTTCTATATATCCTCAAAACAATGTCCACTGCCAACAATGCAAGAAATAAATTCGACCCCAAATGGCAATAAGATTTCCAAAAAAAAAAAATGCAATATTCAGTTCACTATATACTGGTCTAAGGTCGCCATTTGTTATGACCGGCACTACGAAATAAACAAGGGCACTTAATAATGGACTAGATGATAGGCTATATCTGCAACAACGGTACGCTAATTCCATACCCTCAAACTATTACGCCGGTGAACAAAACACTTAAACCCTCCAGAGTTAATCTACTGGATAACGGGGTATCAATTAACTGGGTTTTAGTGCACTTCTACAAAGGCTTTCCGGTGACGGCAAAGCCTACTCACAACAGGAGTACTTTACGTTAATAAAATGCTCTCAAGTAATAACAATGCTTAAATAAACTATAACAAGATTAAATAAAGAAGTATATGCTTACGTTAACTTTAGTGTGAGTCTGTACTCAACACTAAACTCTTCAATGCTCTATGAAAACACTGGAAGTCTAGTCCTACAGCAATCAGATATGGAATCTTCTGAAAACGTCTGATGCTCTAAGATGCTCGTTAATATAGAACAGAAATAATGCAGGGGCAGGACACCAAAGCGTGTATCTTAAATACACCAATAAGTAGGATACATATATATATATAAAACAAGGGAGTGCAACAACTCTGTGACAGCACTAATAATAACCACTCAAAACAGTACTTCCTTAGCCAAAGTAACAGCCATACTGGGTTGTGCACCAAGCATCAACCTAGGCTAAAATATTACGTGAATAATTCCTATAGCATACGCAGTTAAAGTTAATAAACATAATGCTGTCTTTATTACTAATTAAGTCTAGCGCGGCAAAAAAGGTACAAGGAGACTAGGCAGAGCGCAAGCATGTTCATAGCCTACTGTCTCCCCTTGAACAGATTTCCCTTATGTTACGTTAAGTGACTAAGAGGCTCTCTTGGTAAGTCCAAATGTCAAGTATCTGGTCTTACCCTGGCGCACCACAAAGGTCAACAATAATGAGGTAGCGAGCATACAAGTAAGTGTAGGCAAAAGCCCTTCGCTTGTATACTGCTACACTCGCACAGGAAAAATATGCACAAGGGTTACAGGCACCTAGCTCCGTCGAAGTCGTACAGGCTCTGACTTGCCATGTACATAACTCAGACAACGACTAAAGATACCCTCCACTGTCTAGCATTAAATAGTAACAAAGAACAACTCAATAATTAGAAGCACCCAATGATAATATGACTCCATGTGACTATGACTAATAATCCCTAAAGCTAGTGCAAAACATATATGTGAGAACTGGTGCTGGTAATACGACTGGCCGACAATGGAAGTCGTATGCAGAACCAGAAGGGATAAGTAATTGAATAAAGATGAGAAGTAATGGAAAAGAAGAAGTTCAGAGAGAGAAACAGTAGTACAGGGGGTTAGATTGGGGACAGATTGCAAGGGACGTCTAGGACCAAGCACACCATGCCAAGCTCTAAGGAGAATCACAGGCAGGAGCCCCTCAGCACCAACACTAGGACAGCGGCACCCAATCACAGACCACTACGTCATGAAAAGCAAGCGTCCTAGGACGCGCCAGGCCCGCCAGCCAATCAAGAGCGTGGGAAACCCCGCCCGAGCGAGGAAGGCACACGTACATACACACGCACATAATGCCACCACGCTGCCTCCTTCGTTCTCTCTCTCCTTAACTTCACACTACATATCTTATACTGTACTCTATCACTGATATAAAATACTTCCAAGTATCACAGACAAGAATGAAGACCACCACTGATCTGGCTGTGACAACATGAATACTAAGAAAGAAAGAACATCGTTCTACGATTATTATAGCCCATTTCACTGCCCTGGCGAGCGCTAGCGAGTATGAGCACATTCTGGCAAGCTGGCCAGCGTAACAACAATAACACAAAATAAGATACACAGGGACACTTAGGGTAAGTTTGGAGGGCAGAGAGAGTATGGGTCTGGCCGACGTGGATCGTAGGTTCGTTGAGCAACACGTCAGGGGTAGAGGGCGCCACTCGAGCAGGACTTCAGGTACCCGGATTCAGGAATGTGGGGCGTCACTCGAGCAGGACTTCAGGGGGCACTTCAGGCAAGCACACTCTCCGGGCAGGGTAGGGGCAGGCTAGTACAAGCCACTACTGTGATTAGCTACTCTGCTCCTTATTCAGGTTTAGGGTAGTACCGCAGTTGAGGTTTGCATACTTCTCTACAATTTCTTAGAGGTAATGTGCGGCTTTTTTCTTGACTCGTTTACAGGGTTTCAACATCATAGGGATATGGGGAAATGGTTGTGATGAAGTTGTGAGGTAATTGCTTGGCGTAGGTATACATAGTGGCTGTTTACATTGATACATATATACTAGGTAGTTTATTAATTACTTAACCCTTTACCGGGCACTCATAGAAATACTTAGAAATTTCATTTTTTGACCCTAGACCATGAAAGTAGACCTAATTCTAAGGTATTTTTGCTTATGATTTTTTTTCACATTTTTGCATATTGAATTAGCAAATCGAGGTTGATGAAGTGATCATATGTGGACAAGCGCCGGTCTAGGGTAAAAATAATCTTGAATTATGCTATATTGAAAATGTAAATTTAAGGTAAACAAAATACACAGAATAACAGTGATATCATTATATTACCCAAAAATAAGCGTTTTATTTTAATAAGTATATACATAGATTATATATGAATATTTTAGTTTAGGTACTTTTCACAACCCAGACACTGTCTGGTACCCCATGAATAATTAATTCCAAAAAAACAAATTGGACATAGGTTCCCCCTGAACAAGTAATTCCAGCAACATTTGGGCATAGCTTCCCCATGAACACAGAATTCCAGCAACATTTTGGCATAGGTTCCCCATGGACAATGAATTCCAGCAAAATTTGGACAGAGGTTCCCCCTGACCAATGAATTTCAGCAAATTTTGGGCATAGGATCCCCATGAAAATTGGTATTTCTTTATGTGACAGTACTCATATCTCAAAAAAACTTCAGTATATGCCTCACAATATCAAAAATATATGTGAACTCACTAAAATATTTGTGAACTCACTAAACTTACCAAACTCATATTTATTTCACTGTACACTTATGAGGAAATAATAGAAATCGGTCATTTATTTCTATGTTGAACATTCTAGAATCCCTACCCAAGTTGTGGCCATGTGCCATGCTGGTTTGGGTAACTATCATCAAAGTTATATGGTTTTATGTAACTTGGGAGTACAACCCCTTACCGGGCGAAATGATCATATTTAGTAATTTCAATTCTATAGGCTACCGGGCGTAAGTCCATATATGATCACTTGGGCTTTATCCCTTACCGGGCGCATGTCCATATTTGATCATTCACTTTTTCGCAAACAAATTTCACCAATTTCCGTATGTTCCACGTAAATGACAACTATATCAGGTTATAGTACAACTATTCAACTGCATAATATCAGATTATTATCAACTTACCGATATTACGTGATGAGCTAGGGTCGAGGGCGTCAAGAGAAAAATTGCTGAGATCCTACTTTCTTCATGTCTGGCCTGCAACTGAACTTCGAGTTGCTCTCAACCAATACTGAGATGGCATCAGCTCTTACACCATACCCACGTGAGTAGCCTGATCATCGGTGATTGGCTGAGGCATGATGACGTGGTGGCAGACAACACCGGGCGGCTTGGGAGCGGCCTTTTGGACGCCCATTTAAGTTACCATATATGGTTCCTCGCCCGGTAAAGGGTTAAGTGCTAGTTATTTAGCCTAATAATGGAGAAATGGGATGTGTACAGAATCGTCCATGAGCTAAATTCCTAGACAAACATTGTTATAGCTCGCCTAAGAGTTGTTCTTGGTAGAGGTATATGATATCTCCCGGTCTATCATCATGTGTCCTCCTGTATACATCCATTTGTATCTGTAGACTTCGGGCCGTTGATGTTTTATTTGCATATAAATATCTCTTCACTGTAAGCAACATCCGGGAGATGAGGAAATGCTGTGCTGTGGTTGGCTGAAGACGCTCTTGGAACTATGTACCAAGGAGTCCCCTTTCCTCTGCCCCCGCGGGAATATGTACCAGCAAATCGACGGTGTAGCGATGGGAAGCCCCCTGGGGGTCCTGTTCACCAATTTCTTCATGGGAACTATCGAAGAGGAACTCCTGGCTGCCCACCGGCCCACTGTCTACTGCAGGTACATCGATGATATCTTTGTGCGGGTGAAGGACCTGGGCGAACTCAGGGACATCCAGCAGCGCTTCATGGCCGCCTCCGGACTCAACTTCACATACGAAGAAACCACCGATGGACATCTACCCTTCCTCGACCTCCTTGTCTCCCTCCACGACCACGGCTTCAAAACTACCGTGTACACCAAACCTACTAACAATGGCCAATGTCTTAATGGGGAAAGTGAATGCCCTAAACGATACCTACAGTCCACCATCGCCGCCTATGTCAGGAGAGCCCTCACCCATTGCACCACCTGGAATGACACACACAATGAACTGGAAAGGCTCACCCAGGTCCTAGTCAACAATGGGTATTCCAACACTGACGTCACCAATGCCATCAACCACCACCTAGAAAAATGGTACAAACAAGACCCCCCTAGCACCAATCCAGCCAATGACATTACATTTTTCTACAGAAACTACATGTCTTCCGACCACACAACAGACGAATCCATTATGAAAGAAATAATTAACAAAAACGTCCTCCCCACCAACCCTGACAATAAAATCAAACTCATTATTTACTTCAAATCTCCTAAGACCTCCAACCTTGTCCTCCGTAACCGCCCCATTTTCACCAACCAACCGAAAGACGATCATGTGATATACCAACATATTTGCACCTCAGGGGACTGTGGACCCCTATCCTATGTTGGAATGACACAGACTCGCCTTTCCCGTCGACTAACCCTCCACCTTCAATCTGGCGCTATAAAAGATCACTATCAAGCCCCCCACCATCTTGCCCTAATTCGCGCCGACCTAGACAAACAAACCACCATACTCGACAAAGAATCAGACCCCAGAAGACTAGCTATTTTAGAAGCTCTATACATCCAAACACTCAACCCCAGCATCAACAACCAAACACAAGACCTTCAAATTCTTCCTTCAGGCAAGCGCTACAGGCATGCTGGCCCCCCTCCTCTCGCCCCGTGCCCCCCTCCCTTACGCTTCCACGCTCAGCACACAACTGACAACACAAACCAATCACAGCCACCCACAGCCAACAACCAACCACCGATTAGATTTAGTGCCCGTCTCGCGAATAGACTGCCTTCCACCAATGAACAGCCACCACACACCCAGTAGCTCCACCCACCTCCATCTCCTTGATCCTCGAATTTTGTATAAATATGATGCTTTGTCCCTATTCTAATCATTACCTCTCCATTCCCTAAAGATGCAAGATGTTTACTTGTGAAACGTTGGATCCACCATGAATTTTGCTAACCTTTTGTACCTCATCTCTGAACCCAAGAGGAAAATTGTTAGAAATATTGAAAGTTGTAACAATAAAATCCTGAATGCTGAAACTGCTATTGCTTTTAACCTTGTCTGTTTAAAAGAGAATATATATCTATGTATATATATGTATGTATATAGACATGTATATAGACATATATATAGATATGTATATATATTGTTATGTATCTTGATCCTCAAGTGGTTAACTTGATGAATCTAGATAGCACAGAGATATATATTAAGGTATCAGTCAGCTGAAGGCAAAACAAAAGTAAAATCTAATAAAATTATTTCCTGTTGTTGCTTCCTTTCCTTTGGATCTTTAGGACTTGGTATCCTTTATTGACTGATACTCTTTAATTATGAAAAAATACTGAAAATAATTAAAGTCATGTAGTATTTATAAAGAATTATTATTTAACCGAAGCTTAGTAGGCTATGGTTATGAACCGAATAAGTTATATCTAAAGAAGGACTATTAATTCTATAAAAAGTCTTGAAAGATAAATATTAAAGTAAGAATATTTCTGTCTCTTACCCTTTTTGAAATGAATAGATAGTTTCTTATATGTCCTTTTATTTTTATTTAATGTAGTTATTATTCTTGGTTCTTGTCTTACGTTAATAGTATTATATTATTATTATTATCATCAGGATTAATATCAAAGTCACATAAAAAGTTAGATATATATTTAATAATTAGTTAAATGTATTTCTTAACCACGTAACATTGAGGTTTGATTATGAGTAAATTAAGTTACAGGATCGCTTCATAGATTCGATTCAGGTCTCACTCAAATAATATGAAAAGCAAAAATAATATTTTATAGCTAAAAAAAAAATCTTCAGCTTAGGAAATCACTAGAAGTAACATTAAAACAGCCATGTTAGTCTAAGGCGATATTACTAATATGAAACAATAGGCTCACCGTACTAAGTACCGTTAAGCAATGTAAGCTTAATTAAAAGAAAATGAAAGAACTCGTAAGTCTTAATATAAAACAATAGTATTACTTTTATCATAACCCAATTACTTGAAGAGTTGCTTTAGTCCACAAGTAAGTCAACTAAAATAGTTAAGTACATAATATTACCGTTAACGTTAATTCCCAATCAAATAGTTAAGTACATAATAGTAGCGTTAACGTTAATTCCCAATCAAATAGTTAAGTACATAATAGTAGCGTTAACGTTAATTCCCAATCACATATCTCACTAACCAACATAACGTAAATGTTTACACCGAACACACACTTATATAATCTGACTGACAGTCACAATCCCATTATAATACTTCACCCCGTCTTCCTCCAGCTGCAAGTTCACCTTCCCAACTCCAAATGAGACTGATTTGAATGCCCACTACTCGGGTCTTATATACTAAACAATGATGGTGTAGGAACGAATCAGGAGGCGGGTGATGGTGCGCGCCCCAATCACAGCTCCTCTAGTTCCGTAAGAGGTGCGTGGTCCAATGGAGTCTCCTGGCATCGATCATAGCGTCATAGCGTCGGGTCATCGAAGTAGTTTGCAGGGTCCCCTATGACGCACGCAGGTGTGAAGGCTTGTTTGCTGGTATGCAGACGAGCTGGTTTCCCCCTCGCTGGTTCGCTCGCTAGTCTGCTTCACCGCCTGGGTAGTTTGGCACTCCTTCAACTCTTAATTCTAACTCTTAAATTAACATACAGGGCTCCGAATGTCAGACCTCCCCACTAGAAAAGAGTTTAAGGAGTATAGTACATAATATTAAACATAATACATATATAGATTCACCACCAGATTGGCAACAGCAAGATTATAATGAGGATATAATAAGGATATCACCCAAATTAGGCAACGTCTCCAGGTACCACATCAGAACATAGCCGGAACGTAGCTGGAGCGCTATCCGAACTGCAAGGCATCTCACAGCTGAAGGCTTGACAGCACACTACTAAAGCATGATATTTACCTCGCTACAAGGGAGAGCTAATTGCCAAAATCCTCTCATTAAATTAATCTTACTGCTGTAGGAGGCCAACCTGGTAAATGCAATCTTTTAATAGATACGTGACAGGCAATTGGCTAGCACGTTCTGGACCCCCTTAATATGTTTGACATCCAGGGAGTATTCCTGCAGCAACAAACTCCACCTGGTCAGTCGTTGGTTTTTATTTCGGAACTTATGCAAAAAATTTAAGGGGTGATGGTCAGTATACACAGTGATGGCACCAGAGGCAGATTGCACATAGACAGCAAAGTATTGATGGGATAAAACTAATGCTAACAGCTCCTTCTCAATGACTGAATAGTTACGTTGAACAGAATTTAATTTTTTACTAAAATAGCACACCGGATGCAATACTTCACAGTCGTCTTCCTGTAGCAACACTGCACCAACCCCGGTATTGCTCGCATCCACTGCTAGGGAAAAAGATCTGTTAAAATCAGGAGCTCGGAGTACAGGATAATTAGATAAAATATATTTGGTAGCATTAAAGGCCTCCTCACATTCAGAGGACCACTCAAACTTCACATCCTTACGGAGAAGATCTGTCAGGGGAGCTGTCAACCTAGAAAAGTTTAAGATGAAACGCCTATAATAACCAATCATGCCTAGGTACCTTTGGATATGTTTCTTAGTGCTAGGAGTTGGAAATTCTAGAATAGACTCTACCTTTGATTGAGGAGGTGCAACCTGCCCCTGACCTACCGTATATCCTAGATACTGGACCGTACTCTTTACAAAGGTGCATTTCTTAAGATTAACCACCAGATTGGCATCAGCAAGATTTAAGAACATCAATCTAAGTTGATAAAGATGCTTCTCCCATGACTGTGAAAAGATAAGAATATCATCGATGTAGACAACGCATCCAGGTACCCCTTCAGTCACCAAATTCATGAGGCGCTGGAATGTAGCTGGAGCGTTTTTCAAGCCGTAGGGCATTACGTTGCAGCAGAAGGCTTGATTGTTGACTACAAAGCATGATATTTCCCTCGCTCTAGGGGTGAGAGCTACTTGCCAATATCCTTTCATTAAGTCAATCTTGCTGATATAGGTTGCTGTACCAATCTGGCCAATGCAGTCGTCGATCCGTGGCAGTGGGTAGTATCGTTCTTTGTGACAGCATTAACTTGCCTATAGTCCATACATAACCTATGGCTCCCGTCTGGCTTTGGCACAAGTATGACTGGACTACTCCACTGGCTTAAGGCCCTTTTGATCAGCTCGTTTGATAACATAAATTCAAGCTCGACCTGCAGTATACTCCTGCGTTGTGGTGAGACACGGTAGGGGGATAGTTTAATGGGAGTTGCATCCCCCACGTCGATGTCGTGCAAGGCCAAAGAAGTGAGCCCTGGAGTATCACGGAACACACTGGGAGACTGAGATAAAACAGAGATTAGTTGGTTCGCTTGATCAGAGGGAAGATGACATAGTTTAGATGGTAATTCCCCCCAAGCTACTGATTTATACTGAAAGTTGGATAGGCTACATGACAAGTCAAAGTCTGCATGGATACCTTCAGGCTCTGGAACAGTCTGTTGCGGGTCAGTAAGAGAACTGAAGACTTTGTCCGCACCAGGCTGTCCACAGGTCCTGACATTCACTGCCACAGTGGGAGAATCTGGAGGAGAGGAATCAGGGGACCTATGGTAGGGTTTCAACATATTTATATGGAATACTTGCGTGGGCTTTCTCCTGTCTGGGGTAGTTACTAGATAATCGGTAATGCTCACCCTCTGAATGATCTTATATGGGCCCCTGAACTTGGCAGATAAAGGTTGGCCAAAAAGGGGGAGCAGGACCAAAACCCATCACCGGGCTGAAACTCGCTCTCACGGGCTTTTCTGTCATACCAGTTCTTCATGGAGCTTTTAGCCACTGTCAAGTTTTGAGCTGCAAACTCACATGAGGATCTCAGCCGGGTTTTGAAATCTGAAACATACTTGAGGAGGTTTTGGTTCTTCTCCTGGCCAACTAGGCTATCCTGCAATAGTTGCAAAGGACCTCTTACCTGGTGACCGAAAATTAGCTCATTAGGGGAAAAACCCATGGATTCAGTTGGAACCTCACGAGTAGCAAATAAAAGAAAAGGTACCCCCTTATCCCACTCAACTCCGGTCTCTGTACAATATTTACGCAACATTCCTTTTAACCCTCTCAGACATATGACGCGATTTTGAGCCTATTAGGGATACTTTAAAACCTTTGTTTCCATCAGGGGTATTTAGAAACCTTTAGTTTAGTTACTTCAACTTCTGCAGTTGTCTTTGAGTTAGCTGTGGCCAGAAAACTAATTTTGGAGAGGTAATTATAAGAGTGAGAGAACTCTATTTCTTATTGCTAATCTGGCAGCCTCTGCATCATATGAGTCTGAAGGGGTTAATGTCTGATGATATCGTTCGAGAACCCCTTGACCCTCTGGGTGGGAGGTGGTCGACCTAACATGCTCGATACCCAACTCCTGCAGGGACTGCTGAAAAATGTTAGAGGTATAATTAGTTCCTTAATCACTTTGCACCTCATGGGGGAGAATTTGAGCAGTTCCTTGATGACAGTTGGAGCAGAGGTAGTCCTTAAGGGTATAGCCTCTGGGTAGCGAGTTGCCATGTCCATAATAGTTAATAAATAAATGTTACCTTGGGAGGTCTTAGGCAATGGGCCTACAATGTCCACTACCACCCGAGTAAAAGGATTCTCGAAGACGGGCAAGGGCACCAGAGGATGTACAGGCACCTTCTGATTGGGTTTTCCTGTCATCTGGCAAGTGTGACACACTCTACAAAACTCCACTACATCTGCACGCATTCCTGGCCAGTGAAAGTGGGCTCTGATTCTGTCTAGAGTTTTTCTCACACCTAGGTGTCCTGCCAATGGTATACAATGTGCCATTTCCAAGATATCTCTACGACAAGGTTTGGGGACTACTACTTGATGGACGTCCCAGGCCCCGTCATCGATTGGTCTGTGTGGCTGTCTCCATCTACACCACAATACTCCTCCTTTGAGGTAGAAACATTCACCACCCTCCTTCTCACATTCCTCTTCACTCACGGCCCTGGCAGCTAACTCCTTGCATTCTCTATCATCTCTCTGTAGCTCTACCAGGCCACTAGGACAATTTGGAGGGGTTTCATGGTTATCGGTAGGGTCAAGATGAGCCATAAAGGTGTCAGATAAATCCACCTCAGTCACATCATCAGGCACAGTTGGAGCGTCATTCACACTCTCATCATCCCTTTCATCAACTCTTACATTCGGTACATTTCTGTCTGAGGGAACTGCTACTTGAGACATTGAACGTGTGACAGCACACACAGGGAAAACTGTTGGCATCTCCTTTTCGAGCTCTCCGGTTAGTGGCTCGTTAACAGGGGAAAGTGACAAAATGGGATCTGGTCGGACCTTCTCACCTGCTACATCATTCCCCAAAAGGAGTGTTACCCCGGGCACAGGGATATCTTGGGACCTACACAAAGCTATGGTGGCCTCACCCTGTAGTAACTCACATTCAATTTCGCCTTTTTCCAAGTATGCATAAAATTGGCCTCCAGCACCTCTTATTATAACTGGTTCGCCAGGTGGGCACTCAGTGTAAGGATTCACCATGAGGGTGCTAGTAGAACCTGTGTCTCTCAGAATTTTTACCTCATGCATACAACCATTTAATCTCACGTTGCCAGATGAAATAAAGGGACGGTAACTGTCCTGCACTGATGTTGAAATTATTATTGGCTTAACCCTAGTGGGTTGCAGCACACATGCTACTACACCCCTGTCTAGATGATTTACGTTAGCTGCTAGGTACTCCTTCTGTCGGGAGTCCTGCATTAAAGGCACATATGGAGTTTGAGATACGGCGGCAACTGTCTGCCCCGATCTCCCGGTTCTCTCCTTGGCCCAGCACTGATAAGCTAGGTGGCCTCTCTTGCCACAAAAAGTACATACTTTAGGGGATACGGGAACGTTCCCTCTTTGAGCATTACTATTACTTTGGGCCCCACCTCTGTTACCATTGCCCTGAGTCGCATTTTTCGTTGGGGGAACAATTCTATTTTGGCTAGCTGGGGAAGACGTTACAGGCTTGTGACTGGGTCTGTCAGATTTGTGATTGTGATACTTAAAATTAGAACTAGAATTATCGTAGGGCTTCTTTCCACGAAATTTGTTGTTGAGCACGTATGTGTCAGCCATGTCAGCGGCGTCGGCAAGACAATCTACCTTTTTCCCCCTTAAATGATAGGATACAGAAGAATAAATTTTCCATAGGAAATGTTCTAACAGGACCAACTCCTTCAGATCGTTGTAGCTTGTGACTTTCTTACTCTTGATCCAATGATTGAAAGTTTTAGTCATGGTCCTGGCAAATACCTTATGGGTTTCTTCTACTTTCTTCTGTTTTTTTACGGAAAGATTGTCCGTAAGCCTCAGGCTGCAATTGATAGGTTTTTAGGATAGCTTCTTTGAGATTGTCATAATCCTGCCTAACCTCTGCTACTTCTGACAAATACGTGGCTCGAGCCTGCCCTGTCAAAACAGTTTGTAACATAAAAGGCCATTGATCTCTTGTCCACTTCATACCTCCAGCAACTTCCTCAAACAAAACAAAGAAATCCTGCACATTATCCTCAGTGAAAGGTGGAATGACACTAGTCATAGTCAATCCCAGAGGGGGAGCAATTAAGGGAGCATTTGTGTTGACATTTAGTTGAGCCGTACGATATTGATATTCATAATGTTCGGTCTTTATTCTGGCTAGTTCTATATTTGCTCTGGCTTGTTCGATCTTTGCTCTGGATTGTTCTAGTTCGAATAATTGATCAACGGTAAAACCAGGTGGCAATTGTTCATCAAGTTGGCTAGGGTTACTCGGGATCCCACCAACTGCTCCGTCACCCTCCCCGCCTTCTACAGGGAACAGGTGGGTTTTTATGGTTCTGAGCCACCTCTACTTTGGACATGTTTGAGACAGTTAACTGGAGATGCGAGGCAAGCACTTTCAGTTCGGATTTTGACAGACGGTCAATATCAGGGGCTGTGGGTTCTGATTCTATGAAAACTCGAGCATCTTCGTCATTAATTAGATCAGGCATGAATAATATTTGATTTTTAAGTAGTGAAACTGTAATGAAACTGAGTGAAACTGTATGAAACGAATCTTGGCAAGGTCGCCACTCTTCTGTTACGTATCTTGATCCTCAAGTGGTTAACTTGATGAATCTAGATAGCACAGAGATATATATTAAGGTATCAGTCAGCTGAAGGCAAAACAAAAGTAAAATCTAATAACATTATTTCCTGTTGTTGCTTCCTTTCCTTTTGGATCTTTAGGACTTGGTATCCTTTATTGACTGACACTCTTTAATTATGAACAAATACTGAAAATAATTAAAGTCATGTAGTATTTATAAAGAATTATTATTTATCCGAAGCTTAGTAGGCTATGGTTATGAACCGAATAAGTTATATCTAAAGAAGGACTATTAATTCTATAAAAAGTCTTGAAATATAAATATTAAAGTAAGAATATTTCTCTCTTACCCTTTTTGAAATTAATAGATAGTTTTCTTATATGTCCTTTTATTTATATTTAATGTAGTTATTATTCTTGGTTCTTGTCTTACGTTAATAGTATTATATTATTATTATCATCAGGATTAATATCAAAGTCACATAAAAAGTTAGATATATATTTAATAATTAGTTAAATGTATTTCTTAACCACGTAACATTGAGGTTTGATTATGAGTAAATTAAGTTACAGGATCGCTTCATAGATTCGATTCAGGTCTCACTCAAATAATATGAAAAGCAAAAATAATATTTTAAAGCTAAAAGAATTTTCTTCAGCTTAGGAAATCACTAGAAGTAACATTAAAACAGCCATGTTAGTCTAAGGCGATATTACTAATATGAAACAATAGTATCACCGTACTAAGTACCATTAAGCAATGTAAGCTTAATTAAAAGAAAATGAAAGAACTCGTAAGTCTTAATATAAAACAATAGTATTACTTTTATCATAACCCAATTACTTGAAGAGTTTCAAATCCACAAGTTAGTCAACTAAAATAGTTAAGTACATAATAGTAGCGTTAACGTTAATTCCCAATCAAATAGTTAAGTACATTATAGTAGCGTTAACGATAATTCCCAATCACATAGTTAAGTACATAATAGTAGCGTTAACGTTAATTCCCAATCAAATAGTTAAGTACATAATAGTAGCATTAACGTTAATTCCCAATCAAATAGTTAAGTACATAATAGTAGCGTTAACGTTAATTCCCAATCACATATCTCACTAACCAATATAACGTAAGTGTTTACACCGAACACACTTAACACACACTTATATAATCTGACTGACAGTCACAATCCCATTATAATACTTCACCCCGTCTTCCTCCAGCTGCAAGTTCACCTTCCCAACTCCAAATGAGACTGATTTGAATGCCCACTACTCGGGTCTTATATATTAAACAATGATGGTGTAGGAACAAATCAGGAGGCGGGTGATGGTGCGCGCCCAGATCACAGCTCCTCTAGTTGCGTAAGAGGTGCGTGGTCAATGGAGTCTCCTGGCGTCGATCATAGCGTCATAGCGTCGGGTCATCGAAGTAGTTTGCAGGGTCCCCTATGACGCATGCAGGTGTGAAGGCTTGTTTGCTGGTATGCGGACGAGCTGGTTTCCCCCTCGCTGGTTCGCTCGCTAGTCTGCTTCGCCGCCTGGATAGTTTGGCACTCCTTCAACTCTTAATTCTAACTCTTAAATTAACATACAGGGCTCTGTATGTCAGAATATATATATATATATATATATATATATATATATAGATAGATATTGAAGTGTCGGGTTGGTATTTCAACTCGGCTTAGTATAATCTGGATAACAATCTTGTAATAAGATATCTTGAGATAGAATATGCTCAACAGGGTCACGTCTAGCTTTATATATCTTGCATCAACTCTTATCCCAAGGCAGTATTCACACAATAAGAACACAATATTACTTCACACTTTAGTTTATTCAAATGGCATTGAATCATGAAATGAAAAAAAATTGTTCTGTCATGTGGGGCAGACAATAAAAGATAAACAAGTGACGTATCAAATATAGAATGGTCTATAATGATAATTTAATTATATTCGGTCACGTTACATACACACACAGTATCAGAAATATAAATATGCAAGAATAAAGATGTTACACATGTACATAGATAATCAGCAAGATGAAAATGCGTATGCAAGCGTAGCATCTAATGTGAAGATTTCTGGTACAGAGCAAATTGACTTGAGAAAGCATTCATGGGCGCAGGGCGGTGAGGGTTTATTAAGGGGATTAACGGGGGGGGGGGGGGGAGCACATAGGAAAGATAAATAAAAGTAGTGTGTTCGACCCTAGGTCAGAGGGACTGCTTTGGTATAAATTTACAGTTCTATTTAGTGCGAGTATAAGGCACTAGTGAACGTTAAAGATATACTAAGGAGCTTATCGGCAAGGTAGTTTAATTTGGAACTAACTTATCTAAGCGTTTTTTATAAAAAACTCAACACACGGATACGACAAATAGATGTAGACCGGATATGAGATCGATACACACATGTATAGAAATTCAAATTTAGATCAATGAATCACTATAACAGGGTTTTGGAATGAATGCAAGTTAATATCAAATGAGCAAAATACACTCAATTAAAATGTGACTGCAAATCACAGTAAATTAGAATTTGAATGAACTCCGAGTAAAAAGGGGCATACACGACGAAGTTGTACTGGGTTAAAATACTACGATAATAGTATTAAAGGACATTTGAATACATTAACAAATCCCAATCTGGCAATACGTGGATCAAAGATATGACGTAACGCAAATTACATAAACATACGATGTAATTAAATATTTACTGTTAGAATAGTAAAGTAAATGTAGAAACGGTCCCTACAATAATATAGAGACACAAATATAAAATAATTTGAATAAGAGTTATTATAAATGTGTGAAAAGAATTACTAATAACCCGCACACGTAGATTAGATTAATTCACAAGCACTGGTATAAACTAGATAGCTCGAATAATAGAATTAAGGTTAACTCAAATGGGGGGGGGGAGGGGGGGGGGGTTCTTGACTTTTCGGTAAGGAGAGATAAATAGATTAAAATTTGGGCATAGGTCTTAGGTAAATGGTAGTAAATTAGGGAATATCTTCACGGTATACGCTTTCACCTCAACTTGCATACACAAGAGAATCAATAACATATATAGGTGACATCTGGGAGTATTCCGTCTTGAGCCTGGATCGAGATAAGTTTATATAACTGGTGCATAATTGATAATTATAAATAACACCACAGGAAATATACTTCAAAGGATCCACGGAGCAATATCTGGCACTATGAATTCACTTGCACAGATCAAGACTCTCGGACAGGATTGTCCAGACAGAGCTCTAGTAGCTCTAGCAGACAATATTATGCAGACAGAGTAAGCCTACTGAGGGTGAACTGACTTCCTGTAGTTTCAGTCAGTCAATATTTGGGTTATTTCTCTTGGTCAGGTTGCATGATCTCGCATGAATAGGGGCATAGTAAATCCATAAAAATTGGCTATGTTGAGGTTAATAATTACATGAACAAAATATTATTGATATCGCACTGAGGTTCTCGTCTTTTTTTACCTCTGTTTCTTACTTATACCCTCAAGCTTGATGATGTAATTCGTGATTTACTGTTCACTAATTGTTTTGTCTATTTGGATTGTTTATGTAATGATTTTCTTCCGTGGCACTTCCTATCACCATTCCACTTTCCTTCTCGTCTGGCAGCTTCTTGAGGATGGAGGACCCCAACGATTTAAATACTCCCAGGGTTCTTTATGCTTATATTGCATAAACGCTTTTTCATCATAGTATTCGCGGGAAAGTTCTGCCTTGGCTGTTTGAGCCCCGCACTGTAATTGGTGGGGCCGTGCGTGGTGATGATCGGTGGGGCTTGACCTGCCTTTTGGGGGTAACTCACCTGTTCACCTGGAAATTAGAGAATGGGTCCAGGTGTCAGATTTCCCGTTCATGTGTTTCCCATTCTCTGAAGAATGGGAAATGAATCTGTTTCTAAATCCTTTCCTTCTGCTTTCCCTGGACTCTCTGATGGTGGCTATTCTGTGTGGTTTTCCTTTAGGCTTAGTTATTTCACCACCTTCGACGGATGAAAAGTCTCGACCTCGAGACCTCATAACATATTTGCGGCAGGTGGGGCTGGTGGGAGTCTGTGTCAACCGGTCCAGTACCAAACACCAGAGGGTTGTAGTGTTATCGGGAGGGATGATGGGGTACGTTTTCACTGTTATCTCGAGTGGTGTCGTCGAGCTGTTGGTCACCTGAAGGAGATGATCCGGGGACCTGAGGGCCTCAGGGTGGTTCAGGTCGGAGGAAATTAACACTGCTGTTTATCCTCATGTTGAATCCGGGTTTAACCCTCGGAATCCGGGAGGCCTCATATGAGGTAAACAAAAATATTGGCAGGAATCCGGGAGGCCTCATATGAGGCATAATGCGCGGCTAAAAATTGCCGCTATAATCATCATAACTCGGCAACCACGCAACGTAGCGATGTCACCTCAACGGCAGTCTATAGACAATACAACAATCTACAATTTGCAAAAAAAGTGACTGCTGTAGGTGGTCTCAATCAGTAGCTACTGAATTATGAAACTTGACTGTACGAAAATGGCCCTGGACACAGCAATTGGGATCATATGAGGCCCCCCGAATCCGATGGGTTAAGGGCTGCTGGAGGAGTCGTTTGGGCAGTGGCCACTGTAGGAGTGTTGGAAGTGGTTCTCCCAGGTGGGGGAAGTCCGGCGGTGAAGGGGCCTGTGTCTTAGGTGTGAGGGTGTGACACAGGCTGGCTAGGTGAACTCGCAGTAGAAGTGGCGGCGCCTTTGATGTGCCGCGAGGTGTTGCCTTTTATGGAAGGCCGCCGCTTGTAGGTTGACTGGAAGGTGGGAGCCCATCTCTGCGGTGGTTTCACACGACGCCCGGATCTCCACATGGTGGATTAAATGAGAGGGGTATTAGGCGGGGTGATTGAGCATTCTGGGGTGGTATGGAAACATTAACAGGGGGTGAAGTAGAGACAGTTTTCTGAAGATTAGAAGGTTCATATGACAGTAAATTAGGCATGATGGGAGAGGTGAATGGTTGAGTAGGGGGCGTGGTAGTTGCACTTGCTGGAAGGGCCTGATCAGGTCTCATTTGAGCAAGTGTACTGGTCAGGGGGATTAAGGCATCGGCTGAAACATTAGGTAAGGGTGAAGAGAGGGTGGTTATGTCAGAGGTGGATGGCTGATGTAAAATGGGAATATTTTGTAATATTGGTGAAATAGGAAGAGTGCAGGTAGATTCTGAAAAATTCGGTAGACTGACGGAAGGGGATGGGGGGAAAGGGGTGGGGAGTTGTCTTTTGACATTATCGTCAGCTGGGGTAGACAACTCGGGAGGGGCAGAGACAACGGGAGGAGGCTTTGGAGAGGGACTGACAGATCCGAATGATCTTGAGGGCAGATTGATCTGAAGGGGATTTGGGCGATTATGTGGCTTAGGTATAGGAGGAAGAAGTTGGCGGATGTGTTCCTCCCTGATGGGAGGTAGAGGGGAAACGGAAGGAAGAAGAGGAGGAGGGGAATCTGAGGTCACCAATTTCTGGTCATTAGTCGCAGGCAACATGTTTTTCTCTGGGGAATCTGCAAGCATAATGGCATTCTCATCTAATGGTTGAAACCTACGTACATATCTATTTCGATATGTGCGTGACTCACCAAAATAGTTTATGGTTACCTGGTAACAGTTAGGAACAGTTAAAATTTCAAAAGGACCTTGATATCTGGGGTTTAATTTTGACGACACAGGCAGCTGAGCAACCATCATGAGGTCACCAACGTGATGAGGACTTACTTTGGCGGTTTCGTCAGGTTTTAGGTCTTGCAGATATTGGAGTTGTCGCAGTCAATTTTTCAAATGAACCAGGCACTGGTCAAGATTAGATGAGGGCTCATAGGGGACAGCTAGATGGCGTAATGGGAGCAGTAGGGGGGCACTCCAAAAATGCGTTCATGGGGTGAGATCCCGTCTTTCCGGGGGCAAGTGTTAATTCCCCACTGAACTATTTTTACCTGGCTGGGCCAATCCTTAGTATTCATCTGTTGCAATCTTGTCCGGACTTGGTTTGCAAATGTGCGGTGGCTTCGTTCATAGATGGAATTCCCTTGCGGCCAGTATGGGGAGGAGTGCCTGATCTTATACCCACACATTTGAGATAGTTGGGACCAGATGTGGCTGGTAAATTCAGGGGCGTTGTCTGAATGTATGGCTTCTGGCAAACCGAAGTATGGGAACACATGTTGGATCATGGCTTCTGCTACTGCTAGTGCGGAATGCTCTTTAGCGGGGCAGGCCATCACATATTTGGAGTATGTGTCCACGAAAGTAATTATATATTTGAAACCTTGACTTCCTTCCAATGGACCCATTACATCAACGGCTAAAAGTTGCCAAGCTTTAGTTGCCACTAACTTTCCGGAAGGTCCTGGGGTGCGGGTCCTGTCTTTGCCTAGGGCACAGGCACGACAGGCTTCGGTGATCCGTTTGGCAGTGATGTAGGGGGAAGGGGTCCAATACACCTGTTGAAAGGTGGCGGTTAGCTTTCGTTGGGCCAAATGGATGCCATTATGCATATGTATGGATTGCATTGTGGCTGGGGTAATTACAATTTTTCCTTCGGGTGTGAACAGGTTATCTCCTCGTCTAGTGAGTTGGGAGAACATGGTTTGGGGCATCCAGTCATGTTTTTCTTGTCGCTGGAATAGTTTGAGTAGTTCTTGTTGCTCTTGATCCGCGGAATCTTGATGGTGGACGGCTAAAATGGGGTGAACATCAAGGTGGGGGGGGGGTGTCTCTGGTGTGGAAACAGTGGGTATTCGGGACAGTGCATCAGCATTGGTGTGGAGTTTCCCAGGTCTGTAGGCTATTTCAAAGTCGAATTCTTCTAAGCTTTCTCTCCATCGGACAGTTAAAGCATTCTTGGTGTCGGATTTCCTCAACCATTGTAGGACGTAGTGGTCGGTGATGATGGTGACTTTTACCCCGGCTAAATAGGCCTTAAAATGCTACAGGGCCCAGATGATACCCAGGCATTCTCTCTTGGTCACAGGATAATTCACTTCTGCTGGATTTAGGGTTAGGCTGGCACAGGCTATTATGGGTTCTCGGGCCTCCCGTGTTGTCCTAACACGGCACCTACTCCAGTTTGGGGGACATCTGTGTATAGTCGGAAAGGTTGGGTGTAGTCGGGGAAAGAGACGACGGGTGATGCAATCAACAATTCCTTCAGGGTATTCAAGGTCTGTAGGCATTGCGGCGTCCACAGGAATGGTTCATCCTTCTTGGTCAGATCATGAAGAGGCTTAGCACTGGTGGCAACATTTTTTACAAACCTTCTATAGTATGAGGCTAGTCCGAGAAATGCTCGGACTCCTTTGACATGTCTGAATGTATGGCTTCTAGCAAACTGAAGTATGGGAACACATGTTGGATCATGGCTTCTGCTACTGCTAGTGCGGAACGCTCTTTACCGGGGCAGGCGATCACATATTTGGAGTATGTTTCCACGAAAGTAATTATATATTTAAAACCTTGACTTCCTTCCAGTGGACCTATTGCATCAACGGCTAAAAGTTACCAAGCTTTAGTTGCCATTAACTTTCCGGAAGGTCCTGGGGTGCGGGTCCTGTCTTTGCTTAGGGCTATACACATTGGAAATGTTTCCAATGGCATTTAGTTTGTGGGAATCTGGTGAAATTCCTTTGTCGGATACGATGTGGCCTAGGAACTGTACTTCAGTCTTGGCCAACGCACATTTTGAGGGTTTCAGTTTTAAGTTGGCTTCTCGGATTCTTTGGAAGACTTGTTGGAGGCGTTGTAGGTGTTCAGCCCAGGTTTTTCCGAACACAATGATGTTGTCTAAGTAAGCCAGGCAGGTTTCCCAGGTCAATCCTTGCAACATGGATTCCATCAACCTATAGAAGGTGGCCGGGCCATTGCATAAACCGAAAGGCAACACGGTGAATTCATATAGACGGCCTTGGCTGGTGGCGAACGCTGTCTTCTGTTGATGTTCGGGAAGGACTGATACTTGCCAATACCCTGCTTGCAAATCTAGGGTAGTGAACCATTTAGCTCCAAGTAGGGAGTCAAGAGAGCCATCAATCCGGGGGAGGGGAGTGGCATCTTTGATCGTGACATCATTGAGTCTGCGATAATCTATACAAAATCTGGTGGTCCCGTCTTTCTTCCGTACAAGTACTACTGGGGACAACCAAGGGCTTGTCGAGGGGCGGACCACTCCTGTGGCCAACATGTCTTGTACTTGGGACTCTTCTTCTTGTCTTTGAATGGGATTTTTTCTTCTGATGGGTTGCTTGACGGGGTGTCCAACAATATGAATAGGATATTGAAGTATGTTGGTTTTTCCCACATCTCGATTTGAAGTGGTGAAGATGTCCTGGTAGGTGGTTAATATATTCTTCAGGGCGGCTTGTTGTTGGGGGGTTAAAGGGGAAGGAATAGAGGGTAGGGGTAAAGGAGTATTAGAGAGAGTATCAGCGGGAATGGATAGTTCTTCTGCATAAGGCTCTAGTTCTCCAATGGTTAAACCTTTTGGTAGGGTAATAGGCTGGTCTGGTATCTTGGCGATTTTGATGCAATTTATTCGGTTAGAAATTATACTAGGAACGGTTAGGCAGTCCCTATCAAAGGTGCTTTGGAGGTGAAGGATCATAATGGCATCCCCAGGCAAGGTGGGTACAATGGGGATCCACTATTCATGATGAGGGGGGAGTGTCACAAATTTGGCAGTGACTGCTTGAGTGATGGGCAAGATGCAAGGTGGAGAAATCGGAGTTTGAGGGGAAGGAACAGGATTGGGGGGTGTTAGGGTTGGAATGGGCTGGATTAAGGGTAAAGTTTTGGTTGAAAGAGGGCAAAGGCGGAGGGTATCTCTAGTCTGGGTTTTTGCTGGGTGCCTCGATGAGAGGCACTAGTTTTGTTTGTTTTTTTGGTTTGCTTGGGGGGGGGGGGAAGAACGTCTGTGTTCTTCTCCCACAATCGAGGGAAGCACTTAGCTTTGTGAGTAAATAGAGACCCAGATATCCATTGTATAGGGTCTCTTTGGGATCATACACCACAAAAGAGTGTTTTTTTCCGTGACTAGGAACAAGGGTATTTACTTATAGGGGAAGTGTTTGTCCAAAATTCTTCATAACTTTGGCATCGGCACTTACTAATATAATTGAGGTAGGTTGGATAGGGCCTAAGGCTTTCGTGTGTTGCTTAACCCTGGACAGATAACGCTCAAAACCATAATTTTCATGGTATGGTCGTTGTGAATATGCAACGTCGACTTTGACCTCAAATATCTCCCAAACAAAAAAACTTAGAGACTTAATGAACACTGCTGAAAATAATGTAATTATCCTTTAATATTATGTTAGTAAATGGTGGATATTGAAAGGTAATTAGTATTTTTAAACAATTTAATAACAAAATAAGTAGTGTTTTTTAGTGTGTCGTAATTAAAAATAGATAAAAAACACTCAAGTTGTCTTGAGGGCGCTGGTACTCTAGGGGCGTGGACGGGAATGGTGAGGCAGCTAAGAGTGTGAGTGGCAACCCTGCAGACCCCATAGGCGGAGAGATCTGCGAAGTTGAAAAAAAAAAAAATCCCCCAAAAATAAGGTAATTTTGAAAAGTTCGGGAGGGTACCTAATTATTCTTGGATTCATACCAAACACAACACAGTGCTTGCCATATGATCCTAGTATGATATCAAAGTGTAATAATAAAAATCAAAGTAATATAAATGCTACCAAAACATTCTTATATGGAGGTGACTGAAAACAAGGCAAACAATTTAAGGAAAATTCTGAGGAAAAAAATTTGTGGTGCACTTATTTATCAATGAATGTTGCTGATTTTCACTACAGTTATACTCTAGGCCTTAACACCTTATTGGCGGGCTAGGCGGTCTATTTATATGTACCGCCCAGCGGGGTGTTTTTAGCCAAAATAGGGCTGTTTACGTGATCATTTTCATGCCTAAATAAGACCCAGAGCGTAAAACAAGTATCTATCCCTGAAAGGGCATAAACAGAGCTTTCCAATGACACGACAACGATCCTTTTATGACCGCTAGTTTTCTTGTAACAACCGCGCAACACGAGTGCAAAAAGCATGTAATTCGGTACTTTCCCCATACAATTCAGTATGTAGCGAGTGAGAGAGGGATGGAGGAGGTGGGATTCGTGTCAGTAGGTTCGCCGCGGTGGTCTGGAGCAGTCATACGCTCGCTACTCTCCTGCCACCACTTGTCTCTCTCTCTCAGCAACATTACGTGCTGAAATTGCCACACGACCTATGTCGCGCGCCGCCAGATAGTCCAAATTTATTATACTCGACTTATGTTGCGCGCCGCTAGTTAGGGGTTAAAAACATGATATAACCAGCAAAAAGGTGATAATCTGAACGTAAAACCACCCAGGCGCCCATTTAGCGAGGGCGCTCCAGCGCCGGGTTTGGCTCGCGATCCCGATAATTCACACCTTGCCTGCCCTTTAAAAAGTTCTGGAAGCCTTAAATACTTATGGATTGCAACGAAATTTGAAATGGAAGTTCCTTTATGATTACTCTATAGCTAGTGTGAGGAAAAATGAAATCTGAATATAATAAATACCTAAAATTCGTTGTAAACTAACAAAGGAGCGAAAAGGCATGATCGGGATGCTCCCCCCATTCAGAGTGAGTTTCCTGTAGATGGGCAATTTTTCCGAGTCTGCCTCCTCATGAACCCCCGCCATTTTTACGGTTATTTGTGTACGGGGGCGGTCTGAAAATCCACGTCTTGTGGTGCCTCCATTTCTGATTGTGGTTCCTCTCCATTATCTTCTTCGGATCCCTCATCAAATCCAGCCGTGCCGTCCTCCGTAATGGTGGCGATCCGCCTTGGTTTAATCCAGGGAATCTGGGCCCACCAACTGGGTGATCTGGTCCTTTTTCTCGTCAGTTCGGTAAAAGATATCCGCAATGACGTCAGCAGACACTGGTTGTTGCACGGTTTCCAGTCGGCTGGGCGAATCCTGGCCCATTCCTCGGCCTTATCACTGGCTCGGGGGGCCATAGGACTAGGGGCAGGTACGGTGGATGAGTGTGTGGTGGCTTTCTGTGTGGCGGCTACCATGTCTTGACCCCGGGTTTGCCTCAGGGTCACAATCTGCCTTACAACCGGCATGACCGTGTCATAATTAGTGGGTTCAACAATGGAGAAATGGTCCGCCACCGCCAAAGGTAGAATCCTCAGCAAGGCCCTGAAAATAATCTTCTTTCTTTGGGCGGGGGTTTCCTTTGTGAACGCGGTGACAGCAAGCTGTGTCAACTCACTGATCGTGTCGTCCAAATTCCCATTGTATTTGACTTGGTGAAAATGCCTGTCCAAGATTATTTGGCCTAGGACAGGGTTAATGGCAGCCTTTACATAGTTTTCAAATGGTGCCAAGGTTAAACCAGGCATTTGGTCCCGCACATACGCTGATACCTTCCCTGTATATTTACCTAACTTCACTACTCCTGTGTAAATCTTGGAAGCGTCTTGGTCCTGGAACA
The DNA here is from genome assembly GCA_032716605.1 of Paralithodes platypus. Taxonomy (NCBI): domain Eukaryota; kingdom Metazoa; phylum Arthropoda; class Malacostraca; order Decapoda; family Lithodidae; genus Paralithodes; species Paralithodes platypus. The sequence goes on along the minus strand of CM064546.1, from coordinate 20,560,095 downwards.
CCAGATCCAGGACGGGTTTGACCATTTCCATGTAAATTCCTATGTCATTTTCCTCGGGCTTAAATGCCGGGATATTGAGTGACTTGGCTGCCATGGTGATTGGGTAAGTTGAGAGTGCAAGTAAGAAACAAATTAAGCAAGCTGATATGCCGTATCGAGACACCGCTGCCACCATTGAAATGTCGGGTTGGTATTTCAACTCGAGAGCAATCTTGTAATAAGATATCTTGAGATAGAATATGCTCGACAGGGTCACGTCTAGCTTTATATATCTTGCATCAACTCTTATCCCAAGGCAGCATTCACACAATAAGAACACAATATTACTTCACACTTTAGTTTATTCAAATGGCATAGAATCATGAAATCAATTATATTGTTCTGTCATGTGGGGCAGACAATAAAAGATAAACAAGTGACGTATCAAAATATAGAATGGTCTATAATGATAACTTAATTATATTCGGTCACGTTACATACACACACAGTATCAGTAATATAAATATGCAGGAATAAAGATGTTACACATGTACATAGATAATCAGCAAGATGAAAATGCGTATGCAAGCGTAGCATCTAATGTGAAGATTTCTGGTACAGAGCAATTTGACTTAAGAAAGCGTTCACGGGCGCGGGGCGGTGAGCGTTTATCAAGGGGATTAACGGTGTGGGGGGGGAGGGGGTGGGGGGTCACACAGATACGATAAATAAAAGTAGTGCGTTCGACCCTAGGTCAGAGGGACTGCTTTGGTATCAATTTACAGTTCTATTTAGTGCGAGTATAAGGCACTAGTGAACGTTAAAGATATACTAAGGAGCTTATCGGCAAGGTAGTTTAATTTGGAACTAACTTATCTAAGCGTTTTTTGTGAAAGACTCCAACACACGGATATGACAAATAGATGTAGACCGGATATGAGATCGATACACACATGTATAGAATTCAAATTCAATTTTATATCAATGAATCACTATAACAGGGTTTTGGAATGAATGCAAGTTAATATAAAATGAGGAAAATACACTCAATATGCGACTGGAAATCACAGTAAATTAGAAATCGAATGAACTCAGAGTAAAAAAGGGCATACACGACGAAGTTGTACTAGGTTAAAATACTACGATAATAGTATTAAAGGAAATTTGAATACATTAACAAATCCCTATCTGGCAATACGTGGATCAAAGATATGACGTAACGCATATTACATAAACATACGATGTAATTAAATATTTACTGTTTGAATAGTAAAGTAAATGTAGAAACGGTCCCTACAATAATATAGAGACACGCATATAAAATAACTTGAATAAGAGCTACTATAAATGTGTGAAAAGAATTATTAATAATCCGCACACGTAGATTAGATTAATTTACAAGCACTGGCATAAACTAGATAGCTCGAATAATAGAATTAAAGTTAACTCAACGGGGAGTTTCTTGACTTTTCGGTAAGGAGAGATAAATAAAATAAAATTTGGGCATAGGTCCTAGTAAATGGTAGTATATTAGGGAATATATTCACGGTATACGCTTTCGCCTCAACTTGGATACACAAGAGAATAAATAACATATATAGGTGACATGTGGGAGTATTCCGTCTTGAGCCTGGATCGAGATAAGTATATATAACTGGCGCACAATTGATAACTATAAATTACACCACAGGAAATATACTTCAAAGGATCCACGGAGCAATATCTGGCACTATGAATTCACTTGCACATATCAAGATTAATGGGAGGACAAATGACTATGTAACGTGTACACAGATCGATAATTGAACAATTAAATGGCACAGATCCTTGGCACAGATCAACTTATTAACACTTCCGGAATACTCGCATATAATATATGCGATTATTATATAATTATTACCTTACCTTCAACAATAGCCACAAATTGAGATACGCAGAAACACGTAGGGTAGCGTGGGGGAGGAGAAGGGCCAAGTACGAGGGTCGGGGCATCGTAGAGGTCCGGGCACGGCGGCTGGACGTAAGGGGCCCACCTCATCAGGAGTCTAAGGGGCAGGGCTGGACGTCAGGGGACCACTTCGGCAGGAGTCCAAGGGCAGGGTGGCAGTGGACAGCAGGCTCCTTCTCTTCTCAGGGGGGGGGAACGACTCTCGGACAGGATTGTCCAGACAGAGCGCTAGTAGGTGGGGGTATACTCCCGGACAATATTATCCAGACAGAGTAAGCCTACTGAGGGTGAACTGACTTCCTGTAGTTTCAGTCAGTCAATATTTGGGTTATTTCTCTTGGTCAGGTTGCATGATCCTGCATGAATAGGGGCATAGTAAATACATCAAAATTGGCTATGTTGAGGTTAATAATTACATGAAAAATATATTATGGTGCTTAATGACATCGCACTGAGGTTCTCGTCTTTTTTACCTCTGTTTCTTACTTATACCCTCAAGCCTGATGATGTAATTCGTGATTTACTGTTCACTAATTGTTTTGGCTATTTGGTTGTTTATATAATGATTTTCTTCCGTGGCATATCCTATCACCATTCCACTTTCCTTCTCGTCTGGCAGCTTCTTGAGGATGGAGGACCCCAACGATTTAAATACTCCCAGGTCTCTTTATGCTTATATTGCATAAACACTTTTTCATCATAGTATTCGGGAAAGTTCTGCCTTGGCTATTTGAGCCCCGCACTGTGATTGGTGGGGTAGTGTGAGGTGATTATTTGTGGGGCTTGACCTGCCTTTTGGGGGTAACTCACCTGTTCGTCCGGGAATTAGAGAATGGGACCAGGTGTCAGATTTCCCGTTCATGTGTTTCCCGTTCTCTGGAGAATGGGAAATTAATCTGTTTCTAAATCCTTTCCTTCTGCTTTCCCTGGACTCTCTGACGGTGGCTATTCTGTGTGGTTGACCTTTAGGCTCCGTTATTTCAGATATATATATATATATACTTTTTGTTCTATGTGAATGAGGGAGACAAAAGGCATAGCTGCCTGCAGCGAGTGCCTCCCCCAGATTTTAAAGAGTGACAGGGCCGAAATCAAGGGACGTTCGAGCTAAAATGCCTGGACACACAGAGTTTGAAGCAATTTAAGTCATAAGAAGAGGGAAAGACTGATATATATATATATATATATATATATATATATATATATATATATATATATATTATATATATATATATATACTGTATAAATGTATACTTACTGTATATATAAATACTTATATATATATATATATATATATATATATATATATATATATATATATATATATTTATATATATATATATATATATATATATATATATATATATATATATATTATATATATATATATATATATATATATATATATATATATATATACTGTATAAATATATACTTACTGTATATATAAATATATATATATATATATATATATATATATATATATATATATATATATATATATATATATACAGTACCAGTATATATATACTGTATATTTATATATATATATATATATATATATATATATATATATATACACTCCCCGCCTTGGAGTGGCTTTGGTCACCTGGGCTTTATTAGTGGTAAGCAAGGAGGGTTTTGTGGGGTGCTTGGTTATGGGGCCTGCTTGGCCAGACAGCCTGGGGAGCAACAACAACAACAACAACAATAGTAACAATAACAGCAACAACAACGACAAAGAAAAACATAAACAGCAGCAGCAAGAACAACAATAATAACAACAACAGCGCAGCAAGGAGCTGGGTCACAACAAAAACAATAACATCCACAACAACAGCAATAACAACAAACAACAACATCCACAGCAATAACAACAACAACATCCACAGCAATAACAACAACAGCAACAACCAATCTCCTTGCCATTAGTCCTCCTACATCGCAGAAACAAAATCCTTCCAGCTATTTGCACTGCATGCTTGCTCTCTCTCTCTCTCTCTTCCAGCTATTTGCACTGTATGCTCGCTCTCGCTATATATCTCTTTCTATCTATCTCTCTCTCACACACACACTCACTCTCTCCCCCTTTCTCTCTCATATTTACTCCTACGGTGTTATTGCATGGCCCCCCCGGTTCTAAAAATGGCTATATTGTATATCTTTCTCTAGTGTATATTATTTCTTTGGTGGGCTTTCTGTTTTGTTTTCTTCTTTTTTTAGAGCATTATTTTTGGGGTGGCTCAATAGCTTTCTTATTGTCTTTTTTATTATATTTTGATACATACAACAACTACAACAACACCAACAACAACAAAAGCAGCACTGACAAAACAACAATAACAACAACAACGACAGCAACAGCATCAACAACAAAAGCAGCAATGACAAAACAACAATAACAACAAAAGCAGCACTGACAAAACAACAACAACAAAAGCAGCACTGACAGAACAACAATAACAGCAACTACAACGACAGCAACAGCATCAACAACAACAAAAGCAGCAATGACAAAACAACAATAACAACAAAAGCAGCACTGACAAAACAACAACTACAACGACAACTACAACGACAGCAATAGCATCAACAACAACAAAAGCAGCAATGACAAAACAACAATGACAACAAAAGCAGCACTGACAAAACAACAACTACAACGACAGCAACAGCATCAACAACAACAAAGCAGCAATGACAAAACAACAATAACAACAAAAGCAGCACTGGCAAAACAACAACAACAACAAAAGCAGCACTGACAAACCAACAAGAACAACAACAGTGACAACAACAACGACAAAAACTACAGCACAAACAAAACAACAACAAAACACACATTCCATTCTCAATTTTGTATCATTAACGGATGTAAATTAAATGCAAAATAGCTTACAGTGAAATGTGGTATAAAATATATTGAAGAATTTTGAAATGTTCCCTTTAACCCCTTTTGTACCAGCGACGTCTTTTTCAATTTTATCCTATCTTTATTTAGACGATATGTGGTACTAAAAAGGGTTAAGTGAGATAGTTTGAAACCTGGTAATTACTGGAGGCCCTTTTTAAACTGATTATAATCGTCCAACAGTAGCCAGAATAAAGTTAACAGAACGAGTGAGTGTTTCCCTCATTCAATGTTTATTCAGTTTATCATAAAGGAGTGTACCAGTTATTTGTGCAGGTGTTTGTACGGTTGGCCAAATAAGTCGTGTCTCTCCTGTCATTACGTTTTGCTCACTGTGTGCTGTATTAATGTCTATCGGATGTTGAGTGTGTAAAGATAGGAACATGTGTGTATATCTCACTCGAAACGGTGAATTAATGCTTAGATATGACTGATACCAATTATTGATCGAAATATACTTGTTGCCGCGACATTATGTTTTGCTCACTGTGTGCTGAATTAATGTCTGTCAGATGTTAAGTGTGTAAAGATAAGAACATGTTTGTATATCACTCAAAACGATGGTCCCTAAGTGTCTCTGAGTGTCTTACGTTGTGATTATTGATGTGAAGATAAGGTAAAATATGCGAGTATTCCAGTGCTAATTCTTACCTAGATCTGTGCCCAAGATCGATATATATTGCGTTATGTATTAATCCTTCAGAAGCCATATTAATTATTGAACTAGATCTGTGCCCAAGATCTATTCTTAACTTGAGTTAAACATCTTATATAGTTATAATACGCATACGTTACATACTCGTGTTAACTAATATCTAGCCGAATACTCACAGATTTTCCTTGTGTATGTCCATTCTATTGTGTATGTAACAAGTCGAAGTTGAAGTGTATAATGTGAATCTATTCCCTATTCAAATCTAGCTTTTACCTAGAGCCTACGCTCAATTTCATAATTAATTAAACTCAGATTCTCTTTCTTGAGATGACATATTGTTGATTATTTTCATAAGTTAAATCTAACTTCTTCGAAAACCCAATTCACGCTGTGTGATTATTCGTGAATAACTTATCTGCTTATTCTGTTATGAAATAGATAATTTCGATCCATCTCGTCTAGGAATTCTAGCTTTATATTGATCTATTATCTAGCTATTTCACCATCTCGAATAAACGCTAATTCGTTCTGTATTCCTTATAGGAATCTGTTTACCAGTTCAGAACTCCTTCATACCTTACCAGGTATTTTTATCTAAGTGCAACTTCGTCGTGTACGCCATTTTATACTACTAGTATTGTTATAGCTATTAGTACACCTATCTTATTAATGCGTTTCTTAAGCTACTTGAGTCAAAGTATTCTATGATTCAGGTTAGGTTGTATTCCATATTTAGTTCTTATTCAGTCTATCTAAATCATTAAATCTGAATTCCTCGACCGACCCGTGAGATTATTATTATTACATATACAAGTTAAGTAATTGTATATTCATAATATATATGTTCTCACAATAAACTAACTTCATAATTAATTGTAAAAGTAATTCATCTCTCTATTCCTTTTTAAATTAAGGTATTCCTCCCACATTCAAGAGAAACATCGCATTAACCGCACAAGTTATTTTCCGCACCGCAGTCCAGCGGATGAGTTATTTGACCTACCTTGTCATATTTATCTACGCGCGGCTTCCTTTGTATTTCTTGGGCGCATATCGCGCCGCGTTCCTGAACGATCACTATAGAGATCTTCATGCGGTTAACCATATTGTTTAGTAAGCAATTCTAGAGTTACTTATCAGAATACTTCACGATAGACACTCAACTCACATAGATATTATTGGGTTAAACCATATTTTGGACCTAAAATCATAATTATTGCATAAATTCAAAAAATATTTTTTGACTGACGTTTGCATTCACGCAACAAATGTTCGTGTGAAATTTGGTGAAAATCCGTCCAACGACCTAGGAGGAGTTTCGAGACAGACGGACGACAACGACAACGACGACGACGACAGACATATTTTTCCAGTGGTACCCACTATACAGGGGGGGGGGGGGGGGGGGCGACACCAAACTCTGCTTACGCAGAGTTGATAAAGTAGATGTGCCGTTTTGCCCAAAATCAAAACGGCATACCCAACTCTGCGATGGGTTACCATCATCACTAATATTACCACCATCAGCACTACTACTATCATCATCACTACAACTGTCACCATCATCACTACTACTATCATCATCACCATTACTATCATCACTACTACTATTACAATGATCACTACTACTCTCACCATCTTCACTAATACTGTCACCATTGTCACTATACCATCATCACTTACCTCATCATTATCACTACAACTATCACGTACATAATCATTATTATCACCATCATCTTACAATCATCATTACTTGTCACCATCATCACTACTATTATGACCATCATCACTACTACTAGTACTTTAACCATCATATCTACTACTGTCATCATCAACACTACCATCATCATTACTACTGTCATCATCATCACTACAACTACTACCATCATCACTACTATTATCACCATCATCACTACTATTACCATATCCCCACTATAACTATCATCACTTCTAATGTTAACTAAACTAACTTAACCTAACAGATGCGGGGCGAGATGTTTTCGGCCCCAGAACGAATGCGTTCTGTGTGTGAGCCCCTTCGGGGCACACACACTAAGAATGCCATCATTGCTGTGGGGGGGGGGGGGGTAAAACCATATTTTTGGACCTAACATCATAACTATTGAATACATTCAAAAAATCTATTTTGACTGACGTTCGCATTCACCCAACAAATGTCGTGTGAAGTTTGGTGAAAATCCGTCCAACGGTCTAGGAGGAGTTCAGCGACAGACGGACATCAACGACATTTTTTTTTTTCGGGTGGTACCCACTATACGGGGTGGGGGGGGAGGGGAGGCGATACCAAACTCTGCTTACGCAGAGTTGATAATTATAAAGTAGACGTGCCGTTTTGCCCAAAATCAAAACGGCATGCGATGGGTTTCCATCATCACTACGAATACCATCATCAATCAAAATCACCATCATCACTGCTACTGCCATCATCACTACAACTGCCACAATCATCACGAGTACTGTCATCATCACCATTACTAATGCCAACTAAACTAACTTAACCTAGCAAATACGGAGCGAGATGTTTTCGCCCCCAGAACGAATGCGTTCTTAGTGTGTGAGCCCCTTCGGGGCTCACACACTAAGAACGCATTCATTGCTGGGAGGGTGATGAGGGGGGGGGGGGGGGGGGGGGGAGGCGTAAAACCATATTTTGGACCTAAAATCATAATTATTGTTCAAATTCAAAAAATCTTTTTTGACTGACGTTCGCATTCACCCAACAAATGTTTGTGTGAAATTTGGTGAAAATCCGTCCAAAGGTCTAGGAGGAGTTTGGAGACAGACGGACGAAGACGACGACAGATTTTTTTTCGGGTGGTACCCACTATAGGGTGGGGCGCTACCAAACTCTGCTGACGCAGAGTTGATAAATATTGTTGTATTTTTTGTGTGTGTGAGTGTGTACTGTGTAGTGAGTGTATGGTTTTGACGCATTTCCATGCCACCCAGGAGGTAGCGTCAAAGGCTCGCTTTTTTTCAAGTGGTGTCCCTCCCTAACCTGTAGCGGGTTTAATATGGCACCTTCCAGGTTGGCAGGCCTAATCCACCTATGTTAGTGTTGTAATGCTGTTGTGGTTAGGGTTAACAGCCTTTATAAATAGACTGTGGTGTCTCATGAGGTACTGTTTCAGCTCGCAGAAGAATACTACATTATAACAAAGAGGAATTCTGCATTTGGTGTGAGAGAACTAGGTCTTCAGGACTCCGCCGAGGGGGCCCAGTAGTCCTTACCGCATGCTCCTAATTGAAAACTGCGAATCCAATAGTTACCAGACTGAGCCTTCAGGAATCCTCCGAGCGGACCCAATATCTTTAAACCGCTTATTACCAGTTAACTCATCACATTGACACCCTAATGGCAGGCTTCGTAGTTCGAGGATCACTCTTCCTACTTTAGTCTACACAGCCAAAGGTCCATATACCTAATGCAAATACTAGGTGCCTTCAAGACTCCGCTGAGCGGGCACACACGGTGTCTCTTGACCGCCCTTAACCCTTTAGTCCGCCCGACCAGCTAGCATTTGGATGTGCGTGTTGTGTGAGTAATAGGTATGTTTTGTGTGTGTAATATGTTTGTGTTGTTGTGTAATATGTTTGTCTTAGTAAACAAAAATACTTACCTGTGGGTAGCTGGGTTACCTTTCTTCTCCGGGACGGTCCTTTTGACTTAGTATATACATATTCTTATAATACTATTCTAGGTACATTAACTTTCTTGATCGTTTTTATAGCTACTCTGGAATTTTGTAACGTTAACTGCCTGTTTCCTAACCTATCATTCTAAGTATTTTCTGCACTGAATTTACCGTAGATGGTGGTGGTGGTAAAGATGATGGTGGTGGTAAAGAAGATGGTGATGGTGAAGATGGTGGTGGTGGTGAAGATGATGGTGGTGGTAAAGATGATGGTGGTGGTAAAGAAGATGGTGGTGGTGAAGATGGTGGTGAAGATGATGGTGGTGGTGAAAACGGTGATGGTGGTGGTGAAGATGGTGGTGGTGGTGAAGATGATGATGGTGATGAAGATGATAATGGTGGTAAATATGATGGTGGTGGTAAAGATGGTGGTGGTGGTGGTGAAGATGGTGGTAGTGGTGAAGATGGTGGTAGTGGTGAAGATGGTGGTGGTGAAGATGATGGTGGTGGTGAAGATGGTGGTGGTGGTGAAGATGGTGGTGGTGGTGAAGATGGTGGTGGTGGTGGTGGTGAAGATGGTGGTGGTGGTGAAGATGATGGTGGTGGTGAAGATGGTGGTGGTGGTGGTGAAGATATTGGTGGAGAAGATGGTGGTGGTGAAGATGTAAGAAAATAATCAACTAAAAAATAAACCACTAAAAATAAAAAATTACTCGTGCTTGGTTGGGTTTGAATGAAATTAAGGGGGTAAGCCGGAGTCAGACGAGCCGTTTTTCGAGCAATTTTTACGGGCAATTATGGTCTGGCAGCTTCAAAAATTACACTTTATCAGAATTCAACCGCCTAACATACTCTCCCTTCAATCTAGTTACCGATTCCAGTGCAAAAAAGTCCCAAAATATAACGAGAAAAAACTTGCTCATGGAAAATTGACGGACAAATCGCTCGTGTGACAACTGTTTTAGTATGGTATTTGTAGTGATGGTGTTGGTAATTGTGATAGTATTTGTCATGGTGGTGGCGATATTGTGTTTGAGTGTAGTAATGATAGTTTTGGTGATTAAACTGAATATGGTAGCAGTTATGATATTGCCAGTAGTGACGATGATGCTTATTATCGTAGTGAGGGCAGTCTTGATTGTGAAAGTAGTTGTGATTGTAGTGGTGATAGTAGCAGTAATGATGGTAGTAGATGATGGGGATAGTAGTAGTGATGATGGTGAAAATATTAGTGATGCTGGTGATGGTTACTGGTGATGACGCCCCGAAAACAATTCTCCCCGCATTTGTTAGGTTAAGTTAGTTTGGTTGGCATGCGAAGTGATGGTAGTAATAGTGGGGATGATGGTGATAGTAGTGATGATGGTGATAATAGTAGTGATGATGGTTGTAGTTGTTTGATAATGATTACAGTAGTGATGATGATGTCAGTAGTAGATATGATGGTGACAGTACTAGTAGTAGTGATGATGGTCATAATAGCTGTGATAATGGTGACACTAGTAATGATGATTGTAAGATGATTGTAAGATGATGGTGATAGTTGTAGTGATAATGATGACAGTAGTGATGATGGTAGTGATGACAGTAACAGAATTAGTGATGTTGGAGAGTAGTAGTGGTGATGGTGAAAGTTGTAGTGATGATGACAGTAGTAGTGATGATGACAGTAGTAGTGATGATAGTGAGAATAGTAGTGCTGATGATAGTAATGGTGATAGTGACTAGTAGTGATGATGGTGACCCATCGCAGAGTTGGGTATGCCGTTTTGATTTTGGGCAAAACGGCACGTCTACTTAGGGCAACATTTAGTAGCATTCCTTCAATACCGTCAACTAGTCTAGTGTTATGTACTGTAGTACGGCAAGGCCCGATAACGTTTACCCTTGAACAAGCACACAAGCCTTCATAAGCAGCAATCACTCACCAGCCCCCGAAATCAATGGCTTCACATTAGATGTTATATGAACTATTGTCTATTCGCTGTAAGTAGGCGAGAAATCATGACCTCTATCCTCTAAACTCAAAAAGGGTTAGCGCAAATTGGTTGTAAATGTCCACATCTATTCCTTGACCGACTCTTCCCAAATGGTAGAAATATTAGCCCGATTACTCTAGTCGTTTTTGAGTTACAGAGGCTAGGGGGTCATGATTTCTCGCCTACTTACAGCGAATAGACTACAGTGTTGCCGATATAGCTACTTGCTCGCTAGATATGAAGATAATTACATATTTTTTACATCTATACAAACACAAATTCTAACGATATTCTGGAGATTTGATCAGCCATTTAACCCCTCTTTGGCCGGGACCGACTTAAGGCGGTTTAGAGAACCAAGGACTATGTGGCGGGGAGGACCGACTTTAGGCGGTGTGCAATTTTAAGAACATAAGAACATAAGAAAATGGGAGTCTGCAGAAAGCCGATTGGCCTAAGCAAGGCAGATCCCTGTTGAGCAGTAATTGGCTCTGAGAGAGAGACGAGCGGTGGGAGGAGCGTAGGTCGGCTCTGACCATTCGGCACGGCTCCGCGCGGCAACTGCCCTCCCTTCCACACACATCCACACTCACTACCTCGCTACACAGGGAATTATGTAAGGAAATTACCGTATTTTAGGGATTTTCCCATCGTGTTGCACGATCGTTGCAAGAGAACGCGTGGTTGTAGAAGGATGGTTCTGGTGTCATTGGAAAGCTCAATTATCGCCCTTTCAGGGATACATAATTATATTACGCTCTGGCTCTTCTTTATGCATGAAAAAGAGCACAGAAATAAGCTCGTTTAGGGTAAAACTACCCGCTCGGCAGGTAGTAGAAGTTACCGACCTAGCCACTCGTTGAGTGTTAAGAGCGATAGTCCAGATATTGAGGCATTATTCTAGTAGCGATTTTCGGCATTTATTAACCTCTTCTGTACCGGCGACATCTTTTTAATACACTTTTTAGCTATATTTATGCGAGTGTGTGCAGTTTAAGAAGGATGTGTGGTATTAAAAAGGGGTAAGTGAGATAGTTCGAAGCCTGTTAATTGCTGAGGGCCTTGTTAAACTGAATAAAATCGTCTAACAGTGAATCGAATGAAATGGAAAAGACCTCACCGGTACAGAAGGGGTTAAGGGGAGGCAGACCGTTTGCTTGGTCTATTAATTCATGTATTCATATAATTTTGTAGTTTCCTCCCTAGACCTCCATCAAACTTAAAAAAACACCCCTAGACCCCTCCTTCAAGATAAATGTTTACATTTTTCGGTAGAAAAATTTCCCGGCCAAAGGCCGGTTCCTCTCAAAATTGCAGGCTCGCTATCGCTCGCCAGGAAATATTCGACACCAAAATGGCACGAAAGGTCTTAACCCCTCTTTGGCGGCACCCGGCTATAGTCGGACAAGAGAACCCCAACCTAAAGAGCGGGGCCCGGCTATAGTCGCATGCAATTTTGAGCACGTAATGTGCTCTGAGAGAGAACCGAGCGGTGGGAGGAGCGTAGGTCGGGCTCTGACCGTTCGCCACGGTCCACGCGGGCCTACTGACGTTTATTCTACACACATCCACCCTCCCTCCCTCACTACACAGGGTATTATGTCAAGAAATTAACGTATTTTAGGGTTTTTGCACTCGTCTTGCACGATCGTTGCAAGAGAACGCGTGGTCGTAGGAGGATGATTCTGGTGTCATTGGAAAGCTCAATTAACGCCCTTTCAGGGATACATAATTGTATTATGCTCTGGCTCTTGTTTATGCATGAAAAAGAGCACGGAAACAAGGCCATTTAGGGTAAAAAAAAACCCGCTTGGCGGGTAGTAGAAATTCCTTACGGGCCCGCTCGTAAGGCGTTAAAATTGACAACGAAATGGGGCGAAAGTTGTTAAAATCGCCAAACTAATGGGATGAACGTCTTATAATCTCAAAACTAGTGGGCTAAACATTAGGGAGAAGGGTGTCCAGAAAAACGGTCTGCCTCCCCTTAAGTGTCTAGCGGACTTGATTTGATAACCCGTGGAGCTTCAACTTGTGGCTGGGGGGGGGGCAGATCCGAGGGGTAACAGAGATCGACCAACTTACTTATTTAAGGGGAGATGGGCCGGTTTTCTGGACTACATTCTCCCTCGTGTTTAGCCCCATTACTTTTGAGATTTTATGACGTTCGGTTCATTAGTTTGAATATTATAACACCTTTCGCCCCATTTCTTTGTCAATTTTAAGACCTTTCATACCATTTAGGTGCCAATTTTTTCCTGGCGAGCAATAGCGAGCCTGCAATTTTAGGAGGAATCGGCCTTCGGCCGGGACAAATTAATCTTCAAGGAGGGTCTAGGGGGTGTTTATTAAAGTTTGATGGAAGTCTAGCGAGGAAACTAAACATTATATGAATAACTGAATAAATAAACCAAAATAAAACAGTTGCTATCCCCTCAACCCCTAAGTGTCGGCGCGCAACATAAGTCGAGTATAATAAATCTGGACTATCTGGCGGCGCTCGACAAGTGGTGGCAGGAGAGTAGCGAGCGTATGACTGCTCCAGACCACCGCGGCGAACCTACTGACACGAATCCCACCTCCTCCCTCCCTCTCTCACTCGCTATATACGGAATTGTATGGGGAAAGTGCCGAATTACATGCTTTTTGCACTCGCGTTGCGCGGTTGTTGCAAGAAAACTAGCCATCATAAAAGGATCGTTATGGTGTCATTGGAAAGCTCTGTTTATGCCCTTTCAGGGATAGATACTTGTTTTACGCTCTGGGTCTTATTTAGGCATGAAAATTATCATGTAAACAGCCCTATTTTGGCTAAAAACACCCCGCTGGGCGGTACATATAAATAAACCGCTAGCCCGCTAATCTAGTGTTAAACCCTTGAGGATCTAAGGCGCATATTTATACATTATATTTTGGTCATTATTAGCCGATATTAACACCTTACGAGCGGCTTAGGCGGTAATTTCTATGTACCGCCCAGCGTTTTTTTTTTGGCCATAAATGGGGTTGTTTCCGTGCTCTTTTTCATGCATAAACAAGACCCAGAGCGTAATACAAGTATGTATCCCTGAAAGGGCGTAAATTGAGCTTTCTAATGACACCCAAACCATCCTTCTACGATCACTGGTCTTGCAACGATCGTGCAACCGAAGGGCAAAAACGCCAAAATACGGTAATTTTCTTACATTATTACGTGTGTAGCGAGTGAGTGAGGGTGGAGGAGGGTGCAATAAATTTCAGTAGCTCCACGGCGGCCGTGGTGAGCGGTCAGGAGGTAATCTACGCTCCTCCTACAGCTCCGCTCTCTCTCAGAGCACATTACGTGCTCAAAATTGCACTCGACATATGTCGTGACCCGCATATGGGGACGTTTTCTTTAACTCGACATATGTCGTGAGCCGCCAGTTAAGGGTTAAGCAGTTAGGAAAGATCTCTAGGTGTGAAAAGGGTAAAACTACATCAATTCACCCTCAGACCTCCACCATTACTCTCAAAACTGAATAAAATCGTCAACAGATAGCCAAAACCAAATTGTAAAACGAGGCATCGGATCCTGAGAGGGTTAATTTGGATAGGTGAAGGTATTGAGGAATAAGCCTTTACAACGGCACCTCGTAGCTACTTTCTACTTTCTGAAGAGTGCAGAGAGGGGAGAAGGGGTGTTGGAGAGAGAGGAAACTGTTGGAGTGGCTTTGTTATGTATGGATGCCATGTTGTTGTTGCTGCAGTTATCAACCATTTATTACATTATTAACATTATTACATTTATTACATTTCTGATCATGTGTAATTTAGATTCAAAGACAGTTCTTTATTTTCTGCTCGCCAGGAAAATAGTCGCTAGCATATTCGCTAGATAGTAAACAATGCTGTCTTATTCTAGTAAGCTTATACACTCTCTAGAATATCACCTACAAACATGACTAATCTCCAAAATAAAACTATAATTAATATCGAAAGATATTCATACTTATCGCTAGATCGAAGTAAATATGTTGAGAGTTAGCGGCAAAACAGCTAAATTGGCAATACTACTTAGCATCCCTCTCGAGTGACAATCGTACCAAGTAGCCCATATTATCGTGCTAACCAGGCAAATATTTCGTAGTTATTTAATAATAATAATAATAGTTCTTAAA